>CM038142.1:439755148-440955148 GCA_021437245.1 Aegilops speltoides
TGCGGCAGATCAGCGTGGCAGCCCGGAAGACCCCGCCTCGATTGCAAGACAGCTGAGATGCTCCGCTGCAACAGTATTTTGCCACGGTGGAGCGTGGTCCCACGGGCCGCCGCGGCTGTTGGCCTGCTCGCCGCCTCGCTGTATCTCCAACTCGACGGAGGCGCCTTCTTGGTTGAAATTGGGGCTGCGCTGGGGCTCCGCCACGGCAAGCTGCTCGAAGACGGCTGCCGCTCGCGCCCTCGGCGGACTCGCCGCTTCGCCGGGCTTCGCCCTCGCCAACGACTCCTCCGCAAGGTCCTCTCGGTCGGCAAGGCTTGCCGCCGCCGCCTCGCCTCCTCCAACATGAAGCCAAACCGCCATGGGCGGCGGCCGCCGCCACCTCTTCGCCCCGTGGCGATGTACCGCATCTCGCCGTCGGTGGTGTCGCGGGTGAGGAGCCTCTTTCGTCGACATGGACTGCTACCTCCGCAAGCCATCGAAGAATTGCCGACGACGCCGCCGGCGGGCTCCATCCAAGTTGGGTTTATCCTGCGCGATTGCACCGCATCATTGCACGATGCGATCACGCGGGAGTTGTCGCGGTGGGATGACACCGCGCAGCCTGAACCACTCGATGGTTGGCGCATGCTTGAACAGCTCCTTGAGCATCCCGCAAGCTTCAGGACTGTGAAGTTGAAGTTGAGGCCTGGACGCAGCCTCATGATATCCGCGGGCCGCCAAACAGCCAGCGGGCTCTCCTCTTCTCGCAGAGGGGCGGCGCGACGCGAAGGAAATCCGCGCCAACGGCCCTCGCCAGGAGCCCGCAATCCGAGCCGCAAGATTCGGTGTTGGCGATCTTCACCTGGCGCCGTCCGCGACAGAAGCGCTCAATCGCCGCCCAAGACTACCGGTCCGGGCGGTTGGTGAATGCTCGCGGGTTGGCGCCACGATCAACACCACTCCGCCCTCCATTCGCCCCATTCACGCGGCTTCGCCTCCGAGATACACCTCCTTCATGCCGACTCGTGAGATCCAGCGACTTCGCCGCTAATGGCTCTCCTTTCTCGGCTCGGGGATGAAATAATGGCGAAAAGAGCAACATTTGGGTGGATGCCTAACGAAGTTCTCGCAGAGGTAGCGAAACCGCCATTGTCGTAATGGCGTTGGGGTGAAATCAAGAAGATGAAACCCGTAGGTATTCATGATATCGCAGAAGAAATCAGAAAAAGGTGGGCAGAGCCCGCAATAGAAGAACACCGGAAAGAAATGGTACCCTTTTGGGCACCGCTTTGAGGTGGAAGCTTCGCGAGAGCACCGCGCGCGCGATGCGCCTGCCTCCGCCACCGTAAGAGGTAGAACTCCTCCCGCAGCGCCTTTGGGGTGAGCTCGGGGGGGAAAAGCACTCGCTCCTTGTGCAGCGCCTCAAGCCGCAACGCCTCGGTCAATTTCGTGCTCTTGCCGGTCTTCGTGCTCTTGCTGGTCTTCGGAGCCATGGCGGAAGCAGCGGGGGAGCGCGGAAGCGTTGGAAGCGACGGCGGCGCGGCGGACAATGAGCGCCGCTCTCTTCGCTTGGGAGGCGGAGGGAGCGGCGGAGCTTCGAGGAAGAAAGCGCAAGTGGCGAAGGTGGGGGAACGACCCTGTTTCCTCTGCTTATAAACAGGGGAGGCGAACGTTATGCATTTCTGGATTTAAGAATTGCCCACGATCTCTCCCACGACGCCGCGATTGACGCGTGCCGTTACGGGAGGGCGCGGTGGATACGGAGTCAGATTTGGTTTGACTCAGGCCGCGACGCGTTCGCGCCTGTTTTGGGCCTGGCCCAACAGCGCTCGGCACCGTGTATGGCCCAGGCCCGGGGGCTCCTATCGGTGTAGTAAAGTAGGGGTACCTTAGTAGCCCGAACTTGTGCACGGGCAGTCGCAGCGTCTCGCGGCAAGGCTTGCCGGGCGTCCGCCAAGATCCTCCGTTATTCCTATTTACTGCCATTCAAGAACAAAGTGTTTAACTGCGAAGACAAAGCCCTGGCAAGAGGAGCTTGCCGGGAAGGACAAGACCCCGGCAAGAGGAGCTTGCCAGGAAGGCCAACCAAGGCATTTCAAGAGGCTTGCCGCGACGCACCGCGCGTCCCGGCGAGGCCCGACGAGCGACAAGCTTGCTGGTGCGACAAGATAGCGACGCATGCAAGGCGGTTGCGCGGCGGCCACTCACTCGCACCCACGCTCCAACAGATCCGACGACGATGTCGCCATTGTGGTCGCTCTGGCGTGACGTGGCGAGTAGTCAGGCAGCCAAGCGGTGCGAGGTGGCAAGTGAAGATGACTAGAAGGCCATCGTGGCGATCGGTGGCGGCCCTAACGGTCGCTTCTCTGACTGTTTGAAGCGATCGGACGGGCATTAAATGCCCTTGTCCCCGCCGTCGAGTTAGGTAGGGGGCATTTGTTGATAGCGGTTGTACCAACCCCATTTTTACTTTTTACCCTCTCTCTCAGGTTGCCACTGTCGGTGACCCTTTAGACTATAAAAAGGAGGCCCATGCGCCAGAGAAGGGGTTCGATTCATTCGAGACTACAACACACCCACGCTTTCAAGCAAGAACAAATACAAACACAAAGCAGCAGAGGAGTTTTATCTCCGGGAGAGCTCAGCCGGGTAAAATCCTCGCGTGCTTGACCTCGATCCGCTCTTCATGCACCCTCCGCTCCCTGCCGGACCAAAAAGGGGCCCTGCCCCATAGGTGCTCATTTCCCACGACAAAGCGGCTTAGAGCCGCCACGCATCCAGTCAATTTTTCTATTTGTTTGAGGTCTTTTGGAATATCCAGCTGTGACAGAGCTCGGATCTTGGCTGGGTTTGCTTCAATTCCTCTACCGGATACAATGAAGCCCAGGAGCTTTCCGGCTAGTACGCCGACAATGCATTTTCCGGATTCAGCTTAATGTCATATGCTCGGAGGTTGTCGAATGTGAGCCTCAAATCGTCTACTAGAGTTTCGACGTGTTTGGTTTTGACGACCACGCCGCTCACGATGCCTCTACTGTTTTGCCGATCTGGGTAGCCGATATGTCCGATTCATGCGTTGATATGTTGCGCCGGCGTTTTTTAGTCCGAAGGGCATCGTGTTGAAGCGAATGGTCCATATGGAGTAATGAATGCCGCTATGCTTGGTCCGCCTCCGCCATCTTGATTTGATGGTAGCCAGAGTATGCGTCAAGAAGCACAATGAATCATGCTCGCGCAGAGCATCGATTATTTGGTCGATGCGGGAAGGGGAAGGGATCCTTGGGCAGGCCTTGTTGAGGTCTTTAAAATCGACACATAAGCGCCAAGATTTGTCCTTCTTTGGTACCATTACCGTGTTTGCTACCAGTCCGGGTGTTTGATGTCTCTGATGAATCCGGCTTCCAGTAGTTTGGCTAGCTCTTCTCCCATTGCCTGTCTTTTGGGTTTGGGAAATTGTCAAGAGCCTGTTTGATCGCTTGAATCCTTTTAGGATGTTTAGGCTGTGTTTCGCCAATCTACGGGATTCTCGCATATCTCAAGGGTGCCAAGCAAAGATGTCCCAATTTTCCCGGCGAATTTCGTAGTGCGGCGTCTACATCAGGGTTCAACCGTGCCCGATGGAGGCCGTCTTTTGTTGGGTCCGCTGGATGGACCTCGAATTTGACTATTTCATCCGCTGGTTTAAAGGAGGTGGACTTGTACCTCTTATCGAGTATCACATCATCCCTATTCACCGAGAGCGCTTGATAGCGGTGAGTTCCTCCGCCGCTAGGGCTTTGATATCGCCTCCGTGGCTAATGCGGCTGTCTTGTTTTCGCGCGGAGGGCTGTGTCCGGATCACTAACGAGAGTGATTATTCCGCCGCCAGGCATCTTAAGCTTCATGTACCCGTAATGGGGTATGGCTTGAAAATTGTGAATGCCTTCGTCCTAATATAGCGTGATATCCGCTGCTGAACGGGGCCACTTGAACGTGACCTCTTCGACTCTGTAATTGTCCATGAAGCGAACACCACATCAAGTGTGATTTTTCCGTGCAGCGTGCTTCCGGCCAGGTATTATTCCTCTAAAGGTTGTGCTGCTTCGCCAATGCGGCTCCCGTCTATTTCCATTTTTGAAGAGTTTCCTCGTAGATGAGGTTTAATCCGCTGCCGCCATACATGAGTACCTTGTTAAGACGGAAGCCGTCCACTATTGGACTGAGGACCAATGCGGCTGGTGCTCGGGCTGTTCGGAAGTTAGGTTCGTCGCTGGCATTGAAGGTGATGGCCGTGTCGCTCCACGGATTTGTTGTTGCTACTTGGTAGACTTCGCGAGGTCGGATTGTTCGCTTCCGATATTATTTGATGCGAAGTCTCAAGATCGCTGACACCGTGATCGGTACTGTTGGACTGGTTCTCCGGGCTAGAAGTCTTCGCCACTTTTGGCCACCTGCCGCAAGATCCAACATGCTCAAGGCTATGTGTTGGAGTGGCGCCTTCAGATCTTGTGAATTTTACAGTCCGCCGAGCCATCCTCTAGTACGGTTCCGCGCCCTTTATGGGGTTTTTGCTTTTGGTTTTGTATCCGTGCCCGAGTGTGATGCACCCTTTTGTTTCGGACTAGGGTTGTATTTGGGGCCGGATTGTCCCAAAACTTAGTTTCGGTTTTTCGGAAACTCTCCATCGCACAGTACTTTCATACTATGGACGCCAGATCGTCGAAGCGTGTAATTTCATGACGACTGACGGCGTCCAAGATTCCCTGGTCCGTGCAATTATTGCAGAAAATTGAAATTGTGTTTTCCTCTCGGCAGTCCTTTATCCTGTCCATAACCAGGAGGAATCGGGCCCAGTAATGATGTATTGTTTCAACGGGCTCTTGCCAGATTTGAGATAGATCGCATATGTCTGGGTGGGTGGGTGGAATTGAGTCCGGAACCCTACCCGTCTCGAGGCTCAAGGGCCGAAAAGTTTCCGAATTTGGAAGCTTGGATTGCTGGACGTTGTCCAATGAGTCTGGTCCGATGCCTGACTTTAGGTTCAGTGCTTGATCGACGTCCGTCCCTCCGCGGGAATCCGGCATGGAGGGTTCGGGAGTCCGGACATGACTAATTTTCAATATAGAAGAAGAGTCGCCGCGTTGTTCCTCTACCACCGCAGAGTGGTGGGTAACCTAGCGAGAGTTAATCTCTCTCAGATCGGTTTTAAGCCCAATCTGATTGTAGTCAGAGCGACTCCTCTGGGGCGATGTGATCCAAGAGCTCGCTTACTGACGAGAGCTCTATTGGATCCAGCTGCTTATTAATTCGAGTTGACGTGAAGATTGCTTTTGATGACCCGAGAGGTCATCGTGAAGCGATGGCAATAACAGCGGTCATGAGAAAACCACCCAGCCGGATCGCTTGCCGGCGGCCAAGGCCCTTTGGTGAAGATACCGCCTTTTAAAGACGGAAGAGGCATCCTTCCCGACCGCACATGAGGAACTCTCAATGAAAGCACCAATGTCGGTGTCAAAACCGCGGATCTCGGTAGGGGGTCCCGAATCTGTGCGCCTAGGCGGATGGTAACAGAGACAGGGACACGATGTTTTACCTGTGTTCGGCCCTCTCGATGGAGGTAAAACCCTACTCCCGCTTGATTGATATTGATGATATGGGAAGTACAAGAGTAGATCTACCACGAGATCAAGGAGGCTAAACCCTAGAAGCTAGCCTATGGTATGATTGTTGTAATGTATGTTGTGTCCCACGGACTAAAGCCCTCCGGTTTATATAGACACGGAGAAGGCTAGGGTTACACAGAGTCGGTTACAATGGTAGGAGATCTACATATCTCAGATCGCCAAGCTTGCCTTCCACGCCAAGGAAAGTCCCATCCGGACACGGGACGAAGTCTTCAATCTTGTATCTTCATAGTCTTGGAGTCCGCCGATGATGATAGTCCGCTATCCGGACACCCCTAGTCCAGACTCCTTTAGTAGCCCCCGAACCAGGCTTCAATGACGATGAGTCCGGCGCAAGATATTGTCCTAAGCATTGCAAGGCGGGTTCCTCCTCCGAATAATTCATAGAAGATTGTGAACACCAGATAATGTCCGCTCGCAAAATAAATTCCACATTCCACCCAGAGAGAATAATATGCACACAAGTTCAATCTGCCGACGATTTCGTGGCATGACATCATGCCACTACCAAGCCTTTACTTGAATTGTTTTTACTATACCACCTCAGCGCTTAGCTAAGCGGTTTTTGGCACGCCTTGTCAAGTAGAGATCGTGTTCCCTTATTCCGGATTCCCATCAATACGGACGGGTAACCCAACCGCGCCATTGATTGTGGTGCTTGGGAGATAAGCGAGTTTTACCAGGCTGGTGGGGACGCATAGTCTTCGTCCGCCCATATATAAGGGGATAAGGATCCACCTTTTTTACCTACGCCTTCTTCCTCCTTTGCTTATCCATCTCCGCGCACTCGAGCTCCAGCGCCCAAGTCCGCACATCTCGCCTCAACCTTCTCCAGCCATGTCCGGAGCGAGAGGCAAGTGGATGGCCTCCTCCGTTACGGAGGGGCACATCGAGAAGCTGCGCGGCACCGGATACCTATCCAGCGACATCGCGCACCGGCTGTCCGACGAGGGGCAGCTCATCCCCACCCCCAGGGCTCATGCGAGGGTCGTATTCCTTCCCCACTTCCTCCGCGGACTGGGCTTCCCACTTCATCCCTTCGTCCGGGGGCTCATGTACTACTACGGCCTGGACTTCCACGATCTAGCGCCAAACTTCATCCTCAACATCTCGGCGTTTATCGTCGTGTGCGAGGCCTTCCTCTGCATCCGGCCCCACTTCAGCTTGTGGCTAAAGACCTTCAATGTCAAGCCAAAGGTGGTGAAGGGCGTTCAAGCGGAGTGCGGAGGCGCCATGGTGGGCAAGATGCCCAACGTCACTTGGCTCGAGGGCGCCTTTGTGGAATCTGTCAAGGGGTGGCAAGCGGGGTGGTTTTACATCACCGAGCCGCGTGACCCTAAATGGGCAGCGGCCCCCGAGTTCAGATCTGGTACCCCTATGCAGCTCACCTCCTGGAAAGAGAAGGGCTTGCTATGGGGTAGTTTGGAGGAGCCGACCGACTCGACCCGCTCTGCACTCGTGAACAAGAAGCTCAAGCTTGTCAATGCGATCCAGGTCATGCTCGTCCACGGATTCTCCCCGCCAAGAACGGGCCTTCAATCTGTGGAGTTCGATCCGCGCAGCACCGGACCTCGAGCGGCTCTTCGACACGACGCACGGCTGCCTCGAGGGTGCTGTTCAAGGGGAGAAGCCCCGCCTCAAGAATCAAGATCGCGGATTCAGACGGCGCCTACCGGCGAGGTAAGCTTTGCTATCCTTTATGGGACACTTATTTCTTTCATAGTTTGACTCTATGTGGGATCTAAAACTCCCAATGCCTTTAACAGATGGCGGAGGACGCCCGGACAGGTCGACTGTCTGCTCCCTTCCCAAGACCCAATGGACACCCGCTTGACGGGGTTGCTGGTTCCGCCCTTTACGTGGTGCCGAGAAGAAGGCTAAGAAGAAGGCCACGGAACCCAAGGAGTTCCCGCGCCAGTGGTATAGGACTCATCATTCGATGGTTCCGAGGCGGACTCCTCCCCCGAAGACGAGGAGGAAAAAGAGGACTCTCCCCCAGAGGAGGGAGAGAGGAAGAGGAAGGCCTCCCCAATGGGGGAGGCCGAAGGGTCCAAGAAGGGAAGGACCCTTCCTCCGGACTGCTCTGCCAACGCCGACGACGGCGACAAGGGGTGGCCCTCAAGGGCCAAGCCCCGCAAGATCCTAAGTATCCGGATTCTGAATGATTTATAATTCTCTTTATGCCACATAGTGTCCTCTAATGCCGAATACAACCACGTAGTCCGGCCGAGGACGATTTCCCCGCTTCTTCGAGCGGGTCCTTGGCTCCGTCGGATGTGGATTCCATTCCGACCGCCTCCACCCCTCGTGATGCAGAGGACGCCGAGGTGGGATCCCAGGAGGGGACCCGCCAGGAGGGGGAGGCTCCGGAGGTGCCGCAAGGCAACCTCCCGGACTTCGCACCAGACTCCATACCGGAACCCGCAGTGGTTCCGGAGTCCGGCAGGCGGCCCCTTCGTAAGAAGGGCAAGACCATGACACCGGCAGCCTCCGTCCAACTGGAGGCGCCGGACAACTTGTTGGAGGCGCTCAACGGCGCTTCCATCAAGGAAGAACACCGCACTATCATGAGTGTGGTGATTCAGAAGGTTCAGCTCGCCAAGAGCGGGCTGACCGAAGCCTGTAGAAGCCTTCTAACAGGCTTTGAGGTAAGAAATTTTAAAATATGTAATGTAATACCGCATAGATAGTAGCCCCTGATGCTCGGTTCGGTGTTCGGAAAGAAAAACCGGACTG
Source organism: Aegilops speltoides (assembly GCA_021437245.1). NCBI lineage: Eukaryota > Viridiplantae > Streptophyta > Magnoliopsida > Poales > Poaceae > Aegilops > Aegilops speltoides. The sequence continues at coordinate 439,763,527 of CM038142.1, forward strand.
AGGATCTAAAAAAGATATATGCAGGAGTTCTAAAAATCATGTCAATATGGGTTTGCAGGCTGCGCTGCTGACCTCTGCCGCACTGACTGCGGAGGTCGATGCTTTGAAGTAGAACCTCGAGCGGTCCGAGAACGAGCTCGGCCTTGCCAAGAAGCAGCTCGAGGACAAAGAAGGTGAGTAACACCGTATTAAATTTGTACCTTACAGAAAAGGATTTTGCTTGCAATAGAAATAACAAGGATAACGTGGGTACTGCAGGGGCCACGAACGAGGTGGCGACCCTGAAGGAGGCCGTGTCCGCGGCCGAACGTAATGCGGCCGCGGAACGAGCGGAGCGAGAGAAGCAGGAGGCGCGGGTGGCGGAGGTGCGGCAAGAGCCTGTGCTCTCATGGAAAAGCATGAGAGTTTGGAGCGCGACTCAAGACTCGAGAGTCCGAGCTTGCCTCGCTCTTGAGAGTGCCAAAGCCGCTAAGGCCGAGGCCCATAAGGCCCTCCAGAGATTGAGGCGGTGAAGAAAATAGCAGCGGTAAGGCATTTTTCATGCAAAGCAAGCATGTGAATGTGAATTACCCGTTACTTACCCAATTCGAGCTCTCCAGAGCTGCTTGCAGATCTGCCTCAAGATGTCCGATGCCGCCAGATTCTACCGGGCCGAGGAGGGAGCTCAATGGAGAAGGTCTTCGTCTCAAGATGCTAAGGCCGAACATCCGGTGTTTTAGCGACCAGTCAAGCAGCTGGTCGAGCTCCACAAGGTAGCCGAGCAGGCCATGAAGGGCCTCATAGTCCGGTGTGGGCTCAAGAGGCCATGCCCGGAGCTACTTCTGCATGGTGCGGCGGTTGGTGGATGCGTGTCCTCGGTGTAAGTCATCAAGCACTACCGCATTGAAGGTGCCTGTCGGGCCCTTGCCCGCAAAGGTGCACCGGGCAGGCTGGATGTCGAGAAGCTTCGACGGACGCACCGGCGGGCAAGGAGTATCGCACGCCCAAATGTATTATAAGAGTGTCTCAAGGGTGCCCGCAAGATTGCGGATGAGTGCCCCAAGGATGTAATATTTGAGTAGACTCGCAATGTGTTATCCTCGCGCGCTGAAAACTTTGTTCATATGCGCTAAGCAACCATTATTAATTTAAAATATTACCGTCTCAGGCGGCCGCTTATCAAATCGAGAGATGGTAAGTCGTCGGCTTCAGCCCCCATGCCACGAAAGTGCCGGGTGTTCGGATAAACTTGAGCGCTCTTGTTCCCATTTTGGGTCCATCTAGGAGGCGCCAACACAACGTAACAAGGCAACCGGACTTATAATGCTTGAACACTCTCACTTAGCCATAGAATTCTATAATTTTAAATTTCGGCGAAGCCCCTAGTGTTCGGAAGACCGAGTTCGGGGCGCTATCCACGCCTGGGCCGGACACAGCCGGTTCCTCGCTCTAAGCGGCATAAGTCTTTAGGGACTCGAAAAGACCTCTCGAACAGCGACCAGCTCTCGCCTTTATCATGACGGTCGTTTTAGCTTTTCCATCGAGGCGCCGCCCAGCTCAACCGGTCGCAATCGCAGTGGTTCTCCCAGTGCTACCTTAGCCGATAGAACGGAACATAAGGTACCAAAACATGGGAGCCCGGCAAACCCAACTATTGACCCAAGACATGATTCGGAGCCGATGCATATAGTGCTATAAGTTCGGGGTGCCGCACTTGTGAAAGTGTTCGGACTTATCACACCATAAAGCGGGGAACATAAGCCCCTGGTGTATTCGGCCATACCAAAGTGTACGGATGCAAGATGTCATAAATGAACATATATGTAATGAAAAGGAATGCAATTATAATCGAAAAGTGATGCATTGTTTATTCCAGGAAGTCTGCCACGAGTGCAGAACGATACAAATAGTGCGGTAAACAAGGGATTGGACTATTAGACATGTCCCCCTCCATGGGTAGGCTGCGGAATGGTGTATTAAACAGATTTAATGCTCATAGGAGACCACCTCAGTGTTCGTCGTAGCCATTGTCCTTCCCTGGCTGTTGATCGTGAGTTCGGCAGTCCATCACGGACAGGCCCTCGTGAACGGAGTCCTGTGGAAAAAAAAGAAAAACAAAAAGAGCGACACACTTGGGAACCCATGGTGTGGTTAAGCCACACTCTGGGCCTGCCGTGGTCGTGCCCCCTATGCCCATGGTATCTCCAGAGCGTAATGATGTACGCCAAGGGCTAGTCTTGCAATCATGTAGGGCTGGGGTTAGCTGCATTGCTACGCGTGCTCGAACGTGCTGTGGTCTTGATGTATGTTACTCCGGCGTGTTTGGCCATGTCTAGTCGCTTAACGGCCGGACTCGAAAATTGCCTTAAGAGGCTGCTCAGATTTCCGCGAGAGTCGCTGTGTGCTCCTCCGCTCGAGGAAGCGCTCATGTTTCCGCTGACCGTGACGACTCGCGAGGACTCGCATCTTGAGCTTAAGGTATGCATAGTGCGGCACGCGCTGAACTTTGCAAACGCGTTCGTCCGAAAGCAGAGCGTGATAGCCATCATGAACGGAACTATGTCGGAGATTAACTCCTTGCTTCGAAATTATCCGGGATCCGAAGACCACTTCCAGCAGGATCGAGCTGCATAATTGGCCTCAACACTGGTATGACGCCTTTGAAGGTCGCTTTGTAGGTTTAATCCTTGAGGGTCTATGCCCATCTTGCGACCGATATCCGATAAAGCAAGTTCAAAGCCGCCGCCGCCCATTAGGACTCTAGTGAGGTGAAATCCATCGATGATTGGGTCTAAAACCACGCGCGAATCCGCCATGGCGGATATGGTGGGTGGTCCTTCGATCGAAAGTGATCGGGCAAGAGGACCATGGATTGAACTTCGGCGATCGCTCCATCGCATATACGCCCCTAAGTGCACGCTTATGCTCCTCTTGGGAATGTGGGTTGCGATATCATGTTTACCGTCCGCACTTGTGGGGAAAACCTTCGCCCACTCATCGCTCGGGCGGCCGGGTCTCTTCCTCGTCATCGCTATGCAGCCCCTTGTCATTGTTTTCGGCAATTAACTTGTCTGCCTGCTTGAACACCCAACAATCCCTGTTGGTGTGATTAGCTGGCTTTTCGGGGGTGCCATGTATCTGGCAAGAGCGGTCGAGTATTCGGTCCAAATTGGACGGACCCGGAGTAGTTCGTTTAAATGGCTTTTTCCGTTGACCGGGTTTAGAGCCTCTGAATCCGGCATTGACTACCGTATCTTCCGTGTTATCGCCGTTAATACGGCATTTGTTTTTGTTACGACGCGACCTGCCATTGCGGTCCTTGTTGTCCGAACTGCCAGAATTTTTGCTGAGGTTGTTACTGCGAGCTAGCCAGCTGTCCTCCCCCGCACAGAAGCGGGTCATGAGTGATGTGAGGGCTGCCATGGATTTCGGCTTTTCCTGTCCTAGGTGCCCGGCCAGCCACTTGTCGCAGATGTTATGTTTGAAGGCTGCGAGGGCATCTGCATTCGAACGGCCGACGATTTGATTTTTCTTTGTTAAGAACCGTGTCCAGAACTGTCTGGCCGATTCGTTTGGCTGCTGAATTATGTGGCTTAGGTCATCAGTGTCTGGTGGTCGCACATATGTGCCTTGGAAGTTGTCGAGAAATGCGGCTTCCAGGTCCTCCCAACACCCAATTGACTCTGCTGGCAAGCTGTTAAGCCAATGCCGAGCTGGTCCTTTAAGCTTGAGCGGGAGATACTTGATGGCGTGTAGATCGTCACCGCGGGCCATATGGATATGAAGGAGATAATCTTCGATCCAAACTGCGGGTCTGTTGTGCCATCGAGGATTCGATGTTTACGGTTTAAACCCTTCAGGATTTGATGATCCATTACTTCATCCGTGAAAGCAGTGGGTGTGCGGCGCCTCTATACTGGGCAATATCACGACGTAGCTCAAGAGAGCTTTGTCTGCTGTGTTCGGCCCGGCCGGAGTTGCTGTATCCGGCGCGACGGTAGTCGTCGTGGATCGTGGGGCGCCCACGTGATCCGTAGATAGATCTTGATTGTCTTGCCTTGTCCTCCAAGACGCCTCGCAAGTCCGTGCATTCCCCGTGGCTTCGCGCCGAGCGGTGCTGGGTACGTTTCGTGGAGGGCATAGATGCCTCTCGCCGCGCCACGAGGTGGTCGGTCCGCCAGACAGCGCCGGTGATGAAGGTTTGTATACTTCCTCCTCTAGTCGGGGAGCAACTTGAGTTTTGGGTAGCTTTTGAGGGGCGCTCGAGTTCACGCTTCGCCGCGAGGACCTCGGTCCATCCGTCGGACAAGAGGTCTTGATCAGCTCAAGCTGTTGCTGCTTTTTCTTTAGGCTGTTCGCCGTGGCTATTAGCCTGCGTTAAAACGCTTTTTTGACGGATCTCGGGCACGCATTTAATTGGCTGTCGTTGAGGCTTGCCTCGCCTTCGAGAGGGAGGCATGTAATTGTCATCCTCGACCTCTTTGTCCGCCGCCTCTCGTGAGGGCTGGCATCTGCGCCCTCTGTGCTGAATCTTGCCGGAGGGGGTTGTCTTCGCACTCTCGGGTGTTATTATCTCCAAGGCGGAATCTCCATTCTTGCTGTGGCGGATTTAGAGCGCGCCACGACGCCGGTGCTTGGGCTGTTTCTTAGAGGAATCTGCCTCACGCTTCTTCGCCGCCCCCATCCTTTGGGATGTCCACCATGTATATGTCGATGACGAGGTGGTCTTCCAGGTCTCGTAGGCGCTGGTTCTTGATCATCTCCGCATCGTCGTCCATACCGTCGATGTCTTCGGAGTCGTAGTCTAGCATGTCGGTTAGATCGTCGACAGTGGCTACAAAGTGGGTGGTGGGTGGGCTTTGAATTTCTTCGTCGTCCGCATCCCAACCATCCTGACCGCAGTCCGGCCAGGGCTCCCCTGATAACGAGAGATACTTTAGCGAATTCAGGATGTCGCCAAAGGGTGAGTGTTGAAAGATGTCCGCAGCGGTGAACTCCATGATCGGCGCCCAATCGGATTCGATTGGTAGGGGCGCAGGAGGTTTGAAGTCCGGCAAGGAGTCTGGCACCTCGGAGTCACGAGCTTTGCAAGGGACGAGGTCAGTATTTGGCTCCATCGCCGTAGAGATTGCAGCTCCCGAGGCGGTGTCCAGCCACCTGTCCTCGATCTTCGCGGTCGGCTCCGAACTATGGGTCGGAGCAGACTCTTGTGCGGCCTCCAGGGTACTGTCCGGTGGCAGAGCTAAATCATGCCCATCATGACAGTGCGGCTCGCTCGGCTGTGGCTCGAATCCATCGAAGATCAAGTCTCTGCGGATGTCGGTCGTGAAGTTTAGGCTTCCAAACCTGACCTGATGGCCAGGGGCGTAGCTTTCGATCTGCTCCACATGGCCAAGTGAATTAGACTGTAGTGCAAAGCCGCCGAATACGAAGATCTGTCCGGGGAGAAAAGTCTCACCCTGGACTGCGTTGTTGTTGATTGAAGAAGCCATCAAGCCTATCGGTGACGACACAGAGGAACTCTCATGAAAGACTCAAATTCATTCACTTCCTCATTAGACCCCTCATTTTCATCAATGCCATCCGTCAAGGAGGGATTAGTAATGATGGTGATTTTGATGTTGGGGGTTACCTTGTTGGTGGCTTTAGCCATGAGACACTTGGCGGTGATGTTCTCATTGGGTGAATCGAAGAGGGACACCCGTGGAGTTGTGGCAATGGCAACGGAGGCCATGGCCATGGCTTCACTATCTTCATCATCATCGTCATCCTCATGATATTCTTATTGAACCACCAACCCTCGAGTAGGAGTCTTTTTGGTGAAGTTGTTCTTGTTGGGGAAGGACTTGGCTTTGTCTTTTCGGATGAGCTTGCCACCATTTTCTTTCCGCTTCTCGTAAGGGCAATTCACAACAAAATGGCTCACATTGCCACAATTGTAACATATTCTCACACGTTGCTTGCCCTTGAACCCACTTGAGTTGTTCTTGTTGAAGTTGGGCCTTGTGTTCTTCTTGCTCCAAAATTGCCTTGAAGCAATAGCCATGTGCTCATGATAATCATATTTTGTATCTTCGGGGTTGCACTCCTCATCTTCCTCTTCTTCCTCTTCTTCCACAATAACCTTGGCCTTCAAGGCAAGGTTGGGCTTCTTTGCTCTTTGAGAACACAACACCGCGTTGTCGGCGGTCTTGTCCAAGATCCTCGTTGCCACAAACTCATCCAACAGTTCATTTGAGGTTAAGGAGTGGAAGTCCGGTCTTTGACGGATGACGGAGGACATGGCCTTGTGGTAAGGCATCATTGCTTTGAGGAACTTGCACTTGATCCAATTGTCATCCGTGTCCTTGCTCCCATGATCTCGGAGTGAGACCGCGAGTTTGGTTACTCTCCGAAAGAGCTCACGAGGTTCTTCATCTTCTTTAATTGCAAACTCATCGGCTCCATCTTGCACCACTTCATAGTTGGAGCGTTGAATGCTTGCGCTTCCCTTATAGAGGGAAACAACACAATGCCATGCATCTTTGGCCATGGCGAAGGGTCGAAGATGAGGGAGATCTTCGGGTGGAACTGCATCTTGGATGATGAAGAGAGCATTCTCATTGAATTGATTATCCACGGCTTCTCTAGGGGTGAAGTTGCTTCGGTCATGTGGATAGAAACCTTCTTCAATGATTCTCCAAAGATTAGTATTCACATGATTTAAATGACGCTTGAAGCGATAAACCCAAGAATCAAAGTCCTCATTTTTCACAATCTTAGGAGGAGGGCCGGCATGATTTAAATGAGTAGAGGGAATCGGTCCTCCATAGATTGGAGGTTCCACATGGGCAAAGATGCCGGTGCCATTTCTACCACTAGTAGAAGGACCCTTTTCACTAGTAGCTTCCCCCTTGTCGGAGTTAGCATCCGTCACCTTGTTAGTGGGATCACCCACTTTCATTGGCGAGGTAGATAGTTTAAGTCCTTCTAAGAATTTATTAAACATGCTTTCAACCTCGGTTGTCATGGAGGTTTTCAATGTGTCCAAAGCCACATTGAATTCCTCACGAGAAACCGCGGTTCCCCCATCGGCCCTAGACGAGCTCGGATTCACACCAGAGTGCTCCTCCCCACTGTCTACGGTGTCAACCATACTCTTCGGACGGCAAAGTCATTAATAAAGAGACGAGGCTCTGATACCAATTGAAAGGATCGATATAGTTGACTAGAGGGGGGGATAGGCAACTAACAATTTTTAGCTTTTCTTTACCAAATTAAACTTTGCATCAAAGTAGGTTGTCTAGATATGCTACTAGGTGAGCAACCTATATGATGCAACAACAACAAGAACACAAGCAAGCAAGGGATATAACACAAATAAGCTTGCACAAGTAAAGGCACGAGATAACCAAGAGTGGAGCCGGTGAAGACGAGGATGTGTTATCGGGTTCCTTCCTTTGAGGGGAAGTACGCCTCCTGGAGCGGTGTGGAGGCACAATGCTCCCCAAGAAGCCACTAGGGCCACCGTATTCTCCTCACGCCCTCACACAATGCGAGATGCCATGATTCCACTATTGGTGCCCTTGAAGGCGGCGACCGAACCTTTACAAACAAGATTGGGGCAATCTCCACAACTTAATTGAAGGCTCCCAACAACACCACGAAGCTTCACCACAATGGAATATGGCTCCGCGGTGACCTCAACCGTCTAGAGTGCTCAAACACCCAAGAGTAACAAGATACGCTAGGGATTAGTGGGGGAATTAAATTTCTCTTGGTGGAAGTGTAGATCGGGGCCTTCTCAACCAATCCCAAGCAAATCAACAAGTTTGATTGGCTAGGGAGAGAGATTGGGCGAAAATGGAGCTTGGAGCAACAATGGAGCTTTTGGGGGAAGAGGTAGATCAACTTTGGATAAGAAGACCTCCTTTTATAGAGGGGGGAACAATCCAACCGTTACCCCCCAAAACAGCCCCAGAGAGGCGATATTATCAGAGGGGCAGCGGTACTACTACCGGGACCAAGAAGATTACCGCTCCCCTCGCAGTATCGCTGCAGTCTGGGAGGGCTAGCATATGAGTAGGAAATGTACACAGTGCGGTACTGCCATGGTGGTAGGGCGGTACTACCGCTCTCGAACGGTACTACCGCTTCTACTGTCGCTGCTTAGTGCCGCACAATCTGACACGAGAGACGACCCCCCCTAGTCGAGGCGGTAGGTGCCCAGTACCACAACGGTACTACGACTGAGGGCCCACAGGCGGTACTACCGCTGCAGAAGCGGATCGCCACAGGGCTCTTGAGCGGTACTATCATTGGCACCATGGTACTACTACTGGGACCAAATCATATTCATAGAAAGGAATGAAACCTCCATCAAGCGGAAGGCTCTGGGTGTAAAAAGGATGTGTACATGTTGATTCCACCCTAGCCTTACCAAAGCGGACCCCCTCTTGATAGTACAGTGACTCCTACGAAACAAGTCCACCAAAACAGGAACGAAAGAGCTACACCATCTGGATTAAAACTCCGAGGGGAAAGAATCATCTCGTGCCAAAGGATGAATCTCTGAAATGCTTAAAGCACACGATTAGTCCGCAAACGTGTTGTCGTCAATCACCAAAACTACATCGAGAGAGATGTGCCTTAACAGGTGGGTTATTCTCATGATGAGTGGACTCCGCTCATCATTCATGAGGAAATGGTCGGTAATTGGTATGCCAAGTCCCATGCTCTAATCAAATCAAAATAATTGCAAACAAAACTCCCCCAGGATTGTTGTTAGTTGGACAGTACCCGTTGTTTTGGACCAGCCGTGGAATGTGCTTGTTGGTAGTGGGGAGTATAAACTTTACCATTCCATTTGGGAACCACCTATAATGTATGTAGCATGGAAGATATCGAGATCTCTTGGTTGTTATGTTGACAATGAAAGTATGCCGCTCAAAATATTATTTATCTCTATTTCAAACTCGAGCTCTGGCACCTCTGCAAACCCTGCTTCCCTCTGTGAAGGGCCTATCTATTTACTTTTATGTTGAGTCACCATCCTCTTATAAAAGGCACCAGTTAGGGAGCACCACTTTCATTTGTATGCATTGCTATTGATTGTAATTGAGTATGACTGGATCTCTTTTACTATGAATTATAATGTCTAGTCAGTCCTTGATGTTTAGGGGTGCTCTGCATTTATGTTTTGCGGTCTCAGAAAGGGATAGCGAGATACCATCTTGTTATATCATATCATGATTGTTTTGAGAAAGTTTTGTCATCCAAGATTTATTATTATTACTCGCTATTTGATTATGCCATTGATATGAGCAACATGAAACCTAAATGTTATTGTGAATATGGTTAGTTCATGATCTTTGCTGAAAACTTGAATGCTGGCTTTACATATTTGCAACAACAAGAGCAAACAGAGTTTGTCAAAGTTTTTCTTTATCACTTTCAGTTTATCAACTGAATTGCTTGAGGACAAGCAATGGGTTAAACTTGGGGGAGTTGATACGTCTCCAACGTATCTAATTTTCCAAACTCTTTTACCCTTGTTTTGGACTCTAATTTGCATGATTTGGATGGAACTAACCCGGACTGACGCTGTTTTCAGCAGAATTGCCATGGTGTTATTTTTGTGCAGAAATAAAAGTTCTCGGAATGACCTGAAACTTTGCGGTGACACTTTTTGGAATTAATAAAAAATACTGGCGAAAGAATCAGCTGAAGGGGGCCTACACCCTGGCCACGAGGGTGGGGAGGGGGGCGGCCTACCCCCTAGGCGCGCCCCTGCCTTGTGGCCCCCCTGGACCTCCACCGACCTCAACTCCAACTCCATATATTCACGTTCGGGGAGAAAAAAACGGAGAGAAGGATTCATTGCGTTTTATGATACGGAGCCGCTGCCAAGCCTTGTTCTTCCTTGGGAGGGCTGATCTGGAGTCCGTTCGGGGCTCCGGAGAGGGGAATCCATCACCATCGTGATCATCAACCATCCCCCATCACTAATTTCATGATGCTCACCGACGTGTGTGAGTAATCTCATCATAGGCTTGTTGGACAGTGATGGGTTGGATGAGATTTACCATGTAATCGAGTTAGTTTTGTTAGGGTTTGATCCCTAGTATCCATTATGTTCTAAGATTGATGTTGCTATGACTTTGCCATGCTTAATACTTGTCACTAGGGCCCGAGTGCCATGATTTCAGATCAGAACCTATTATGTTTTCATGAATATATGTGTGTTCTTGATCCTATCTTGCAAGTTATAGTCACCTACTACGTGTTATGATCTGGCAACATCGGAGTGACAATAGTCGGGACACTTTCCGGTGATGACCGTAGTTTCAGGAGTTCATGTATTCACTATGTGTTAATGCTTTGGTCCGGTTCTCTATTGAAAGGAAGCTTTAATATCCCTTAGTTTCCATTAGGACCCTGCTGCCACTGGAGGGTAGGACAAATGATGTCATGCAAGTTCTTTTTTATAAGCACGTATGACTATATTCGGAATACATGCCTACATTATATTGATGAACTGAAGCTAGTTCTGTGTCACCCTATGTTATAATTATTGCGTGATGAATGCCATCCGACATAATTATCCATCATTGATCCATTGCCTACGAGTTCATTTCATATTGATCTTTGCTAAGTTACTTCTCCGTTGCCACTGTTACGATTGCTACAAAACTACCACTGTTACATTTGCCACTGTTATCGTTACTTCCATACTACTTTGCTACTAAATACTTTGTTGTAGATATTAAGTCTTTCAGGTGTGGTTGAATTGACATCTCAGTTGCTAATACTTGAGAATATTCTTTGGCTCCCTTATGTCTAATCAATAAATTTGGGTTGAATACTCTACCCTCCAAAACTGTTGTGATCCCCTATACTTGTGGGTTATCACACCTGCTTTGTTTGATCATATTGCCAGGGGTGGATACATGATTATGCCTGAGGACGTTGTCGCTTACCGGAACAACCTGGTTGCGGCACAAGAGGAGCCTCGGCAGTGGGACCCTCCGGTGCCCACTCCCTAGCACTTCAACATAGGACCTCATGGCTTCTACGACTGGTGATTACCAAGTTAGGCCAAAAGCCTAAGCTTGGGGGGGTACGTACTTCCACCGACATTACATTCATGTTCACACATTTCATTCCAGTTGCCGGTGTTCACACTTTTTCATTGTATTATCTATGTTAAATTTATTTTATCGCTTTCTTCTTATGTGTTTGAAAAACTTTGTGAATATCCAAAAACGTATTTCTTGCTTCTTTTTTATTTTTCTTCCTAGTTTAAATTGTTGTAGCACTAAAAAGAAAACCCAAAAAGATTTCCTTATTCTTCTTTTACTTGTTGGGAGCTTTCCCGTGTAAATAGTTTTTCTTGTATTTGCTTGTTTATGAAAAACCAAAAACTCCAAAAATATTTCAGTGTGTATCTCTGAATTTCTTTTCTTTCTTACTGAGTCTTACCGAGGAGAAGACCACGATGAAAATGTTGAGTGGCTCTAATTTGCAATATTGTTGATCTAACGAAGAGCCCATATTGCATTGCCTTCTCCTTTTGAATAAAATGTTTGCAGATTCCAGCTTAGTCCATGGCACTCTTGCACAATTATTATTTTCAAATCGTTCGGTCATGCAAGTGAAAGGCAATAATGACAATATTCGATGAACTGGTCGTGGCAAAGAGAAACGGGTATGAACTCGACTTGTTCTGTTTTTGTAAATATGTTTAACCTAGTATCCATGATTCAACCTATTATGACCAAACATGTTTGCAATGACAATTAGAGATTATAGTTTCTCATGCCATGCATAAGTAGCTAGGAGTCGATAATGATTTATCTTGGATGGCAACATTGCGTCAAAATGATTGTGATGTAGTATGCTGATATGGTATCCTCCTCTGAATGTTCGAGTGGCTTAACTTGGCACATGCTCATGCATGTAGTTGAATCAAAACCAACATAGCCTCTACGATATTTATGTTCATGGTGTTCATATCCTACTCATGCTAGTATCCAATGTTATTTATGCATAATGCATGTTCATGACTGTTGTTGCTCTCTAGCTGGCCGCTTCTCAACCTATTTGCTAGCCTTCGCCTGTACTAAGTGGGAATTCTGTTTGTACATCAAAAACCTAAAACCCAAGTTATTCTAGATGAGTCCATCATACCTACCTATATGCGGTATTACCCTGCCGTTCTAAGTAAATTTGCATGTGCCACCTCTAAAAACTTCAAATAAATATCCTTTTTGTGTGCCTGGATTGTTTATAGAGCGACATGAGGTAGTTGGTATCTTCCATGCTAAGCGGATTATTCTCAGGATGGGTGTTTATTCACTCATCATTGCATGAGAAAAGGGGCGGTAATAGGGATTCCCAGTCCCAAATTGCAAAAAGAACTTATCAATAATAAAAAAAACACTTATGGAGCAATAACCTTTACTTTATCGCCTGGGAACCGCTACTAATATGTTTAGCATGGAAGATATTGATAACTGATGGTCGCGAAGTAAACAAGAAGGGTGCATGTCTCAAAATTTCATTTACCTCTGTTTTAAAAACTTGAGCTCTGGCACCTCTACAAATCATTGCTTTCCTCTGCGAAGGGACTATCTATTTACTTTTATGTTGTGTCATCACCTTCTCAAATAAGCGCCAGAACATGAGAGTACTGTTGTCATGCTGATGCATTGTGTGTAGCTAATGTTGGGTGTATCATGACTGGATCTTTTCTACCATGAATTACAATGTTTAGTCGTTGTTTGAACTTTGGATGTGCTCTACATTTATGTTTTGTGGTCTCTGAAAGGGCTAGCCAGATACCACTATCGTCATATTGTAACATGGTTGTTTTAACAATGTGTTGCTGTTTGAGATGTCTTATTATTGCTCGCTAGTTGATTATGTCATTGATATGAGTTAATATAATTTTTAAGAGTTATTGTCCACATGGTTAGTTATAATCTTTGCTGAAAACCTGGGTGATGTTTAAGCTTATGTATGAAACAAGAGCAAAAGAGTTCGTAAAAGTTTTTCTTTTTCACTTTCAGTTTATCAAGTGAATTGCTTAAGGACAAGCAAAGGTTTAAGCTTGGGGGAGATGATACGTCTCCGTCGTATCTACTTTCCCTAACGCTTTTCCTCTTGTTTTGGACTCTAATTTGTATGATTTAAATGAAACTAACCCGGACTGACGCTGTTTTCAGCAGAACTACCATGGTGTTGTTTTGTGCAAAAATAAAAGTTCTCGGAATGGAACGAAACTTTGTGAGGATTTTTTATACAATAAAAGATAATTTCTGGAATCAAGAACCACCGGAGGGGGGCACCTGGGTGGGCACAACCCACCAGGGCGCGCCACCCCCTCCAGGCGCGCCCAGGTGGGTTGTCCCCACCTGGTGGCCCCGCAGACCCTGAAACCGAAGCTATAAAATCCTATTTTTCCAGAAAAAAATAGGAGGAAAGAATTATCACGTTTCACGAGACGGAGCCACCGCCGTCTCCTGTTCTTCATCGGGAGGCCAAATCTGGAGTCTGTTTGGGGCTCCAGAGAGCGGGATCTTCGATCTTCGTCATCACCAACCCTTATTCGTCGCCAATTCCATGATGCTCCCCACCGGAAGTGAGTAATTTCTTCGTAGGCTCGCTGGTTGGTGAGGAGTTGGATGAGATTCATCATGTAACCAAGTTCGTTTTGTTAGGGCCTGATCCCTAGTGCTATGACTTTGTCATGCTTAATGCTTGTCACTTTGGGCCCGGGTGCCCTGATTTCAGATCTGGACCGTTTATGTTATCACCATTATATTCATGTTCTAGATCCGATCTTGCAAGTTATAGTCACCTACTACGTGTTATGATCCGGCAACCCCGGAGTGACAATAGTCGGGGCCACTCCCGGTCATGACCGTAGTTTAAGGAGTTCATGTATTCATCGTGTGCTAATGATTTGTTCTGGTTCTCTATTAAAAGGAGGCCTTAATATCCCTTAGTTTCCAATATGACCCCGCTGCCACGGGAGGGTATGACAAAAGATGTCATGCAAGTTCTTTTCATAAACACGTATGACTATTTACGGGATACATGCCTACATTATATTTATGAACTGGAGCTAGTGCCGTATCGCCCTAGGTTATGACTGTCTCATGATGAATATCATCCAACGAATCACCGATCCAATGCCTACGATTTTGCTACATATTGTTTTTGCTAAGTTACTACTGCTGCTACTGCTATCGTTGCTGCTACAAAACCATTGTTATCATTGTTGCTGCTACCATTACTATCAAAACTAACATACTACTTTGCTACTGATCACTTTGCTGCAGATAATTAATCTCCAGGTGTGGTTGAATTGACAACTCAGCTGCTAATACTTGCAAATATTCTTTGGCTCCCCCTGTGTCGAATCTATAAATTTGGGTTGAATACTCTACCCTCAAAAACTGTTGCGATCCATATACTTGTGGGTTATCAGCCACCGGCGGCACGAGCTGAAAGGCCAGTGGTGCGGGCGAAGATGGCGGGGATGGTGGTGCGGGCGGCGCGGATCTGTTGGAGCTGGGGCGACCAGACGAGGAGGCGGCCTTGTGGTCGTGCTTCCCCTCCCGCTGATCCAATGCCAGCCCATGGCGCCGGCGGGGAGGTTGGCGAGCGGGGGTGTGGCGGTGCCGGCTACGGTTTGCTCGCTCGTGTCGGGGCTCAAGGAGGCAGACCGGCCGGGAAGTGGAAGCTGTTGACTGGCTGGTCCAAGGCTTCCAATTTAAGAAAGACGACGACTGCAGGATGTGTGGCTGACAGTCGGGGCCCGCCGCACGTGCACATTTAGTTTGGGTGGTGGAGGTCGGTGGAAGGCCGACACGTGTCCCCGAGGCGAACGACCCGCGAGCGCGTGCCCGTCCGTTCCGCGTCCGTATGGACGCAAACCAAGCGCATGTTTGCGCCGAAATGCAGCGGGCCGGACGCCAAACAGACAAAATTTGAGGATGCGGCCGGGCGTTGGGCCTATGACTGTTTTGGCCCAAACAGGCGAACAGGATGAGGTCACACGTTGGAGTTGGCCTTAGCTGATATGTAAGGACTAAACGGTCCGCGGAGAATCATGTACTAGACTCGCATGCCAAGCAAGGACGTGCCAATACCAATTCGTGGCTCATGCTCCCTCGGACATTCTATTGAACACGGTTCCCATTTAAGATTTGTCGATCTATCCTAAATTTTATTAAATACTCCCCTCATAAAGTAATATAAGAGCGTTTAGATCATTAAAATAGTGATCTAAATGCTCACGTATTTCTTTATAGAAGGAGTAGTAGAGTACTCCCTCCGTTTTTATTTAGTTCGCATATTAGCTTTGGTCAAAGTCAAGCTTTACAAACTTTGACCAAGTTTATAAACAAAAGTATTAAGATATACAATAACAAATCAACAATATTAGATTTATTATTGAATGTACTTTCACATCGTATAGATTTATTATGATAAATGCCTATATTGTTTTCTATAAACTTGGTCAAACCTTACGAAGTTTGACTTCAGTCAACTCTAATATGCATAGTAAATAAAAACGAAGGGAGTACTATATTCCTCGCAAAAAGAAAGTACTATATAATTTTCAGGAGCGACGTTTCAGCTCGGGCAAAATAAAAAATTCGCCAAAAATAGAAAATAAATTCAAAAAATTCTGAATTTTTTTGCAAGCAAGATGCATGTGTGCGTGATCTTCGTGCAAATTTGGTAGAGTTTTGACATTTAAGGAGCGCGCGATAAAAAAGAAAAAATTCGGCTATGTGAGTAAGGTTACTGTTCACGCAATGTTCTGGCCGATTTTCTCTTTTTTGCCACGAGCTCCACATATGTTCAAACAGGATGAAAATTTGCACGCACATCATGCACTTGAACATCTTCCATTCAAAAAATAAAAATCGAATTTTTCGAATTTTTTTCTATTTTTTATCGTGCTACTGTTCATCAGGTTCATCTAGACCTGGGCACCGAATTGGATATTCGATAACTTTCTGTACATTCACAGTTTGACTTGACTAACTTGCTTACACAAACTGCAGCTCATGTCACACGCGCATGCTTATTACTCCTCCTGTTGCAAATTATCCAAGTCATTTCACACACGCATGTTTATTACTCCCTCCCCTTCCACAACAACAATTTTGTAACGGAGGGAGTAATTGTTGTTCCCAGCTGACTACAACATTTCCTGTTTCTGTTATTTTAATCATTTATGTTCCTCTTCATTCGACCAGAAAGATGAAATTCATAATCAGAACGCCTGAATCGCATGAATGCCAAAGGACCCCACATCCCAAATTCCAAAATGAACCCAAGAGGGCAACATAAGCAGAATCGGAGACAGAAGCCTTCACCTAAGCAACACAAATGCCACTAGCAAGCAACAGCATGTTTTGTGTTATCAGACACACTAAAAAAGCATGTTTCATGACTTGGATTTGAGTACTTCTGCCTAGAATGTGCTTTGGAAGGCAAGCCACATAAAAATACAGTTGGGGAAGTGGATACTGTGAAGGAATAAAGACTGGTAATTGGAACGGAAACATGCATGGGCACATGAAAAAAATGACTTCTTTACACAATATTGCAAGAGCATATTGTACAACCGTCCACCGAGTCGCCGGGGAACCAAAAGAGCGTCGTCATGCGCCGGGAAGCAGCGACGTGCCGCCGCGGTCCACGGAGGAGCACCACCCTGACCGCCACGTCCGGTTTCCCAGGTCGCATCTCCTCTTCCTTCACATCAATTTGATGCCTGTGAAGTTTGGGTTCAAAGTTAGCACGGTTTGGGTTTAGTTTGGTTTCAGAATTAGCTGATAACAACACTCTTTCCAGGTTTGTAAGTTTACATTCTGAAATTACAATTTAATAAAATGAGTATTTAATGATAATATGTATGAAAAATAAGTAATTAATGATACTAGTAAAGTTGTAACTGTTTTCTATCATACAGTTATGCAGTTTGGAGGCCAGCATCCAGGTGTGCCTGGTGACTGGTGTTCCTTCAATCGGTATGGCTTTACTAGGATTTGTGTCTCAGCAACAACATGGCGTCAGCAATTCTGGGATGGCTTATTGGTGGAAGCAAGCGAAGTATACACTCTGATTATTTTTGAGGCTTTCCAAGGTGAGTATGAAAGATCAACGGCTGCATGTTGTAGAGTGTTGGATGGAAATAACAAATTTGCTGTTGCTATTGCGAGGTTGCATGGAGATTTACAGTTTGAGGAGGAGCGCATAGTGATAGGTGATCCATTGACCAAAACGGTTTCATGTAGTTGTGGGATGTTCAATAGGACAGGAATCTTGTGTGCACATGGTCTAAAAGTGCTTGATTTGATGAACATAAAGACATTGTTGGCACATTATGTCTTGAAGAGGTGGACTAGAGAAGCTCGCAATGGAAGTATACAAGATAGACAAGGAAGGAATGTGGTAGAAAATCCAAAAATGGAAGCTGAACTTTGATACAAGGATTTGTCTCATAAATTTCACAAAATGGCACAAAAAGCAGCCAACTCTCCACAATGTTGTATTCTATTGGATAATGCACTTGATTCCGTCGCTCCGCATATACATGATTTACTCAATGCATCCACTAGAGCCATGAATGAATTATGTAAAGACAAAGAGAATGTTGACCCAAATGTGCAGCAAGTAGATGAGTTGCTTAGATCTGCACGGCTGAAGAAAAAAGAGGTTCAGTCAAAGAACTTAAGGAGAAAGAAAAATTGGCTTGATAAGTTACTCAAGGGGAAGCACAGAGTAACTAAAGGACCAACAAAACAGGGAGAAAAGGTATGCTGCAATTGGTACATGATATGCTGTTATTGCTCATTTGTTAACTAAATACAGTGATTTTTGTTCTCAGCCACAAAGGAAGAAGGATGGTGTGCAACAAAAGAAAAAAGATGGTGTGCAGCCTCAAGTAGACGTGGAGAAGTATGGCAACAACAAAGAAGTAAATTTGGTGCTTCAAGAGTGCAATAATATTATGAGCTTCACCCAGCTCTTGACGGCTGACCATGATAATCTGTTCTAGCATGGAAGCTCCTTAGATAATATTTTTTACATGGTGGTGATGATGATGATTATCTGTTCTAGCATGGAACTTGTTAGATAGTATTTTGGACATGGTTAACTATAGTAGTATGGGGTTAACTATATTATTTTGTAGCCTAAGTGTACAAGTGAAATGGCCGTTTGGTGGAGAATTTGAATGTATCGAGCTTTTGAATTACAAGCAAGTGGTACTGAATTTCAATCAAGTGGTACTTAATTTGTATTGTTAAATTACTGCTGTTTTTGTTGCTATATGACTGCTGTTTGCATACATTTTTTTTTGTTTTTTTTTTTGTAGAGCTAAGTTTGAAATTTAATTTATGCAAATTCGGTAAAAAAAAATATAGCTGCTGTTTGTACTGTATAATGACTGAAAAGTTGGTGATTCTATTGAACAAACTCGGAAAACAGTAGTCTGGTGCATTTCTCCTGTGTAGTCTGATCGCCTGGGATTTTATTTTTTTTGCCTTGGATCGCTGTGGAACGTTGGATGGAGATTGGAGGGTGGATGGGAGGCCGCATGTTGCAGCGTGACATGCTGTAGGCATGTCACCTGATCCCAGTCCGAGGGCAACATAAGCAGAATCGGAGACCGAAGCCTTCACCTAAGCAATACAAATGCCACTAGCAAGCAACAACATGTTTTGTGTGATCAAACACACTAAAAAAGCATGTTTTATGACCTTGATTTGAGTACTTCTGCCTAGAATGTGCCTTGGAAGGCAAGCCACAGAAAAATACAGTTGGGGAAGTGGATACTGTGAAGAAATAAAGACTGGTAATTGGAACGGAAACATGCATGGGCACATGAAAAAAATGACTTCTTTACACAATATTGCAAGAGCATATTGTACAACCGTCCATGCATATAAAAATGCAACCGGAGCTTGAAGTTCTTAGCAGAGCTTGCTTGCTGAGGGAGCTGCTTACCTTGGGAGAGAGAAAAGTGGTCGCTCATCCATTACCATGGCAACACGGCCGGGGCCTTTGACCGAATGGCCATGGCACTGGATGGGCAGCTTCAAGGTATGTTATCTCTCCTCTGATATTGCTATCTAGCTAAATCCATGTTCACAAATTTAGGAACATCGTATGATTGACCAAAAAATGAACTAACTACTTCAATGAGGTTATTCCTTATTTCCTTCAAAAAGCTTGCATTAAAAGAAAGTTCTATATGCATCATAATGTCCCAGTACTGAAGTCAAGTAGATCAGGAATTGCAGCAAAAGTTGCATGTCGCAGCGAACACTCAGACTATTCTGTTATCAATTAAATAAAATTAACTGTATTTTGAATTGTAAATAGCATGTTCTAGCATAAGTGTTCCAGTCCCATGTTGCGGATTTCCCGAGTACTACTTTTTAGTTTTTCACATGATCCAGAAAAACTGCTTCAAGAAAAACGATGGAAGTAAACTATATTACCATTCCATTATGCTCTGTCTCAATTTAAGAAACACAAGATAAGAGGAAAGGGACCTTTGGCAAATTCCTTTGCATGCTTCTTGCACGGTGGATAGCCACCTGGGTATAATAACATATGCACCGGTAAAATCCTTGATAGCAGCAATAAAATCATCAAGATGTATTGCTCGATAGGGCCTTGTGATCCTAATATGAACCACCACGTAGCTCACGCACATAATAACCAACTGAAAGGATATCCACAAACCTCCATTGCTCTTCAAGACGTAGGTGTTTGCAAATATGAAGCCACGGCAATATCTTCTGAACAATCAAAGACCGGATTACCACCTGCTATACACTGCTGATTAATTCCCATCCATCAATGTCACATGGTATTCTAATAACCGTGCACTGCACGCAGTACCTTGTCTTGGCGCCTGCGGCGTTGCACACTGCGCACAGGGTGGTCACCAAGGGGTGGGGAAACATGGATACAGTATACGCCGCCATGTTACCATCTCTGCTTCTGAGGATGATCCACAACCAGATCTGGATCAGCTTGTCTCGCCACCAGACCGCACGCAGGAAGCACATCATCGTTGACCGCAGTCTTGAATTCGAGCAGGTGGACCGGGAGAGATCCTGGTAAGTCATATATACGCACATCCTGCTATTCACTTCTATCACACTCAAACTAACAGGCACGTACCTGAAATCCAATGGTCTATCACAATCACATGCTAAAATATGCTACCTTGTCTGTAATGCTAAGTTATCCTTACCATTCTCTACAGGGATGACCAGATCATCCTCTCTGGGCTGTATTTCTACTTGGCCTATGCAGCCATCCCGAGTGTCAGACTCATGCCAATGTGGGAAACAAAGGGAGCCATCATCATGGCGTTGCTTCACGCAGGACCTGTTGAGTTTCTCTACTACTGGTTCCACAGGGCGCTGCACCACCATTTCCTCTACTCTTGCTACCACTCACACCACCATACCTCCATCGTCACAGAGCCTATAACATGTAAGTAACATCATTCAGAACAGAGGGTTAACACAATGATGCATAACGCCACCAACTTAGACACAAACAAGGATCACGCAAAAAAAAACATTTCATTATCTTATTAGTGGTATTAAGTTCACAAGTGTCTAGATTATGTATAGCAACCATTTTGACCGATTTGTGTTCTACTGCCAAAACCACTGGATTTATTTACATACTGATAAAACACTAGATATAAATGACATCTGAAACCATCTGAACATACATCAAAGTATCATACTAGGTTGGAATTGAAATATCCATTCTGATCCCAGGAGCATAAGAAATTCAAAGCATAAATATGTCCAAATAAAACAGTAAAAATCTCAAGGACGACATTCTGAGATTAAAATACTGTTCAGAAATGAGGTGTTATCATCCTGGTCCTTCCGAAAAACAATCTAATTCAGGTTCTATACATGTTCTATTGCTTAATGAATCTCTAAATGCTTGCTATGTTAACAATTAGTGTTCTTGTTTGCAGAAAGCATGTTGATGCAGTATTTATGAAGCTAATGCACAACTCTCTTTAAATCTAATGAAATTTTCCCATATGATTGGCAGCTGTCATCCATCCATTTGCTGAAATGTTAGTTTACTTCCTGTTATTTTCGATCCCCATGCTGATACCAATTCTTATGGGATATGGTTCTATCCTGGGTATCGTCTTATACGTGGCTTACATCGACTTCATGAATAATATGGGACACTGCAATTTTGAGCTGCTGCCAAAGTGGATCTTCCAAGTTTTCCCTCCTCTCAAGTATCTCATGTACACTCCATCGTAAGTATAACATTTTAAGATTAACCTTACAATCATGTTAACATGAAATTAGGTGATGAGACTTTTGGGTCCGTTATGTTCTTAATCAAATTTTACCAGTGGATTCTGCAAACAATGCATAAAAAGTTGAAACGCTTAGTCATAGCTTCATAAAACCACAAACCAGATTATTCAAAGGTATTTTTTCACACCTCCACAGGTATCATTCTCTCCATCACACACAGTTTCGTACAAACTACTCATTGTTTATGCCGTTCTATGACTACATATACAATACCATGGACAAGTCAACTGATGAGCTGTATGAGAGAACACTGATTGGAACAGAGGAAACACCAGATGTTGTTCACTTGACGCATATGACCACCTTGCAATCAGCTTATCATCTAAGGGTTGGGATTGCCTCTATAGCCTCTAGACCCTCAGATAACCCAGTATGGTATGTGTGGATGATATGGCCAATGGCATGGCTGTCAATGGTACTGGCATGGATTTATGGATCCTCTGCGTTTGTCGTCGAAAGTCTCAAACTGAAGAAGTTCAAGATGCAAACATGGGTGATACCAAGATACAACTTCCAAGTAATGGGTTTTCCGTGTTGTATGAATCATATGTCTTCATAGTTGCAAACTGATAGGATTTTCTCCATGTGCAGTATGGCCTGATTAGGGAGAGGGAATCCATCAACAGGTTAATTGAGAAGGCAATATTAGATGCGGATGTAAGAGGGGTCAAAGTGCTCAGTCTTGGACTCTTAAATCAGGCATGGTGACCAAACTTTTCTCGCATAATTCCCTCTTTATACTTGCTTCCACATGACACTTAGCTTCTGATCGGGTCAGAAAACACTCAGAAATATTGACAAAAACTATGTAAGGACGACATTTTGATTACTCAGACTAATTTGTGGAACTAATATGGCTTTCACTAGAAATATTGCAAAAATTCAAATGCACGCTAATTGCAAACAGATGTTCAGTGTATTAACCCTCATATTCTTGGTCCCAGGCAAAACAACTCAATGGAAATGGTGAATTATTTACACATAAATATCCAAAATTAGGAGTTCGACTTGTTGATGGAAGTGGCTTAGCAACAGCAGTTGTTCTCAAGAGCATTCCTTCAGATACAAAGCGAGTTTTTCTCTGTGGAGGCAGTTCTAAGGTAGAACGTGCAATAGCTACAGCTTTATGCGAAAGAGGTGTCCAGGTACCTATCAGCCTGCTACTTTTGTTGATTTCATTAGCAGCTCACTTTTTGTATGAATTGATCTCACTCTATACAAGAATGACTATAAATATATGCAATTTTGTGTAGGTAATCATGAATCAAGGGAAGGAATATGACATTCTCAAGTTGCGGGTTCCAGAGAGCAGTATTGCCTATCTGAAATTCTCCAGTGATGAAACACCACAGGTAAAAGTTATCTGGGAAAAGGAATGAAAATCATCAAGAAGCTTTCTAGACTGGATACATCATGAGTGGGGTATAATTAGTAGAGATATTATACAGGACCGTGAATGCTTCTATAAACCTTGTCAAACTAATTCACCAAATGTTTTATTGATGGAAAACAGTAGCACACATTATGCTGTAGTATCATCTACCAGCAAATGACAAGAAATTACACTGTAAACCTATGTAGCTAGCAAAATAGGAACAAACACTCCGAGAAGCAATATACTCAATGACGACTTCTTCACTGCTACAGATCTGGATAGGAGATATCATTGATGATAAGCAACAAATGGGGGCACCAAAAGGAGCAACATTTATTCCTACATCACAGTTTCCCCTTAAAAGGATGCGCAAGGATTGCACTTATTTGAGCAGCCCTGCAATGAAGATCCCAGAGGCAATGCAGAACGTCCACACCTGTGAGGTACTAGCAATATGTTCTACCTGATTCTGTAAATTTCGAGATAAGCGAAATAGTATCATTTCACATACACATCTCCCTATCCAGGATTTAAATAGATAATGTGATTGACACTGACATGTGCTGCTACTCCCTTTTTATGAACAGAATTGGCTTCCAAGAAGGGTGATGAGCGCATGGCGCATTGCTGGAATGGTACATGCACTAGAAGGTTGGGCCATCCATGAGTGCGGAGATGATATGATGGACATCGATAAGGTCTGGTCTGCAGCTATTAAGCACGGATTCACTCCTCTGTATGAAGTCTGATTCTTCTGAATCCTGGCAGATATGTTACTAAATAATGAAGCGAATTTGACATTCAGTGTTATGAAGTGTCAGATAAGCCTAGTAGCTTACTAGCTTCAGTATATCTGGATGGAAAGCCCTGAGCACGGTATCAATAGCTAAGAACTTAGTTGTATTACACATGAAATGTCTGAATTACCGACTCACAGGAACTCATTAAAGCATGTGCCGCAGTATCAGTGATATTGAGAGGGGGGAAATTCGAACTATGTACATGACCATGGAATGAGGCAAGTCGAAGAGAGATCCAACACACCTCGGTTTTCTTATCAATCTTGGCATTTCTTCTAGATTTGGGTAGTAGCTTGATCTCCCCACGCCCCCAAGCCCTAATCTCCCGGATATCCCACAAAAATGTGAACCTTTGTTCGGCATTGGGCGTTGTCTCTATCAGTTATGCGACGATTGAAAGACTGGCTAGGCGAGATTAGAGCGAGTATTGGGGATTGGTGAACCTGCAGCCGGTCGCGCCGGCTCCCGAAGATGGTCGGCGATGATCCAGCCGAATCCCCGCCAGTACCGCCAGAGCGTGACGAAGAAAGAAGAATGGAGACGAGGACGTGGGGGATTATCGGGGGACCCTATTTCTCGCTTTCAGCAGCGAGCGCACAGGGACGCCTCGCGCCGGGGGGAGCCCAGATGGGCCGGCCCAGCCACGCGGGACACAAAGCCTGTTTTTCTTTCTGTCTTCTGTTCTCGTTTTTTACTTTATTTCATACTTTTATTTATGTTTTAAAATATTCTATATATATACACAAAAACACTCTTAAAAACACATTTATAAAAATGTTGAACAAGTACTTTAAAAATGTCGAATAAGTTTTAGAAAATATTGAAAAAGTATTTGAAAAATGTTGAACAAATATTTGAAATTTTTGAATAACTATTAAAAATGTTGAACAAGTATTTGAAGATGTTGAATAAGTACTATAAATTGTTGAACAAGCATTTGAAAAATGTTTAACAAGTATTTAAAAATGTTGAATAGGTATTTGAAATTTTGAATGAGTATTTGGAAAATATTGAACAAGTATTTAAAATGTTGAACAAGTATCTAAAAATGTTGAATAATTATAAAATGTTGAATGAGTATTTTAAAAATGTTGAACAAGTATTTAAAATGTTGAACAAGTATTTGAAAAATGTTGCCACATATTTGAAAAAATGTTGTACAAGTATTTAGAAATGTTGATCATGTATATAAAAAATTTGAGCGAGTATTTAAGAAAATGTTGAACAAGTATTTAAAATGTTGAACAAGTATTTGAAAAATGTTGCCACATATTTGAAAAAATGTTGTACAAGTATTTAGAAATGTTGATCATGTATATAAAAATGTTGAGCGAGTATTTAAGAAAATGTTGAACAAGTTTTTTTAAAATAGTGACAAGTATTTGACAATGTTGAACACGCATTTGAAGAGAAAACCGAAAAGAAACAAAACCCGGAGAAGAAAAAAGTCAAAAGAAAGCAAAAAAAATGTAAAAGGAAAACTAAACAAAAAGTGGAGAAGAAAAAAGAAAACAAAAAGGCAGAATAAAAAAAGAAAATAACGTGAAAAAATGGGAAACCGGCTTCACTCGCCTCAACTAAAATAGCATCTCAATATTAACGAGATCTGGGCGTAGTGGCTAGTAGAGCTAGCTCTTGCCAGGGAGTGCTCCTCTTCGGCGCCCTCAGCGCCCCTTATGGTATTTGGCGCTCGAAGGAGCGCGGTGCTGGGCCGGCCCAGCATCGCTCGCCCCAGAAGCTGAAAAAGCAAACGGCAAGAAAATGTGTAGCAAGTGGGATTCGAACCAACAGGGCACTGCTCACGGACTTGGAGTAAATTACATCTACGGTCCTCATACTAGTTGGCGTGTAACAAGATGGTCCTGAAACTTGTGGAATGCTCCAATACAGTCCTTGAACACGAGAATACGTCACATGTACGGTCCTGGCTACGCTTTCTATAGGCGCGGTTATCCGACCAATGCCACATCAGCATACACCACATGTGCGGGCTCCACATGTTAGCACGGGAGGTCTGGCTCTGGGTTTTTATTTGAAGGGAAAATCACTTGCCACTATTTAATAGACTCTTCAAATCATGGCGTCCGTTTTCTACCAGTTTCTTTTTAAAAATATTAATTCAAGCTCAAGTTCGTTTTTATGTTTCCCATTTGAAAAAAACAAATGTAAGAAAAAATTGCATTCGTCATGAAAATTAAGAGAAATGCTTGTGCATATGAGAAAAAAATGTTCAACAATAGTTTTTGGAAAATGTTGGAGGTGTGTTAAAATTGTCGACATGTTTTTGAAAAATGTTCGTCATGCACTGTTTCACGTGCATTAAAACAATAGTGTAAAATTAGTCTTATATATGAGGAAACACATACAAGTTAAACATTTTAAATACATTTCTAGAAATTATTATTACACAATAATTTTCAAAACACGTTAACTATTGCTCAACATGTTGTCAAGTTTTTAAATAGTTTTTCATTTTTAGAAAAATACATTGAAGACACAACAATTGTTCGAGCTTGTCTACCTAATTTAAGATTGGAAATAAACACAAACTTGGACGAAACAAAAACGGTTGTTGGGCAAATAATAGGGCAAAACATAACCATTTTATAAAATCATGTTGAACATTATTCAAAATCATGTTGAACATTATTCAAAATACATGTTGTATTTTTCATATAATTATGTAATTTAAAAATACAGTGAGGATACATAATACTTGTGCATGCTTGTGGTCCTGAATGAAGATAAATATATTTTTCTTTCATTTCTTTTTTATATTCGTACAAATTTTAGGAAAAGTTCATGAAACACAATATTTAAGATAATACTCCCTCCGTTCCTAAATATAAGTCTTTGTAGAGATTCCACTATGGACTACATACGGAGCAAAATGAGTGAATCTACACTCTAAAATGCATCTATATACATTCGTATGTGTTTCATAGTGGAATCTGTATAAAAACTTATATTTAGCAACAGAGGGAGTAATAAAGATTTAAATATACAGCTCATTGTATATTAATAATAATTATATTTTTTTATATGGGGAAAATGGACATAAACCTAGGAGAATATAAAAAAGAAATCGTAAGAAAATGCATCAGCACAATAGTAGCGTTCTAGCTATTCGCTATGCTTGTCTAAAAAAAGGAGCTATTTTCGTTACGCGGGTAGCCCAGCTTGGTTATTTGGCTAGCTTGTGTTGTCAATTCGGCAGGAGGTGTCGGGTTCTAATCCCAGCTTGCAATTTATTTTTCCAACTTATTCCTCTTTCGCATGCTGACATGTGGGTTCTGTATCTGTACTGCACATTCATGTGGTGCTGTGCATATCAGGAGACGTAGGCAGGACCGTACGTGTGACGTATTTCCATCTTCGAGGACCGTATTGGAGCATTTCACGAGTTGCAGGACCGTTGTGTTACATGCCAACTAGTACAAGGACCATAGGGGCAATTTACTCCATGGACTTGCCACATCTACAACTGCGCTACGATAGCGTTGTTGATTTATGTGCGAAAACAACTCTTTTTAGCCCACGTTTGAGCACCAATACAAATTATTTGAAAAAAGGAACGAATTTTAAAATAGTTCGTCGATTTTGAAAAAACGTCACGTATTTCAAAGAAATGTTCACAAAAAATAAAAAAAGTTCACCAATTTTTTTTAAAAGTTCAAGAATTCGAAAAAAGATCACCGGATTTTGAAAAAGTTCATCGATTTTGATGAAAACAAGTTCACGAAATTTAAAAAAAGTTCATCGATTTTGATAAAAAGAGTTCACAGATTTGAAAAAAAGTTAATCGATTTTGATAAAAAGTTCACAGATTTAAAACAAGTTCATCAGTTTTGATTAAGAAAAGTTCACAAATTTTAAAAGGTTTATCGATTTAAAAAATGTTCATGAATTTTCAAAAATGTTCACGCATTCAAAAAAGTGCAGCGGAATCTGAAAAGGGGATGATCGATTCTGATAATAAAAGTTTATGCATTTTGAAAAAAAAGATAGAAAAAGGAAAAAGTGAAAACAAAACAAAACAAAAAATTAAAAGCCGTAAGAGGAAAAGATGTTAAAGGAAGTAACAAAACACGTCAGGTAGTTAGGTCAGCTGGATGTCAGCTCTAGAGCTGAACAACAGATCGCAGTATCGAATCACGCATGCCCGCAGTTTTTCTTCTTTTTGAAACAGAAGAGAAAAGTTGTTAAACGGGCCGGCCCAATATGGAGGCGTGGGGGGCGCGGGGGTGTGCGCCCGTTTGCGTCGATGCCTTTAAGCGGCTCAACGGGCGCCGAATAGGATTTAGCCTTGCCAGGAGACCAGAGATCGAATCCCACGCCTGGGGCCTGGCCGCGCCGATGGTGGTTGCAGGCCCGGCCCAACACAGCCATAAACAGGGCTGGTACGCATGGCTGAAGGAGGCACATTTATAAGCGGGCTGTGCCGTACCGACACATGGGCCTCGCCTCCGACGACAAAGGCACACCACATTAACTGAACGAGCCGGCCGACACGACACGTGTGAAGGCTGGCCCATGTGCTTTTTGGACTTTTGGGTTGTTTTTGCGAAATCACTAATTAAGAAGCGCTCTTTGCAAAGGTCACTCCAACCTCTTCAGATTACGATTGCTAAAAACTCGCGCACTGCATGTGCGCCACTTGTCGCAACCTGGGAATTTTCCCTTTTTTCCGTAGATCCATTTATTCAAAACGTTTTATCTCTTAAACCGTGCGTCCAAATCTCGAACCGTTTTCACCGTTGTATTCCTCGCATCAAGATCTTCAAAATTAGATCTCACGTTGATAGATTTTGATTTAAAAAATCACGGAAAAAAACTGGACAAAAAAACCTTGCCTTTGGCGGAAGGAAAAAAACGTGTTTTCGAGAGAGAAAAAGAAAACATGTTTTTTTTTTGTTTCCGAGAGGACGCCGTGCCTCTCGAGGAAGCAAAATTGTGCCTCTCGCGGAAGGGAAAAAGAAAATGTGTTTTTTCACACATTTTTTTATTTTGATTTTTTTGTCCAAAAGCTAAGAAAGACCAGTGAAAAACTGAAAAGCTAAAAAAACCCTAAAAATCCATCTAAAAAGCCGAAAACACGTGCAGAGAAAAAAAATCGAAGGGAGCGCCCAGAGCGCGACACGCGGCGGCAGCCGACACACTCTCAGACCATCCCAAGTGACCCTTGGGGAGACTCCCGAAGAAGTGATATTTAATTAGTTGCTCTCTTGTTTTTTGCCTTTTGGGGCAATAGCCTGGTAAAAATTAGGGATAAAATTAAATGGGTCATGTCGTGCGATAAGCGAGCCTCTCCTAGTCTCCTGGGCGGACGAGCACGACACACGTCGTGTCGTGGGACAAGCACGAGAGGTTTAGTCCTATGTCGGGCTGGGTCTGTGACAGGCCAGGCAAGCAAGCTGATGTGCCGGCCCACGAAATTTGACCCTTTTGGACATCTATAGTTGCAACACTTATTTCGGCTATAGTTACTAAAAAAACATATTTCGGCCATAAGATCATCTCCAAATCTTGTATGGCAAGCCGTTGTAAAATTCACCATATGGATTGTGTTATGATGTGGCGGAGAATAAATAAGAAGAGAGGGGTGTTGTATGTATTTGAACCAACAACCCTTGACAAGTGTAAAGAGGGAGGAAGGCTATTTATTAATTTATTTTCCATTGGACAACTTACATACTAGTACAACTTATATTATTATTTTTTGCAAAAAGCCTAAGACCATATATTAAGCTTCACATGACCTTACAAACACACTCATATAGAAAAATAAAATTACACTCAAAGCCTTAGGCCTGCAGACGTCTTCTTCCTCCTGCATGCACCGTCGGCGCGCCGTGAGCATAGCTCGATGCCGTCTCGGGCCCTCGCTTATGCGGAGCAAACTTTTTGACACACATGAGCTTGTAGAAGCACCGACCGAGAAGTCATCGGTGCACTTTAAAGAAATTTGCCGACCCAAAAAGAAAACGCCAATAAGGGCCTATAGAAACTCCAAAGTCCACGACAGCCTTACGAATCCAGATAGGTCCATCGGAAACCAAAATTGAGCGGGTCCCGAAAGACTTGTTGGAGACACAAGATCACACGCACTATGACGATGATAAGCACACCAGCGGGGAGGTGATGGGTTGGGGAAGACATTATTCCTGAACTTGGAAGGTGATAGCCTGCAGGTCACGGGGTTCAGTTGTAGCCTTTTTGAAGTAAGAGTATCGATCCCACAAGAAGCATCGGAATGGTCTTAGTTTCTGTAGATAATTATTATGATGTCCCTACAAGTTAATGACGGTCTGAAGCAAAGGTAATACAAAGTTTGAAATATTGCACGTGAAAGGTGACAAAAATATAAATGCAACATTAAAATAAAAGAGATAGAGAACGATGAATGGTTTTGGAATCAATAGGGTGAAGGCGTTCCTAAAGATTCTAGATTCCCTACTAGTATCTAACATAACGTATGCTAAAGCGTAGTTGTAGGTTCAGATATCTAATCCACTTTATATGCTTCTACAAGTGGACGTAACCAAGTACAGATATGTGCATATATGCAACAACCATGTATCACATACACCATCAACATTTTTTTAGAGAAAAGGCATACGTCCGACTTTATAAATAAAGCCACAAGGTAGAGTTAACAGGCACACAACCAGCCAACAAAAACAGCATATAGTCGACCCAAACGAGGGCAAGCACAGACCCAAGGTAAACGAAAGTATTAGGGATAGATGGCACCTGGCCAACACACGACACACAGGCCGGAGAGAGGTAGACAACATAGCCAACTACTAGTCGAAGAGGCTCCAAAAACCAACTAAGCAACATGCTCCTGCCTGGATAAGAATGACATCGAAGCCCGAACTTTAGATAGGAGAAGATCAAGAGCATCCCGGTCCTCCGGCTTAGTCAATGATCTTCACTGTTGCAAGAATATACACAATTCAAATAAGCAGTCAGCAGGTTTAGCAGGAAAAACATGTTCAATAGTAAACTTGTTCCTAATTGTCCATAATGCCCAGCAGATAGCACCCAGACCAACCCAAAAGACCCTCTTCGTAACGCCTGCCAGAGAGTTGGCGAGGCCTCTCATCTCAGAAAAAGAGGAAGGGGCCCAGGAAACTTGGAGCCAAGATCTAGCACAGCTCTAAACAAGCTTAGCAAGCACGCAGTTAAAGAAAATATGGTTCGTGTTTTCCCCAGCACCACACAAGGAGCAGAACTCCGAGCCTGGGCCATTTCTCTTACGAACCTGATCGGCCGTGGGGAGGCGACCTCTGAAGGCCTGCCAAAGGAAAATCTTAATCTGGGGGGGGGTGTGTGGCCCCGCAAATACGAGAGAATCTATTGGTGGTGGAGCCACCAACCAGCTTAGAGTACAAAGATTTAACCGTAAAACGACCAGACGACGTGAGAGGCCAAACCACCGAGTCCGAAACCGCCGAAGGCGTAGGAAAGAAGGCAGAAAGCCTTTGCCAGTCTTCCAACTCTACAGGTGATAAGGAACGCCGGAAAGCAAGGTCCCAATTATTAGCCGACAACTCTGCGATGGAGATGTTCGGATTAGGGCAGTAAGAAAAAATAGTAGGAAAGTTCACAGAGAGAGGTGAGTCTCCACACCACCAGTCAAGCCAAAAAATGGACGGAGGTGCCGTCACCAACAATGAACTTAACATGAGCTAAAAACAGCGAGAGGATTCGGATCAGATCTTTCCAGAATGCAATCCACACCGAGCCAATGCAAACATAGGACTGGATTGGGGAAAGTACTTGGCTTTAAGGATAGAGTACCATAAGGAACCGACCCCATTAGACATGATTTTCCACCACCACTTAACCAGGAGGCATTTGTTCATGATGCTCGTGTTCATGATACCCAACCCCCTTGGTTTTTTGGCCTACACATGGTCTGCCACTTAACGAGTCTGTACTTGCGCCGATTATCTGCCGCATTCCAATAAAACACGCCTCTATGTTTATCAAAACCAGCGTGGGTACCAGCCGAGAGAAGGTAGAAGCTGATACGTCCATTTTGCATCATGCTTTTATATCAATATTTATTGCATTATGGGCTGACATTATATATCAATACTTATAGCTAAATACAAGGTTTACCATGAAGAGGGGAATGCCGATGTACCGAATTCTGGCCGAAAAGGAGCAAACATTGAAACCTATTGCACAACTCAAAATCCCAAACTCCACGAACTTATTTTTGAATTTATAAGAATTATTGAGCTAATGAAACACCCGAGAGGGCCCACATCCCGGCCAGAGGGGGGGGCGGCCCACCCCTACCAGGCGCTGCCTCCCGGGCCTCCTGGCCTCTCCGGTGTCCATCTTCGCTGAAAATCTCGAAAATTTCCTTATCCGCAAATCATGGGCAATCTCCATCACACATCTCACGCCAGGACACCTCCCGGGAGGGGAACTCATCACCTCCTGCTGGTTGAAATCATCATCCACATCAGGTAAATCATCATCCAAGTTTATTCCTTCAGCATCTAGAGTGTTTATCTTGATGATGTACAAATTGATGCACAAACATGTGTCCTGAGCTCTTTTCACATCATCTTACTGCTTGTTCAGATTGTTCATTTTATTGTCTTTTATTTACTTTCATTTACTTTCATTTTACATTACATTACTTTTTATCACAAAATTATTCAAATTAATTTATCATTTCGTTCGACATTTACTTATCGAAGGACTACTTATAGATCCCTCGATGACCCACAAGTATAGGGATCTATCGTAGTCCTTTCGATAAGTAAGAGTGTCGAACCCAACGAGGAGCATAAGGAAATGATAAGCGTTTTCAAAGAAGGTTTTCTCTGCAAGCAATCAAATAGTAGGTGATAGATAGTTTTGTGATAAGATAAATAGTAACGAGCAAAAAGTAAACAAAATAAATAGAGTGCAGCAAGGTGGCCCAACTTTATGTAGCAAAGGATAAGCCCGACAAATTCTAATAATGAAGAAGGAGCTCCCGAGGACACATTGGGAATTATCGCTGCTTAGTTTTCATCACGCTCATAAGATTCGCTCGGTACTTTGATAATTTGATATGTGGGTGGACCGCAATTGGGTACTGCCCTAACTTGGAAAAGCATCCTCTTATGATTAACCCCTATTGCAAGCATCCACAACTACAAAAGGAATATTAAGGTAAACCTAACCACAAGATTAAACATATGGGTCCATATCAACCCCTAACGGCAACGATAAACTAGGGTTTAAGCTTCACACTCTAGCAACCCATCATCTACTTATTACTTCCCTATGCCTTCCTCTAGGCCCAAATAATGGTGAAGTGTCATGTAGTCGATGTTCACATAACACCACTAGAGGAAAGACAACATACATCTCATCAAAATATCGAACGAATACCAAATTCACATGACTACTAATAGCAAGACTACACCCATGTCCTCAGGAACAAACGTAACTACTCACAAAGCATATTCATGTTCATAATCAGAGGGTAATAATATGCATAAAGGATCTGAACATATGATGTTCCACCAAGTAAACCAAATAGCATCAACTACAAGGAGTAATCAACACTACTAGCAACCCACAAGTACCAATTTGTGATTTTGATACAAGATTGGATACAAGAGATGAACTAGGGTTTTGAGAGGAGATGGTGCTGGTGAAGATGTTGATGGAGATTGACCCCCTCTCGATGAGAGGATCGCTGGTGATGATTTCCTCCCGAGGGAAGTGTCCCTGCAGTAACAGCCCGCCAGAGCCCTAGATTGATTCCGCCAAGGTTCCGCCTGGTGGCGTGAGTTTCGCCCCGTAAGCTTTCCCACCATTTTTTCTGTGGTAAAAGTGATGATATAGCAGAAGATGGACGCTGAGGCCCACTAGGGGGCCAGGAGATAGGAGTCTGCACCTGCTGTGGGGCGCCTGCCTCCCGGATAGGTGTGGGCCCCGGCCTATTTCTTTTCGCTTCATAAATTTTATTAAATCCAAAAGTTGTTTTGTGGAGTTTCGTAACTTTTGAGTTGTGCATAATAGGTTTCAACGTTGCTTCCTTTTCCAAAGAAGAATTTAGCTGCAAGATTCCCTCTTCATGGTAAACCTTGTAAAATAAGAGAGAATAGCCATAAGTATTGAGATATAATGTTTAATAACAACCCATAATGCAATAAATATTGATATAAAAGCATGATGCAAAATGGCCGTATCAATCCCCTACACTTGTGGGTCATCAAGACTCTTTTTTGGCACCGTTGCCGAGGAGCGTAGCGCTTTTGGTGAGTGGAACTTGGTAAGGAAACATTTATATAGTGTGCTGAAATTTTCTGTTGCTTGTTACCATGGAAACTAATCCTTTGAGGGGCTTGTTCGGGGTATCTTCACCACGACCAGAAGAGCAAAGAGTTGCTCCTCAACCTACTGAACCTATTGAAAATATTTACTTTGAGATTCCTTCGGGCATGATAGAGAAACTGCTAGCTAATCCATTTGCAGGAGATGGAACATTGCATCCCGATTTACACCTTATCTTTGTGGATGAAGTTTGTGAATTATTTAAGCTTGAGGTGCTACGTCTTGAGCTTGCATTGGTTTTCCTTGAAGAGGAAAGGGTGATGTAGCAATAGTAGCGTAAGTATTTCCCTTAGTTTTTGAGAAGCAAGGTATCCAGTAGGAGGCTCCTCAAAAGTCCCACGCACCTACACAAACAAACAAAGAACTCGCAACCAACACAATAAAGGGGTTGTCAATCCCTTCACGGCCACTTGCGAAAGTGAGATCTAATAGAGATAGTATGATAAGATAAATATATTTTTGGTATTTTATAATATAGATGCAAAAAGAAAAGATGCAAATAAAGTAGATTGGAAGCAAATATGATAAGAGATAGACCCAGGGGCCATAGGTTTCACTAGTGGCTTCTCTCAAGATAGCATAAGTATTACGGTGGGTGAACAAATTACTGTCGAGCAATTGATAGAAAAGTGAATAATTATGAGATTATCTAGGCATGATCATGTATATAGGCATCACGTCCGCAACAAGTAGACCGACTCCTGCCTGCATCTACTACTATTACTCCACACATCGACCGACTCCTCTCTGCATCTAGAGTATTAAGTTCATAAGAACAGAGTAACACATTAAGCAAGATGACATGATGTAGAGGGATAAACTCATGCAATATGATATAAACCCCATCTTTTTATCCTCGATGGCAACAATACAATACGTGCCTTGCAACCCCTTCTGTCACTGGGTAAGGACACCGCAAGATTGAACCCAAAGCTAAGCACTTCTCCCATGGCAAAAAAGATCAATCTAGTAGGCCAAACCAAACTGATAATTCGAAGAGACTTGCAAAGATAACTCAATCATACATAAAAGAATTCAGAGGAGATTCAAATACTTCTCAGATAAACTTGATCATAAACCCATAATTCATCGGATCTCGACAAACACACCGCAAAAAGAGTTTACATCGAATAGATCTCCACAAGAGAGGGGGAGAACATTGTATTGAGATCCAAAAAGAGAGAAGAAGCCATCTACATAATAACTATGGACCCATAGGTCTGTGGTAAACTACCCACAACTCATCGGAGGGGCTATGGTGTTGATGTAGAAGCCCTCCGTGGTCGATTCCCCCTTGGCAGAGCGCCGGCGAAGGCTCCAAGATGGGATCTCACGGATACAGAAGGTTATGGCGGTGGAAATTGTGTTTCGTTGGCTCCCTGGATGTTTTCGGGGTACGTAGGCTTATATAGGAGGAAGAAGTACGTCGGTGGCCGCCCGAGGGGCCCACAAGACAGGGGCGCGCCTATAGGGGCGCGCCTACCTCTCGTGGCCGCCTCGGCTGCTTCTTGACTTGCACTCCAAGTCCTCGGATCACGTTCGCTCCAAAAATCACGCCCCAAAGGTTTCATTCCGCTTGGACTCCGCTTGATATTCCTTTTCTTCAAATATCAAATAGGCAAAAAAGACAGCAATACGGGCTGGGCCTCCGGTTAGTAGGTTAGTCCCAAAAATGATATAAATGTGTAAAATAAAGCCCATAAACATCCAAATGGGGTAATATAATAGCATGGAACAATAAAAAATTATAGATACGTTGGAGACGTATCAAGCATCCCCAAGCTTAATTCCTGCTCGTCCTCGAGTAGGTAAATGATAAAAAAGGAATTTTTGATGTGGAATGCTACCTAGCATAATTCTCAATGTAATTTTCTTTATTGTGGCATGAATGTTCAGATCCAAATGATACAAAATAAAAGTTCATATTAACATGAAAATGGTGATACTTCAAGCATACTAATCAAAGTAATCATGTCTTCTCAAAATAACATGGCCAAAGAAAGTTATCCCTACAAAATCATATAGTCTGACTATTGCTCTATCTTCATCATACAAAGTATTTAATCATGCACAACCCCGATGACAAGCCAAGCAATTGTTTCATACTTTAATAATCTCAAATTCTTTCAACTTTCACGCAATACATGAGCGTGAGCCATGGACATAGCACTATATGTGGAATAGAATGGTGGTTGTGGAGAAGACAAAAAGGAGAAGATAGTCTCACATCAACTAGGCGTATCAAAGGGCTATGGAGATGCCCATTAATAGATATCAATGTGAGTGAGTAGGGATTGCCATGCAACGGATGCACTAGAGCTATAAATATATGAAAGCTCAACAAAAGAAACTAAGTGGGTGTGCATCCAACTTGCTTGCTCACGAAGACCTAGGGCATTTTGAGGAAGCCCATCATTGGAATATACAAGCCAAGTTCTACAATGAAAAATTCCCACTAGTATATGAAAGTGACAACATAGGAGACTCTCTACTATGAAGATCATGGTGCTACTTTGAAGCACAAGTGTGGAAAAAGAGATAGTAGCATTGTCCCTTCTCTCTTTTTCTCTCATTTTTTTCTTTCTTTTCTTTCTTTTTTTTCTTTGGCCTTCCTTTTTGTTGGCCTTTCTATTTTTTTTTCTTTTTTTTGTAAAGTCCGAAGTCTCATCCCGACTTGTGGGGAAATCATAGTCTTCATCATCCTTTCCTCACTAGGACAATGCTCTAATAATGAAGATCATCGCACTTTTATGGATTTACAACTCAAGAATTACAACTCAAAGCTAGAACAAGATATGACTCTATATGAATGTCTCCGACGGTGTACCGGGATATGCAATGAATCAAGAGCGACATGTATGAAAATTATGAAGGTGGCCTTGCCACAAATACGATGTCAACTACATGATCATACAAAGAGCAATATGACAAAAGTAATGCGTGTCATATGAATGGAACGGTGGAAAGTTGCATGGCAATATATCTCGGAATGGCTATGGAAATGCCATAATAGGTAGGTATGGTGGCTGTTTTGAGGAAGGTATATGGTGGGTGTATGGTACCGGCGAAAGTTGTGC
The DNA here is from genome assembly GCA_021437245.1 of Aegilops speltoides. Classification (NCBI taxonomy): domain Eukaryota; kingdom Viridiplantae; phylum Streptophyta; class Magnoliopsida; order Poales; family Poaceae; genus Aegilops; species Aegilops speltoides. The sequence continues at coordinate 439,800,503 of CM038142.1, forward strand.
GGCACAAGAGAGGCTAGCAATGGTGGAAGGGTGAGGTGCGTATAATCCATGGACTCAACATTAGTCAAAAGAACTCATGTACTTGTTGCAAAAATCTAGAAGTCATCAAAAACAAAAGCACTACGCGCATGCTCTTAGGGGGATAGGTTGGTAGGAAAAGACCATCGCTCATCCCCGACCGCCACTCATAAGGAAGACACTCAATAAATAAAATTGTGCTCCAACTTCATCACAAAGCGGTTCACCATACGTGCTTGCTACGGGAATCACAAACCTCAACACAAGTATTTTTCATAATCACCTCAACTAGCATGACTCTAATATCACTACCTCCATATCTCAAAACAATTATCAAGCATCAAATTAATCATAGCATCCAATTCTTTTCTATGATAGTTTTTATTATACCCAACTTGGATGCTCATCATTCTAGGACCAACTTTGTAACCATAGCAAATACCATGCTGTTCTAAAAGACTCTCAAAAAGATATAAGTGAAGCATGAGAGACTAGCAATTTCTTCAAAATTAAGTCACCACCATGCTCTAAAAAATATAAGTGAAGCACTAGAGCAAAAACTATCAAGCTCAAAAGATATAAGTGAAGCACATAGAGTATTCTAGCAAATTCTAATCAAGTAGGCTTCTCCCAAAAGTTGTGTACAGCAAGGATGATTGTGGTAAACTAAAAAGCAAAGACTAATATAATACACGACGCTCCAAGCAAAACACATATCATGTGGCGAATAAAAATATAGCTCCAAGTAAAGTTACCAATGAACGAAGACGAAAGAGGGGATGCCTTCCCGGGGCATCCCCAAGCTTAGGATTTTGGCTATCCTTGAATATCTTGGGGTGCCATGGGCATCCCCAAGCTTAGGCTCTTGCCACTCCTTATTCCATAGTCCATAAAAGCTTTACCGAAAACTTGAAAACTTCACAACACAAAACTCAACAGCAAATCTTATAAGCTCCGTTAGTGAAAGAAAACAAAACCACTATATAAGGTACTATAATGAACTCATTATTTTTTTGTTAAACCTACTGTATTCCAACTTCTCTATGGTTTATAAACTATTTTACTAGCCATAGATGCATCAAAATAAGCAAACAACACATGAAAAACAGAATCTGTCAAAAACAGAACAGTCTGTAGAAATATGTAACTAACGCAAACTTCTGGAACTCTAAAAATCCTAACAAAATAGGAAGTCCTGGAAAATTTGTCTATTGATCAGAAGTAAAAAGAATCAACACAAAAGCACGTTTCTGTGATTTAACAAAACTAAATTTGTGCGTGCAAAGTTTCTGTTTTTCAGCAGAATCAAATCAACTATCATCATAGGTTATCCTATAGGTTCTACTTGGCACAAACACTAATTAAAAGATAAAAAACACATCTAAACAGAAGGTAGATGCAAGATTTATTATTAAAAAGGAACAAAAACAAAAAAACACAAAGAAAATTGGGTTGCCTCCAAACTAGCGCTATCGTTTAACGCCCCTAGCTAGGCATAAAAGCGAAGATAGATCTAAGTAGTGCCATCTTTGGCACTCAATTCATAAGTAGCTCGCATGATAGATTCATAAGGTAATTTGACTTTCTTTCTTGGAAAGTTCTCCATGCCTTTCTTTAATGGAAATTGGAATCTAATATTCCCTTCCTTCATATCAATAATCGCGCCAATCATTCTAAGGAAAGGTCTACCAAGAATAGTAGGGCAAGAAAGATTGCAATCTATATCAAGAATGATAAAATCTACGGGCACCAAATTTCTATTTGCAACAATGAGAACATCACTGATCCTTCCCATTGGCTTTTTAATGGTGGAATCCGCAAGGTGCAAATTTAAAGAGCAATCATCAAGATCATGGAAACCTAGAATATCACATAAAGTTTTCGGAATCGTGGAAACACTAGCACCCAAATCACACAAAGAAAAACACTCATGATCTTTAACTCTAATCTTTATAGTAGGTTCCCACTCATCATTAAGTTTTCTAGGTATATAAACTTCCAAATTAAGTTTTTCATCATAAGATTGCATCAAGGCATCAACGATATGTTTGGTAAAAGCTTTGTTTTGACTATAAGCATGAGGAGAATTAACAACGGATTGCAACAAGGAAATACAACCTTCTAAAGAACAATTATCATAATCAAATTCCTTGAAATCCGAGATAGTGGGTTCAATACTATTTAAAGTCATGACCTCTCCAATCCCACTTTTACCAAATTTAGCATCAAGATCTAAAAACTCCGAATTCTTGGGACGCCTTCTAGGTAAAGTTGACTCATCTTCAGTCCCATAATTATCAAGATTCATATTGCAAAACAAAGATCCAATAGGAGATGCATCAATAACTTTAAGATCTTCATGGAAACTAGAAGAACACGCTTTTATAAAGCAATCTTTCTTTGCACGCAATCTAGCGGTTCTTTCCTTGCACTCATCAATGGAAATTCTCATTGCTTTGAGAGACTCATTGATATCATGCTTAGGAGAAGAAGATCTAAGTTTAAGAGAATCAACATCAAGCGAAAGTCTATCAACGTTCCTAGCCAAATCATCAACTTTGAGCAATTTTTCTTGAAGCAAAGCATTAAAATTCTTTTGAGAAATCATAAATTCTTTCACACTATTCTCAAAATCAGAGGGCATCTTATTAAAATTACCATAAGAATTAGTGTAGGAATTTCCAAAATTATTAGAGGAATTACTCGGGAATGGTCTAGCATTAAAGTTTCCTCTATAAGCATTGTTTCCAAAACTATTCCTACCAACAAAATTAACATCCATAGATTCATTAGTATTCTCAATCAAAGTAGACAAATTCATATCATTGGGATCAAGAGGAGTATTCTTAGTAGCAAACAATTTCATAAGTTCATCCATCTTTCCACTCAAAACATTGATTTCTTCTATAGCATGCACTTTTTTACTAGAAGATCTTTCGGTGTGCCATTGAGAATAATTATCCATAATATTATCAAGAAGTTTTGTAGCATCTCCTAACGTGATTTCCATAAACGTGCCTCCCGCGGCCGAATCTAAGAGATTTCTAGAAGCAAAGTTCAAACCGGCATAAAAATTTTGTATGATCATCCATAAATTCAAACCATGAGTAGGGCAATTGCGAATCATCAATTTCATTCTTTCCCAATATTGGGCAACATGCTCATGATCAAGTTGTTTAAAATTCATAATATCGTTCCTAAGAGTAATAATCCTAGCGGGAGGAAAATACTTTGAGATAAAAGCATCTTTGCACTTGTTCCAAGAATCAATACTATTTTTAGGCAAAGACGAAAACCAAACTTTAGCACGATCTCTAAGTGAAAACGGAAATAACTTCAATTTAACAATATTGTTATCGTATCTTTCTTATTTTGCATATCACACAAATCAACAAAGTTGTTTAGATGAGTAGCGGCATCTTCACTAGGAAGGCCGGCGAATTGTTCTTTCATAACAAGATTCAAGAAAGCAAGATTGATTTCACAAGACTCAACATCATTAAGAGGAGCAATCGGAGTACTAAGGAAATCATTATTATTGGTATTCAAGAAATCACACAATTTGGTATTATCTCGCGCCATGGCAACAAGTAATCCAACACACAAGCAAACAGAAAAAGGCAAGCGAAAGAGAGAGGAGGAGATTGGGAAAGAGAGGGCTGATACGTCCATTTTGCATCATGCTTTTATATCAATATTTATTGCATTATGGGCTGTTATTACACATTATATCTCAATACTTCTCGCTATTCTCTCTTATTTTACAAGGTTTACCATGAAGAGGGGAATGCCGGCAAATGGAATTCGGCCGAAAAGGAGCAAACGTCGAAACCTATTTCGCACAACTCCAAAAGTCCCAAACTCCACGAAACAACTTTTGGATTTAATAAGAATTTATGACTGAAAAATAGGCCAGGGGCGCACACTGTTCAGAGACAGGGCGCCTCAGAGGGCGCGCCTCTATCTCTTGGGCCCCTCGTGGCCTCCTCCGCCCATCTTCGTTATATCATCACTTTTACCCTGGAAAAAATCGTGGGCAACCTTACGGGACGAAACTCCGCCGCCACGAGGCGGAACCTTGGCGGAATCAATCTAGGGCTCTGGTGAAGTTGTTCTGCCGGGGACACTTCCCTCCAGGAGGGGGAAATCATCACCAACGTCATCACCAACGATCCTCTCATCTAGAGGGGGTCAATCTCCATCAACATCTTCACCAGCACCATCTCCTCTCAAAACCCTAGTTCATCTCTTGTATCCAATCTTGTATCAAAACCACAAATTGGTACATTTGGGTTGCTAGTAGTGTTGATTACTCCTTGTAGTTGATGCTAATTGGTTTACTTGGTGGAAGATCATATGTTCAGATCCTTTATGCATATTATTACTCCTCTGATTATGAACATGAATATGCTTTGTGAGTAGTTACGTTTGTTCCTGAGGACATGGGTGAAGTCTTGCTATTAGTAGTCATGTGAATTTGGTATTCGTTCGATATTTTGATGAGATGTATGTTGTCTTTCCTCTAGTGGTGTTATGTGAACGTCGACTACATGACACTTGATACGTCTCCAACGTATCTATATTTTTTGATTGCTCCATGGTACTTTATCTATTGTTTTTGGACTATAAGGGCTTTATTTCCCACTTTTATATTATTTTTGGGACTAACCTATTAACCGGAGGTCCAGCCCATAATTGCTGTTTTTTTGCCTTTTTTAGTATTTCGAAGAAACAGAATATCAAACGGAGTCCAAACGGAATGAAACCTTCGGGAACGTGATTTTCTCATCAGATAAGACCCATGAGACTTGGACCCTCCGTCAAGAAAGCCACGAGGCGGTCATGAGGGTGGAGGGCGCGCCCCCCGGGCGCGCCTCACCTCGTGGGCCCTCAAGCTCCACCGACGCATTCTTCCTCCTATATATACCCACGCACTTCAATACACCGACGAGGAGCCAAAACCTAATTCCACAATCGCAACCTTCAGATCCACGAGATCCCATCTTGGGGCCTGTCCGAGCTCGCCAAGGGGCATATACCACGGAGGGCTTCTACATCAACACCATAGCCCTCCGATGAAGTGTGAGTAGTTTACTTCAGACCTTCGGGTCCATAGCTAGTAGCTAGATGGCTTCTTCTCTCTTTTGGATCTCAATACAATGTTCTCCCCTCTCTCGTGGAGATCTATTCGATGTAATCTTCTTTTTTATGTGTGTTTGTTGAGACCGATGAATTGTGGGTTTATGATCCAGCTTATCGATGAATAATATTTGAATCTTCTTTGAATTCTTTTATGTATGATTGAGTTATCTTTGCAAGTCTCTTGAATTATCCGCTTGGTTTGGCCAACTAGATTGGTAGTTCTTGCAATGGGAGAAGTGCATGGCTTTGGGTTCAATCTTATGTGTCCTTACTCAAAGGATGTAAAGAGTTGCAAGGCACGATTGTATTGTTGCCATCGAGGATAACAAGATGGGGTATTTATCATATTGCATGAATTTATTCCTCTACATCATGTCATCTTGCTTAAGGCGTTACTCGCTTTTTAACTTAATACTCTAGATGCATGCCGGATAGCGGTCGATGAGTGGAGTAATAGTAGTAGATGCGTAATCGCTTTTGGTCTACTTGTCTCGGACGTGATGCCTATATACATGATCATACCTAGATAACCTCATAACTATGCTCAATTTCATCAATTGCTCAACAAGAATTTGTTCACCCACCGTAGAATACTTATGCTCTTGAGAGAAGCCACTAGTGAAACCTATGGCCACCGGGTCTATTCTCATCATATTAATCTCCATCACTTTATTTACTTGCTTTGCCTTTACTTTCTACTTTGCATCTTTATACCAAAAATATTATCTCTATCAGATCTCACTCTCGTAAGTGATCGTGAAGGGATTGACAACCCCTAATCGCGTTGGTTGCGAGTAGCTATCATTTTGTGCAGGTACGAGGGACTTGCGCGTGACCTCCTACTGGATTGATACCTTGGTTCTCAAAAACTGAGGGAAATACTTACGCTACTGTGTTGCATCATCCTCTCCTCTTTAGGGAAAACCAACTCAAGCTCGAGACGTAGCAAGACGGATTTCTGGCGCCGTTGCCGGGGAGGCTTACGCAAAAGTCAACATACCAAGTACCCATCACAATCCCTATCTCTCGCATTACATTATTTGCCATTTGCCTCTCGTTTTCCTCTCCCCCACTTCACCCTTGCCATTTTATTCGCCCTCTCTTTCCCAATCTCCTCCTCTCTTTCCGTTGCCTTTTCCTCGTCCTTTTGTTTGCTCGTGTGTTAGTTTGCTTGCTTGTCATCATGACTAGTCTTATATCTTCTCCGTTATCTCCCGAGAATGAAGTGCTAAATTTTAAACAAAGGGAGGGAGAAAATCTAAAAGATGCTTGGTATAGAATTTGCAATGCTCAAAATAGATCTACCAGGAAGCAATCTACTTCAGTTCTTCCTCGCAATTTTTATGTAGGTGCTAATCCTTGGTATAGATATATCCTTGATACCATTACCGGAGGGAATTTCTTGGGTAGCCATACTTTTGATTCCTATAATGCTTTAATATATTTATTTGGCTCACCTCCTCTTTTGGTTAATGGAACTATGTTAACTTTGGAGCATGTTATGCAAAAGGCTTGAAATTATTGAAAACAAAGTTGCTACCATTGAATCCATTGAAAATCTAGATAAAAAGATTCATAATCAAATTACTCAATATGGATCTAAGGTAGGAATGATTTTGAAAAATATTAAGGAGAAGGAACCCATGGTTAATGAAAAAACAAATCTAGACTGTACTCGAATCGATAAACTTGAGGGTATCATTACCAACTTGGGAACCTCTTTTTCTTCCGTAAAGAATACTCCGAGTCCTCCCACTAAAATTGCCAAGCTTATGTATGTTCCTAAAAATAAGGGTGAATCATCTAGTAAGGAAAATGCGGGTCTTAAATCTATAAGTATTCATCCCGATCTTTTTACTATCATTAAGGAACCATTTGCTACGAATGAATTTTTCGATCTTATACCTAAAAGTTTGATAATTACTGGTGAAAGGATCGATATGGTTGACTAGAGGGAGGGGGGGTGAATAGGCAACTAACAATTTTTAAGCTTTTCTTTACCAAATTAAACTTTGCAACAAATAGGTTGTCTAGATATGCAACTAAGTGAGCAACCTATATGATGCAATAACAACTAGCACGCAAGCAAGAAAGAGATGTAACAATAAGTAAGCTTGCGAAAGTAAAGGCACGAAATAACCAAGAGTGGAGCCGGTAGAGACGAGGATGTGTTACCGGAGTTCCTTCCTTTTAAGGGGAAGTACGTCTCCGTTAGAGCGGTGTGGAGGCACAATGCTCCCCAAGAAGCCACTAGGGCCACCGTATTCTCCTCACGCCCTCACATGATGCGAGATGCCGTGATTCCACTATTGGTGCCCTTGAAGGCGGCGACCGAACCTTTACAAGCAAGGTTGGGGCAATGTCCACAACAATCGGAGGCTCCCAACAACAACAACACCACGAAGCTTCACCACAATGGAGTATGGCTTCGAGGGGACCTCAACTGTCTAGGGTGCTCAACACCCAAGAGTAACAAGATCCGCAAGTGATAAGTGGGGGGAATCAAATATCCTTTGGTGGAAGTGTAGATCGGGCCCTTGTCACCCATCCCGAGCAAATCAACAAGTTTGATTGGCTAGGGAGAGAGTGTAAGTGCATCTAGTGCCCCTTAGTGATTTTGGTGTATTGAAGACTTATAGGTTAAGTAACTGATGCGTTTGTGAGTGTACACAGGTCTATAAGTCTATGAGGAGTTTGATATTTACAGAGAAAGTCGACCCCTAAAAATGAAGTTCTTCGACTAAAGACTTTGATATTCTGAAGACTTTCTGAAGACTTTGAAAGTGAAGAAATTGGTGTGACCATGAAGAATTGATATTCATTCGAGGAATATGAAGCGTGAAGACTTTTGTTTTCGTAGTTTCATTTTCTCTTTCTTGAGTCATAGGAAACACCGTCATCGTTAAAGGGGTCGAGGAAATACTAAGGAAAAATTTCCATGTGATGCTCAACTCAAAATCCTACACCTACCAATCCCTTCGAGTGAAGCCATTGAAATCTCATACAGATTCAGTCAAGGTCTTGAGTGATGAGACGCAGTTCTTCCGTCATCGATGACTTTCTCGATCGAGGAGTTAGGAATTCGCCAGTCGAATTGCCTACACAAAGGAGGAACATGATAGACCCGAGGACTTTGAAAGTCAAATTCGACCGATTCTTTGTCATAGGCCGCGGACCAAAATATCTTATCCACCTAACGGTCATATCATTGAAGGGCATTTATGTCTTATCATGTCGGGCTGCTCCTAGGCTATAAATAGCCGCCCCTACAACCACTAGTTGGTTGGCTGCTCCGAGAGAACTTGACACTTGTCATTTGAGAGCAACCCATCCTCCGAGGACTTTGAGCGAAAATCATCAAGTGAGGAAAATCCAAAACCAAACCCCACAAAACCCCAAGTGATTGAGCATCATCAAGAAATTGATCTGCGTGGATCCGACGCTTGTTACCTTTGAAGACGTGCTTCTTCCAGACGGTTAGGCGCCAAGGTCTAGAGCATCCAAGAGGAATTGTGGATCGCCGAGTGACCAAGTCTGTGAAGGTTTGAAGTCACCAAGACTTACCACGAGTGATTGGACGAGGCTGCGTGGTCTTAGTTCAAGGAGAATACGGTGAGGATGGGTGTCCTGAGTTGCGGCTCGAGATCGGGTGTCCGGATGTGTGTCCTTGAGTTTAAATACTCACCGCCCAACCAGACGCATAACCGAGACAAAGAGCTTGAACTGGTTTACCAAATCATTGTCTTCACCAACCGACTGGTTCTATTTCCTCAACTCATTCATTTCCTCATTCTGTGTGCATGTTGTTCATATCTGTGCTTGAAGACTTTGATCAAGACTTTCACAAATTCCTCGCTCAATTTCTTCACTGCTTTGTCTTCATCTTGTTATCCCGTGTTTACGCTTCGTACTCTGCTCTAGTCTTCATTTCATCATGCCGACTATGTGTGTAATCTGTTGTGTTTACCTCGAGTACTTATTCCGCAGCAAATAGTTCTTCGCTAAGGAATTTCCTCACCGCAAATTCCTCGCTGAAGAATTTCATAAAATCACCTATTCACCCCCTCTAGTCGATATAACGACTTTCAATTGGTATCGAGCGAGGTACTCCTTGTTCGTGTGATTTTGGTTTAACCACCTAGAGTTCTAGTTATGTCGACCGCAGTATGATCAAGGTCTCGGCTGGGTGTCCTACCTTTGATGGAACGGACTACCCCTACTGGAAGAACAAGATGCGGATGCATCTTGAGGCAATTGATAATGATCTCGGTATGTTGTGGAAAATGGTGTCCCCATCACATCAAACACCGACCGCCATCGATGTGAAGAGATTCAAACAACTCGACTCTCAAGCTTAAGAATATCATCTGTGGCCATCCGAGCAAAGGACAGTATGGAAGAGTGAGTGCTTTGGAAACTGCCAAGCTCATCTGGGATAGGCTGTCCAAAGTAAATGAAGGAGTCTCAACTCAGCGTGACTCTCGAGTCGATGTTCTTCCGAATCTCTTCAACCGCTTCAAAAGACTCGACAACGAAAATGTCCAACAAACCTTCGATCGCCTCACTGACATCTCAAATGAGCTTCAAGCCCTCGGTGCCACTGACATCACTGACCATGAAGTAGTGAAGAAACCGCTAAGATCGCTTGATTCCTCATTTGATACTGGGACCGATGATACAAGAGCGTCGACTACAAGTCACTTGATCCCGCCGATATCCTCGAAAGGCTTAACACTCATGAGTTCGACTTTTGTCAAAAGAGAGATCTCTATGGCTCAAACTATGGCAAACCACGTGCCTCAAGGCAAAGGTTGTGTCGACTCAATGTGAGGATTCGGTAGTAGCCTTGGTGATCCCAAGAATCGAGCCAGATCTAGCTCTCCTTGTGAAGAAATTCCGAAGTTCACAAGACGTGGTCGTTTTGGAAAATCCTCAAGAGGAAATGATTCTTCATCCAAAGGACTACAAGAGAAGACTTTGTCACAAATGCAAGAAGCCTGGTCACTATATTCAGGATTGTCCTCGATTGGGAAAAGGAAATGAAGAAGAAGAAATACAAGGACTACAGATTCGATGATATGAAGAAGAAGAAGAAGTCATCAAAATCTTCATTTTCAAAACCATCAAAATCTTCATCTCACAAGAAGGGCAGCTCCAAGAAGGCTCTGCATTCATTGGCAAGGAAATGGACTCGAAGCTGAATCTGAGGAAAATGATGAAGAGGAGGAGTCTCAAGAATCTGAGTCCGTGTGGCGAGTCCGGCGTTACTATCGCTTTGTGTCGCAAGTCCATCTTCAACATCAAGAAACTGACTTCACCGACAAGCCCGATGAAAACAATGATGACTACGCCCCACCTATTGCTTCATGGCAAAAGCAGCTAAGGTACTCAAATACAACTCCTCCGATTCTAGTGAAAATGAATCGATGAGGATCTTAAGCCTAGCTACTCTAAACTTGCTAAAATTGCTGTGAAACAACAACGGGCTCTTGAAAAGGTTCAAAACATGCTAGATAAAAGTGATGATATGTTGGGTGAAGAAATGGATCGACTAAAGCCCCGATCGAAAATCTTCAGAGACTTGGTCTAAGTATGATAACCTTCAAGGTCATCATAACTCTCTCTTGTCTGATCATGAGAAACTTTCTTATGAATTTCTTCAAGAAAAGCAAGACAACGAGAGCTTTCTCTTGAAGCTATTCAAAGAAAGGCAGATCTTGAAAAACTAAGAGTATGTTATGAAGATCTTCAGAAGGAGCACGATTCATTACTAGCTCAACAAATCAGCGCTTCTCAGGAAGAATTTGTTCCTCCATGCTTAAAGTGCATTGAATGTGAATCTGCTAATTCTTCACCTGAATGTTCAAATGCTTCAAATGTTACAAATTCTTCAACTGCCTCTGCTATCACTAATTCCTCATCTGAGGACTTTGCTAGTATCACTGACAATGCAGGGCTGAAGGAATTGTACATGACAGCATGTACAAAAGCCTCAAAGGGCATCGACACTTTGTGATGTGCTCAAAAGCAGATCCTCAACAGTAAACCCTAGGAAAGAGGGTATTGCCTTTGAGAGAAAACTCAATGCCGATGGAACATATTGGAACGTGAGCAGTATCCCAAAACCTCATGGGTTGCTGCAAAGGGACCTCCAGTTGATCCATCTAACTTATCTGGCTTTTCATGTGAATCTCCTCATTCTTCTGATGAGTCATTTGACTCCAACTATAAACTGTTCAAAAATCAGAATGGTGAAGTATTTGCTAGATATGTTGGTACTAACTACAGGAACGGTTCCCCTATGAAGAAAATCTGGGTTCCCAAAAGCTGTGTTGAAAGTCTTCAGGTGAATGTCCTCATGACACCACCTGTGAAGAAACGGAACCCCAGATCAAATTCTTCATATGGACCAAATTCTTCACAAGGATCAAATTCCTCAACCGGATCAAAGTCCTCATATGATTATCACCATGCTAACAAATCTATCTCGCAGGGTAAAGCTAAAGGCTATGAATATGTGCATTATTCTTCAAACCATTATGTTCATAAGTCCTCAAGAATTACTCGCTTATTCATATGCTTACCCTAACCCCTCCAATGCTAAGCTTAAATGGTTTGGCATCTTTGCCACCTTTCTCACATGGTGCTCGCAGGATGATGAACTCTTTGCCACCCCTCCGATGTGGGTGGTGAAGAAAAGAACTAATCTCTTCTGTAGGTCAGGTCTCGGACGTGCTCAAACGTCTCAAGAAGTTCTTGGGGACCGACAAAATGCTCGAAAGGACGCAGCGAATCATGATGAAATGAACTTTCATTTCACACGCCCTCATATCGCTATATCATTTATCGCTTGATGAAATTCATCGATGAACTTGATATCATATTCTTCACCGATGAAGCATATGAGATTGTAAGTTACACTAATTCATCTGCAGGATGATCAACCCAAAACCACCGAATGGGTCCTCGATAATGGGTGTACAAATCACATGGTGGTGACAAGAATCTATTGATGGATGCTCCTTTATCACCGCCACCTCTCAAGCATATCATATTTTGCCGACAAAGGCAAAAGTCGTATTGGGTCTTGGTAAGGTTGCTATCTCTAAGGATAAGCACATGGACAAAGTCATGCTTGTTGAATCCTTAGGATACAATCTCATGTCAGTCTCAATGCTTTGTGATCTTGATATGGTTGTTGTCTTTGGCAAATATCGCTGTGTTGTGATTATGGAAGCTGACAATTCCAAAGTCTTTGAAGGCTTTAGGAGAGGAGATTTGTATATTGTTGATTTCTCCACAGGACCACAACCAGCCATATGTCTACTTGCAAAAGCCTCAGAAGGCTGGCTATGGCATCGACGACTTGGTCATGCAGGCATGAGGAATTTGAACACGCTTGCAAAGAAGAAGCATGTCGTTGGCATTGAGAATGTCAAATTCCTCAAGGATCACTTATGCGGAGCATGTGAAGCCGGAAAAATGACCAAGGCCAAGCATCCAGCGAAGACTATCATGACCACTACTCGTCCATTCAATTGCTTCACATGGACCTCTTCGACCTAATCATTATTCAGCAATACTAATGATGCATCTCTATATGGTTTTGTCATTGTTGATGATTATTCTCGATATACATGGGTACACATTGTTACTTACAAACATGAAGTGCGTGAAGTCTTCAAACGATTTTCCTCGAGGGCTTCAACCAACTTTGGTGTGAAAATCAAGCATATCGAAGTGACAATGGAACCGAGTTCAAGAATTCTGGTCTTGATGCCTATCTTGATGAACTTGGTATTACTCATGAATTATCGCGCTCCTTATACTCCTCGTGAGAATGGCGCCGTGGAGCGCAAGAACGAACTCTTGTTGATATGGCTCGCACTATGCTTGATGAATACAAAACGCCTCGGCGTTTTGGATTGATGCAATTGACACCGCCGCCACATCATCAACAGAGTATATCTTCACAAATTCTTCAAGAAGATCGCCTATGAACTCCTCAACGACAAGAAACCCAATGTGAGTTATTTCAAAGTCTTGATTGCTAAATGTTGGATTAGAGATCCTCACCACAACTCTAAATTTGTACCGAAAGCACATGAAGGTTTTATGCTTGGTTACGGAAGGACTCAGACACCTACTGAGTCTTCAACATTGTTCTTCACAAGATTGTCGACTTTGTAGATGTGCGGTTCGATGAAACTAATGGCTCGCAAAGAGAGCACCTACCTTCGTGTTAGATGAACCAGCACCGAGGATGCTATCAAGCTCAAGGCAACCGAGGATGTCATTCCTCATCAAGAATCTGGTGAAGAATTCATTCTGTCGTGAAGAACGCCGAGTGATGCACCAAGAACATGATGAGGAAATAGGTGTCAAGAAAATGGTGATCAAAATCCTCACGACAACCAACTCATCCACGTGTTGCAAAAGAAGTGCAAGTGGAGAAGATCATCGATGACATCAACAAGACCAGTCCTCTCACCCGCTCAAAAGCCTCACACTTATCTAACTTTTGTGGGCACTATGCTTTTGTCTCTATCTCAGAGCCCACTAAGGTAGATGAAACATTTTCGAGCCGAGTGGATTCAGGCTATGCAAGAAGAATTACATCGTTCGAGCTGAACAATGTCCTGGAATTGGTAAATCGCCTGCATCCTCGCAAGCATAATATCATTGGCACAAAGTGGATCTACCGCAACAAGCAAGATGAAAATGGCCTCGTTGTGAGGAATAAGGCACGACTAGTAGCTCAAGGCTACACACAAAGTTGAAGGAATTGATTTCGATGAAACTTTTGCACTGTTGCTCGACTTGAAGCTATTAGCATTTTACTTGCCTATGCTAACCATCATGATATCATCTTATATCAAATGGATGTGAAAAGTGCATTCCTCAATGGTAAGCTTGAGGAAGAAGTATATGTTGCTCAACCCCGTGTTTTGAAGATCCCAAGAATCCTCGACAAAGTCTTGATTAAATAAGGCTCTCTATGGCCTCAAGCAAGCCCCTCGGATGTGGTATGACACATCAAGGAATTCTTCGTGAAGAATGGCTTCACACCCGTTCACTCGACCCTACTCTATTTACTAAATCATATGATGGTGAACTGTTTGTGTGCCAAATATATGTTGATGATATTATCTTTGGCTGTACTAACCAACGATATAGTGATGAATTTGCCTATATGATGAGTGAAGAATATCAAATGTCTATGATGGGAGAGTTGAAATTCTTTTTAGGTCTTCAAATTGCCATCAGCAAGAATGGCATATTCATATCTCAGAGAAATACCTCAAAGATGTCTTGAGGAAATTCGCATGCAAGATTGCAAAGGCATCAAAATTCCTATGCCCACAAATGGCCATCTATGCAATCGATGAAAATGGTATTGACTTGATCACAAGGTATACCGCCCATGATTGGTTCTTTATTGTACTTATGTGCATCTAGGCCAGATATAATGCTTAGTGTTTGCATGTGTGCCCGATTTCAAGCTGCACCGAAGGAATCACACCATAAGGCTGTGAAGCATATTCTTCGATATCTAGCTCACACACCAACACTAGGATTATGGTACCCCAAGGGCTCTGCTTTTGATCTCATTGGATATTCGACTCGACTATGTTGGTGATCGTGTGGACCGCAAGTCAACATCCGCACTTGTCATTTCCTCGGACGATCTTTGGTCCGTTGGTCCTCAAGAAAGCAGTAACTGTATCACTATCTCTCGCTGAAGCTGAATACATTGCTCTTTGGGTCATCTTTGTGCTCAACTGTTTGGATGAAGCAAACCCTCAAGGACTATGGCGTCAACGTGAAGAATGTGCCTCTCCTCTGCGACAACGAGAGTGCCATCAAGATTGCTCACAACCCAGTTCAGCACTCGAAGACTAAGCACATCCAGATTCGTCATCACTTTCTTCGTGATCATGTGTTGAAGGGCGATATCTCCATCAAGCATGTGAAGACTGAAGAATAGCTGGCTGATATCTTCACCTAGCCCTTGGATGAGAAGAGATTTAGCAAGTTGCGGTGTGAGCTAAATATCTTAGAATCTTTGAATGTTCTTTGAAAAGGACACACATCCTAACACTTATGCATAATTGATGACTTAGATGTGCAACACATGAAGAAACGTTGTTCCTCAATCAATGAAGAATAACACTCTAAGTGTGAAGAAATCAATGAAGAATTTGATTCTCAGAACCCTACGACAATGTACGCGGTGTCTGAAATCATCATTCTTATACGGTGGGGTACGCCACCACAAAAGTTGAAAATCTTCAATCTGAGTTTTTCCTCATTTTTGAAATTCCTCAGTTTCTCAATTTCTTCAACTTTGCAAAATCTTCAGCATTTCCGTCGTCTTTCTTCATTGGCTATATATATATATATGAGTTTATGTCCTCTACAGCATTCACTTATTGCTAATTCTTCAAGTTGTGATTTCTGCTAAGTGAATGTGATCGGACCCTTCCCCTCTGTGCTATACTCAATCCAATCTATTCACAAATTCTTCATGTGCGTTTCGATTGAAACTCGTTCAAAGTCTTCACCGGTCCTTGACAATTTGAAGAAATTGCGAATCTAAACTTTTAAACAAATCTTATCCAAGTTTTCGGTTTTACCGCTCAAACCGCTCCGCATCCCACGATGTATTAGTTTAATCACCCACGATCTTACGATCTCATCTCGCACAAGACGTGGGTGACACGTCGCGTGAAGGAGAAAGGGCGGGGCATGTTCGTCCAAAATCTTCGGGCGAACAGTTTTTCACCGTGGCTATAAATACCACTTTACCCTCCTCACTTCATTTACTCCGCTCGATCGCTGTCTCTCGGTCGAGCTCTCCTCAAACCCTAGCGCCGCCGCTACTCCATCGCCGCCGGTGAGGAAAAGCTTCACTGCCTCGACCTCATCGCCGTCGTACTCGCGCCGGTCGCGGAAATCTTCACTCCGCCGCCACCGTAGCCGTCTTCCTCTGCCAAGTTAGGGCGTGGGAGATCTAACGTGACGAACTTCTCTACAGTTCATCTCTGTTCGTCGTGTTCTTCAGTTCGGGTAATTAAAAGTCACTTTTATTACTCGCGTTGATTCTCAAATCTTTCTGAAAATCTTCAAAGGTGTTTTTACTCTTCAAAATCTTCACATATGAACACCTCACACACTGTATGTTCTTGACTTATCTCCCTAAGCATTCATTTCTTCAAGATTCCTCAATTGTGCGGATTTTCAATTTGTACAATTCTGGAACCTGAGACGAAACGCTTAGTGAAATTCCTCAAGGCTCAACTGGTTAATTCCTCAAAACTTGCTTCTTTTGAAAAATCTTCTGAGAACGCATATGACCTCTCCAAATTCCTCGCACCTACACTCTGTTCACAGTACTCATGTCATTCTTTGAATCACTAGGTTCTCATCAACTTAACTCATTTGCAGCGTTCCTCGAAGAAAAACTGCATACTTCTTGAGTGCTCTATTGTTCAAATTCCTCACCAAGAAAATGGCGAAGGCAAGAGACCTCGAAGGGAGGAAAGAAACGGAAGTCATGATCGCTTTTGAAATTCCGAGGAAATATACAAAGACTATCGCACACCGATGAATCCAAGTTTGGCAAGGAAACTAAGAACCAGCGCAAAGTGCGATCTACAGAGAATAGAAAGGAGATGGGCACGAGAATGGCGAGAATACCGCTATGTCACTCCTAAGTACATGAGGAAATTCGCTTTGAATCCTCCATGCCCAAGAGCTCCTCCGCTTTTGGCCAAGTCACGATCCCACCAGCGTCAAGCGTGGTGAAGACTTTCTGAAGAATGGTCCAGCGCCAAGCCAAATTGGCAAGACAGGCCAAGGAGGCGGTGAGGAAATTCAATGAGGATACTCCATCGCTGCTGCTGAGCCCTCGGTCAAACCGAGGAAATCAATGCCAAAGAAGCCTGCACGCAAGCCAAGTGCTTCACCGTCAGCGCCCTCACGGCCCAGTTCCTCAGTCGCGCCCTCACGGCAAATTCCTCAGACTGCTGCTGCTCACTCAAAATCCTCAGCAGCTCCTTCCAAGTCCTCAACACCTGTGCATCTTGCTACTTGTCAAAGGACTCAAGGATTCTCCATTGCTTCTGGTGTTTCAGCAAGTTCCTCAGCTGCACCAATGTCCTCAACAGGTCCCACTCTGCTGAAGACAAAAGCAACTGCTGGACGCGGTCCTCGGCCAAGTCCAAAGAAGAAACAGGTTGCATTCAACGTTCCCTCTGATGATGAAGCCTCTGATGAAGAACTTGAAGAAATCATCAGAGACAGACTGACCAAGGCCGCTAGAGCCAAAGGAACAAGTGTGCCTCTGCTTTTGGATCCGAAGAAGATCCTAGACTTCATTGACCTGTGGCATCAGGATCCACACACTCCTCTTCCGGATCTGCCACTGACTCCTGGTCAAAGTCACATGCTGAACCATTTCATCTCTGAAGAGAAATGGAAATTTGAAAAGGCTCATGAATTGAAGAGAGCAAAAGCAAGAAAAGAGAAGCTTCTGAGGAAAAACATCATAAACTTGACTCCTGAAGAACTTCTTAAAGCTCAATCAGAAATCCAAGCACTCAAAGCAAGGATGTTGATGCTTACAATCCGACCGGCAAGGAGCCAAGGTGAGATTCGTCACTCTGACGAAGAGAATGTCAACTGTTGCAGTTTCATCGCAACAAGAAAATCCTCAGGCTGAAGAATCTGCTCAGCCTGCTGAAGAACATGCCAGCACTGCTGATGACTTTCAGCGTGCTGATGAGAACACAAGTTCGTGGCTGATGACTCCATTCCACCGCGAAGAAATTCCTGTGGCATCCACTAGTGGTGCGCTGAAGAATCAAGGAAGCAGGCAAGCGCACCGGGCCAGCTCAAGAAACTGTACCACAATCCTTAGCTCCTCCCGCACCAACTCCAACTCCAATTCTTCCTTACGCCTATGAAGTGAAGAAGACAAAGGCTGCAGAAGCGAGCTGCAAAGTGAAGAAAAGGAAGGCATCATTGCGTCAAATTCTTGACTGCGAAGAAATTGAAGCCAATGACCAGCTCGATTGAAAATCCTATCGATGCCATTCCCATTTCCTCCATGTCATCCAAGGAAATTGTTCCTTTGGAGAAGAATACAAGATCCCAAGCGGATCGATGAAGAAAATCAATCATTGCTACTTGTAACAGCTTGATGAAGAAATTGAAGTGGAAGCTTTCCTTCAACTCCTGTTGCTTCCTCACCCGTGCCTCGGTTCACGGTGAAGAGGCGGTGTTGAGGAAATTGAAAAAGAAGATGAAGATGTTGATATTGGGTGCACTACACCTATAATGAACGATGACTTTTGGGAAAGTCAGCACCCCAATACTCCTCTCTTCACTCCGCTTCAACAAGTTCCTCAGTCACCGACTACTACTGTTCAAATGGGCTCTGAAGAAACTCATCCCACATCATCTGTCAACGAAGAGATTCCAGCCACTAGCGCTGAAGAACCAACTGCCGATCCTCAAACTGCACCAGGAGAGGACCCAGAAATTCCTCAGCCTGAAGAACCTGAAATCGTGATTCCTGAGGTTGTGCTTCAAATAACAGATATTCCTCTGCCCAAGCCAAAGAATCCGTTTTCGAGCAAGCAAAAGTTCAAGGCTGAAGATTTCTTTTCTGAGCATGTGTTCTTCACTGCCTACAATCCTTATGACTCTGCTCGAATGAGGAAAAGACGCTCGACTCCAACACAAGCAAATTTCTATTCCTCGGTGCTATTCGACAAGGACAAGATCTTCGACCATGAGCATATTCCTCATGTGGATATGGAATCACCGCCGTGCTTGAGCCAAGACTCGTGTTCTTCACGATGCGAGGGCTGCTGAATTTCGACCGATATCTGTGGATGGAATGAAGAACTCATTCTTCGTTCTATGCCACCGCACATCACCGGAGATGTCAAGACATCAACTCATGGGTTCGGATTGGATGATGAAAATACTCACTACAAGGCACCAAAGAACTGAATTGCTTCGTGTCCTTCCTCTTGATCCTCCCCATGAATCGCTCGTTGCCTCTACAATGAACGTGAATCGTCGATCACTTCATGCAAATATCGATGAAGCCATGAAGCCAGGCCAAGCCCCTCGAACCAAATTCCTCGTCAAGGATTTGCTATATGTGCCTCGGACTGTGTACAGAATCTTGACAAAGACTATGAGTCCAATCAAAGGCCACGACTCAAATGAAGAAGATGTCGTTGGCATCATGAAGAACTTGCTCTTCAATATCATTCATGGCGTTCCTGTCAACTTCCATGATTTCTTCATGAGGACTCTTGCCAACGTTGCAATGTCACCTTCTGAGCTGAAGCCATATGCGCCTTGGATCATGAGATTCATAAGGGCAAGATCTTCACTGAACTACAAGGCTGACACTCTGAACCATGGCAGCTTCCTGCCGCCCATTGAAGTCCTCAAGCGACCAATTTCATCATCTGATGACAAGGGCAAGGCAGCAGCTGTAATTGATGAAGGCACTCGTCCATTGGATGGTCAGTTTCGCAAAGCTGCATCTTACTCCACCAATGACGATTCTGCTACGCATGATACTGCCGTAAATACTTCAACCAAGAAACAGCCTCAAGCCACAGCACCAAGGGTGATGACTGATCGTGAGTTACTCCTCAGTCTTCATCAGAAGGTTGATCGCAATCAGAAATGGGTCAAGCGCCAATTTGCTGCAATTCTTCATAATATGACCTCAACGCATAATGCTGTGAAGAAAAACCAAGATTACCTTCATGAAACCCTCAACCGCACTGGGCTGTTTCAATCATGTCTACTCGGAAGAATTGAAGCCTATGGGTCTTCGTGAAGCTTATGACTGGTCCGCACCACCTCGAAGAAATTCAAGAGAGTCAAAGTTCTGATTTGGTGGCTAGCTCTTATTCTTCATCGCTAAACCGATGAATATGAAGATTTGGACGACATCTGCGGCAGCCCTACTTCAACATCCAACCCCGACAACGCCGGGCTCCTCCATCAACTTGAATATCTTGAGGCGTTAGTCTTCGCCGATCCTTTTGGTCATTTGATGACAAAGGGGAGAAATCTGAGTTAGTCTTCAAGCGGGTTTATACTATGGGTGTTTTTATTAAGTTACAACTCTCGTTCTTCCGAAACTTTTATTGGATCGAGTTGTAATCTTAAATCCGATGGTGCCCTGATACTTTTGATCGTGCATTGTGCTGACTTTGCACTGGGCTCTAATACTTTTGATCGTGCTTCTGATGCTCTGACTTTGATACGTGCTATACTCTGATGCTTTTGAAGCACTACGCTCTGAATGTGATATTTGAGCTCTGATACTTTTGATGTGATATTCCGCATGCTCATTCCTAGTCAATACTATTGCATGCATGCTGAATCTCATCAGGCACCATATTTCATCATGCATTTCAAATTCTTCATAGTATATATATCAAATGCGTGTATGAATTACAAGATATAGGGGGAGATCTCCATGATTCAAATCCTCAAATGTGCACTGCCTCAAAAGCAAATTCCTCATTATGCACATATTCAGGGGGAGTTCTTCTATATCTTGCAATCAAATTCCTCAATATCAGTATTTACACTTCATATGTTTATCCCGTTGAAAACTTAACCTATGTTGTCATCAATCACCAAAAGGGGAGATTGTAAGTGCATCTAGTGCCCTTAGTGATTTTGGTGTATTGAAGACTTATAGGTTAAGTAACCGATGCGCTTGTGAGTGTACACAGGTCTATAAGTCTATGAGGAGTTTGATATTTACAGAGAAAGTCGACCCTAAAATGAAGTTCTTCGATGAAGACTTTGATATTCAAGACTTTTCAAGACTTTGAAAGTGAAGAAATTGGTGTGACCATGAAGACTTGATATTCATTCGAGGAATATGAAGCGTGAAGACTTTTGTTTTCGTAGTTTCATTTTCTCTTTCTTGAGTCATAGGAAACACCGCATTGTTAAAGGGGTCGAGGAAATACTAAGGAAAAATTTCCATGTGATGCTCAACTCAAAATCCTACACCTACCAATCCCTTGAGTGAAGCCATTGGAAATCTCATACTGATTCATCAAGGTCTTGATGTGAGACGCAGTTCTTACGGGTCACCGATGACTTTGTGATCGAGGAGTTAGGAATTCGCCAGATCTGAATTGCCTACACGATGAGGAACATGATAGCCCCGAGGACTTTGAAAGTCAAATTCCGACCGTTCTTTGTCTTTATACGGGCGGACCAAAATATCTTATCCACCTAACGGTCATATCATTGAAGGGCATTTATGTCTTATCATGTCGGGCTGCTCCTAGGCTATAAATAGCCGCCCCTACAACCACTAGTTGGTTGGCTGCTCGAGAGAACTTGACACTTGTCATTTGAGAGCAACCCATCCTCCGAGGACTTTGAGCGAAAATCATCAAGTGAGGAAAATCCAAAACCAAACCCCACAAAAACCCCAAGTGATTGAGCATCATGAAGAAATTGATCTGCGTGGATCCGACGCTTGTTACCTTTGAAGACTGTGCTTCTTCCAGACGGTTAGGCGTCAAGGTCTAGAGCATCCAAGAGGAATTGTGGATCGCCGAGTGACCAAGTCTGTGAAGGTTTGGAAGTCACTGAAGACTTACCACGAGTGATTGGACGAGGCTGCGTGGTCTTAGTTCAAGGAGAATACGGTGAGGATGGGTGTCTGAGTTGCGGCTCGAGATCGGGTGTCCGGACTGTGTGTCCTCGAGTTTAAATACTCGGCCGCTCCAACAGACGTATAACCGAGACAAATAGTTGGAACTGGTTTACCAAATCATTGTCCTCACCAACCGGTGGTTCTATTTCCTCAACTCATTCATTTCCTCATTACGTGTGCATGTTGTTCATATCGTGCTTGAAGACTTTGATCAAGACTTTCACAAATTCCTCGTTCAATTTCTTGATCTGTTTGTCTTCATCTTGTTATCCTGTGTTTACGCTTCATACTCTATTCTAGTCTTCATTTCATCATCTTGACTATGTGTGTAATCTGTTGTGTTTACCTCTGAGTACTTATTCCGCTGCAAATAGTTCTTCGCTAAGGAATTTCCTCACCGGCAAATTCCTCAGTGAAGAATTTCATAAAAATCGCCTATTCACCCCCCCTCTAGTCGATATAACGCACTTTCAGAGAGATCGGGCGAAAATGGAGCTTGGAGCAACAATGGAGCTTAGAGGTGGAAGAGGTAGTCAACTAGAGGTAGAAGACATCCCTTATATAGTCGTGGAAAAAATCCAACCGTTATCCACATGTTCTGCCCGCGACTCACGGTACTAGTGCTCCAAGGAAGCGGTACTACCGCGAGGCAACGCGGTACTACCGTGGACGACCATGGTACTACCGTGGCAACTGCACAGGCCGGAACAAGCTCGACGAAGGAGCAAGATTACTACTGCTGGCGGTACTACCGCTCCCCTTACAGTACTACCGCAAGGGCAGAGGGTCACGGCACGGGAAGGGCGCGACGAAATAAATTACATCCGTGCCTACTTCGCGAAACTAGGGTGGTGCAAAAACCCGACGCGGTACTACCGCAAGAGAGGCGCTGGTACTACCGTGGTCGGCGCGGATGTAAAATTACATCGCGCCTACTACCGCGACATCTGCGGTACTAGGTCGAAGGGACGCGGTACTACAACTCCTAGGGAGCGGGACTACCGTGGGCCCCAGCAGTACTACCGCATGTTGGCGAAGCGGTACTACCGTGGGGGGCGCGGATGTAAAAAATTACATCCGCCCCTACTACCGCACCAGAGCGACACTAGGCCAGGGTGCCGCGGTACTACCGCACCAAAGGGGCGGTACTACCGTGACACGCCGCGGTACTACCGCTTGTACATGCGGTACTACCGCAAGTACAACAGTAGTTGCCAGTTTTCCACACAACCAAGATAACGACGGGTAGCTCCAAAGTGCAAGGAAAGGAGGGACAAGTGTACGTGTGATTCCACCTTACCTTTCCGACGCGGACCCCCTCTTAATAGTACGGCTCTCCTACGACTCAACTCCACCAAAGTGAAACGTAGAACAAACGCCGCCGACAGTCTCCGAGGGCACCGAATCGTCTTGTGCCTAATGATGAAGTATCCGAGGGACTCAAGGCACACGATTAGTCCATAAAAGCATTGTCATCAATCACCAAAACACTTAGGGATAAATATGCCCTTACAATCTCCCCCCTTTTGGTGGATTGATGACAACACGGGATTTGCACATAGATAAGATAATTTAGAGCAGTGGCAAACCCCACTTCTCTAAAATATAGACGGGGCTCCCCCTAGATGTGTGCACTTTAGATGAATGCTTTGGACTGCATGGCACACAAACTAGGATCAACACTCCCCCTATATTTTAGAGACCAAGACATGATAATAAGCATAGCATAGCATGAAGGTAGCACAATATAACACAAGCTAGCTAGGATAGATAGAGTGCATATGTCTTACACCATACGAGGTAAGATAACCAAGGTTCAAACGAGAAAAACAGCAGAGAGTTCAACTGAAAGTAGCAAACACACGACACACAAGACTCAAGAAATCCTACTCTCTCTCCCCTTTGGCATCGAGGCGCCAAAAGGCAGAGAGGGCACCTACACACACAAGAGGTGGCTCAAGCGGAGAAGTCGTCCCAAGCCTCTTCGTCGACGCCTCTGCGGTGGAATGGACTCCTCGACCTCCTCCTCGAGAATCAGTCCACCAGATCCTTGCTTCTCCATCCACTCGGTCTCGGGAGTGATGTGCTCCTCAGACCCTTGAGACACATCATCGCCATAGAGCTGCAAGACCTTGTTGTGCCGGGCGACGACTCTCCTTGGACTCCACGTGAGCCTGTCTTGACCCTTGGCTTGCATGCGAAAAGAGACTTCATCTTATCCTTCAACTTCTTGGCCCAAGATGGCCTAGAGTCACTCTGAGAGGGCCTAGCGAGCGTCCCTCGGCGCCAAAGAACATCCTCATCAACAGCAGCAGCCCTAGCAGCAGGCGCCTCAAGACGAGTAGAGGTGTTAGCCCAGTTGGGTTTGACCCACGAGACAAATGGGCTCATGGCGAATCCATCAGAGCCAGGAACTCCTCCTCGTGGTACATCTTCTCCCAAGTCTTGAAATCAGCGAAGCAGGTAGGGCCCATAAATAGGCACCTTGCGGTTGAACACAACAAACCAAAGCTCACACCACATGATGTGAGAGACATCAAGTGGCTGAGTCTCGAGACAAGCGAGCCTCTGGCAAATAAGCATCATGTCCACCATATAGGCATGAACCTTGTCTTTGTCACCGATGCGTGGGAACAAGGAGTTGCGGAAGATGCGGTACATGATATCCGAAGGGATTGAGAACCAAAATTGTCTTGCTATTGGCGGCGTCTTCTCAACCATGAGCGGGTGAGCTTGTCCTTGTCGGCAGAGTCGGCATTACCATGAGGCGAACACCCACGGAGTGTCAAGTCCATCATCGACAACTTGAAGCAAATCCATGAACTCCTTCCGGTAGCGAGACAGACTTGCAGCCATTGGTCATCCAGTCATCCTTCTTTCTTCATTGGAGTGAAAGTACATGAAGCAAAGAACCGACATATGATCTCGTGGTCATAGTCCGGTGGAAAGAGATCACATGCTCAATGCCAAACTACTCCACCAAGTCGAGCCTCCCCAAAGTAGTCACGGAACTTGTCCTTCCTCATGTGGTGCATATCAATCCACTTCACTTCCACATAGGTATTCTGCTTATTCTTGATGACATCCAAATAGATTTGGGTTTGGGTCTTGTTCCAGAACAGTTCACACCCTCGACGGTGGGCGTGGGGTCACATAAGGGTGAAGCTGCCTGAGACGGACATACTCTATAGGGCCTATCTCATCCATACCCCTGGCGGGCTCCTTGTGCTTGCTAGCGGTGGTCTTGACATTGCGCTTGGACGCAGATGACCCCTCGGGAACTTCTCCTGGGTTGCGCAGACGCTTGGAGCCAGTGTCACGAATGGGATTGGACCGGCGAGAGCCACCACCTGAGACACACACGCAAAGCACCAAAACAAAAGGCGAAAAGAATCAATGCAAAGGCCATAAGACAACACATGAAACCCATAGAAGATAAACGAGAAAGTTGGCATGTGATAGATGTGAGCCACGGTAGATCTGCCATGGTTTGCGGTACTAAAGGCTTAGTACAGCTCCAGACGCGGTAGTACCATGCGGGGTCACGGTAGTACCGTGGCTGGGGCAGTAGTAAACTTTTCGTACCGCACGGTGCACGGTAGTACCGCGCCCTAGGGGCGGTAGTACCGTGCGAGCGGTAGTACCGCTCCATACGGGCGGTAGTACCGCGTCGCGTCGATCTAACAGATTTGAATCGAAAAAGAACCATGAAGCCATGGCGGTGCTACGGTGGTCGAGATCTAGCGCAAGACAACAATACAAGTGTAAATCCTATGCAATACCACACTCCTTCATCCTACTCTTGCAGAGATTTAGACTAGGAATCTCAAGAACATACAAGCCTCCCCCAAAACCTAGAAGAACCAAAACACAATCAAAAAGGAGAAGGATTTGGGGAAAAACCTTGGTCCATAGCAAGAGCACGTGGTGGGGAACGATCCCACCGGACGGAATCACGGGAGGGCAGCCGGTGGAGGAGATCCGGCGATGAACGTCGGCTCCGTTCGTGAGCACGGGAGAGGAAGAGACGACATGGAGAGAAAGAGGATGAATGGGTATGGGGAGTTCGAACTCCCCCCTGACCTTATCCTCACAAGACTCGAACCGGTAGCGGTAATATCATGGGTCATCGCGGTAGTACCGCTCGGGCAGAAGTACCGCGCCGAGGCGGTAGTACCACTCAACCAGGCGGCAGTAAAAAATTACTGCCATATGGGGACGGTAGTACCGTGCTCCCATCAGCGGTAGTACCGTGGTTGGCCGCGGTAGTACCGTGGCCGACCGCGGTAGTACCGTGAGCTCACGACACCGAAGGTTTCAATCAAGAAAAAAAACGCCTTTGCACAGAAAAACAGACACACACCCAAAACTACAAAAAACAAGCACATACCAAGGGGAACAACAGGAAATCCCTAAGTGACAAAGTCTCTCGATGAGAGAGGGCGGTGGCCGAAGCCACCTATGTTTGAGTTGGATGGTATGGCACCGCGAAGAATTATCCTTGGGCCCATGACCAAAACTTGTCTTTGAAGCACAAGTACCATCAAAAATGGCTAATGTGAAAGAGGTGATCTACTTATGCATAATGGGGGGAGGGAGAGTTCATTGAGAGAACAACACTCCCCCTATGTCCATGCCTACACCTAAACTAGACAACAAGTTGAGTGTGGTGGGGGTGCACGGGTTCAAGTCACATTGCTCAAATCAATGATATTTAGCTCATGCCTTAACTCGCGAAATCTTGCTTCATCCAAGGGCTTCGTGAAAATATCTGCAAGGTTATCATGAGTGTTGACATACTTGAGCTCGATCTCCCCTTGCCTAATGTGATCCCGGATGAAGTGATACCGAATCTCAATGTGCTTCGTCTTGAAGTGTTGCACCGGGTCGAGAGAAATCTTGATGGCACTTTCATTATCACACCAAAGAGGCCCTTTGTCACAAATGACACCGTACTCCTTTAAAGTTTGCCTCATCCATAGGAGTTGAGCACAACAACTACCGGCCGCCACATACTCCGCTTCGGTGGACGAGAGAGACACACAACTTTGCTTCTTGGAAGACCAACTTACCAAGGAGCAACCAAGAAATTGGCACCCTCCGGAAGTGGACTTCCTATCCACTTTGTCTCCGCATAATCGGAATCCATGAAACCTTCAAGCTTGAAGTTTGCTCCTCTTGGGTACCATAAGCCAAAGTTTGGGGTATGAGCCAAATATTGAAAGATTAAACTGACCGCCACAAAGTGACTTTCCTTTGGTACGGCTTGAAAACGTGCACACATCCCCACACTCAACATGATATCCGGTCTAGATGCACAAAGGTAAAGCAAGGAGCTAATCATGGAGCGATATACCTTTTGATCCACCGCTTTACCATTGGGATCGATGTCAAGTTGGCACTTGGTAGGCATTGGTGTAGTAGCTGGCTTGACATCACTAAGCTTGAATCTTTTAAGCATGTCTTGAGTGTATTTGGCTTGGTTGATGAAGGTTCCTTCTCTTCTTTGTTTGATGTCGAAACCAAGGAAGAACTTCAACTCTCCCATCGAAGACATTTTAAACTTGGAGGTCATGAGAGCGGCAAATTCTTCATTGAAAGCTTTGTTAGGGGAACCAAAGATAATATCATCAACATATAGTTGGCATACAAACAACTCCCCGTTGACCTTCTTAGTAAAAAGAGTGGGGTCGATTAGCCCTACTTCAAATCCACGATCTTGTAACAACTCGGTAAGGTGGTCATACCACGCACGTGGGGCTTGTTTAAGGCCATAGAGTGCCTTATCAAGTTGATACACATGATCCGGAAAGTAGGGATTCGAACCCGGGGGGTTGCTTGACATAGACCAACTCATTAATAGGACCATTAAGAAAAACACTTTTCGCATCCATTTGTTGCAACTTAAAGTTGTGATGGGAAGCATAAGCAATCAACAAACGAATGGATTCAAGACGAGCAACGGGAGCAAAGGTTTCACCGTAGTCGATACCCTCGACTTGGGAGTAGCCTTGTGCTACCAATCTTGCCTTGTTACGAATGATGTTCCCATGAGCATCTTGCTTGTTCTTGAAGATCCACTTGGTTCCAATGACGTTGTGGTTCCTGGATGGTCTTGGCACCAATCTCCACACCTTGTTGTACTCGAAGTTGTTGAGTTCTTCATGCATGGCATTGAGCCAATCCGAGTCTTGGCGCCTCATAGACCTTTTGGGGTTCGACACAAGAGACAAACGCGTGATGTTCACAATAGTTTGCCAATTGTCTACGAGTGCTTACCCCCTTTCTTAGGCTTCCAACCACATTTTCCATGAGATGGCCTTGGGTGGTGAGCTTGGAAGCAATCTTCGCGGCACGACGCTCTAATTCCTCCTCAGGTGTGGAAAGAGGAGGGTTGACTTGATCATTTTGAGCGCCGTCTTGAGCTTGTTCTTAATCTTGAGGTTGCTCTTGATCTTGAACTCGCTCGAGGGGGAGAACTTGACCTTGGGCATCATTTAGAGGTTCACCACTGTCTTGAGGTAGATCTTGCCCTTGGTCTTGTTCACGAGGTTGATGGCCTTCACTTTGTTCTTCGAAAGCATGTGGGTCTTGATGAGGTGATGGCTCTACTTGAGTAGAGCATTGTCCTTCTCCTTCGGCCACAAGGGGTTCCTCAATGGGTAGGATTTGACCAATACCCATTCTTCTTATGGCTTGGGGAGGAATTTCATCACCTATATCACAAGTACCACTTTGCTCCACTTGGGAGCCGTTATTTTCGTCAAACTCCACGTTACACGTCTCCTCAATGAGTCCGGTGGACTTGTTGAGGACACGGTAAGCATGAGAGTTTGTAGCATAACCAACAAATATGCCCTCATGAGCTCTAGCCTCAAATTTAGACAATCGAACACCTTTCTTGAGAATTAAACACTTACAACCGAACACCCGGAAGTACTTGAGGTTGGGCTTGTTGCCGGTGAGGATCTCATAAGGAGTCTTGTTCAAGCCTTTGCGAAGATAGAGCCGATTGGATGCATGACATGCGGTGTTGATGGCTTCGGCCCAAAAGTTGTACGGAGACTTGAACTCCGCCATCATGGTCCTTGCCGCATCCATCAACGTCCGGTTCTTCCTCTCTGCAACACCATTTTGTTGAGGGGTATAAGGAGCCGCATATTGATGCTTGATCCCCTCATCACTAAGAAACTCATCCAAGGTGTAGTTCTTGAACTCGGTGCCATTGTCTCTTCTTATTGTCAAGATTTTTTGCATCATGTTGACGTTGAGCTTCATTTGCAAAGTTGATGACGGTTTGTTGGGTCTCACTCTTCCTCTTGAAGAAGTATACCCAAGTGTATCTTGAATAATCATCCACAATCACCAAGCAATACTTCCTTCCTCCAAGACTATCAAAAGATGGAGGCCCGAATAGATCCATGTGAAGGAGCTCCAAGGGTCTCTTTGAGTAGATGATAGTTGAGGGAGGGTGAGCCTTTTCATGAAGCTTTCCTTCGATACAAAGCTTCGCAAGCACGATCTTTGGCAAAACTAACATTTGTTAGTCCACGAACATGGTCCCCCTTGAGAAGACTTTGCAAAGATCTCATATTGACGTGGGCTAAACGGCGAAGCCAAAGCCATCCCACATCAACTTTAGCCATTAGGCATGTCGCGGTCTTAGTGGGTTGCTCCGAAAAGTTAACCACATAGAGACCGTTCTCGACATGCCCAACAAAGACTACTTTAAGAGTCTTGCTCCACAAGAGGGCCACGGTATCAATATCAAAGAATGTAGCAAAGCCCATGAGTGCAAGTTGACGAACGGAAAGTAAATTGAATGCAAGGGACTCAACAAGCATGACTTTCTCGATCGTTAGATCATGAGAAATGACAACCTTGCTGAGGCCCAATACCTTAGAATGTGATGCATCACCCCACTCGACATTGGTGGGCATAGATGGAATCTCTTGCACGTCCACCACCAAGTCCTTGCTCCCGGTCATATGATTTGTCGCTCCACTATCGAGCAACCATGATCCCCCACCGGAAGCAAACACCTACACGAGATCAATGCTTGGTTTTAGGTACCCATTTTGTAATGGGTCCTTTGATGTTAGTAACAAGGGTCTTGGGAACCCAAATAGACCATTCAATGTACTCATAAGAAGAGCCAACAAATCTAGCATAAACATGTCCATCACTAGCACGGCACAACACATATGAAGGTTTAAAATCGCCGGCTTTGTTTGAGGAAATGTTTTTGCCCTTTTGGACATCAACTTCCTTCACTTTCTCCTTCTTCTTCTTAGAAGCACCTTCTCCCTCTTTCACGAACGTTTGTTTGAGAGGAGGAGGACGATTGGCCTTGTTGTTCTTCTTCTTCTTGCTCTTGGACTTGGGTGCAAACCCAATTCCTTCTTTGCCCACAACTTCCTTTTGATTGCTCAAAAGGTCATTGAGGTTTTTCTCACCTTGAATGCACGACACAAGGCCTTTCTCAAGTTGATCCTTCAACTTGGCATTTTCCTCCACAAGATGCACATGCTCACAACAAGGGTTAGTAGCACATGCATTATCAATTAATACCATATGAGGAAAGGTGGCCTTTTCCTTGATTAGCTTGACTTGGAGTTGAGCATGAGACTCTTTGAGGCTAGCATGAGTACCCTTCAAGACCTTGTGGGCCTTGTCAAGTATCTCAAACTCCTCTTTGAGTCTAGCATGATCAACCCCAAGTTTAGCCTTCTCGGAGGTTAGCACACGAGACATGACAAGAGCATGATCAAGATCTTTCTTTAACTTAGCATGGTCATCATTGTGTGACTCCTCAAGAGTCAAACGATGCACACGCTCTTCCTCAAGAGCATTAGAGAGATCCGATATCTCATCGGCATAGTCAGGACTATGACCTTCCATCTTGGAGATGGTTTCTTCGTGAGCCTCGATCATGTCATTGGCCTCACCAAGTTGTTCCAAGAGAGCAACAAAGTGCTTCTTGGACTTTCCCTTGAGCTTACTCATAAAAGACTCAAATTCATTCACTTCCTCATTAGACTCAACATGTTCATCAATGCAATCCTCCAAGGAGGTATTAGTAATGATGGTGGTTGTGATGTTGGGGGTTACCTTGTTTGAAGCTTTAGCCATGAGGCATCTAGCGGTGATGTTTTCGTTGGGTGATTCGAAGAGAGACACCCGGGGAGTAGCAATGGCAATGGAAGCCATGGCCGTTGCTTCTTCACTTTCATCATCATCGTCATCCTCTTGGTATTCTTCTTGAACCACCAACCCACGAGTGGGAGTATTCTTGGTGAAGTTGTTCTTGTTGGGGAAGGACTTGGCTTTGTCTTTCCAAATGAACTTGCCACCATTGTCTTCCCGCTTCTCATAAGGACAATCCGCAACGAAATGGCTCACGTTGCCACAGTTGAAGCAAGTTCTAACTCGTTGCTTTCCCTTGACGCCACTTGAGTTGTTTTTGTTGAAGTTGGGTCTTGAGCTCTTCTTGCTCCAAAATTGTCTTGAAGCAAGGGCCATGTGCTCATGGTAGTCAAACTTGGTGTCTTCGGGGTTGCTTTCCTCATCTTCCACTTCTTCCTCTTCTTCCATAGTAACCTTGGCCTTCAAAGCAAGGTTGGGCTTCTTTGCTCTTTGAGAACGGAGCACCGCATTGTCGGCGTCTTGTCCAAGATGCTCATTGCAACGAACTCATCCAACACTTAACTTGAGGTCATGGTGTGGAAGTCCGGTCGTTGACGAATGACGGAGGACATGGCCTTGTTGTAGGGCATCATGGCCTTGAGGAGCTTCCGCTTGATCCAATTGTCATCCGTGTCCTTGCTTCCATGATCTCGAAGTGCGACCGCAAGTTTGGTCACTCTTCGGAAGAGCTCACGAGGTTCTTCATCTTCTTTCATTGCAAACTCATCGGCTTCATCTCGCACCACTTCATAGTTGGAGCGTTGAATGCTAGCACTTCCACGGTAGAGACCCTCGACACATTTCCATGCTTCTTTAGCCACGACATGGGGTCGAAGATGAGGGAGATCTTCAGGAAGGATTGCATCTTGGATGATGAAGAGAGCACTCTCATTGAATTGATTGTCCACGTCTTCTCGAGGGGTGAAGTTTCTTGGGTCATGAGGATAAAAACCCTCTTCAATGATTCTCCAAAGGTTAGTGTTCACATGTTTCAAATGACGCTTAAAGCGATAGACCCAATTATCAAAATCTGCATGTTTCTCATATTTAGGAGGTGGACCGGCATGATTCAAATGAGTGGAGGGGATTGGACCTCCATAAACCGGGGGTTCCACATGGGCAAAGATGCCGGTGCCATTTCTACCACTAGTAGAAGGACTCTTTTCATTGTTAGCTTCCCCCTTGTCGAAGAAAGCATCCGCTCACCTTGTTATTAGGATCACCCACTTTCATAGGCGCGGTAGATAGTTTAAGTCCTTCTAGAAAATCATTAAACATGCTTTTAACCTCGGCCGTCATGGAGGTTTTCAATGTGTCTAGAGCCACATTGAATTCCTCACGAGAGACCGAGGTTCCCCCTTCGGCCGAAGACGAGACGGGATTCACACCGGAGTGTTCCTCCGCACCGTCGTTGGTGTCAACCATACTCTTCGGACGGCAAAGTCCTTAATAAAGAGACGAGGCTCTGATACCAATTGAAAGGATCGATATGGTTGACTAGAGGGGGTGAATAGGCAACTAACAATTTTTAAGCTTTTCTTTACCAAATTAAACTTTGCAACAAATAGGTTGTCTAGATATGCAACTAAGTGAGCAACCTATATGATGCAATAACAACTAGCACACAAGCAAGCAAGAGATGTAACAATAAGTAAGCTTTCGAAAGTAAAGGCACGAAATAACCAAGAGTGGAGCCGGTAGAGACGGGGATGTGTTACCGGAGTTCCTTCCTTTTAAGGGGAAGTACATCTCCGTTAGAGCGGTGTGGAGGCACAATGCTCCCCAAGAAGCCACTAGGGCCACCGTATTCTCCTCACGCCCTCACATGATGCAAGATGCCGTGATTCCACTATTGGTGCCCTTGAAGGCGGCGACCGAACCTTTACAAGCAAGGTTGGGGCAATCTCCACAACAATCGGAGGCTCCCAACAACAACAACACCACGAAGCTTCACCACAATGGAGTATGGCTTCGAGGTGACCTCAACCGTCTAGGGTGCTCAACACCCAAGAGTAACAAGATCCGCAAGGGATAAGTGGGGGAATCAAATATCCTTTGGTGGAAGTGTAGATCGGGCCCTTGTCACCCAATCCCGAGCAAATCAACAAGTTTGATTGGCTAGGGAGAGAGATCGGGCGAAAATGGAGCTTGGAGCAACAATGGAGCTTAGAGGTGGAAGAGGTAGTCAACTAGAGGTAGAAGACATCCCTTATATAGTCGTGGAAAAAATCCAACCGTTATCCACATGTTCTGCCCGCGACTCACGGTACTACCGCTCCAAGGAAGCGGTACTACCGTGAGGCAACGCGGTACTACCGTGGACGACCTTGGTACTACCGTGGCAACTGCACAGGCCAGAACAAGCTCGAAGGAAGCAGTATTACTACGCGGCGCGTACTACCGCTCCCCCTTGCGGTACTACCGCAAGGCAGGAGGGTCACAGCTTGGGAAGGGCGCGGATGAAATAAATTACATCCGTGCCTACTTCCGTAGAAACTAGGGTGGTGCAAAAACCCGACGTGGTACTACCGCAAGAGAGGCGCGGTACTACCGTGGTCGTCGGCGGATGTAAAAATTACATCCGCGCCTACTACCGCGACATCGCGGTACTAGGTCGAAGAACGCAGTACTACAACTCCTAGGGAGCGATACTACCGTGGGCCCAGCGGTACTACTGCTGTTGAAGGCAGTACTACCGTGAGGCGGATGTAAAAATTACATCCGCCCTACTACCGCACCGAGTGGCACTAGGCAGGGTGCCGCAGTACTACCGCACCAAAGGCGGTACTACCGTGACACGCCAGCGGTACTACCGTTTGTACTGCGGTACTACCGCAAATACAGCGAGTAGTCGCCAGTTTTCCACACAACCAAGATAACGACGGGTAGCTCCAAAGTGCAAGGAAAGGAGGGACAAGTGTACGTGTGATTCCACCCTACCTTTCCGACGCGGACCCCCTCTTAATAGTATGGCTCTCCTACGACTCAACTCCACCAAAGTGAAATGTAGAACAACGCTGGCTTCGACAGTCTTCGAGGGGCACCGAATCGTCTTGTGCCTAATGATGAAGTATCTGAGGGACTCAAGGCACACGATTAGTCCGCAAAAGCATTGTCATCAATCACCAAAACACTTAGGGATAAATATGCCCTTACAACTAGAAAGAAAGAAAATTCTAAAGGAGGTAGATGCCTCATTGAAGAATTGCCTACCAAAGATGGCAATACCTAAATCTATCCTTGCTTTTATGCCTAGCTAGGGTCGTTAAACGATAGCGCTTGTTGGGAGGCAACCCAATTTTATTTTGTGTTTTTGTTTTTGCTTATGTTTAGGAACAAATAATCCATCTACCTTTTGTTTGGATGTGGTTTTATGTTTTATCTAGTGTTTGTGCCAAGTAGGACCTATAGGATAACCTACGATGATAGTTGATTTGATTCTGCTGAAAAACAGAAACTTTGCGCGCACGAATTTAGTTATGATAAATCACAGGAATGTGCTTTTGCGTTGATTATTTTTTCTGCTGATCAATAAACAAATTTTCCAGGACTTCCTATTTTGGTAGAAATTTTAGAGTTCCAGAAGTTTGCGTTAGTTACAGATTGCTACAGACTGTTCTGTTTTTGACAGATTCTGTTTTTCGTGTGTTGTTTGCTTATTTTGATGAATCTATGGCTAGTAAAATAGTTTATGATCCATAGAGAAGTTGGAATACAGTAGGTTTAACACCAATATAAATAAATAATGAGTTCATTACAGTACCTTGAAGTAGTCTTTTGTTTTCTTTCTCTAACGGAGCTCACGAGATTTCTGTTGAGTTTTGTGTTGTGAAGTTTTCAAGTTTTGGGTGAATTCTTTTGATGGATTATGGAACAAGGAGTGGCAAGAGCCTAAGCTTGGGGATGCCCATGGCACCCCAGAGATAATCCAAGGACACCAAAAAGTCAAAGCTTGGGGATGCCCGGAAGGCATCCCTCTTTAAATCCACTTCCATCGGTAATTTACTTGGAGCTATATTTTTATTCACCAACATGATATGTGTTTTGCTTGGAGCGTCTTGTATTATTTGTGTCTTTGCTTGTTAGTGTACCACGATCATCTTTTCTGTACACACCTTTTGAGAGAGCCATACATGAATTGAAATTTGTAGAATACTCTATGTTCTTCAGTTATATCTTTTGAGCTTGATAGTTTTTCTCATAGCGCTTCATTTATATCTTTTGAGCGTGATATTTTTTGCTCTAGTGCTTCACTTAGATTTTTTTGAGCACGGTGGTGGACTTGTTTTAAAGAAACTTGATCTCTCATGCTTCACTTAGATTATTCTGAGAGTCATTAATAGCATGGTAATTTGCTTAATGTTAATATGCTTGGTATTCAAGATATGTGAAACTTTCTTTTGAGTGCGTTGAATACTAAGATAAGTTTGATGCTTGCTAATTGTTTTGAGATATGGAGGTGATAATATCAAAGTCGTGCTAGTTGGGTGATTATGAATTTGAGAAATACTTGTGTTGAAGTTAGCAAATCCCGTAGCATGCACGTATGGTTAAAGTTGTGTAACAAATTTGAAACATGAAGTGTACCGGCTTGTGCATCCTTATGAGTGGCGGTCGGGACGAGCGATGGTCTTTTCCTACCAATCTATCCCCTAGGAGCATCGCGTAGTACTTGGTTTTGATGACTTCTAAATTTTTGCAATAAGTATATGAGTTCTTTTGACTAATGTTGAGTCCATGGATTATACGCACTCTCACCTTTCCGCCTTTGCTAGCCTCTTCGGTACCGTGCATTGCCCTTTCTCACCTTGAGAGTTGGTGCAAACTTAGCCGGTTCATCCAAACCCCGTGATACGATACGCTCTATCACACATAAACCTCCTATTATCTTCCTCAAAACAGCCAACATACCTACCTATCATGGCATTTCCATAGCCATTCCGAGATATATTGCCATGCAACTTCCACCATCATCATCGTGACATGCATTACTTTTGTCATATTGCCATTGCATGATCTTGTAGTTGACATTGTATTTGTGGCAAAGCCACCATGCATTATTTTCCATACATGTCACTCTTGATTCATTGCACCATCCTAGTACCACCGGAGGCATTCATATAGAGTCATATCTTGTTCTAAGCTTCGAGTTGTAATCCATATGTTGTAATCAATAGAAGTGTGATGATAATGATTATTAGAGCATTGCCCAAAAAAAAGAGAAAGGCCAAAATAAAAAAAAGGCCCAAAAAAAGAAAAGAAAAGGGCAATGCTACTATCTCTTTTTCCACACTTGTGCTTCAAAGTAGCACCTTGTTCTTCATGTAGGGAGTCTCATATATTGTGCTTCAAAGTAGCACCTTGTTCTTCATGTAGTGAGTCTCATATATTGTGCTTCAAAGTAGCACCATGTTTTTCATATAGTGAGTTGTCTTGTTCATACTAGTGGGAATTTTTCATTATAGAACTTGGCTTGTATATTCCTACGATGGGCTTCCTCAAAATGCCCTAGGTCTTCATGAGCAAGCAAGTTGGATGCACACCCACTAGTTTTCTTTTGTTGAGCATTCATAGCTCTAGTGCATCCGTTGCATGGCAATCCCTACTCCTTGCATTAACATCAATCGATGGGCATTTCCATAGCTCATTGATTAGCCTCATTGATGTGAGACTTTCTCTTTTTTTGTCTTCTCCACACAATCCCCCTCATTATATTCTATTCCACCCGTAGTGCTATATCCATGGCTCACGCTCATGTATTGCGTGAAGGTTGAAAAAGTTTGAGATTATTTAAGTATGAAACAATTGCTTGGCTTGTCATCGGGGGTATAGAAGTTGGGAACATCTTTGTGTGACGAAAATGAAGCATAGCCTAACTATATGATTTTGTAGGGATGAACTTTCTTTTGCCATGCTATTTTGAGAAGACATGATTACTTTGATTAGTATGCTTGAAGTATTATTATTATTATTATGTCAATATGAACTTTTGTCTTGAATCTTTCGGATCTGAATATTCATACCATGATTAAGAAGATTTACATTGAAATTATGCCAAAGTATCACTCCGCATCAAAAATTCTCTTTTTATCATTTACCTACTCGAGGACAAGCAGGAATTAAGCTTGGGGATGCCTGATACGTCTCCAATGTATCTATAATTTTTTATTGCTCCATGCTACTTTATCTATTGTTTTTGGACTATAATGGGCTTTATTTTCCACTTTTATATTATTTTTGGGACTAACCTATTAACCGGAGGCCCAACCCAGAATTGCTGTTTTTTTGCCTTTTTCAGTATTTCGAAGAAACAGAATATCAAACGGAGTCCAAACGGAATGAAACCTTCGGGAACGTGATTTTCTCATCAGATAAGACCCATGAGACTTGGACCCTCCGTCAAGAAAGCCACGATGCGGTCACGAGGGTGGAGGGTGCGCCCTCCTCCCTGGGCGCGCCCCCTACCTCGTGGGCCCCTCGAAGCTCCACCGATGTACTCCTTCCTCCTATATATACCTACGTACCCCCAATAGACCAGACGAGGAGCCAAAAACCTAATTCCACCGCCGCAACCTCCTGTATCCACGAGATCCCATCTTGGGGCCTGTTCCGGAGCTCCGCCGGAGGGGGCATCTACCACGGAGGGCTTCTACATCAACACCATAGCCCCTCCGATGAAGTGTGAGTAGTTTACTTCAGACCTTCGGGTCCATAGCTAGTAGCTAGATGGCTTCTTCTCTCTTTTTGGGTCTCAATACAATGTTCTCCCCCTCTCTCGTGGAGATCTATTCGATGTAATCTTCTTTTTGCAGTGTGTTTGTTGAGACCGAGGAATTGTGGGTTTATGATCCAGCTTATCTATGAATAGTATTTGAATCTTCTCTGAATTCTTTTATGTATGATTGAGTTATCTTTGCAAGTCTCTTCGAATTATCCGTTTGGTTTGGCCAACTAGATTGGTAGTTCTTGCAATGGGAGAAGTGCATGGCTTTGGGTTCAATCTTGCGGTGTCCTTACTCAGTGACAGAAAGAGTTGCAAGGCACGTATTGTATTGTTGCCATCGAGGATAACAAGATGGAGTATTTATCATATTGCATGAATTTATTCCTCTACATCATGTCATCTTGCTTAAGGCGTTACTCTGTTTTTAACTTAATACTCTAGATGCATCTTTGGATAGCGGTCGATGAGTGGAGTAATAGTAGTAGATGCGAGAATCGTTTGGTCTACTTGTCTCGGACGTGATGCCTATATACATGATCATACCTAGATAACCTCATAACTATGCTAAATTCTATCAATTGCTCAACAGTAATTTGTTCACCCACCGTAGAATACTTATGCTCTTGAGAGAAGCCACTAGTGAAACCTATGGCCCCCAGGTCTATTCTCATCATATTAATCTCCATCACTTTATTTACTTGCTTTGCCTTTACTTTCTACTTTGCATCTTTATACCAAAAATACCAAAAATATTATCTCTATCAGATCTCACTCTCGTAAGTGACCGTGAAGGGATTGACAACCCCTAATCGCGTTGGTTGCGAGTAGCTATCGTTTTGTGCAGGTACGAGGGACTTGCGCGTTACCTCCTACTAGATTGATACCTTGGTTCTCAAAAACTAAGGGAAATACTTACGCTACTGTGCTTCATCATCCTCTCCTCTTCTGGGAAAACCAACGCAAGCTCGAGACGTAGCAACACTTCACCATTATTTGGGCCTAGAGGAAGGCATAGGGAAGTAATAAGTAGATGACGGGTTGCTAGAGTGACAGAAGCTTAAACCCTAGTTTATGCGTTGCTTCGTTAGGGGTTGATATGGACCCATATGTTTAATGTTGTGGTTAGGTTTACCTTAATACTCCCTTTTGTAGTTGTGGATGCTTGCAATAGGGGCTAATCATAAGTGGGATGCTTGTCCAAGTTAGGACAGTACCCAAGTACCGGTCCACCCACATATCAAATTATCAAAGTACCGAACACGAATCTTGTGAACGTGATGAAAACTAGCTTGACGATAATTCCCAATGTGTCCTCGGGAGCTCCTTCTTCATTATTAGAATTTGTCCAGGCTTATCCTTTGCTACGTAAAGGATTGGGCCACCTTGCTGCACTTTATTTACTTTATTTACTTTTTGCTTGTTACTATTTATCTTATCACAAAACTATCTATTACCTACTATTTCAGTGCTTGTAGAGAAAACCTTACTGAAAACCGCTTATCATTTCCTTCTGCTCCTCGTTGTGTTCGACACTCTTACTTATCGAAAGGACTACGATAGATCCCCTATACTTGCGGGTCATCAAGACTCTTTCTAGCGCCGTTGCCGGGGAGTGTAGCACTTTTGGTGAGTGGAACTTGGTAAGGAAACATTTATATAGTGTGCTGAAATTTTTTGTTACTTGTCACTATGGAAACTAATCCTTTGAGGGGCTTGTTTGGGGTATCTTCACCCCAACCAGAAGAGCAAATAGATGCTCCTCAACCTACTGAACTTTATGAAAATATTCACTTTGAGATTCCTTCGGGTATGATAGAAAAACTGCTAGCTAATCCTTTTACAGGAGACGGAACATTGCATCCCGACTTACACCTTATCTTTGTGGATGAAGTTTGTGGATTATTTAAGCTTGCAGGTATTCCCAATGATGTTGTCAAAAGGAAGGTCTTCCCTTTATCTTTGAAGGGAGATGCAATGACATGGTATAGGCTATGTGATGATATGACATCATGGAATTATAAGTGATTGAAGTTGGAATTTCACTAGAAGTTCTATCCTATGCATCTTGTTCATCGTGATCGTAATTACATATATAATTTCTAGCCTCGCGAAGGAGAAAGCATCACTCAAGCTTGGGGGAGGCTTAAGTCAATGTTGTATTCATGCCCCAATCATGAGCTCTCTTGGGAAATGATTATTCAGAATTTTTATGCTCGGCTTTCTCTTGATAATCGCAACTTGCTCAATATTTCTTGTGCTGGTTCCTACATGCTGAAGACTATTGGTTTCAAATGGGACTTATTGGAAATAATTAAACGCAACTCTAAAGATTTGGGTTCCGACGATGGTAAGGAGTCAGGTATGACACCTAAGTTCGATTGTGTTAAATCTTTTATGGATACCGATGCTTTCCGTGGATTTAGCTCTAAGTATGGACTTGACTCTGAGATACTAGCTACTTTTTGTGAAACTTTTGCTACTCACGTTGATCTCCCTAAAGAGAAGTGGTTTAAATATAATCCTCCTGTTGAAGTGAAAGTAGTTGCACCTATTACAGTCGAAGAAAAGACTATTACATATAGTGATCCTATTGTGCCCACTGCTTATGTTGAAAAACCTCCTTTTCCTGTTAGAATAAAAGATCACGCTAAAGCTTCGACTGTTGCTCGTAAGAGTAATACTAGGACCTATAAACCTCCTGAACAAATTAATGTTGAACCTGGTATTGCTACGATTAAGATCTTTTGGATGAGGACTTAGATGGGCATGTTATCTCTTTCTTGGGTGAAACTGCTAATATTGCTAGACCCGATACTAAGATACGTAGACCTATTGTAGGCACGCCTGTTATTTCTGTTAAAATAGGAGATCATTGTTATCATGGTTTATGTGATATGGGTGCTAGTGCTAGTGCGATACCTTATGATATTTATAAAGAAATTATGAATGATATTGCACCTGTTGAATTAGAAGACATTGATGTTACTATTAAGCTTGCGAATAGGGATACCATTAAACCTATTGGGATTGTTAGAGATGTTGAAGTCTTGTGTGGGAAGATTAAATACCCTGCTGATTTTCTTGTTCTTGCTTCCCCACAAGATGATTTTTGTCCCATTATTTTTGGTAGACCCTTCTTGAATACTGCTGGGCTAAGATTAATTGTAAAAGGAAGGTCGGTCACTGTTGGCATAGATGGTATGTCTCATGAGTTTAATTTTGCCAAGTTTAGTAGACAACCTCGTGAAAGGGAACCACCTAGTAAGGATGAAATTATTGGTCTTCCTTCCATTGCTGTTCCTCCAACTGATCCGTTAGAACAATATTTGCTAGACCATGAAAACGATATGTTTATGAAGGAAAGGGAAGAAATAGATGAAATGTT
Organism: Aegilops speltoides; assembly: GCA_021437245.1. Classification (NCBI taxonomy): domain Eukaryota; kingdom Viridiplantae; phylum Streptophyta; class Magnoliopsida; order Poales; family Poaceae; genus Aegilops; species Aegilops speltoides. The sequence goes on from CM038142.1 coordinate 439,841,684, forward strand.
CCTTAAACAGGAACCAATGCTAAAACATAACCTTCCCGTTGAAATTCTTGGGGATCCCCCTCCACCCAAGGGTGATCCCGTGTTCGAACTCAAACCCTTACCTGATAATCTTAAGTATGCTTATCTTGATGAAAAAGAAATATATCATGTTATTATTAGTGCTAACCTTTCACAGAAAGAAGAAGAAAGATTATTGAAAACTCTGAAGAAGCACCGGGCTACTATTGGATATACTCTGGATGATCTTAAGGGCATTAGTCCCACAGCACAAAATTTCAGTGGAAAAAGATGCCAAACCAGTTAGAGATCCTCAAAGACGATTAAATCCCAAAATGAAGGAAGTGGTAAGAAAGGAGATTCTAAAGCTCCCTGAGGCAGGTATTATTTATCCCGTTGTTGATAGTGAATGGGTAAGCCATGTCCATTGTGTCCCTAAAAAGGGAGGTATTACCGTTGTTCCTAATGACAAAGATGAATTGATCCCGCAAAGAATTATTACAGGCTATAGGATGGTAATTGATTTCCGTAAGTTAAATAAAGCTACTAAGAAAGATCATTACCCTTTACCTTTTATTGATCAAATGCTAGAAAGGCTATCCAAACACACACATTTTTGCTTTCTAGATGGTTATTCTGGCTTCTCTCAAATACCTATGTCCATGAAGGATCAATCCAAAACTACTTTTACTTGCCCTTTTGGTACTTTTGCTTATAGACGTATGCCTTTTGGTTTATGTAATGCACCTGCTACCTTTCAAAGATGCATGATGGCTATATTTTCTGATTTTTGTGAAAAGATTTGTGAGGTATTCATGGATGACTTCTCCGTCTATGGATCCTCTTTTGATGATTGTTTGAGCAACCTTGACCGAGTTTTGCAGAGATGCGAAGACACTAGTCTCGTCTTGAATTGGGAAAAGTGTCACTTTATGGTTAATGAAGGCATTGTCTTGGGGCACAAGATCTCCGAGAGAGGTATTGAAGTTGATAAAGCCAAAGTTGATGCTAATGAAAAGATGCCATGTCCCAAGGACATAAAAGGTATAAGAAGTTTCCTTGGTCACGCCGGCTTTTATAGGAGGTTCATTAAGGACTTTTCTAAAATCTCTAGGCCTCTGACTAATTTATTGCAAAAAGATATTCCTTTTGTCTTTGATGATGATTGTGTAGAAGCATTTGAAACACTTACGAAAGCTTTGATCACTGCACCTATTGTTCAGCCACCGATTGGAATTTACCTTTTGAAATTATGTGCGATGCTAGTGATTATCTTTGAGGTGCTGTTTTAGGGCAAAGAGTCGATAAGAAATTGAATGTTATCCGGTATGCTAGTAAGACTCTTGATCTTGCCTGAGAAATTATGCTACTCTTGAAAAAGAGTTCTTAGCAGTTGTGTTTGCATGTGATAAGTTTAGACGTTATATTGTTGATTCCAAAGTTACTATTCACACTGATCATGCTGCTATTAAATATCTTATGGAAAAGAAAGATGCTAAGCCTAGACTCATTAGATGGGTTCTCTTGCTCCAAGAAGTTGACTTGCATATTATTGATAGAAAGGGAGCTGAGAACCCCGTTGCAAACAACTTGTCTAGGCTAGAGAATGTTCTTGATGACCCACTGCCTATTAATGATAGCTTTCCTGATGAACAAGTAGCGGCTGTCAATACTTCTCGTACTGCTCCTTGGTATGCTGACTATGCTAATTACATTGCTGCTAAATATATACCGCCTAGTTTCACATACCAGCAAAAGAAAAAGTTCTTTTATGATTTAAGACATTACTTCTGAGATGACCCACACCTTTATAAAGAAGGAGTAGATGGTATTATTAGACGTTGTGTGCCTGAGCATGAACAGGAACAAATCCTATGCAAGTGTCACTCTGAATCCTATGGAGGACATCACGCTGGAGATAGAACTGCACACAAGGTACTACAATCTGGTTTTTATTGGCCTACTCTCTTCAAAGATGCTCGTAAGTTTGTCTTATCTTGTGATGAATGTCAAAGAATAGGTAACATTAGTAGACGTCAAGAAATGCCTATGAATTATTCTCTTGTTATTGAACCATTTGATGTTTGGGGCTTTGATTATATGGGACCTTTTCCTGCCTCCAATGGTTATACACATATTCTAGTTGTTGTTGATCACGTTACTAAGTGGGTAGAAGCTATTCCAACTAGTAGTGCTGATCATAACACTTCTATTAAAATGCTTAAAGAAGTTATTTTTCTGAGGTTTGGAGTCCCTAGATATCTTATGACTAACGATGGTTCATATTTTATTCATGGTGCTTTCCGCAAGGTGCTCGCTAAGTATGATGTCAATCATAGAATCACATCTCCTTATCACCCGCAGTCTAGTGGTCAAGTAGAGTTGAGCAATAGAGAGCTCAAATTAATTTTGCAAAAGACTGTGAATAGATCTAGAAAGAATTGGTCCAAAAAACTTGATGATGCATTATGGGCCTATAGAACTGCATACAAAAATCCTATGGGTATGTCTCCATATAAGATGGTTTACGGAAAAGCATGTCATTTACCTCTTGAACTTGAACATAAAGCATATTGGGCTATTAAAGAGCTCAATTATGACTTCAAACTTGCCAGTGAGAAGAGGTTGTTTGATATTAGCTCACTTGATGAATGGAGAACCCAAGCATATGAGAATGCCAAGCTTTTCAAAGAAAAAGTCAAACGCTGGCATGATAAGAGGATACAAAAGCGTGAGTTTAACGTAGGAGATTATGTGTTATTATTCAACTCTCGTTTAAGATTTTTTGCAGGAAAACTTCTCTCAAAATGGGAAGGTCCCTACATTATCGACGAGGTCTATCGTTCTGGTGCTATAAAAATCAACAACTTCGAAGGCACAAATCCGAGGGTGGTAAACGGTCAAAGAATTAAACATTATATTTCAGGTAATCCTATCAATGTTGAAACTAATATTATTGAAACCATAACCCCTGAGGAATACATAAGAGACACTTTACAGAACGTTCCAGACTCCGAAAAGGCATAGGTATGTGGTACCGTAAGTAAACCGACTCCAAAACAACTCTAATGGCAATTTTTATCAGTTTTGGATTATTTAAGAATTTTAGGAAGAAAGAAGTAGTCTGTAAGGGACACGAGGCTCCCACGAGAGAGGAGGCCGCGTCCCCCCCCCCTGTAGGGCGCGCCCCCTGTCTCGTGGGCACCTCATGTGCCTCCTGGACTCCGTTTTCTTGTATGTTATGTATTCTGGTCGGTAAAAATTCATTATATATACTCCCGAAGGTTTTGATCAATGTATCACGCAAATATCCTCTGTTTTTGTTTCGAGTTGTTCCTGTTACAGAATAAAGCAAGATGTCTTCTCAGGAATCAGTTGGGGAGAGTCGGGTGTCTCACCCAACGCCAGGTCCAGGAGCAAATAGCGATGCCTATCACTTTGGACCATCAACGGAGGATGAGATGGAGGATGATTTGAAAATGATAGATGCCATGGAGGAAGATCAAGAAGTTACCTCTCGTCTCCAAGCAGAATTCACTATGGGGGAACTACCTAGCCTGGCTATCCCTGCTTCGGTCATCCCTTCCAACTCTAGATTTCTTTCTTATGAAAATATGAAAAAGAGTTTCACGTGTTCTCCAGAAGCTATACAGCATCCTTGGGTAAAAGGATCTTTGGTCGTGATACGTCTCCGTCGTATCTATAATTTTTGATTGTTCCATGACAAATGATAAGCTTGCTTTGGCCTTGTTGTTTTGAAAAGACATGATTGCTTTATTGGTACGCTCGAAGTATTATTGTTTTTATGTCAAATGATAGACTATTGCTTTGAATCACTCTTGTCTTAATATTCATGCCATGATTAGACATATGATCAAGATTATGCTAGGTAGCATTCCACATCAAAAATTATTCTTTTTTATCATTTACCTACTCGAGGACGAGCAGGAATTAAGCTTGGGGATGCTGATACGTCTCCGTCGTATCTATAATTTTTGATTGTTCCATGCCAATATTATTCACTTTCATATACTTTCTGGCAACTTTTTATATTATTTTTGGGACTAGCATATTGATCCAGTGCCCAGTGCCAGTTCCTGCCTGTTGCATGTTTTTTGTTTTGCAGAAACCCAATATCAAACGGAGTCCAAACGGAAAAAAATGGGCAGAGATTTTTTTTGGAATATTTATGATTTTCTGGAAGTAAAATCAACGCGAAACGGTATCCGAGGTGGGCACGAGGTAGAAGTAGCGCCCTACCCCCAGTGCATACGACCTCGTGGTCCACCCGTAAGGCGGTTGATGCTCTTCTTCCGGCCCAAGAAAGATAATTTTATGCGAAAGATCTGGGCGAAAGATTCACCCCAATCGGAGTTACGGATCTCCGGATATAAAGGAAGCGGTGAAGGGGTAGAATCTGCCAACGCAGAGAACACAGAAACAGAGAGATAGATCCAATCTTGGAGGGGCTCTCGCCCCTCCCAAGCCATGAGAGCCAAGGAACAGAGGGGAAACCCTCCTCTCATCTAGGGAGGAGGTCAAGGAAGAAGAAGAAGGAGGGGGGCTGTAGGACCGAAAGTATGTCTAGAGGGGGGGTGATTAGACTACTTGACAATATAAAAATTCAGCCTTTTGACAAAGAACAGTTTTTGGCAGATTCACAATTATGATCAAGTCAAGCATCACCCTACACATGCAATTCTAGAGTATAGGCAGCGGAAAGTAAATTGCACATGTAGTAAAGAGAGGTGGAGAAGAGCAAACGCAATTTTGGAGACGCGGTGATTTTTCTCGTGGTTCCGATAGGTGGTGCTATCGTACTTCCACGTTGATGGAGACTTCAACCCACGGAGGGAGGGTAACTGCGAGAGTCCATGGAGGGCTCCACCCACGAAGGGTCCACGAAGAAGCAACCTTGTCTATGCCATCATGGCCTACACCCACGGAGGGCTAGTCTTACTCGGGGTAGATCTTCACGAAGTAGGCGATCTCCTTGCCCTTACAAACTTCTTGGTTCAACTCCACATCTCGACGGAGGCTCCCAAGCGACACCTAACCAATCTAGGAGGCACCACCCTCCAAAAGGTAATAGATGGTGTTGATGATGATGAACTCCTTGCTCTTGTGCTTCAAATGATAATCTCCCCAACACTCAACTCTCCTCACTGATTTGGCTGTGGTGGAAGAAAGGATTGAGTGGAAAGCAACTTGGGAAGGCTAGAGATCAAGCTTCATATGGTGGGAGTGGAGCAACTTGATCTCAACACAAGGGTAGGTAGTTCTCTTCTCATAAATGTAAGGTAGGAGTGGTAGTTCTTTCTGATGGCTCTCTCCACGAATGAAGAGGGGGTGGAGGGGTATTTATAGCCTCCACACAAAATCCAACCGTTACACACATTTGACCAATCTCGGTGGGACCGAAGTTGACAACTCGGTGAGACCGAAAGTTCAAATCATGTGAACGTTGGGATTTTCGGTGGGACCGAAAATACAATCTCGGTTTGTCCGATTCGTGCAAAGACAAGAGCTTGCCAATCTCGGTGGGACCAACTTCATCATCTCGGTGACACCGATTTGATGATGTAAGATTCTGAAGCTTGGCAACTCAAGTTTCGTGAGACCGAGTTCGAATCGGAAAATCCGAGATTTCTAGGGTTTGGCTTTGTGGTGAGGTGGTTCATCTTGGTGTGGTGAGTTTGGAATATCGGTGGGACCGAGATTACTTATGAGTGTATATTGCGGTGAAAGTTGCCGATAGTTTAGGAGATGTATCACTAAGCACTTGAGCAACCAGATCATCATCATAACCTCATCCCTTTTAATAGTATTGGCTTTCCTATGGACTCAATGTGATCTTGGATCACTAAACCAAAAATGGAGTCTTGAGCTTTTGCCAATGCTTGCCTTAGCATTTGAGGGTCCACTTCTTGATCCTTGCCATACCCATATCATGAACTTTCGAAATGATTCTCAAGTAACTATTAGTTCAATGATATATATGTTGTTATTAATTACCAAAACCACCCGGGGATTAGTTGCACTTTCAATCTCCCCCTTTTTGGTAATTGATGACAACATATAGATCAAAGCTTCGACAAAGGATGTAATCAATGAATAATATCGTCGCTTTGAGAAGTATGTGATAAGTAAGAGCTCCCCCTAAATTTGTGCATTATTTAAGATTTGCGTTTGAATGCAAATGCACAAGCGATTAGGATCATGGGTCACTCTTCCATGTCACATACATCTTGGTGGAGCGCACAAAATGATAAGAATGAACAGCATGCACCCAATCACCAAGACATGAGTAAATGGTCATACAAGATATGAATGGCATATGATAAGCATTAAGCACACATTAAGGCATAGTACGACCAAGCACTCATTAAAGTAGGATCAAACGTAGTATCAAACACACTGAATGTCTCGAAAACCAAAAGTATCTCAAAGAAACCGCAAATGAACGAAAGAGCAAAAGCGCAAAGACAACAGCACTCTCTCTCTCGAAGTCCTATGATCTATACAATTTCTCCCCCTTTGGCAACAAGTTACCAAAAAGTTCGAAAAGGCATAGAGCTAAGTGTCTTTGGGGACTCTGCTGGCGGCTCTGTCAGGTTGATGTTGGAGTTGATATGACAAACATCGGCGAAGACTTGGTGATGTCTGTCTTTGGAGGAGTGGTCTTTGGAGCTGGAGTTGGAGCAACCGATGGGCTGTGGGAGGTCTTTGAAGCTGTAGTCTGGTGTCATCCTTTGGAATAGCGGTGATCGGGTCTGAGGGAACCGGAGCGATCTGTTGATAAGCATCTGGACTAAGTCATCCTGCATCTCACGCATAAGCTCTTCCTTCTCCTCTTTGCTTCCTCAATGTCGCCTCAAGCTTGTTGACAATCACTTGCACTTGATCGACTTCACATCCAGAGCGTGGATCTTGTCTTCAACAATCCTCTCTAGGCTCTCCGAGGCTGTACAATGCTGGCAGGCGTTGTTCAATCCTTTGGGTAGCTTCAAGGAGCTGCTCTCCGACACTCTTTGGTTTAGCTGCTTTGTTCTTGCTGCTTCCTTGTCGACTTTGGCTTTCTTGGCAGCTTCAATCTTGGCTTGACCTTCAACCGATGTTGGATCCTCCTCATCCATCACAACAACATTATCCTCATGCTCAGGCTGCGGTGGTAAGTGTGCTCTATCCAACAAGTATGTGCCCGTGCCAAACTTGGCATTGATAAGCATCTGAATCTGGGCAAATCCACACGACCTTTTCTGGTCAGCTGTAGTCCTCTTAATGGTCTCAACCATCAAGTCCATCACCTTGAAAGGTGCTTTCTCATCAAGTATATGCAGCATGTTGATAGAGTATCCTCTGATCATGCGATGATCTCCAGACTTGGGCATCAAGGTATGCCTCAGAATAGTGTTAGTGGTAGGTAGGCCTGCCTGGAGATAGTACACTGAGCCGAGCTTCCAGATTCCCAAATCCTTAGCTGGAACCTCTTTGTACATGTTCTTCATGGATTCATGGTTCTTCTTTGGAATACCATATACATCAATGTCATCCTCTCTTTGCACTGGAGCATTCAGAAGTTCTGCCCATTCTTCAACAGTTGAAGAAAATCTTTGGCCTTCAGTCATCCATACAATCCTTCCATCTGGGTAGAAGTGAGTTGTGGCATAGAATTGCATAATCATCTCATCATTCCAATTTGTCAACTTCTGACCCACAAAGTCTGCAACACCACATGCAGTGAAGCTTTCATGCACATGTGGAAAGAAGTCTCTGTGCTCTTCGCTGTCAATATACTTCCAGTCAACATATCGTGTGTCTGCAACTATGGGCTTCTTGTCCATCAGCACTGTCTCATAGAAGTCTTGCTGCTCTCTGGTGTGAAATCTGGTATCAACAGCAGTTCTTCTCCTCACGGCATATGGGTCAGCTTGTCTCCATAGCCTGAGACCTCTATCCTTCCTTGCCTTCATATCCTCAGCTTGAGGATGAGCATCATTGTGTAGTGGCAGTTTCTGACGAAGTTTCAGAAAACTGGTCCTTCATCATCTAACACAGCTGGTGGCACATCATCTTTGTTCTTTTCAGATGCTGGAATGTTTCTGACTGTCTTCTTTGGCTTAGCAGCAGGCTTTGTTGGAGCTGCCTTGGCTGGAGCAGATTGCTTGGGCTTTGAAGTGGCTCCAGCCTTGATGGCATCACCCATGAACTTAGACTTCTGAGGAGGAGGCTGGGGTGCTTCCTCATCCTCATCCTCTTCTGCTGCATCATCATGCACTAACCTCTTTCTCTTGGAGGTTTTCTTCACTTTGCTTGTAGTTTCCTCTTCCAAACTCAGCTTCTTGGCAACAGTTGACTGCTTGACTTTTCTGGTGCCCTTCTTAGTTTGCTGACCTTGTGGCTCTTTGGCAACAACCTTCCTCTTGGGCTTGGAGGTGACCTCTTCCTCAACAACGAAATCTGAGTCTTCATCATCTGAGTTCCTCTTCTTTCTGGCTCTGGTGGCTGCAGGAGGTAAGCCACTTGGTGTACTCCTCTCACCATCATCTGATGAGCTGCTAGGATCAGGACTAGTGCCTGCCTCTGGAATATCTGCAATGGGTGTCTCGACTGTTCTAACATCATCGGCATCGACATGGTGACAACTTTGTGAATAGATAAGGTATAGGCAGAGAAGAAGAGTCATCACAAATGCAGAAGTTTTTGCAAACAAAATGAGTTCAAATTCTAGTATTAGGTTTTCACAGAAGACATTTCGGTCAGACCGAGTTTAAGATTCGGTGAATCCGAAGTGTTTAAACAGAAGCTTTCACACCACTTTCGGTTGGACCGAAGTGGGTTTTGGTCCGCCGAAAACACTAGGGTTTCACAGAATCCTCATTTCGGTCACACCGATTTGCACAACTCGGTTGGACCGAAGGGTGCAAATGCAATGGCCATAGGCCAAATCGGTCATACCGAGAATGTAAAATCGGTCTCACCGAGATGTGTTCGCGGAAACCTAACCCTAAAACTTTTACTCGAATCTAGTCCAAAAGAACTAATCGGTGTACGGGAAGATTTCAATCGTGGCAAGATTCTAGGCAAACCAAAGCGTGCATTGAATCGGAGATGGGAGCACGAGTGGGATCAAACTCACCCTAACTTGGTGGAGTTTTCTCTGGCGGCAACGGCGCGGAGAAGATGTCCGCTGACGGCGACGGAGACTGCGCGAGGGCGCCTGAGCGGCAACGGTGATGATCCGGAGACCAAGGCGGCGGCAAAGAAGGTGTGGGGCGAAGCGTTTGAAGTAGAAATCAACGCGGCCCTCGAGATATATATACCCTTTGTTGTCGGTGGGACCGAGTTGTAAACTTCGGTGGCACCGAGATGAATAACTCGCACGATTATGCACTTGGTCATGCCGAAAATCACAACTCGGTTTCACCAAGGTGAAAACCTAGATCAGTCCAAATGCTTTCGGTTCGACCGAGTTTGAGTGGGTTGGTCTGACCGAAATCACTTAGAAGGTTTTGGAAGTTAGCCCTTGACGGATCGGTGGCTCCGAGTACTCCCCACTCGGAGGGTCCGAAAATGACTTGTTCAAAGTTTGTGATGTAAGCATGAATAGAATTTGAGACAAGAAAGCATAGATAGCTAGGGAGGTACTTAGGCATTCTTGTCCATCCATTTGGTCGAAAAATCAAAAACAACAAAAAAACAAATGGATGTCCTTGAATGGATAAAATCATGCATCCAACATGCTCACACAATAAGATAGCAAATGAAATATGTGTCAAACATGCACAATCAAAATTCTAGCTACTATCACACAATTTGTCGATGACTAGGTCATCTTTATATGAGTATATTGACTTAGGAGCCAAATGAGAACATTTGATCATAGGTCATACTCATCGCTTAAGCACAAGTGGGGTTACCACTTTTACATAAAGCATTGATGTGTTCACATCATTTGAAGATGCTTTAGCTCAATTCTTCAGAGCAAAGCTCCCCTAGATGTGAGAACCCTTTTAAAGGGTCAAACTAACCTTGGGTTGTCGAGAAGACTTCATGTAGATGTTGAAGATGTGGATGCTCAATGTTGATGAAGATCATCAAGAGTTGGGAGCAATCCTTTGGATTCGGGCACTTTCAATACCTACATGGGTTAGTCCCACAAGGAACAAACAAGGATATCCATGGACATAGATTGAAGTTCAAAATAGATGATGTCCATGAAAGCAATGATTACCTTGTCCCTTGACTTACCAACAAGAGGGTTTGTGACTCCATGAACTAGTGCACGATGTGGAAGTTGGTTGCACAAGTTTTTTGCCAAAATGAATGTGAGTGAAGTATGTTGGCGGAGTCACCCTCAAGAACTCTCTAGTTCTTCTTCTTCGGGATCCACATCATCTTGATGGGAATCCTTGGGGTTGTAGTTGAGCTTGACGAAGTAGAACTTGACGTTTCCTTGGGAACCCACTTGACCATGGCTTGAGGTGCTTCAACAAATGCATCAATCTCCTCTTGAAGCTTGTCCTTGCCTTTTAGCTTGTGGTCTTGTGGTGGAAGGTCATCTTGAGCTTGTTCCACATTGGAAGAAGTAGGATCATACTTCTCCTTTTGAGAAACAAACTGTGGAGTGGGATATTGACCTTCTTCCCATTCAACACCCTCGGCGTTGAACTTTCGCTCAAAACCAATTCCTTGATTCTTCCGGTGCCTTCCTTGCTTGCGAACAATTTCCTCAAAGTTCTTGCTTCCGGCAAGGCTCTTGTAGACACCTTTCTCTATAATCCCTTTCAATAAACTATTTTCTTGCTCAAGTGTAACTTGGCTTGAAACATTGTTAGTGGAATCAAGAGAACTACTAGAAGCAACAATATTGGATTTAGCATGGTTATTGTTACTACTAGATGAAGAATTTTTCTTATGTTTGTCATGCTTAGTTTTAATGGGTGGCAAGAAATTAGACAAGAAAAGTCGTTTGGCAAGATATGAAGAACTCTTCTTTCGAAGATCGTCATTGATTGCTTTTAGAAACTCATGTTCTTGCTCTAGAGTGAGCTTCTCGAAGCGTAGCTTCTCATGAGATCTTAGGAGCTCTCTATGATCTTCTTGAGTTGTTTCATGAGCTAACTTAAGAGTGTTTAGTTCTTTAGTTAGACGCTCAATCTCCTTCATAGCATTGTCATTCGACTCTTCTTGACTATAAAGACTACTAGCATGTTCATCATTACTAGGCTCACTAGATTTATCATGTAAGAGCTCATCTTCACCAAGCAAGTCATCCTCATCACTATCAAAGTCAATGAATTCAGGGTGTGATACCTTGAGGCCTTTAGCCATGAAGCATCTTCCAATTCCCTCATTTGGTGAATCAAATAAGTCATAGGAGTTGGAGTTGGAGGACACGAGAGCAAGACCGGCAACACCTTCATCTTGACTGTAGTCGGAGTTGGAGTGATAGCTTCTTTCGGATTGATTGTTAGAGTCGGAGCCGGAGACCCATTCACCTACATGAGCTTGATGTTTTCTTCTTGTGTAGCTCCTTGATGACTTGTCTTTCCTCTCCGAATCCTTGCTTCTCCAAGAGGGTCTTCGTTCATAACGATCATCTCTACTCCTTCTCTCTTTCCGAGGTGACTCATCTCTTGAGCTTCTTCTTCTTGGAGATTCTTCTCTTCTCTTGTGGGGAGCCGAGCACTCATTTGAGTAGTGACCGGGTCTTCCACAATTGTAGCAGTTTCGATCACAACTAGAAGATCTCTTTTCATCATATGATCTAGACTTTGAGCTTCTCTCTTTGCTTCTACTCTTGTAGAATTTGTTGAAGTTCTTCACCATTAGGCTTATCTCTTCATTGGAAACTAGCTTGTCACTTGAGGTTGTGGGAGCATCACTTGTAGCTTTGTAAGCACCACTTGACTTGTTGTGAAGCTCTTCCTTATCCTTAAGTGTCATCTCATGAGCAACAATTCTTCCAATGACTTGGTTGGCTTGAGATTCTTGTAGTTTGGCATCATTTGGATCAAAGTGCACACGGTGTCATACTTTCCATCCAAAGCTCTGAGAATCTTCTTGATGATGAATCGGTCGGTCATTTCTTCGCTTCCTAAGCCGGCAATCTCATTTGTGATGAGAGCAAGCCTAGAGTACATTTCAGCGACTCCTTCACCTTCCTTCATCTTGAACTTGTCAAGTTGACCTTGAAGAACATCTAGCTTTGATTCCTTCACGGACTCGGTACCTTCGTGCATCTCAACCAAAGTATCCCAAATCTCTTTTGCATTCTCAAGACGGCTGATTTTGTTGAACTCCTCGGGACACAAGGCATTGAAGAGAATGTCACAAGCTTGAGCATTGTTTTGCAACATCCGCAATTCTTCGCTTGAAGCCGCGATCCGGAACTTTTCCTTCCTCAAGAATTCACCTTGCATACCAACACAAATAATGCCCCATGCGGCTGGGTTATGGCCAAGAATATGCATTTTCATTTTATGCTTCCAACTAGCAAAGTTTGTACCATCAAAGTAAGGACCTCTCTGAAAATTACCCTCACTAGACGCCATACTCTCCTAGGTTGTGAAACCAAGCTTATGGAGTCCAATGCAATGGAAACCAATACAATGGAGACCAAAGCTCGATACCACTTGTAGGATCGAAAGTATGTCTAGAGGGGGTGATTAGACTACTTGACAATATAAAAATTCAGCCTTTTGACAAAGAACAGTTTTGGCAGTTTCACAATTATGATCAAGTCAAGCATCACCCTACACATGCAATTCTAGAGTATAGGCAGCGGAAAGTAAATTGCACATGTAGTAAAGAGAGGTGGAGAAGAGCAAACGCAATTTTGGAGACGCGGTGATTTTTCTCGTGGTTCCGATAGGTGGTGCTATCGCACTTCCACGTTGATGGAGACTTCAACCCACGGAGGGTAACGGCTGCGAGAGTCCACGGAGGGCTCCACCCATGAAGGGTCCACGAAGAAGCAACCTTGTCTATGCCATCATGGCCTACGCCCACGGAGGGCTAGCCTTACTCGGGGTAGATCTTCACGAAGTAGGCGATCTCCTTGCCCTTACAAACTTCTTGGTTCAACTCCACATCTCGACGGAGGCTCCCAAGCGACACCTAACCAATCTAGGAGGCACCACCCTCCAAAAGGTAATAGATGGTGTTGATGATGATGAACTCCTTGCTCTTGTGCTTCAAATGATAATCTCCTCAACACTCAACTCTCCTCACTGATTTGGCTGTGGTGGAAGAAAGGATTGAGTGGAAAGCAACTTGGGAAGGCTAGAGATCAAGCTTCATATGGTGGGAGTGGAGCAACTTGATCTCAACACAAGGGTAGGTAGTTCTCTTCTCGAAATGTAAGGTAGGAGTGGTAGTTCTTTCGATGGCTCTCTCCACGAATGAAGAGGGGTGGAGGGGTATTTATAGCCTCCACACAAAATCCAACCGTTACACACATTTGACCAATCTCGGTGGGACCGAAGTTGACAACTCGGTGAGACCGAAAGTTCAAATCATGTGAACGTTGGGATTTTCAGTGGGACCGAAAATACAATCTCGGTTTGTCCGATTCGTGCAAAGACAAGAGCTTGCCAATCTCGGTGGGACCGACTTCATCATCTCGGTGACACCGATTTGATGACAGAAGGTTACAGAAGCTTGGCAACTCAAGTTTCGGTGAGACCGAGTTCAGAATCGGAAAATCCGAGATTTCTAGGGTTTGGCTTTGTGGCTGAGGTGGTTCATCTCGGTGTGACTGAGTTTGGAATATCGGTGGGACCGAGATTACTTATGAGTGTATATTGCAGTGAAAGTTGCTGATAGTTTAGGAGATGTATCACTAAGCACTTGAGCAACCAGATCATCATCATAACCTCATCCCCTTTTAATAGTATTGGCTTTCCTATGGACTCAATGTGATCTTGGATCACTAAACCAAAAATGGAGTCTTGAGCTTTTGCCAATGCTTGCCTTAGCATTTGAGGGTCCACTTCTTGATCCTTGCCATACCCATATCACTGAACTTTCTGAAATGATTCTCAAGTAACTATTAGTTCAATGATATATATGTTGTTATTAATTACCAAAACCACCCGGGGATTAGTTGCACTTTCAGGGGCTCTCTCCCCCTCGCTTCCGGTGGCGCCGGAACGCCGCCGGGGGCCATCATCATCACCACGATCTTCCCCAACACCTCCGCCATCTTCACCAACATCTCCATCACCTTCCCCCTCTATCTACAGCGGTCCACTTTCCCTCAACCCACTGTACCCTCTACTTGAACATGGTGCTTTATGCTTCATATTATTATCCAATGATGTGTTGCCATCCTATGATGTCTAAGTAGATTTCTATTGTCCTATCGGTGATTGATGAATTGCTATGATTGGTTTGAGTTGCATATTTTACTGGTGCTGTCCTATTGTGCCCTCCGTGTCGCGCAAGCGTGAGGGATTCCCGCTGTAGGGTTTGCAATATGTTTATGATTTGCTTATAGTGGGTTGCGTGAGTGACGGAAACACAAACCCGAGTAAGTAGGTTGTTTACGTATGGGATAAAGGGGACTTGATACTTTAATGCTATGGTTGGGTTTTACCTTAATGATCTTTAGTAGTTGCGGATGCTTGCTAGAGTTCCAATCATAAGTGCATATGATCCAAGTAGAGAAAGTATGTTAGCTTATGCCTCTCCCTCAAATAGAATTGCAATAGTGAATCCGAAAACACCTACAAAGTACTTCTAGCTTCATACTTGTTCTAGGTAAAGGAAACGTCAAGTGTGCGTAGAGTTGTATCGGTGGTCGATAGAACTTAAGGGAATATTTATTCTACCTTTAGCTCCTCGTTGGGTTCGACACTCTTACTTATCGAAAACTGTCGCGATCCCCTATACTTGTGGGTTATCAAGACCTTTTTCTGGCGCCGTTGCCGGGGAGTCATAGCGTGGGGTGAATATTCTCGTGTGTGCTTGTTTGCTTTATCACTAAGTAATTTTTATTTGCTGTTCTTAGTTGTTCTCTATCTTTAATTATGGATATGGAACACAAAATACCAAAAAAATTAGGTGTAGTGGCTACTCATGAGGATGGGGTAACTCCTAAAACCCTCGATTCTCATTATGCGAGAGATATTATATACTACTTTGATAATCCTGAGAAAACCCCATTCAACTTTATAATGGGAGTAACGTTGGATCAATGTGAATACTTTAGGGATTATCGCTTAACACAAAAAGGGAAACTATTATGGGATCAAATTCATTTATTGAAGTGGTATGCTTGGAAACTATGCGTGGAATATGATTATACTTGTTGCTCTAGGATGAATTCTCCGCACCTTCCCTTTTCATGCAAATTTAATGATAATAAAACCTTAGCTTCTTATGCTAATGGTATATATGATTACTATGATGTGGAACAAATAGAAGAATTTGTTGCTTTTATGGGTGCTTATGAAATTGAAGCTATGTGTAAAGAGTTTGAGGATTATGATGATGTTGTTAATAGATCTGAAAATTTAGCTATCCTCAAATATTGCTATGAGAATTATAAATACAACTATGCAATTGATTCACTTATTGAGAAAGTCTCCGCTGTCCAAGAAGAGACTAATATTTTGCCGGAAGCTATGGAAGAAGAAATTGATGAAACTATGAGCTCATTGGATGAAAAAGATGATGAGGAGAGCGAAGAACAAGAGAAGGAAGAGCAGATTGATCACCCGTGCCCACCTTCTAATGAGAGTAACTCTTCAACTCATACATTGTTTAATTCCCCTTCATGCTTACCGAAGGATGATTGCTATGATGACTGTTATGATCCCGTTGATTCTCTTGAAATATCCCTTTTTGATGATGCTTGCTATACTTATGGCCAATATGCCAATATGAATTATGCTTATGGAGATGAACTTGCTATAGTTCCTTATGTTATGAATGAAATTGTTGCTATTGCACCCACGCAAGATAGTCCTATTATCTTTTTGAATTCTCCCGACTACACTATATCGGAGAAGCTTGCACTTATTAAGGATTATATTGATGGGTTGCCTTTTACTACTACACATGATGATTTTGATGAATATAATATGCATGTGCTTGCTGCTCCTACTTGCAATTATTATGAGAGAGGAACTCTATCTCCGCCTCTTTATGTTTCCAATATGATAGAATTGCAAGAAACTGTTTATACTATGCATTGACCTTTATTATGTGTGCATGAATTGTTCTTTTATGACATGCTGATGCATAGGAAGAGAGTTAGACTTCATCATTACATGATTTATGTTACTTTGTGCTCACTACTAAATTACAAATCATTGTTAATTAAAATTGGCTTTGATATACCTTGGGATCCGGGTGGATTCACTACTTGAGCACTATATGCCTAGCTTAATGGCTTTAAAGAAAGCGCTGCTAGGGAGACAACCCGGAAGTTTTAGAGAGTCATTTATTTCTGTTGAGTGATTTCATATAGTTTAAAAAACAAAAAAATAAAGAGGGGAACCTAAAACTTTTCAAAAAGGAAAGTGAAAGTGAGAAAGACAAGCATTGTTGAAGTGGGAGCTAGCCTTGGACTTTGTTCATGCTCACAGAAACTTTGTGAATCTTGATTACAGAAACTTAAAAAAAAATAAGTATCCCCTTGTACAATTCTATTGTATTATAAAAATAATGTGCCAAGGTTTGCCTTTAGGATGTTTACAATGCTTGTTGGTTTGTACGATGCAGGACAGAAACTTTGGCTGTAGTGCGAGATTTTACGTTTTTACCTGGAATATCAATTGGTTCTGATTCTTTTTTCACTGTCTTGCTATACTACTTTTTTATTTTTCCTAATTTTGGTAGAATTTTTGGGGTACCAGAAGTATGGTGGATGTTCAGATTGCTACAGACTGTTCTGTTTTTGACAGATTCTGTTTTTGATGCATAGTTTGCTTGTTTTGATGAATCTATCAATTTATATCTGTGGATTAAGCCATGGAAAAGCTATATTACAGTAGACATAATGCAAAAACAAAATATGAATTGGTTTGCAACAGTACTTAGAGTGGTGATTTGCTTTATTATACTAACGGATCTTACCGAGTTTTCTGTTGAAGTTTTGTGTTGATGTAGTGTCTAATCGAGGATGTTTCGACGTGAGAAGAAGGAAGAGAGACAAGAGCTCAAGCTTGGGGATGCCCAAGGCACCCCAAGTAAATATTCAAGGAGACTCAAGCATCTAAGCTTGGGGATGCTGGGGAGGCATCCCCTCTTTCTTCAACAAGTATCGGTATGTTTTCGAATTCGTTTCGTTTGTGCATTATGTGCAAGTCTTGGAGCGTCTTTTGCAATTAGGTTTTTATTTTTCTTTTATGCACCATGCTGGTATGAGATAATCCTTGGTTGATTTATAGAATGCTCATTGCACTTCACTTATATCTTTTGAGTATGGCTTTATAGAATGCTTCATGTGCTTCACTTATATCATTTGAAGTTTGGATTGCCTGTTTCTCATCATATAGACAACCGCCATTTGTAGAATGCTCTTTTGCTTCACTTATACTTGTTAGAGCGTGGGCATATCTTTTGTAGAAAGAATTAAACTCTCTTTCTTCACTTATATCTATTTAGAGAGATGACAGGAATTGGTCATTCACATGGTTAGTCATAAAATCCTACATAAACTTGTCGATCACTGAATATGATATGTTTGATTCCTTGCAATAGTTTTGCGATATAAAGATGGTGATATTAGAGTTATGCTATTGGGTGGTTGTGGATTGTAGAGACACTTGTGTTGAGGTTTGCAAGTCTCGTAGCATGCACGTATGGTAACCGTTGTGTGACAAATTTGAAGCATGGGGTGTTTCTTTGATTGTCTTCCTTATGAGTGGCAGTCGGGGACGAGCGATGGTCTTTTCCTACCAATCTATCCCCCTAGGGGCATGCTTAGTAGTACTTTGCTTCGAGGGCTAATAAACTTTTGCAATAAGTATATGAGTTCTTTATGACTAATGTGAGTCCATGGATTATACGCACTCTCACCCTTCCATCATTGCTAGCCTGTTCGGTACCATGCATTGCCCTTTCTCACCTCGAGAGTTGGTGCAAACTTCGCCGGTGCATCCAAACCCCGTGATACGATACACTCTATCACACATAAGCCTCATTATATCTTCCTCAAAACAGCCACCATACCTACCTATTATGGCATTTCCATAGCCATTCCGAGATATATTGCCATGCAACTTCCATCATCATCATATACATGACTTGAGCATTCATTGTCATATTGCTTTGCATGATTGTAAGATAGCTAGCATGATATTTTCATGGCTTGTCCATTTTTTGATGTCATTGCTATGCTAGATCATTGCACATCCTGGTACACCGCCGGAGGCATTCATAGAGTCATATCTTTGTTCTAGATATCGAGTTGTAATATTGAGTTGTAAGTAAATAAAAGTGTGATGATCATCATTATTAGAGCATTGCCCCAGTGAGGAAAGGATGATGGAGACTATGATTCCCCCACAAGTTGGGATGAGACTCCGGACGAAAAAAATAAAAAAATATATAGAAAAAGAGAAAGGCCAAAAAAAGGAGAAGGCCCAAAAAAATGAGAGAAAAAGAGAGAAGGGGCAATGTTACTATCCTTTTACCACACTTGTGCTTCAAAGTAGCACCATGTTCTTCATATAGAGAGCCTCTTGAGTTATCACTTTCATATACTAGTGGGAATTTTCATTACAGAACTTGGCGTGTATATTCCAACGATGGGCTTCCTCAAATGCCCTAGGTCTTCATGAGCAAGCAAGTTGGATGCACACCCACTTAGTTTCTTTTGTTGAGCTTTCATACACTTATAGCTCTTAGTGCATCCATTGCATCGCAATCCCTACTCCTCACATTGATATCTATTAATGGGCATCTCCATAGCCCGTTGATACGCCTAGTTGATGTGAGACTTTCTCCTTTTTTGTCTTCTCCACATAACCTCCATCATTATATTCTATTCCACCTATAGTGCTATATCCATGGCTTGCGCTCATGTATTGCGTGAGGGTTGAAAAAGCTGAAGCGCGTTAAAAAGTATGAACCAATTGCTCGGCTCGTCATCGGGGTTGTGCATGATGGGAGCATTTTGTGTGACAAAAATGAAGCATGGCCAAACTGTAGGGATAAGCTTGCTTTTGCCTTGTTGTTTTGAAAAGACATGATTGCTTTATTGGTGCTCTCGAAGTATTATTGTTTTTATGTCAAATGATAGACTATTGCTTTGAATCACTCGTGTCTTGATATTCATGCCATGATTAGACTTATGATCAAGATTATGCTAGGTAGCATTCCACATCAAAAATTATTCTTTTTTATCATTTACCTACTCGAGGACGAGCAAGAATTAAGCTTGGGGATGCTGATACGTCTCCGTCGTATCTATAATTTTTGATTGTTCCATGCCAATATTATTCACTTTCATATACTTTTGGCAACTCTTTATATTATTTTTGGGACTAACATATTGATCCGATTGCCCGATGCGGTTCTGTCATTGCATGTTTTTGTTTCGCAGAAACCCAATATCAAACGGAGTCCAAACAGAAAAAAAAACGGACGGAGATTTTTTTGGAATATTTATGATTTTCTGGAAGTAAAATCAACGCGAAACGGTATCCGAGATGGGCACGGGTAGGGGGGGCGCACCCTACCCCCCCCCCCAGGCGCGCCCCTGACCCTCGTGGTCCACCCGTAAGGAGGTTGATGCTCTTCTTCTGCCGCAAGAAATATAATTTTATGACGAAGATCTGGGCGAAAGATTCACCCCAATCGGAGTTACGGATCTCCAGATATAAAGGAAACGGTGAAGGGGTAGAATCTGCGAACGCAGAAAACGCAGAAACAGAGAGATAGATCCAATCTCGGAGGGGCTCTCGCCCCTCCCAAGCCATGGGAGCCAAGGAACAGAGGGGAAACCCTCCTCCCATCTAGGGAGGAGGTCAAGGAAGAAGAAGAAGGAGGGGGCTCTCTCCCCCTCGCTTCCGGTGGCGCCGGAACGCCGCCGGGGGCCATCATCATCACCGCGATCTTCACCAACACCTCCGACATCTTCACCAACATCTCCATCACCTTCCCCCCTCTATCTACAGCGGTCCACTCTTCTGCAACCCGTTGTACCCTCTACTTGAACATGGTGCTTTATCCTTCATATTATTATCCAATGATGTGTTGCCATCCTATGATGTCTGAGTAGATTTCTATTGTCCTATCGGTGATTGATGAATTGCTATGATTGGTTTGAGTTGCATATTTTGTTGGTGATGTCCAATTGTGCCCTCCGTGTCGCGCAAGCGTGAGGGATTCCCGTTGTAGGGTTTGCAATATGTTTATGATTTGCTTATAGTGGGTTGCGTGAGTGACGGAAACACAAACCCGAGTAAGTAGGTTGTTTAGGTATGGGATAAAGGGGACTTGATATTTTAATGCTATGGTTGGCTTTTACCTTAATGATCTTTAGTAGTTGCGGATGCTTGCTAGAGTTCCAATCATAAGTGCATATGATCCAAGTAGAGAAAGTATGTTAGCTTATGCCTCTCCCTCAAATAGAATTGCAATAGTGATTACCGGTCTAGTAACATAGTCAGTTGCTTAGGGACAATTCCACAACTCCTACCACCACTTTTCCATACTCGCTTTATTTACTTTAGTTGTGTCTTTACCTTAGCAGCCCCTAGTTTTATTTTCGTGCTCTTTACTTTCTTGCAAACCTATCCGAAAACACCTACAAAGTACTTCTAGTTTCATACTTGTTCTAGGTAAAGCAAACATCAAGTGTGCGTAGAGTTGTGTCGGTGGTCGATAGAACTTGAGGGAATATTTATTCTACCTTTAGTTCCTCATTGGGTTCGACAGTCTTACTTATCAAAAACTGTTGCGATCGCCTATACTTGTGGGTTATCAGGCCGTTACGGGCAAGCTCCGTAAAGAAATTATGGACCTCAAACAACAAGTCAATAAGCTCGAGGAGGAGAACCGTATCCTGAAGGGCATCATCGCCAAGAAGATCACAACACCAACCATGAAGAAGGAGAAATAATCACTTGGGTATGGGCACTCCCCTTGGCAACTGCCAAGCTTGGGGGAGGTGCCCTGGTATCGTATCACCATCACACTCCTATTTTTACCGCTTTATTTAGTTCGATCCTTTTAGTAGTACCTTGATCTAGTAGTTTGAAGTTTCTGATTTCAAGTAGTTTTGAGTTTTGCATTGTGATCTCTTTATGTAGTGGAGTCCGTGTGCTATCTATAATAAAGATTAGTGTTGAGTCAAGGGCTTTGCTATGTTGCTATGATCTTGAGAAAGTAGAAAGAACAAAAGAGTTCATATTGATCTTATGGATAGTGATAACTTCACACATAGAAAGTATGAGGCATAAAAGTTGTTGAGAGTTGACAGGCACAGTTTTGGTCATCATTGCAATTAATAGGAAGTAATAAGGAAAGAGAGGTTTCACATACAAATATACTATCTTGGACAAATTTTATGATTGTGAAGCACTCATTAAGTATGATATGCTAAAAGAGTTGATGTTGGACAAGGAAGACAACGTAATGGTTTATGTTTTCTCACATCTCAGTTAAAGTATATTGTCATTGACCTTCCAAACATGTTGAGCTTGCCTTTCCCCCTCATGCTAGCCAAATTCCTTGCCCCAAGTAGAGATACTACTTGTGCTTCCAAATATCCTTAAACCTAGTTTTTGCTATGAGAGTCCACCATACCTACCTATGGATTGAGTAAGACCCTTCAAGTAAGTTGTCATGTTGCAGGCAATAAAAATTGCTCTCTAAATATGTATGACTTATTTGTGCAGAGAAAATAAGCTTTATACGATCTTGTTGTGGAAGCAATAAAAGCGACGGACTGCATAATAAAGGTCCACATACAAGTGGCAATATAAAGTGACGTTCTTTTGCATTAAGATTTTGTGCATCCAACCCTAAAAGCACATGACAACCTCTGCTTCCCTCTGCAAAGGGCTTATCTTTTACTTTATGCTTGAGTCAAGGTGATCCTCACCTTTCCCTTTTTCATTTTATCCTTTGGCAAGCTCCTCGTGTTTGAAAGATCATGATACATATATCCAATTGGATGTAAGTTGGCATAGGCTATTATTGTTGACATCACCTAAAGGTGAATACGTTGGGAGGCAACACAATAAGCCCCTATCTTTCTCAGTGTCCAGCTGAAACTCTATAACCACAAGTATTGCGTGAGTGTTAACAATTATAGGGGACTACGAGATAGTTGAGTATGTGAGCTTGCTGAAAAGCTCTATTATTGACTCTTTTCGATGTTACGATAAATTGCAATTGCTTCAATGACTGAGATTATAGTTTGTTAGTTCCCAATGAAGTTTTTGAACCATACTTGACATTGTGAATTGTTTATTACTTGAGCATAGGAAATTATATGACAAAATCTATATATGTTACTGTTATTAGAATGATCATGATGCCCTCATGTCCGTATTTTATTTTTATCGACACCTCTATCTCTAAACATGTGGACATATTTTTCGATTTCGGCTTCCGCTTGAGGACAAGCGAGGTCTAAGCTTGGGGGAGTTGATACGTCCATTTTGCATCATGCTTTTATATCAATATTTATTGCATTATGGGCTATTATTACACATTATATATCAATACTTATGGCTATTCTCTCTTATTTTACAAGGTTTACCACGAAGAGGGGGAATGCCGGCAGCTAGAATTCTGGCTAGAAAAGGAGCAAACGTTGGAAACCTATTCTGCACAACTCCAAAAGTCCTGAAACTCCACGAAACAACTTTTTGGATTTAATAAGAATTTATGAGCGAAAGAAATAGGCCAGGGGGCCCACACCCTGTCTAGGAGACAGGGGGCGCCCCCCTGTAGGGCGCGGCCCCTTATCTCCTGGGCCCCCTGGTGGGCCTCCGGCGTCCATCTTCTGCTATATCACTACTTTTACCCTAGAAAAAATTGTGGGCAAGCTTACGGGACGAAACTCCGCCGCCACGAGGCGGAACCTTGGCAGAACCGGCGTCATCACCAATGATACTCTCATCGAGAGGGGGTCAATCTCCATCAAAATCTTCACTAGCACCATCTCCTCTCAAAACCCTAGTTCATCTCTTGTATCCAATCTTGTATCAAAACCACAAATTGGTACCTGTGGGTTGCTAGTAGTGTTGATTACTCCTTGTAGTTGATGCTAATTGGTTTACTTGGTGGAAGATCATATGTTCAGATCCTTTATGCATATTATTACTCCTCTGATTATGAACATGAATATGCTTTGTGAGTAGTTACATTTGTTCCTGAGGACATGGGTGAAGTCTTGCTATTAGTAGTCATGTGAATTTGGTATTCGTTCGATATTTTGATGAGATGTATGTTGTCTTTCCTCTAGTGGTGTTATGTGAATGTCGACTATATGACACTTCACCATTATTTGGGCCTAGAGGAAGGCATAGGGAAGTAATAAGTAGATGATGGGTTGCTAGAGTGACAGAAGCTTAAACCCTAGTTTATGCGTTGCTTCGTTAGGGGTTGATATGGACCCATATGTTTAATGTTGTGGTTAGGTTTGCCTGAATACTCCTTTTTGTAGTTGCGGATGCTTGCAATAGGGGTTAATCATAAGTGGGATGCTTGTCCAAGTTAGGACAGTACCCAAGTACCGGTCCACCCACATATCAAATTATCAAAGTACCGAACGCGAATCTTATGAACGTGATGAAAACTAGCTTGACGATAATTCCCAATGTGTCCTCGGGAGCTCCTTCTTCATTATTAGAATTTGTCCAGGCTTATCCTTTGCTACATAAAGGATTGGGCCACCTTGCTGCACTTTATTTACGTTATTTACTTTTTGCTCGTTACTATTTATCTTATCACAAAACTATCTATCACCTACTATTTCAGTGCTTGCAGAGAAAACCTTACTAAAAACCGCTTATCATTTCCTTCTGCTCCTCGTTGGGTTCGACACTCTTACTTATCGAAAGGACTCCGATAGATCCCCTATACTTGTGGGTCATCAAGGGCAAATAAAACGGCAAGGGTAAGGTGGGGGAGAGGAAAACGACAGGCAAATGGCAAATAATGTACATGCAAGGGAGATGGGTTTGTGATGGGTACTTGGTATGTCTTGACTTGAGCGAAGACCTCCCCGGCAACGCCGCCAGAAATCGCACATTGGCGGGAGGTCGAATCTTGACTTGACTTGGTGGAAGCCTCCCCGGCAACGGTGCCAGAAATCCTTCTTGCTACGTCTTGAGCTTGCGTTGGTTTTCCTTGAAGAGGAAAGGGTGATGCAGCAATAGTAGCATAAGTATTTCCCTCAGTTTTTGAGAACCAAGGTATCAATCTAGTAGGAGGCTCCTCAAAAGTCCCACGCACCTACACAAACAAACAAAGAACTCACAACCAACGCAATAAAGGGGTTGTCAATCCCTTCACGGCCACTTGCGAAAGTGAGATCTAATAGAGATAGTATGATAAGATAAATATATTTTTGGTATTTTACAATAAAGATGCAAAAAGTAAATATGCAAATAAAAGTAGATTGGACGCAAATATGACAAGAGATAGACCCGGGGGCCATAGGTTTCACTAGTGGCTTCTCTCAAGATAGCATAAGTATTACGGTGGGTGAACAAATTACTGTCGAGCAATTGATAGAAAAGCGAATGATTATGAGATTATCTAGGCATGATCATGTATATAGGCATCACGTCCGCAACAAGTAGACCGACTCCTGCCTGCATCTACTACTATTACTCCACACATCGACCGACTCTGCCATGCGCATCTAGAGTATTAAGTTCATAAGAACAGAGTAACACATTAAGCATGATGACATGATGTAGAGGATAAACTCATGCAATATGATATAAACCCCATCTTTTTATCCTCGATGGCAACAATACAATACGTGCCTTGCAACCCTTACATCCATCGGGTAAGGACACCGCAAGATTGAACCCAAAGCTAAGCACTTCTCCCATGGCAAGAAAGATCAATCTAGTAGGCCAAACCAAACTGATAATTCGAAGAGACTTGCAAAGATAACTCAATCATACATAAAAGAATTCAAAGGAGATTCAAATATTCTCATAGATAAACTTGATCATAAACCCACAATTCATCGGATCTCGACAAACACACCACAAAAAGAGTTTACATCGAATAGATCTCCACAAGAGAGGGGGAGAACATTGTATTGAGATCCAAAAAGAGAGAAGAAGCCATCTAGCTAATAACTATGGACCCGTAGGTCTGTGGTAAACTACTCACAACTCATCGGAGGGGCTATGGTGTTGATGTAGAAGCCCTCCATGGTCGATTCCCCCTCTGGCATAGCGCCGGCGAAGGCTCCAAGATGGGATCTTGCGGATACAGAAGGTTACGGCGGTGGAAATTGTGCTTCGTTGGCTCCCTGGATGTTTTCGGAGTACGTAGGCTTATATAGGAGGAAGAAGTACGTCGGTGGCCGCCCGAGGGGCCCACGAGACAGGGGGCACGCCCTATAGGGGGGCGCCCTACCCTCTCGTGGCCGCCTCGGCTGCTTCTTGACTTGCACTCCAAGTCGTCTGGATCACGTTCGTTCCAAAAATCATGCTCCCGAAGGTTTCATTCCGTTTGGACTCCATTTGATATTTCTTTACTTTGAAATACTGAAATAGGCAAAAACAGCAATACGGGTTGGGCCTCCGGTTAGTAGGTTAGTCCCAAAAATGATATAAATGTGTAAAATAAAGCCCATAAACATCCAAAAGGGGTAATATAATAGCATGGAACAATAAAAAATTATAGATACATTGGAGACGTATCAACAGGTATTCCCGATGATGTTGTCAAAAGGAAGGTCTTCCCTTTATCTTTGAAGAGAGATGCATTGACATGGTATAGGCTATGTGATGATACGGGATCTTGGAATTATAAACGATTGAAGTTGGAATTTCACCAGAAGTTCTATCCTATGCATCTTGTTCATCATGATCGTAATTACATATATAATTTCTGGCCTCGCGAAGGAGAAAGCATCGCTCAAGCTTGGGGGAGGCTTAAGTTAATGTTATATTCATGCACCAATCATGAGCTCTCCAAAGAAATGATTATTCAAAAGTTTTATGCTCGGCTTTCTCTCAATGATCGCAACATGCTCGATACTTCCTGTGCTGGTTCTTATATGCTGAAGACTATTGAATTCTAATGGGACTTATTGGAAAGAATTAAATGCAACTCTGAAGATTGGGGGTCCGACGATGGTAAGGAGTCAGGTATGACACCTAAGTTTGATTGTGTTAAATCTTTTATGGATACCGATACTTCCATGGATTTAGCGCTAAATATGGACTTGACTCTGAGATAATAGCTTCTTTCTGTGAATCTTTTGCTACTCACGTTGATCTCCCTAAGGAGAAGTGGTTTAAATATAATCCTCCCATTGAAGTAAAAGTAGTTGCACCTATTACTGTTGAAGAAAAGACAATCACCTATAGTGATCCTATTGTTCCTACTACTTATGTTGAGAAACCTCCTTTTCCTGTTAGGATAAAGGATCATGCTAAAACTTTGAATCTTGTTCGTAAGAGTAATACTAGGACTTATACACCTCCTGAGCAAATCAAAGTTGAACCTAGTATTGCTATGGTTAAAGATCTCTTGGATGATGATTTAGATGGGCATGTTATTTATTTCTGTGGAGAGACTGCTAATATTGTTAGACGAGATACTAAGATACATAGACCTGTGGTAGGCATGCCTGTTATTTTTGTTAAAATAGGAGATCATGGTTATCATGGCTTATGTGAATGGGTGCTAGTGCTAGTTCAATACCCTATGACTTATATAAGGAATTATGCATGATATTGCACCTACTGAAATAGAGGATATTGATGTTACTATTAAGCTTGCTAATCGGGATACCATTAAACCAGTTGGGATAGTTAGAGATGTTGAAGTCTTGTGTGGGAAGGTTAAATATCCTGCTGGTTTTCTTGTTCTTGGTTCCCCACAAGATGACTTTTGTCCCATTATTTTTGGTAGACCCTTCTTGAATACAGTTAATGCTAAGATTGATTGTGAAAAGGATACTGTTACAATTGGCTTAGAGGGTATGTCTCATGAGTTTAATTTTGCTAAGTTTCGTAGACAACCTCGCGATAGAGAATCACCTAGTAAGGATGAGATTATTGGTCTTGCTTCTATTGTCGTGCCTCCTACTGATCCGTAAGAACAATATTTGCTAGACCATGAAAATGATATGTTTATGAAGGAAAGAAGGTAAATAGATGAAGTGTTCCTTCAACAGGAACCTATGCTGAAACACAACCTACCCGTTGAAATTCTAGGGGATCCCCCTCCGCCCAAGGGTGATCCCGTGTTTGAACTCAAACCATTACCCGATAATCTTAAGTATGCTTATCTTGATGAAAAGAAAATATATCCTGTTATTATTAGTCCTAACCTTTCAGAGCAAGAAGAAGAAAGATTATTGAAAACTCTGAAGAAGCACCGTGCTGCTAATGGATATACTCTGGATGATCTCAAGGGCATTAGTCCCACGTTATGCCAACACAAAATTAATTTGGAGGACGATGCCAAACCAGTTAGAGATCCTCAACGACGATTGAATCCTAAGTTGAAAGAAGTGGTAAGAAAGGAGATACTAAAGCTCCTTGAGGCAGGTATAATCTATCTCGTTGCTGATAGTGATTGGGTAAGCCTTGTCCATTGTGTTCCTAAAAAGGGAGGTATTACCATTGTTCCTAATGATAAAGATGAATTGATCCCACAAAGAATTATTACAAGTTATAGGATGGTAATTGATTTCCGTAAATTAAATAAAGCTACTAAGAAAGATCATTACCCTTTACCTTTTATCAATCAAATGCTAGAAAGACTATCCAGACACACACATTTCTGCTTTCCAGATGGTTATTCTGGTTTCTCTCAAATACCTGTGCCAGCGAAGGATCAATCAAAAACTACTTTTACTTGCCCTTTCGGTACTTTTGCTTATAGACGTATGGCTTTTGGTTTATGTAATGCACCTGCTACCTTTCAAAGATGTATGATGTCTATATTCTCTGACTTTTGTGAAAAGATTTGTGAGGTATTCATGGATGATTTCTCCGTTTATGGATCCTCTTTTGATGATTGCTTGAGCAACCTTGATCGAGTTTTGCAGAGATGTGAAGACACTAATCTCGTCTTGAATTGGGAAAAGTGCCACTTTATGGTTAATGAAGGCATTGTTTTGGGGCGTAAGATTTCCGAGAGAGGTATTGAAGTTGATAAAGCCAAAGTTGATGCTATTGAAAAGATGCCATGTCCCGAGGACATAAAAGGTATAAGAAGTTTCCTTGGTCATGCTGGTTTTTATAGGAGGTTCATTAAGGACTTTTCTAAAATCTCTAGGCCTGTGACTAATTTATTGCAAAAAGATATTCCTTTTGTCTTTGATGATGATTGTGTAGAAGCATTTGAAATACTTAAGAAAGCTTTGATCACTGCACCTATTGTCCAGCCACCTGATTGGAATTTACCTTTTGAAATTATGTGTGATGCTAGTGATTATGCTGTAGGTGTTGTTCTAGGGCAAAGAGTTGATAAGAAATTGAATGTTATCCAGTATGCTAGTAAGACTCTTGATACTGCGCAGAGAAATTATGCTACTACTGAAAAAGAGTTCTTAGCAGTTGTGTTTGCTTGTGATAAGTTTAGACCTTATATTGTTGATTCCAAAGTTACTATTCACACTGATCATGCTGCTATTAAATATCTTATGGAAAAGAAAGATGCTAAGCCTAGACTCATTAGATGGGTTCTCTTGCACCAAGAATTTGATTTGCATATTATTGATAGAAAGGGAGCTGAGAACCCCGTTGTAGACAACTTGTCTAGGTTAGAGAATTTTGATGACCCACTGCCTATTAATGATAGTTTTCCTGATGAACAACTACCGGTCGTTAATGCTTCTCCTTTGTACTGCTCCTTGGTATGCTGATTATGCTAATTACATTGTTGCTAAATTTATACCACATAGTTTCACATACCAGCAAAAGAAAAAGTTCTTTTATGATTTAAGACATTACTTCTGGGATGATCCACACCTTTATAAAGAAGGAATAGATGGTGTTATTAGACGTTGTGTACCTGAGCATGAACAGGAACAGATCCTACGCAAGTGTCACTCTGAATCCTATGGAGGACACCACGCTGGAGATAGAACTGCACATAAGGTATTGCAATCCGGTTTTTATTGGCCTCCTCTCTTCAAAGATGCTCATAAGTTTGTCTTACTAGTAGAGTGCCCGTGCGTTGCCACGGGCTCTTGAAATATTTTACCAGAGTTACATGTTAAAATCCACACGTACAAACAATATAACACAAACTGAAGTCCATTATTGCAATGTCACAAGCTGAGTGATGTTACAACTTAACATCTATTACAAAAATATCAATATCTAGATGATGCGTTTAAGAAATTCTTTGACAATATCAGGAAAGTTTCCTCTAGCTTCATTCCCGCGATGTTTTAGCAAGTATAATAAAAAATGCTTCCTCAATTCATACCCATCCTGCAGAAAAAATAAATGTAGTTAGTATGAAAAATTCACGGAGAAGGTCTTAAAACATGTAACCCACAATACTCACCGCACAAACCGGCTTGACCAATTCTTTACCGTTCCACCAGAGCATAAAATGAAAAACAAAATAGCCATACACATTCCGGGAAAACTTTTAATTAATATTATAAATAATAGAATGATAACAAAAGTAAATATTCTTGTTATGAATTCATTACCCGTCTATACTCGTTGGAACACCGGCCGGAAATAAACGATGTCATTTAGATATTTCAGAATTCCACCCAGGTAGCTTTATTTCGAGTGCTTCTTTGAAATCCCTTGAAAAACTTTTTAATTTCAGTGAATGCCTCAAGTTTTTATCCTCTAACAATTGTGATGATTGAATAGGATCCATAATATATAGACGACGTGCCTCTTTGTCGATGATGTACAAGATGTATCGGCCGATGGATGCATAGGGAAGATAAATCTACAAGTGGATCTATTAGAAACAAAAACAAACCATGATAACAATGGTCAAAATATTTTATTTACCTTATTGCAAGATGAGATGTCGGTCTCCATCCCAGGCCAGCTATCAAATAATGTTGCCAACGTCTGGATAGTTTCATTCTCACAAAACTTCTGACCTCGTGTTGACTCTAGCAGCATGGACTAAGTAAAAGAAAAAAAATATTGTTTCAACATGTTGATACTAATGGCACCTAGAATGAAGAGTTACGGTAACTTACACAAAATCGTAGATCCATGTAGTGTATAGGAGGGTCTGTGAACAATACTCCCTCGTCACATGCCAGCATATGCACGGCGGTGTTGAAGCAATCATTGTCCATGGGCTGCTCCATGTTAAGTATGCACTGAAGTTTCTTAAGACTTAAGCTCATTGGATCGGGTGTGGAGCTCCGGACCCATACCATCCTGTAATTTGGATGGTTAGAAGAACAATAATATACATCCGCACATTAAATATTGATACATGATACTTACTCCAAACATCCAGCATCATTGTTTGACATGATGTAGTTGCAGAGGCCGACAAGTATTTCACGTTGGTCCGTGGGAATGATAGTGATTGGGGCGGGACGTTTCTCTTGGACTACGTCAGATGGATTATCCAGGATCTCAAGATCAGAATTAGCTAAAGTTTCTTCGTTGAGAGGTTCATGGTACATGGGACATCCTTTTAACTTATTAAGCTCTGAATCAAGAAAAATAATTGCTAATTTTTGTCGAAAATGTTTCATATCCTCCTACAAAACAAATATGAAAACAGTTTATAAGATATTTTGATTAAACATTATGAGATAATGTATAAAACTGAAATACCTGCGTAAACTGGTCTGACAGTCCATGTGGTGTCCAGTATTCCATATAATTTAGCATAAACAATCCACATGATACGCTATAATATTATAAAATAATGCTTTAGAATATCAGAAAGATGAATCTAAAAACAAACTATTAAAACAAGTGCTTACCCATCGGTTTGTATTGCCTCCTGAATTTGCTCCACAACCGTCCATTTTGTAACATTTATATCAGGCCATTTATGACCTTTGATAAACTCCGGACTATGCTCTGCAAGTTTCAGCCATTTCTCGAGCCCTAGTAACTTTTATATATATACGAGATATGTTAAGGATGAAGTCAAACAAAATAAATGCTAAGATGAGAAAAGAAATAGATAGTTACCGTAGTAGCAAGGTCATTGCGTTTGACATTCTCACCAAGTGAGTCCAATACTTGGATCTCTCGTTTTTTGGCGTTGGCAACTGCTAGATACCAATGGTAGCCCGGCATGTTAATCGGAATGAACAACTGGTGTAAATAAGATACAAGTCACAGTCACAATTAGATATAATTATTAATAAATCATTAAACATATGAACTAAATAAAAACAATCCATAATTATATGCATGGATTACGAGACAAAAACTAACCATATCTTGTTGTAGATAACTATTAACATGACGCACGATGCGACGATATTTTGATGGGTCTATGTCTCTTTCCCCGTCTTTTTTTATTTGGCCCGATACAAACGTGCTAATAATGTGTACCTTTTCGCCCGCCCTGTCTTGTAAATGCTCGTGAGCAAGCATGCAATATATATAAGCATTGATCACCTGCAAACAATATTTAAATTATATTTATACATTATGATATTATATATAATCAATTAATTACAAAGATTATGCAATTGGTCTTACACCGTCATGTAAGAACATGTCATTTTTAATAAGGCATTCCAAATCGTCAGGTTCTAACAAGGCATCTCCAATGTCCACAAACTGGGTATTCTTAGGGGCAGACTTGATTGATTCGATGACTGTAATATCTCTAGGGGTACAAACATAGTCTATGAAATTCATAAAAAAGTGAGCCAGCTTAGTAAACAATAAAAGCCAAATTAGTTGAATACAAAAGACAATATCACAAAAAAATGTTGATAATAATATAAAAAAAATACCTTATGGGATAACATGTAAATTAGCATCCTTTTTTGGTTTATTATGAGATATAACCTCTTCGACGTGATTATGTTGTGAGTTTCCGGCCCCTTGCGGCGACATTGCATCTGAACCCTCAATGGATTCTTTCCGTGCATCTCCAGAGTCCATATCCATGTATACTATATCCTGAAAAAACAAAAATATAAATACACCATTATCGTATATAACATAGATACAGAGTAAGGTTAGCTATATGCACCTCTTCTCGCGGTGTTTCAGTGCGGTCTGTCATCGTTGCATCCGTGCGTATGTCGGAACCCATCAATTTATATCTATGCTAAAATATATTTAATATTTTTTACTACATCATAAAACTATATATAATATATAATACAAAACGACTGTTTTGTCTGATAATAAGAAAAGCATTTGGTTATCTATAATGTTCATATAAGATAGTAGGCGTTTAAAATTGCTTAAACTATTTTAAATTAAATGATAGGCTATGGAAAATTGACAAACAGAAACTAAAACAAACAACCCAACATTAACAAAGTTTATTTGTTTCATCTATATTTTTTTGTGATACCCTTAATATATGTAACAAGCATAAAATATTTATTTTCATTAACCAGGTTTATATATATAGAATTTTGTTTATTTACAAATCAATAATTACGATTTTTTGTTTAATATCATTTTGTGAGGTACAAAAAAATTACAAACAAAATCATCCCAGCATTAATAAAAAGTCTACCATGATGAATTATATATGATGAAATATAAATGATATTTCCTACTGCATCATATTATTATATGTAGTATATTATAAACCAATTTGATATTATTATAATTATATGTAACACAACTTATTCGTATGCAAAAATGTTGTTTAAATAAATATTATGAGAAACCAAATTATTTTATATTATATTTCCTAATAAAAATATTTGTAACACAACTTATTGGTATGCAAAAAGAAAACCAATTTCATATTATTAGATATATATGTTGTTTAAATAAATGTCATACGCCATGTTCCTAATTTTTTTACATAGTTTTCAAAAATGTTCATGATATTTGAAAAATATTTTTCTATTTACATAAATGTTCTTGATAATTTGATATTTCATAATGTTTTTTCAAATTATGTAGGCATTATTGTTTTTAAAGAAAACTGATATATATTATCAAAAATGTTAGGTATTTTCAGAAATTGTTCCTCAAATTCTAAAAAATGTATTTGCTTTTTAGAAATTTTTTATGGATTTACCAATAAAGGTTCTGACTTTTCAAAAATTGACCTGGATTTTAAAAAATAATTATTGTTTATTCAAATAAGTTCTCAAATTCAATACAATGTTAATATCTTAAAACTTGTTCAAGTTTATGAAAATATTATGAATTTTTAAAAATGTTATGATTTTCAAAGTTTGTTCTTAATATTCAAAATTTGTTTGTGCTTGTAAAGAACTGTTCACACTTCCAAAATTGTTCATTTTTAAAAAAATGGATGTCATTTTCGAATTTTTTTATAATATTCAAAAACTGTTTGTGGTCAAAAAACTGTACAAATTTATCAAATTTTGTATTTGTTTAAAAGTTTCTTCTCAAAATTCATAAAAAAAATATGTTTGGAAAATTTGTTCGCTTTTTCATTTTTTCTATCTATTTTCAAAAACATTCATGTTTTCAAAAGAGAAATAAGGTGATGAAGCAGAAAAGAAAGAAAAATAAATAAAAAAGAAAAATATTTTGGGCCGGCCCAGTCGGGACGAAGCCTTTCGTGCTTGATCCCCGCGTCTGACGACTCCACCTCCTCACTGCGCGCGCTTGGCGTTCCACCTACCCGCTCGTCGGCCCACCTCCCCGCCTCTCCACCTACCCCGCCGCCCACCTTATCCAATCCCTCCGCTCCACTCCCCTCCACTCGCTCCTCTCCCCTCCACTCACTCCTCCGTCGCCCCAGTTTCCCCTCCGCCGCCGCGTCAAGGCGTCCGTCCGCAGGTGGCGTCCTGCGCTCCGCTTACGCATCGCCGATCAGCCCTCTCCTCTCCACTCAGTGGCAACCTATCGCCCTTTCACCTCACCCCCGACGCATCACCGCGCACCTCGCCGAGAACGCAACCACCAGGACTCCGCCCGACGACAGCTGCGTCTTCGACGAGCCATGTGCGGCTGAGGGGACGCACGCATCAAGCGTCATCGCGCATCAATCTGCAACGACATGTGTGCGGCTGGATCCGGTGGCGGTCCGTTCAGATCCGCCACGTTGCTGGTCTCTGGCGATGTCAAGGTCGAACCGAGGCGGGGTGCATCGATTTGCAACGATAGAAGCTACGGTACGCGCGTCCGAACCCTTTCCTCCTCTACTTCTTCCATTTGTGGAATCCCTGGCCTGATCTCCTCCTCGCCTTCTGTTTTGAGGCGGCTCCCCGACGTCCAAGACACGGCCACAGTGGTGCATCCTATCGTCTTCATCGCCGGCAAGAAGCAACCCCACGAGGTGCAGTCACGGTGGTCTACCACTCCGCCGTCTTCCGCAACCCATCCCCACTTCCGTGGCAAGGTGAGACAAATGGCCCCTCCCCCGTCCCCCGTCCCCGCTAATGGCCGTAGGTCAGCGGTTTGCTGTAGTTTAGGGCTAGCTACATGAGCGTGTACTGCGAGAACGTTAGCTTTAGGAGAAGAGAGAGGGATTTGAGACAACAGATCGAGTGTTGCCGTGTGCAGTGTTGGGTATCTTTTGCACTTGCTCCATCAGCATACTGCTACTATTTCATATCATTGATTGATGCATTGTTTTTTCATAATTGAATTGGCGAATGATAAAAAGGTGTAATGTTCAGGGATTTTTGCTAGATGATTTGTTGATCCAGTTTAATTTTAGTAGGCATCTGGGTACTGTTTATGAATTGATAGCGCACGTTGCTTAAATCCTGCAGTATTATTTTTACTTTTCTCAAACAATCTTCTCTGGATTTCATACTAACAAGTGGCTTGGTTTGTACCAACGATAAAGGGCTTGTTTGGTTCGAGTCCACAACAATGTGCCTGAGAAAATTGAGTGCCTGGATCAGGCCTGGGAATGTGCTACCATTTTGGCTGGCCAGGCTCGCCTTGTTTGGTTCATACCATGCCTGGTTAGAGTATTAGTATATGTCACATCATGTTTACCTTCTGCTGTTTGGACAGAAGCACAAATTTGCAAGCCAGGCAGCCGTCCAGGCGTCCAGTTCCACTCGCCTGGGCCAGGCTAATAAACTTGCCTGGGCTAAGGATCCTATTTTATTTATCTTCACCAAGCTAATCACAAGGGAGGGGCAGCCAGGCCAGGCAATTTTTTTTCTCAGGATACAAACCAAACAACTACCAGGCTACCTCCAGGCACCATCCAGGCCAGGCATGTAGCAGTGTGGACGCCAACCAAACTGACCCAAAGTCCTGCTTTATGTTACCCAGTCCTAAGTTGTGCCATCCTTCCGTAGTGATAGCTGTGTTGGGCCGGGTTGCAACGGATGCATTCAACACGTTTCAAGTGACTTGTATGTAGATATAGAGCCAGTGCAAGTCGATTATGGCAGGAAATCAAAGTCAGTTTCCTCATTTATCCATCACCGTAGGACTATTATGACTACTGCATTTTATTTTAGTTTGGAGATAAGTCATGTTGTCGAAATTACTTCTTATTTGAAACTGATTGGTGTTGCATAGAATAGGCATGCCCCGTTGCAACTCACGGGTATTGTCCTTCTGCTTTTGCATGCTACTATATATTGCTTTTGGTTTTAGTTAAGCTAACATCACCAATCTTTTAATGATTGCTGGGCTTGGGCTTGTGCACAAGTTATGGCCCAGATTTTTTACTTAGTAATTTTGGTTTCTTAATGTTTTTAGGAGACCCATTTATTCCAATTTGCACTTTATGGAAATATAATAAACTAAATAGTAGACAGTGCTATGATGTCAATAGTCATCTGGTTATGAAGCTGTCATTTTAATCATGAAATAGTCACTGTTCGATCTTTCTTGCAATTTCTGGAAACAATTTTGTGTCTTACCACCCAATATTGAATTTGTGCTAACTATACACAAACTGGGCTGAACTGGGATCATGGTATTTAACCATGATAAGCTAAAGGTAGTTTAAACATGTTTAATAAAGTCACTTTTGCTTCTTGTTGTTGTGATATATTGTACTATTATATGGTCAGCTAGAAGATGAAAACTATATTTGGTGGAGTTGAGCTTAAACTAATTTCTTCATACTGTTGATGTATTTTTTGGTTTCATGCACTTTCGTTCGTGAACTTGGAGACAACTTGGAGACTATGCTTATTGGAGAGGCTGCTTCTTGGGAGTGCAAAGTAAGCAGAACAACCCACACAACTACTGCAATCAAAGTAAGTAAAAGCAGCACAATCTGTATGCATTTTATGTACATAGGTATGATACGCTCATTTCCTCACTTTGATTTTGACTAAACTTTATTGTGCAGTAGGAGTAGTTGCTAGAAGTATACTTTGTTGAAAGCTCATCGATGTGCCAATTTTTGATAGTCAAGGTACTGTTTCTGAAAATAGTTTTCTTAGCTTCAATGTTGTTGGATTCAATATAAATTGAGTTATGTTTTTGGTGCTACAAGGAAATCCTGGACACTTACAATCAAGTTGGGCATACATGTCAACTCTTTTTTGAGGGACGACATATATATCAATTATGTGAGGTGAGGGGAAGAGTTGTGAAGGCAAATTATAAGTAAAACTACTTGACCTAAAACTTCTTATCTCTTGCTTGCTATCAAAACTCAAAGTGTCTCTGTTTGCCATAAAAACTTCTTGTCTCTCTGCTTTGTGATGTTTCGTTTTAGTACATATGTACATGTGTGTGGTGAGCTTCATGTCTGAAATTTGCATTGTGCTTACAAGTCAATAAGGCATCTAATGCCAAATAATATTATTTATCTTCACTTGTACATTAGAGTCATCTAATAAGAGAGGTCAATGATGTGACCATATCTTCATGAGTTAGAGACACTACAAGTCCTTAGAGTCATCTAATGACAATAATTATTTTGGTAATCTTTGCCCAAGGATGGGTTTTTGTGGTGGAAGTTTGCTTGGCCATGAAAATAGTTTGGTTGCCTATGCAGTCTAGAATATATGATGAATCTATTTTTCTTCAGTTGTACCTCACCTAATAGGACATGATCATGATAAAATAACTATTATACTTTTAGAGAAGAGACAGATCAAGAAATCTTCATACCTAGATGAACTCGCCTTCTTGATCCTCCACGGAAATTTTTCCTCTAGGACTGGCTAATTTGATCTTTTGCTATCTGTGATGGGCGAAGGAGAGAAAGGAGGGGGAGGAGGGATGGCATAGGTTAACATATATAGTTAGGCCATCTTGCCGGATAAGCTGGTAGGAAATCATGGCTTGTTCTAGTCCCACCATATATTCTTGTATGGTGCAGATCTATTTCCTTCGAGATCAAATGCCCACCTGTTAATATATTAGAAAAGATGTCACTAATTATAACTTTCTAAATAGGTAAATTGTTATTGTATTATTAAATAATCAACTTATCATTGATTTGCATGCCAAGATTAGCTATAACTGGCCACACATTTTACATTGTATATACTTAAATAATAATAAAATTAATATATATCCCTGCCAGTGGCATCAAAACATATAACTTTTGAATTTTCGTATGAGTAAAATAATATTGTAACATGTATATACTGTTGCAGGAAGTGTTTAAGCACTTTGGGGCTGGTGGCTAGTTAAATTCTGATAATGCATTCACAGACGAGTAAGAAGTTAAACTACATCAGAGATTGGAGAAACTTTACTTATCCACTCGTGCTGCCAAAGTATGAGTAACACAATTTCATTGTCTGTTTTCTTTCTACATTGTTTCCTTTGTATTTAAAACATTGGCATCTTTTGCCAGCATTTTTCAAAGGGACGTTGTTCGGGGTGTGGAGGGCTACATAGTGATAGTACCTAAGCAAGTGGAAATACGTATGTTGCTCCAATTGTATATTAGCTCCAATTTTACTTACCACATATGTCTATTCTGTTTAAATATAGTTCATACATTGAACACATTATATTTTGAATTATATTATATTAGAATGAGATGTGACTGCCTTAGGGTAACTTTATAATAATTTTCTTCCTCACCAAATATAATTGGAAAATGTTGGTAACGAATAATAATTGTCGGAACATCCTGGGACAGACTTGTACTTTATGTAGTCAATAAGAAAACAGTTTGGCGGGGACTAATTTTGTCTACTGTATTCAGGAACACATACAAGATAATCATTGCTTTATCAGAAACATCTTGAGCAAGACAGAGAACTGTGGATCCTGTGTGAACTTGAAGATTGGTGACAATTGAAGGTACGTGCCCTATGATCGTTCGTTTGCTGGTTTAAAGTATACATCGTATCGTATAACAGTGCGTGTATGGATGAAGTTATACGATACAAGATTAGCAAAAGAAAATTAATGACGTGCACAATAACGATGAAATGTTAATTAATTTATTTGTTCACTTAAATAGTTCACTGAAAAAAATGAGTGTATACATCGTATCGTATAACAGTGCGTGTATGTATGAAGTTATACGATACGAGATTAGGCTTTAGAACTTTAGTGTGACGAAAAAGCCCAAATGGTCTGCCCTGCCCCACTTAAACACAGGGACATATTGTGGTTGTCCTACTAAAGATTTTTATCGAGAGCACGCGAAAGGCGTCCCTTAGCTTTAGAGAAGGGGACAAACAATATGTACAAGATTTACATGGCTGCAGGCATCACCCATGACGTGCCTGCCATCTCCTGAAAACCCTCCTAGGCTACTATTCACAAAAATGTAGAACTCCACTCCCTCTAGCTAGAGCCCACAGGTGGCGCTCCATGAAAATATTCCCGACCAGTTATTGCTCATTAGACAGATTATTCCTAACTAAAACTCTACCATTCTTGCTTCCATATACTCCAGCAAATCAACATGACAAAAGAGTCGAAGTCCTTTCAGTGTGTCTTGGGCATCCTCTCACCAAGCCACCCACCACTCTTCCACCTTTTCATGCCCATTGGGTATCACCGCAGAGGTATCCCTACCTTGTAAAGCATTGAACCGCACTGCGGCATAGACGCATTGTGCAAGGATGTGATCCACCGTGTCCTGCTCCTGATCACACAAGAAGCATGAAGATATCATATCCTGCAAACCATGTCGAACTCGCCTATCCGACGTCCAAATCCTATATTGGACGGCCAACCACATAAGTAGCTTGGATGAGGTGCCCCGCATTTCCATATCGCGTCCGCAAGCTGAAATTGCACCCATCCCTCACACATAATCGCGTAAGCCGAAACAGCCGAGTAGGTGCCCGCACCGTTCCATCACATACTAAAGATCAGTATGTGCATAGTCTACTCATGCCGCCTCTCCCCCTCTTCCTCTATCCTTGATGCATCATGCTGCCTCTCTCCCTTACCCTCTCTCGATTGCAGCACTGATTGGGAACCGGAATGTCAAGCTTGATTTCTAGTTTGAGAAGCTAGACCCCTTGCCCGAATAAGTTGCTTTGTCGTCGGAGCGGTTGAATCCTCGTAGGGTAGGAGATATGTTTGTGGGTGCGATTGTTTTATCGGCTGATTCCCTCGACCCCTCACCGGTTAAGCTGATTTATCTCTGAAGGACATGGATGTTAGCTTATTTTTTAGCGTCTACGGCGAAAGCTAGGCGCTAGGCCAATGCCCAGGGCTTAACCGCCCAAAGGCGAGCGCTTAACAAACAGAAATTACCAAAACAACAAATATAAAAGCGAAACCAACTTGTAGTAGTACCAAAACTACAAATAGTTCTTAAATATTCCAAACCCAAAAAAATATAGTTTCCATCCATAACCAAACATGACAAGATGAGTGAAGTAATCCTGACGGTTCTGCATGCATAGAAGCATATTTAGTTGTTCAAAACCCTCAAGGCCGCCGTAATCTCACGAGGATGTTTCCAGCAGCTAGATTGTCTTTCACCATGAGCATCTGGACTACCACTTGGCTCCTAAGCATAATTGGATCCTAGAGAGAATGAAACAAATTCACCATTAAATGCTGTAGTAGTTGGATTATAAATGGCACATTAAAACTCGTCGTATAGATAATTACGGTAGTGTTCATCCAGGTCATGCTACGCAAAGAACCGAGTTGGTGGGCCATCTCTTGTAGAACTAAGAAACCCGAGTCTTTGCTGTGACAAACAGAATAAAAACTTGAGATTTCTACATACTGCATCTTATTCATCTTAAAAATTTATTAAATTACCGTCGAAAATTGAATGACATGTTGTCATGATGTCAATCCATGAGTTCGGTGTTCCATCCAAGGACCCTAGCCTGCAACACTTCATTTAGTTCTTGCTTCAAAATAGTGATCTCCTTCATCATCTCTTTGTTGTGAGTGCTATTTCCCACTTGTCGTCCGCCTAGTGATGGATTAAATACGATAACCCTTCTCCTCATCCGATTTACCACGAGTAGACCATACGAGGAATCCGAGATAGACAACGGAAGTAGATACTACAGAAGGTCAACACAGGTTAATTGCTATCAGGAAAGAAAAATAATTTAGGAATTAAAGAATCTTACAATTGTGGAGTTGAACACATCATATCTAGGAAAGGACTGTAGAACAGCATTGTTGATCAGCCTCGAGGTGCGTTGCCCTTGCGGCATCCAGGAATACCTTAGAGCTCGTGATTGAGCATGAAACTGCAAGTCAAAATAATGTTTTCCTCCAACCATGTTGGTGCTGCATGCCTCTCTACTTCAGCGCCGCAAGCTTTGAACAGCGAGATTGAAGCGATCGGGATGTAGGCTTGTCAAGTAACAAATAGTGTGTCTTTCAAAGATTACGAGGCTGATTTCGATCCGCACGGTGCACGCTTCTTATCCAGATTGAGCTGCACATAAAAATATAAAAAAAATGGTTAGCACTATGAGTGGTACTTTAAAACAAATTTTTTTCATATGGTAACATTTTCTAGATAATCTAATAGCTACTAGCAGAACGTAATATTTTGATAAACTATAGAGCATGAAACTTGTTGCAGCACCTTCTAGCAAAAGCTAAAATTAAATAATAATTTCTCTGTAAGAACAATATTAATTTGCTAGAAATTAATAGCAGGAAAATTTAGGTAGCAACCATTATACCAAGTTTGCTGGCTGTTTAAAAACAATATTAAATGGTTGTACAATAAACTAACGACATTAAGTTTTTCAACATTTGTACTGCAAATAATACGGTTGATGTTCAACGGCAATACTGCCAAAACATTTAACAAAAATAATTTTGTACTGATGGCCGCAAAAAGTAAGATTTAATCTAAAGAAAAACAAATCAAGCAATATCATACTACTATATCAAACAGAGTCTGATGTGTACAACCTAGCTCTAATGAGATTTCTTTAGAGAAAATAAACATAGAATAGCATAACTTACTCTAGTGTCTGCTCATCATGAACGCCGTTCATAAAGCCGAATATATATTCGAGAGCATCTTCCACGAAATGTCGTGGTGGGGGCAGAAGATGCAGGGGTGCGGGCAAATCCTCCTGGGGATCGGCCACAGCATCGTGGAGCTCGAGGGCAGCCTCATTGGGGTTGGGGGCAGCGGCATCCAGGGTCGCCGGCGCATTGTTTCCAATGATAGGCTCCATCGCTGATCGATACGCGTGAGTGATCGTTCGCTGAGGTGTCTTGGCAATTAGGATGTCGATGCAGCATATATATAAACGGATATATTTTCAATGCTATTTATTGCCTGCCAAATATATCAAAGCGTTTTTACTGCTTTTTATTGCCTGCCAAATATAAAAAATCATGACGGCGGCGTATCAGATATTTCTCCTTTTTTATAGTTGAATATTTTGTTCCTAAGGATTGCCATATTTACAGTTCAATATCAATGAATCGAAAAAAATCAACCTTTGTATAAAACCAGATATGCCGAATTAAGTTCGCGTACAAAAAATACACACTGGTCCAGAAGTATCTTGCAGGAAAATGAACAGGAACTATGCAAAAGAATATTAAGTCTTGAGCAAGAGATCGAGGATCTGAAGGAGCAAAATACTATACTCAAGCGTAAATTGAGGAAGAAGCCTACATCATCAACATCTCCTACTTCACCACCTCCGAGGACATAATCACATGGGTATGGGCACTCCCCTTGGCAACTGCCAAGCTTGGGGGAGGTGCCCCGGTATCGTATCACCATCACACTCCTATCTTACCGTTTTATTTAGTTCGATCCTTTTAGTAGTATCTTGATCTAGTAGATTGAAGTTTTAGTATCAAGTAGTTTTGAGTTTTGCTTTGTGATCTCTTTATGTAATCGAGTCTGTGAGCTATCTATAATAAAGATTAGTGTTGAGTCAAGGGCTTTGCTCTCTTGCTATGATCTTGAGAAAGTAGAAAGAATAAAAGAGTTCATATTGATCTTATGGATAGTAATAACTTCACACATAGAAAGTATGAGGCATAAAAGTTGTTGAGAGTTGACAGACGCAGTTTTGGTCATCATTGCAATTAATAGGAAGTAATAAGGAAAGAGAGGTTTCACATACAAATATACTATCTTGGACATCTTTTATGATTGTGAAGCACTCATTAAGTATGACATGCTAAAAGAGTTGATGTTGGACAAGGAAGACAACGTAATGGTTTATGTTTTCTCACATCTCAGTTAAAGTATATTGTCATTGACCTTCCAAACATGTTGAGCTTGCCTTTCCCCTCATGCTAGCCAAATTCCTTGCACCAAGTAGAGATACTACTTGTGCTTCCAAATATCCTTAAACCTAGTTTTTGCTATGAGAGTCCACCATACCTACCTATGGATTGAGTAAGATCCTTCAAGTAAGTTGTCATGTTGCAGGCAATAAAAATTGCTCTCTAAATATGTATGACTTATTAGTGCAGAGAAAATAAGCTTTATACGATCTTGTTGTGGAAGCAATAAAAGTGACGGACTGCATAATAAAGGTCCAGATACAAGTGGCAATATAAAGTGACGTTCTTTTGCATTAAGATTTTGTGCATCCAACCCTAAAAGCACATGACAACCTCTACTTCCCTCTGCGGAGGGCCTATCTTTTACTTTATGCTTGAGTCAAGGTGATCTTCACCTTTCCCTTTTTCATTTTTTTCCTTTGGCAAGCTCCTCGTGTTTGAAAGATCATGATATATATATATATATATATATATATATATATATATATATATCCAATTGGACGTAAGTTGGCATGAACTATTATTTTTGACATCGCC
The DNA here is from genome assembly GCA_021437245.1 of Aegilops speltoides. Lineage (NCBI taxonomy): Eukaryota > Viridiplantae > Streptophyta > Magnoliopsida > Poales > Poaceae > Aegilops > Aegilops speltoides. The sequence goes on from CM038142.1 coordinate 439,885,126, forward strand.
TAAAGGTGAATACGTTGGGAGGCAACACAATAAGCCCCTATCTTTCTCAGTGTCCGGTTGAAACTCTATAACCACAAGTACCGCGTGGGTGTTAGCAATTGTAGAAGACTACATGATAGTTGAGTGTGTGGACTTGCTGAAAAGCTCTATTCTTGACTCTTTCTGATGTTATGATAAACTGCAATTGCTTCAATGACCGAGATTACAGTTTGCTAGTTCCCAATGAAGTTTCTGAACCATGCTTGACATTGTGAATTGATTGTTACTTGAGAATGAGAAATCATATGACAAAATCTATATATGTTGCTGTTATAAGAATGATCATGATGCCCTCATGTCCGTATTTGATTTTTATCGACACCTCTATCTCTAAACATGTGGACATATTTTTCGATATCGGCTTCCGCTTGAGGACAAGCGAGGTCTAAGCTTGGGGGAGTTGATACGTCCATTTTGCATCATGCTTTTATATCAATATTTATTGCATTATGGGCTGTTATTACACATTATATATCAATACTTATGGCTATTCTCTCTTATTTTACAAGGTTTACCATGAAGAGGGGAATCTTGGAAATGGAATTCGGTGGAAAAGGAGCAAACATTGGAAACCTATTCTGCACAACTCCAAAAATCCTGAAACTCCACGGAACTTATTTTTGGAATTTATAAGAATTATTGAGCGAAAGAAACACCTGAGGGGGCCCACACCCTGGCCAGGAGGGTGGGGGCACGCCCACCCCTACTGGGCATGCCCCCTGTCTCCTGGGCCCCCTGGTGGCCCTCCGGTGTCCATCTTCTGCTATATGAAGGCTTTTACCCTGGAAAAAAATCGTGGGCAAGCTTACGGGACGAAACTCCGCCGCCACGAGGCGGAACCTTGGCGGAACCAATCTAGAGCTCCGGCAGAACTGTTCTGCCGGGGACACTTCCCTCTGGGAGGGGGAAATCATCACATCGTCATCACCAACAATCCTCTCATCGGGAGGGGGTCAATATCCATCAATTCTTCACCAGCACCATCTCCTCTCAAAACCCTAGTTCATCTCTTGTATCCAATCTTGTATCAAAACCACAAATTGGTACCAGTGGGTTGCTAGTAGTGTTGATTACTCCTTGTAGTTGATGATATTTGGTTTACTTGGTGGAAGATCATATGTTCAGATCCTTTATGCATATTATTACCCCTCTGATTATGAACATGAATATGCTTTGTGAGTAGTTACGTTTGTTCCTGAGGACATGGGTGAAGTCTTGCTATTAGTAGTCATGTGAATTTGATATTCGTTCGATATTTTGATGATATGTATGTTGTCTTTCCTCTAGTGGTGTTATGTGTACGTCGACTACATGACACTTCACCATTATTTGGGCCTAGAGGAAGGCATTGGGAAGTAATAAGTAGATGATGGGTTGCTAGAGTGACAGAAGCTTAAACCCTAGTTTATGCGTTGCTTCGTAAGGGGCTGATTTGGATCCATATGTCTAATGTTGTGGTCAGGTTTACCTTAATACTTCTTTTGTAGTTGCGTATGCTTGCAATAGGGGTTAATCATAAGTGGGATGCTTGTCCAAGTAAGGGCAGTACCCAAGCACCGGTCCACCCACATATCAAATTATCAAAGTACCGAACGCGAATCATATCAGCGTGATGAAAACTAGCTTGACGATAATTCCCATGTGTCCTCGGGAGCTCTTTTCTCATTATAAGAAATTGTCCAGGCTTATCCTTTCCTACAAAAAGGATTGGGCCACCTTGCTGCACTTTATTTACTTTTATTGCTTGTTACCCGTTACAATTTATCTTATCACAAAACTATCTGTTACCTACAATTTCAGTGCTTGCAGAGAAAACCTTACTAAAAACCGTTTATCCTTTCCTTCTACTCCTCGTTGGGTTCGACACTCTTACTTATCGAAAGGACTACGATAGATCCCCTACACTTGTGGGTCATCAGAAGCCCATAAGGAACATAGGTAGAGAAGATAAGCAAGCATTAATCAACGCCATTTTACCAGCATTAGTGTTGTATCTACCACGCTAGGGGAGCACCTGATACGTCTCCAACATACCTATAAATTTTGATTGTTCCATGCTATTATATTACCCGTTTTGGATGTTTAGTGCTTTACTTTACACTTTTATATCATTTTTGGGACTAACCTACTAACCGGAGGCCCGACCCGAATTGTTGTTTTTTTTCCTATTTCAGTGTTTCGAAGAAAAGGAATATCAAACGGAGTCCAAACGGAATGAAACCTTCGGGGGCGATCTTTTTGGAACAAATGTGATCCAGAGGACTTGGAGCGGAAGTCAAGAAACAAAGGAGGCGGCCACGAGGGTGCCCGGCGCGCCCCCTACAGGTGGGCGTGTCCCCCACCCTCGTGGGCCCCTCGAGCGTCCACCGACCTACTTCTTCCTCCTACATATACCCATGTACCCCGAAAACATCAGAAGCGACCATAAAACCTAATTCCACCGCCAGAACCTTACAGATCCATGAGATCCCATCTTGGGGCCTTTTTGGCGCTCACGGAGGGGGAATCGATCATGGAGGGCTTCTACATCATTGCCAAGGCCTCTTCGATGAGTTGTGAGTAGTTTACCACAGACCTTCGGGTCCATAGTTATTAGCTAGATGGCTTATTCTCTCTTTGAATCTCAATACAAAGTTCTCCTTGATCTTCTTGGAGATCTATTTGATGTAACTCTCTTTGCGGTGTGTTTGTCGAGATTCAATGAATTGTGGGTTTATGATCAAGTTTATCTATGAGAAATATTTGAATCTGCTCTGAATTCTTTTATGTGTGATTAAGTTATCTTTGCAAGTCTCTTCGAATTATCAGTTTGGTTTGGCCTACTAGATTGATCTTTCTTGCAATGGGAGAAGTGCTTAGCTTTGGGTTCAATCTTGCGGTGTCCTTTCCCGGTGGATGTTAGGGCATCAAGGCACATATTGTATTGTTGCCATCGAGGATAAAAAGATGGGGTTTATATCATATTGCATGAGTTTATCCCTCTACATCATGTCATCTTTCTTAATGTGTTACTCTGTTCTTTATGAACTTAATACTCTAGATGCATGCTGGATAGCGGTCGATGTGTGGAGTAATAGTAGTAGATGCAGGCAGGAGTCGGTCTACTTGTCACGGACGTGATGCCTATATACATGGTCATGCCTAGATAATCCCATAATTATTCGCTTTTAATTGCTCGACAGTAATTTGTTCACCCACCGTAATACTTATGCTATCTTGAGAGAAGCCACTAGTAAAACCTATGGCCCCCGGGTCTATCTTTTATCATATAAGCTTTCAATCTACTTTTATTTGCATCTTTACTTTCCCAATCTATATTATAAAATACCAAAAATATATTTATCGTATCATATTATCTCTATCAGATCTCACTTTCGCAAGTGGCCGTGAAGGGATTGACAACCCTCTATTGCGTTGGTTGCGAGTTCTTGTTTGTTTGTATAGGTGTGTGGGACTTCTGAGGAGCCTCCTACTGGATTGATACCTTGGTTCTCAAAAACTGAGGGAAATACTTACGCTACTATTGCTGCATTACCCTTTCCTCTTCAAGGAAAACCAACGCAAGCTCAAGACGTAGCAGCACCCTATTGCCAACCTTAGCGACTGCAGGGGCAAATTCTTTCGCATGTAACACACTCGGCGAAATAGGAAGGCCCAGATATTTGAAAGGGAAGTACCCAAGCTTACAGTTGAGGAGACGAGCCATTCTCAGAGCCTCAATGTCATCAACGCCGGTAACAATGACTTTGCTCTTTGAAAAGTTAATTTTGAGCCCGGACAAAGCCTCAAAATAGAGGAGAATGAACTTAAGGTGAGCAATGCAAGAATCGTTAAGCTCAACCATAATGATAGTGTCATCAGCATATTGAAGATGGGTGACTCCATCCGGGATGAGGTGCGAAATGACAGGGGAAATGTGACCATGGGAGGCAGCTCTGGACAGGATGCGAGAGAAAGCATCAGCTGCGAAGTTGAACAAGATTGGAGAGGCTGGGTCACCCTAGCGCAGGTCCCTGCCGTTGGCGAAGAAATTGCTAACTTGACCATTAACAAAGATCGCAGTGTGGCCCCCCGAGACCAACTGCATGATCCTGTGAACATAAGCACCATCAAAGCCTTTAGCGAGGAGAACCTTCCTCAAGAAAGGCCAGCTGACCGAGTCGTAGGCTTTCTCAAAGTCCAGTTGAGGATAACCGATTTAGAATTGTGAATTCTGAGGTCATGCACGATTTCATGAAGGCAGAGGATCCCATCAAGAATAAAATGACCTTTGATAAAAGCAGATTGGAAAGGACCGATCGTTCTATGAGCGATAGGAGTGAGACGGGTCGCAAGGCCTTTAGCCGGGAACTTCGCAAAATTGTTGATCAGACCAATAGGTCTAAATTGAGAAATCAACTTTTGGGATTAGGGTAATCACCGCATAATTCAGACGAGAAATGTCAACAATCCCCAAACATAATCCCTGAATGATCTGGCACACCAGCCGCCTCAACTGCGACCTTTTTTTTTTTGAAGAAAGGGATAGAAAACCCATCAGGACCCGAAGCAGAGTTGGGATTGGCCGAGTTAACGATATCCCAAATCTCAGTATCAGATAGCGGGACCATTAAGGCCTCATTCTCATCGCCAGAAACCTTATTAATGTTATCCCAAAGGGAGGGGGAGATCGTAAAACCACTTTTCGGTTTGGCCCCTAGTAAAAAGGAAAAAAACTCAACCACATGAGAGAGAATGAGGGATTGGTCTGAAGACCGAACATCATTAATGAGGATGCTGTCAATATAGCACCGCCTTCTGCGACCATTGGCAATAGCAAAAAAATAGGCCATGGGGGAGTCCCCTTTAAGCATCTAGTTCAGGGTGCCACGCTGCTGTCAAATAGATTTCCGCATGATGATGCAACCGCATCAGAGCGGCTTCATTGTAACGCAAAAATCAACCCGCTTCCGAGAGGCCCGAGGTATCGGCAGTACGGTCTAGACCCTCGATCTGGGTCTCTAAGGCTGGTCATAGTGGGAGTAACATAGGTAGTAACATAGATGCCACATAAGCAAAAATGATGATGTGGCAAGTAGTTAATAAGGAGAGAGGCAAATAGAGTAATATAATATGTTACCATCACATAGCAGTTTCCAATGCATAATGAGTCTACAAAATAATAAATGAAGGCAACTATGTTCCCACTATGAAGATAGTAACATAGACTAGTAACATACTCCCTCCTTTTCAGTTTATAAGGCTCAATTCAAAAATCTCACCAACCAAGGTAGATGGTGAGTGGTGAAATACTTTTTGTAGTTTGCAAAAGCACCCAATTAATGCTCTTATTTTTCTCAAAAAAGTATGTTTACCAATGCATTAATTGCAATGCATGCATGCATAAATTACATGCATTGGTTAATTTTCTCTTAATACTTGCATGCAATGATTTAATGCACCTTGGAATCTGAACATGTGATGGGAAACAACCAAATTGAGCCTTATAAAATGAAAAAACTAAAATTTTGAGATAAGCCCTATAAACCGGAAAGGAGGGAGTATGTATGTTACTAGTAAGAGCAAGTATAATAGAGCTGACTCAGCGGGCTATAAGGAATAAATTAATATACTTATGCTTAGTTGGAAGAAAGGGAAGAAGAGAGAGAAGGTAAGCGGGCTCTTCGTGAAGAGTCGGCTCTAACAACGTCTTCCTAAGACTTTGTGAGAATGAAAGGTGCCACATAATAAAAAAATCTACACTCTTTTGATCTCTATATTACACGTATTAGTATAAGATGAATTTATAGATGACATAAGATGGGCTTATACCAAAGCATTTGGCTATACTATTAACCATGCTCTAAGTTACTCCCCACTATGACCAGCCTAAAGATTGGCCCGTTCAAACTTCCGAATAAAATACTCGTGAGGTCCCACGAGCGATAAATTTCGAAGTTTCGAACGCCTCGATCGGTCATCACTCACCAGCGCAGCCAGCCACACCCACCAGCCACCACCGCGCCGCGCCGCTAGTGGCCTCCACCCCAACAACGGTCAGATTCCTCACGAATCCAAAGGGAGACGCAACCAAAATCCCCCCCGCAAAAATCCCCCCCAAAAGCTCACAGTTCAAACCGAAGCACGCTCCATTAACAACTCCAATCCAAATCGAATCCCGCAGCCCACCCCCACCCCCACACCCGTATCTCCGCCTCCATGGGCTGCTTCCTCGCCTGCTTCGGCGGCGGCGACGGCGACCGCCGGCGCCGGAAACCGCGGAGGCGGTCCCCGGCGAGGCTCCCGCCGCGGCCGCGGCCGGACCATGTGAGATTCCTGGTTTCGGAGCACCCCGTCCTGCCCTAGCTAGGGCGCCTTGGTTGCGGCGAGTTCCTTCCTGATCGGTTCTGGGTTTGCCCCGCAGGTGGCTCTGTCCGGCGAGGCGTCGTCGCTGGCGGATGTGGTGGTGAAGCAGGTGTCCGCGCCGTTGCCAGAGGCGACGGCTTTGGCGCCGCCTCCGCCACGGCCGCCGCTGGCCGTGGAGGTTGCGGAGGAGGTGGCCACTGCCGCGATCTCCGGAAAGGAGCCGAGGTGAGCTCATAACCTACATTGCGTCGTTGTTTGCTCACGGTCGCTCCTGTGCTCGGATGCTCATGTTATGTACAGTAGTACTTGTGTGAGTGTGCGCGACAGAAATGACATGACTGGTTAGGAGAGAATTGCAGCTCTGGTGTTTGCTAAAATGCCACAGAGAAGCACCGTAGTAGAATTATTACTTGTGGATACAGGCATAACTTGCTCACTTGCGCCCAACAGATGCTAATTTCCGTTCTTACTGCTGGTTTCTGTGCAGGGAGTTGAGCGAGCAGAAAACTGTGACATCACCAACGCCGACAGTGGATGCCGTGGAGGAGGTGGTCACTGCCGCGAGCCCTGGAAGAGAGCTGAGGTGCGTGCAACCTTCATTGGGTGGCCATCGCTGTCTGTGCATGTTTTCAGATTCTTTCAGTAACTTGTGTTTGTTGTGGTGTTTCTTACTTAATTGTTTCTTTGCAGGCAGTTGAGTGAGCACAAGGAATCACCTGGACGCTCCTTGCTGCAGGAGAAGGTACTCACACCACCACTCTCCCCAGTGAAATGTTCACCTGTGGCAGCAGCTGTTGCTTCAACTCCTGATATGGAACTCAGGTAGATGAATGAAATGTTGCATCCTTTCTGTACGAACTATTATGCAGATTATGTGCCTGTTAATATATGCTGTCTTTCATGATGTGTAGGGAGGTGAGTGAAGAGGATAGCCGCAGTGGTGGCAAGAAGAAAGTGACATTTGACATGAATGTTACAACATACGAAAATACATCGTCACCTGACCAAGAAGAGATACCCTCGGAGCTTGTTAAGTGGATGGAAGATGAAGAGGAAGAACACATGCAGAAGACTGTTCTGTTCTCAGAGAATCATCGGTACGGGAATTGCACAGACAGTGATGATGACAATGGAGATGAGTATGGTGAGGATGACAAATATGGTGATGATAGTGATGCAGAGGAGGATTTCGTGGACTGCAAGATTGACTTGCTGGATGAGGAGGAAATAAGAACTGAAGAGAACCCAGAGGAGTCTCAGGAGTCTCTGTTCTCACTGCCAATGTCTAATTATACGCAGGATGACCAAGATGTCAGCAGCCCTGTGCCCAAGAGCAGTGTTACCCCTGCACAGGAAGAAAGCCCTCTAATCCAGGGGAACAATCACCGTGATAGAAGCCAGTACGTCCGCCCTGTTTTGAACCCAGTTCAGAATCGAGAACAGTGGAAGGAAGTTAAGGCCCAAGCAGGACCAGTTAAAAAGTTGTACAAGGAGAATGTAAACTCGGTGCCAAATGTAGGTGCAACCCTTACTTGTAAGGTTGCAAATCAAACGAAGATGGGCCCTAGCAACTCTAGCAAAGGGGAAGTTTCTGTGGATGCAAGCCTCTCTACATGGCTAGTTTCTTCAGACAACTCAACAGTTGATAAGGCGCAAAGTAAATCCCCCCGTTCAGTTTCCTCTGTATGCAGACAAGAAAGGCCTGTCCTGGGTGCTTTGACTGTTGATGACCTTAAGCAATCGTCAGCTACATCATCTCCACGAAGGTCTCCAAGCCATAACCGTGAAGAGGTGCCGATCTTGGGTTCGGTGGGAAGTTACTGGAGTAGCACAAAACAGGGTAATGAGTACTGTTCTTCTAGGTCTGATTCAGGAACTAATGGAATCCCCAATTCAACAAGCAAATACAGAGAGGTGCACTAAACACGCCGAATGCAATCATGTATTTCTTGCAATTGTGAGTGATATACTTATCCGTTAATGATTTGTTGCAGGACAGAAGGGTGAACTGGCACTCGACTCCCTTTAATGTGAGGCTGGATAAAGCTATGAAGAAATCTTCTGCATGAGTTGCTGGCACTGCTGCTAAAGATCTTTAATAGTTAAAGATGTGTTGAGTTGTATAAAGAATATCCCACTTTGTGTAGCAAAAAAGTCCGTAGATTTATAACTGAATCCAGTTTGAATTTTATGTATATTGGAGGAGAGATGTGTGTTCCCTTCTTGTGCCGGATATAGAAGTGCCACAGAATTGGCTTGTTTGCATGACTGCCTGTGTGCATTGCAAATTGTGAGTAAGAAAAATTGGTTATTAGTTGCTCATCTTTTCCTGCCCCATGTTTCTTAAAATTTCCAGCTTGCTTTCATTTTTCTATGACAACGGGGCCTTGTGGGTTCTGAATTTGATGTGGAGACAAAAGCCGGAAATGCTGGCACAACCTCGATTTCACCGTAAGTTGAGTAAAGCACACGAGGCAAGAACAAGGTAGTCCTGGCAGCACCACAGTTAAAGATTTGCAATTGCATTTGAGGTTCTTTTTTTAAATGCTAGATGCTTACCCGGTCTCACTCTATACAAACGCATTATGTTCTTGTCGGAAATTCCGCATATCTTTTTTCCTGTCTTATTGTTTCTTCGAACTAAACCAATATATTTCACTTGTGGGACTACTGCTTAGTCAACCTCTTGGGACGACTCATGGCTGCTAATTCAGTCCTAGGACTAGCGCAAACATTGTGTTCATATTGCAAATGATGGTTCACATGATGCAATACTGCGATGATTCTTCCGGGGGTTTTGCGGCGACCAATGGGATTTGTTGCATACATGGAAAAAACTGCCACATGAGAGTTTTGAAGTAGTGTGACCCTTTCTACATGTTATCCATGTAGAGAAAACCGATGCGACGTGGTACATGGACGGCTTGAGATGTTGCAATGTTTTTGCATGTGTTCTTTTATAAAACACGAGAAATCCATAACAATGCGGTCTCGGTTGTCTAGATCAGGCTGCACCTACTTTGTGTGTGTCAGCAGCCAATACTGGTGCCCTTGTTGGCAGTGGTCGCAGTGGCTGTTGCAGGTGGCTGGGACACACGGTGGATGCAGCTTGGGGGAAGCGCAATGGAGGGGTAGCCGTGGGGTGGACCATGATGAGGTGTTCTCCAGCTCTAGGCCCGGGTGGGTTGTCGCCTGGACGGGGCTTGTTGCGACCTTGGCCAAAAGAGGGCGGGTGGTACATCTTAAACGTATCTATAACTTTTTTATTGCTGCATTATATTATCATTTTATATACTTTTTATAGCAATTTATATTATTTTGCCGCCACAAGTTTATGTTTCGTGAAGATCCAATCTGGAGGCATATTCTGGGGCTCTACCAGTGGGGGAGTCCATTGCCAAAGGCTTCTTCATCAACCTTGTTGCCTCCATACCTATGTGTCAGTAGTTCCATTTGGACCTTAGGGTCCATAGTGGTAGCAAGATCCCTCCTCCTCCCTCCCTCCATCCATCTCTCTCTCTCTCTCTCTCTCTCTCTCTCTCTCTCACACACACACACACACACACACACACACACACACACACACACACCATGTTCTCGTGAGCTGCCTCGCATGATCGGGATGAATTCGATGTAATCGATGGAGTGTTTGACGAGATATTATGAATTGTCACTTTATGATCTGACTGTTCATTGAAATCAATTGAATCTTTTGAGGTATTTTTATTGTATAATTAAATAGTTTTGCATGCTCTCTGATCTATCTATCTTCTCTGACCAGGTTTGATGGGTTTTTCTTCAAAGGAAGTGGTGCTTTGTAGTGGGTTCATCTTTCGGTGCTCTAACCCAGTGACAATAATGGCCAAGACATGTATTGTATTGTTGCCACTAAGGATATCATATTGATTGATGTTTCATGCTTATTGCAATGCTCTGTTTCTTGTAAACTTCATACTTCAGGATGCATGATGGATAATGGTCTTTGAGTGGAGCATTAGTAGTAGATGCAGTTGGATCAATGGTCTAATTATCACGCATGTAATGTCTATATAAGATTATACCATGAATAATCATAGTCATAAATATAAATATTGCAATATAATCGTTGCCAAACTGTAATTTGTTCACCATGCCACTTGCTTGTTTGAGAGAGATACCACTAGTGAACCTATGGCCCGGGATCTATTCTCCTTTGCTGAAAACAAACATTTTCCTTGCCGCCCTATTTATTTTTGCTACCAAATATCTCTATCTATTGTGTTTAATCTTGTGACTAGCAAGACAAGGGGCTTAACAACCCTCTTGTCGTGTTGGGGACAAGTTTATTCTATGTTTTGTGTGTAGGTACTGCTTACTTTGTTTGTTGGGAGAGCTCCTACTAGATTGATAACCTTGGTTCTCTAACTGAGGAAAATACTTGTCATTGGGCTACTTCACCCTTACACTTGGGGGAATCCCAACCACTCCTGCGGGAGCAAGCAACGGGACGGGCCTCGCGGCGGCAGATATGAACCTTGGTAGCCTTGCTACCCGTTCTGTGATGAGCAGCGTCCCTAGATGGTCGGTAGCAACGACGATCTACAATGATGTGTGGGTTGCAGGAACCTGCGGTGTGGTGGCACTCTGTGGTGGCTAGAGAGGATGCCAGGGGGTCAATGGTCCGACCAGTATCATGGTCCCATAGAAATCGCTTTCTTTTCGAGATGTCGCCATGACGCAGAGCCCGCTCTCTGTTTAGATCACTCTGGGGAAACCCTAGATCTACTCAGGATCGGACGACGGCAACATCCGGTGTCATGATCCCTTTGTGTATCGTTCTTGGAGTCGTGACCAGCTGGAGGGACTAGTGGTTGTGTGAGGATGGTGGAGGTCATCGTGATGGTCAAGGAGGCGACTTGTGGAGGACGATGTTTGCTGGTCCCTTGACCCCCAAGTATAGGTACGTAGGACAGAAGAGACCCAGCAACCGCGGGGTGGCCGAAGTCCACTCCTCAAACTTCTTCGGCAATACAAGGGGCATCACCACCGTGAGGCACAAAGCAGGGACTCTGCCAGAGACTAGTTGCAAACTGATTAGGACTCTACCTTGTAAATTGACCAGGACTCTTGTAACACTACCCCTCGTCCACCCATGTAAGGGGAGGTAGGGGCCTCCTCATCGGTATCTTATATTTCTACACCTTATTCTAGTGCACATATGAGGCTTCAACCCCTATCCCCTATACGATCCTATGATCAACCCCTTGTAGAAACAACCCTAGTTCTCATGCGAACTAAATCATCAATATATACATGAATGAATTAGAGTATTACCTCGACCTGAGGGTCTAAACCTAGGTAAACCGTCCTCATGTGCGCCATCTCAATCTCTGCTGCGAAACTTTCCTCAAATGGGTATTGTCAGGAAAAATACAACAACAATGGTGATGGTGTTGGGGCATATGCGCCAAGACGATGAGGTGAGAGAAGTTGGGATAGCGGTAATGGTTATGGTAGTTGTTTCTTCTACCGCGCGTTTGCGCGTTTGCCTTGGCTTGATTATCGTTTTGAAGTCAGAGTTGCAGCGACAGGGTCAGGGCGGGAGGGGGCCTATGAAGGAAATATGCCCTAGAGGCAATAATAAAGTTGTTATTTTATATTTCCTTATATCATGATAAATGTTTATTATTCATGCTAGAATTGTATTAACCGGAAATTTGATACATGTGTGGATACATAGACAAAACAACGTGTCCCTAGTAAGCCTCTACTAGACTAGCTCGTTAATCAAAGATGGTTAAGTTTCCTAACCATAGACATGTGTTGTCATTTGATGAACGGGATCACATCATTAAGAGAATGATGTGATGGACAAGACTCATCCGTTAGCTTAGCATAATGATCGTTCAGTTTTATTGCTATTGCTTTCTTCATGTCAAATACATATTCCTTCGACTATGAGATTATGCAACTCCCGGATACCGGAGGAATGCCTTATGTGCTATCAAACGTCACAACATAATTGGGTGATTATAAAGATGATCTACAGGTATCTCCGAAGGTGTTTGTTGGGTTGGCATAGATCGAGATTAGGATTTGTCACTCCGAGCATCGAAGAGGTATCTCTGGGCTCTCTCGGTAATACACATCATAAGAAGCCTTGCAAGCAAAGTGACTAATGAGTTAGTTGCAGGATGATGTATTACGGAACGAGTAAAGAGACTTCCCGGTAACGATATTCAACTAGGTATGAAGATACCGACAATCGAATCTCGGGCAAGTAACATACCGATAGACAAAGGGAATTACATATGTTGTCATAACGGTTCGACCGATAAAGATCTTCATGGAATATGTAGGTATCAATATGGGCATCCAGGTCCCGCTATTGGTTATTGACCGAAGAGGTGTCTCGGTCACGACTACATAATTCCCGAACCCGTAGGGTCGCACGCTTAACGTTTGTTGACGCTAGAGTAGTATTGGGATATTTGATGAGTGGTAACCAAATATTGTTCAGAGTCCCTGATGAGATCTCGGACGTCACGAGGAGTGTCAGAATGGTCAATAGGTAAAGATTTATATATGGGAAGTCATATTTTGGGTTCCGAAAAAAGGTGCAGTTTTTTCGGTATTGTACCGGGAAGCTTCCAGAAGGTTCTGGAGGATTCCGGAGGGGTTCGGAAGTCCATAAGTGGGTTCACCACGATCCAAGGGGTAGAATGGGATGCAGGGAGGCGCCTTGGCCTTATTGGTCTAGGCGCACCAAGTCCTCAAAAGCCCATGTGGCTAGGGAAGGCAAAAAAGAGGAAGGAGTCCTAGTAGGAATAGGATTGGAGTTGGAGTCCAAGTACTCTCCCCCTTAGCTGCGCCCTAGGGCTCGGAGGGGCTGTTTGGCACGCCCCTCTACCTATATATATAGAGAGGAGGGGGCGCCCCAAGAGGACACACCAAGCCCTTTGCGCCCGTCTCTCTCCCGTTACTCCGTAGTTCCATCGCCTCGTCCCGGCGACGCTTAGCGAAGCGCTGTCAGTGCTCCACCACTGCCATCACCACCACGTCATCATGTTGGTTGTGATCCCATCTACTTCTCCTCTCTCGTTTTGTGGATCAAAAAGGAGGAGACATCATCGATCCGCACGTGTGCTAAACTTGGAGGTGTCGTCCGTTTGGCACTAGATCGGTTGGATCGTGATCGGATCGCGAAGAGTACGACTACATCAACTGCGTGATAAACGCTTCCTCTTTCAGTCTACGAGGGTATGTGGACACACTATCCCCCTCTCGTTTCTATGTATCTCTTAGATAGATCTTGCGTGAGCATAGAATTTCTTTAAAATTGCATGCTACGGTTCCCAACAGTGGCATCCGAGCCAGGTCTATGCGTAGATGATATGCACGAGTAGAACACAAAGAGTTGTGGGCGGTGATCGTCATACTGCTTACCACCAATGTCTTATTTTGATTCGGCGGTATTGTTGGATAAAGCGGCCCGGACCAACCTTACATGACCACGTTCATGAGACCGGTTCCACCGACAGACATGCAACTGGTTTTGCATAAAGGTGGCTGGCGGGTGTCTGTTTCTCCAACTTTAGTTGAATCGAATTTGACAGTGGCCGGTCCTTGTTGAAGGTTAAAACAGCAAACTTGATAAATCACCATTGTGGTTTTGTGCCGTAGGTAAGAACGATTCTTGCTAGAAGCCCGTAGGAGCCATGTAAAACTTGCAACGACAAAGTAGAGGACGTCTAACTTGTTTTTGCAGGGCATGCTTGTGATGTGATATGGTCAAGACATGATGTGATATACGTTGTTGTATGAGATGATCATGTTTTGTAAAATTTATCGGCGACTGTCAGGAGCCTTATGGTTATCGCTTTATTGTATGAAATACAAACACCATGTAATTGTTTTACTTTATCACTCAGCGGCAGCGATAGTTGTAGAAGCAATAGTTGGCTAGATGACCACGACGCTACAATGGAGATCAAGGCGTCGAGCCGGTGACGATGGAGATCATGACGATGCTTTGGAGATGGAGATCAAAAGCACGAGATGATGATGGCCATATCATGTCACATATTTTGATTGCATGTGATGTTTATCTTTTATGCATCTTATTTTGCTTATTACGACGGTAGCATTATAAGATGATCCCTTAACTAAAATTTTAAGGTATAAGTGTTCTCCCTGAGTATGCACCGTTACGACAGTTCTTCATGCTGAGACACCACGTGATGATCGGGTGTGATAGGCTCTACATTCACATACAACATGTGCAAGACAGTTTTGCACATGCGGAATACTCGGGTTAAACTTGACGGGCCTAGCATGTACAAACATGGCCTCAGAACACTGGAGACCGAAAGGTCGAACGTGAATCATATAGTAGATATGATCAACATAGAGATGTTCACCATTGATGACTACTCCATCTCACGTGATGATCGGACATGGTTTAGTTGATTTGAATCACGTATCATTTAGATGACTTTAGGGATGTCTATCTAAGTGGGAGTTCTTAAGTAATTTGATTAATTGAACTTTAATTTATCATGAACTTAGTCCTGATAGTATTTTCAAATTATGTTGTAGATCAATAGCTCGCGTTGTAGCTTCCCTATGTTTTTTGATATGTTCCTAGAGAAAACTAAGTTGAAAGATGATAGTAGCAATGATGCAGACTGGGTCCGTGATCTGAGGATTATCCTCATTGCTGCATAGAAGAATTATGTCCTTAATGCACCGCTGGGTGACAGACTTATTGTAGGAGCAGATGTAGATGTTATGAACGTTTGGCAAGCTCGGTATGATGACTACTTGATAGTTTAGTGCACCATGCTTTATGGCTTAGAACCGGGACTTCAAAAATGTTTTGAACACCACGGAGCATATGAGATGTTCCAAGAGCTGAAATTGGTATTTCAGACTCATGCCCGTGTTGAGAGGTATGAGACCTCTGACAAGTACTTTGCCTACAAGATGGAGGAGAATAGCTCAACCAGTGAGCATGTGCTCAGAATGTCTGAGTACTACAATTGCTTGAATCAAGTGGGAGTTAATCTTCCAGATTAGATAGTGATTGACAGAGTCCTCTAGTCACTATCACCAAGTTACTGGAACTTCGTGGTGAACTATAATATGCAAGGGATGACGAAAACTATCCCCGAACTCTTCGTGATGCTGAAATCGACGAAGGTAGAAATCAAGAAAGAGCATCAAGTGTTGATGATTAACAAGATCACTAGTTTCAAGCAAAGGGCAAAGGGAAAGAAATGGAACTTCAAGAAGAATGGCAAGCAAGTTGCCACTCCCATGAAGAAGCCCAAAGCTGGACCCAAGCCTGAAACAGAGTGCTTCTACTTCAAAGGAAATGGTCAATAGAAGCGAAACTGCCCCAAACATTTGGCGGATAAGAAGGATGGTAAAGTGAACAAAGGTATATTTGATATACAGGTTATTGATGTGTACCTTACTAGTGTTCGTAGTAACCCCTGGGTATTTGATACCGGTTCAATTGCTAAGATTAGTAAATCAAAACAGGAGTTGCAGAATAAATGGAGAATAGTTGAGGGTGAAGTGACGATTGGTATGATCATCATCGCACACTCCCTATACTTTCGGGATTAGTGTTGAACCTAAATAAATGTTATTTGGTGTTTGCGTTGAGCATGAACAATATAGGATAGTGTTTATTGCAATATGGTTATTCATTTAAGACATAGAATAATTGTTATTCTGTTTACATGAATAAAACCTTCTATGGTCATACACCCAATGTTAATGGTTTATTGAATTTCGATCGTAGTGATACACATATTCATAATATTGATGCCAAAAATATGCAAAGTTGATAATGCTAGTGCAACATACTTGTGGCACTGCCGTTTAGGTCATATTGGTGTAAAGCGCATGAAGAAACTCCATACTGATGGACTTTTGGAATCACTTGATTATGAATGGGTATATCTACTTAATGAAATACAAGTCCGAAACATTTGAAAAGTTCAAAGAATTTTAGAACGAAGTGGAGAATCATCGTAACAAGAAAATAAAGTTTCTACGGTCTGATCGCGGAGGCGAATATTTGAGTTACGAGTTTGGCCTTCATTTAAAGCAATGTGGAATAGTTTCACAACTCACGCTACCTGGAACACCACAGCGTAATGGTGTGTCCAAACATCGTAACCGTACTTTATTAGATATGGTGCGATCTATGATGTACTACTATCATTTTGGGGTTATGCAATAGAGAAAGCTGCATTCACGTTAAATAGGGCACAATCTAAATCCGTTGAGACGACACCTTATGAACTGTGGTTTGGCAATAAACCTAAGTTGTCCTTTCTTAAAGTTCGGGGTTTCGATGCTTATAAGCTTGAACCCAAATCGGAGAAGTGCGTCTTCATAGGATACCCAAAAGAAACTGTTGGGTACACCTTCTACCACAGATCCGAAGGCAAGATCTTTGTTGCCAAGAATGGAACCTTTCTAGAGAAGGAGTTTCTCTCAAAAGTAGTGAGTAGGAGGAAAGTAGAACTTGATGAGGTAATTGTACCTTCTCTCAATTTGGAAATTAGCTCATCCGAGAAATCCATTCCCGTGATGTCTACACCAACTAGGGAGGAAGCTAATGATGATGATCATGAAACTTTAGATCAAGTTACTACCGAACCTCGTAGGTCAACCAGAACACGATCAACACCAAAGTGGTAGGGTAATCCTATTCAGGAAGTCATGTTAGTAGACCATGACGAACCTACGAACTATGAAGAAGCTATGATGAGCCCATATTCTGATAAATGGCTTGAGGCCATGAAATCTGAGAGAGGATCCATGTATGAGAACAAAGTGTGGACTTTGGTGGATTTGCCCGATGATTGGCGACCCATAGAGAATAAATGGATCTTCAGGAAGAAGACTGACGCTGATGGTAATGTTACTGTCTATAAAGCTTGACTTGTCGCAAAAGGTTTTCGACAAGTTCAAGGAGTTGACTGCGATGAGACTTTCTCACCCGTAGCGATGCTTAAGTCCGTCCGAATCATGTTAGCAATTGCCGCATTTTTGTGATTATGAAATTTGGCAAATGGACGTCAAAACTGCATTCCTTAATGGATTTCTAAAAGAAGAGTTGTATATGATGTAACCAGAAGGTTTTGTCGATCCTAAAAGTGCTAACAAAGTGTGCAAGCTCTATCGATCCATCTTATGGACTGGTGCAAGCATCTCGGAGTTGGAATTATACGCTTTGATGAGGTGATCAAAGCATATGGTTTTACACAGACTTTCGGAGAAGCCTGTATTTACAAGAAAGTGAGTGTGAGCTCTGTAGCATTTCTAATATTATATGTGGATGACATATTGTTGATTGGAAATGATGTGGAAAGCATAAAAGAATACTTGAATAAAAGTTTTTCAATGAAATACCTCGGTGAAGCTGATTACATATTGGGCATCAAGATCTATAGAGATAGATCAAGATGCTTGATAAGACTTTCAATGAGTACATACCTTGACAAGATTTTGAAGGAGTTCAAAAATGGATCAGTCAAAGAAAGGGTTCTTGCCTGTGTTACAGGGTGTAAAGTTGAGTAAGACTCAAAGCCCGACCACTACAGAAGATAGAAAGAGAATGAAAGTCAATCCCTATGCCTCAGTCATAGGTTCTATAAAGTATGCCATGCTGTGTACCACACCAGTTGTGTGCCTTGCTATGAGTATGGCGAGAGGGTACAATAGTGATCCAGGAGTGGATCACTGGACAGTGGTCAAAACTATCCTTAGGTACCTAAAGAGTACTAAGGAAATGTTTCTCGGTTATGGAGGTGATAAAGGGTTCGTCATAAAGGGTGACGTTGATGCAAGCTTTAACACTGATCCAGATGACTCAGAGTCTCAATATGGATACATATTGAAAGTGGGAGCAATTAGCTAGAGTAGCTCCATACAGAGCTTTGTAGACATAGAAATTTGCAAAGTACATACAGATCTGAATGTGACAGACCCGTTGACTAAACCTCTCTCACAAGCAAAACATGATCACACCTTAGTACTCCTTGGGTGTTAATCACATAGCGATGTGAACTAGATTATTGACTCTAGTAAACCCTTTGGATGTTGATCACATAAAGATGTGAACTATTGGTGTTAAATCACATGGCGATGTGAACTAGATTATTGACTCTAGTGCAAGTGGGAGACTGAAGGAAATATGCCCTAGAGGCAATAACAAAGTTGTTATTTTATATTTCCTTATATCATGATAAATGTTTATTATTTATGCTAGAATTGTATTAACCGGGAACTTGATACATGTGTGGGTACATAGACAAAACACCGTGTCCCTAGTAAGCCTCTACTAGACTAGCTCGTTAATCAAAGATGGTTAAGTTTCCTAACCATAGACATGTGTTGTCATTTGATGAACGGGATCACATCATTAGGAGAATGATGTGATGGACAAGACCCATCCGTTAGCTTAGCATAATGACTGTTCAGTTTTATTGCTATTGCGTTCTTCATGTCAAATACATATTCCTTCGACTATGAGATTATGCAACTCTCGGATACCGGAGAAATGCCTTGTGTGCTATCAAACGTCACAACGTAACTGGGTGATTATAAAGATGCTCTACATGTATCTCCGAAAGTGTTTGTTGAGTTGGCATAGATCGAGATTAGGATTTGTCACTCTTAGTATAAGAGAGGTATCTCTGGGCCCTCTCGGTAATACACATCATAACAAGCCTTGCAAGCAAAGTGACTAATGAGTTAGTTGCTGGATGATGTATTACAGAACGATTAAAGAGACTTGCCGGTAATGAGATTGAACTAGATATGAAGATACCGACGATCGAATCCGGGCAAGTAACATACCGATAGACAAAGGGAATTACGTATAATGGTTCAACCGATAAAGATCTTCATGGAATATGTAGAATCAATATGGGCATCCAGGTCCCGCTATTGGTTATTGACCGGAGAGGTGTCTCGGTCACGACTACATAATTCCCGGACCCGTAGGGTTGCACGCTTAATGTTCGTTGACGCTAGAGTAGTATTGGGATATTTGACGAGTGATAACCAAATGTTGTTTGGAGCCCCGGATGAGATCCAGGATGTCACGAGGAGTCCCGGAATGGTCATGAGGTAAAGATTTATATATGAGAAGTCATATTTTGGGTTCCGGAAAAAGGTGCAATTTTTTCGGTATTGTACCGGGAAGCTTCAAGAAGGTTCCGGAGGATTCCGGAGGGGTACGAAAGTCCGCAAGTGGGTTCACTATGACCCAAGGGATAGCATGGGCTGCAGGGAGGTGCCCTGGCCTTATTGGGCTAGGCGCACCAAGTCCTCAAAAGTCCATGTGGCTAGGGAAGGCAAAAAAGGAAGGAGTCCTAGTAGGAATAGGATTGGACTTGGAGTCCAAGTCCTCTCCCCTTAGCTGCGCCCTAGGGCTTGGAGGGGATGTTTGGCACGCCCCTCCACCTATATATAGAGAGGAGGGGGCGCCCCAAGAGGACACACCAAGCCCTTGGCGCCCCTCTCTCTCCAGTTACTCCGTAGTTACACCGTCTCGTCCCGGCGATACTTAGCAAAGTGCTGTCGGTGCTCCACCACTACCATCACCACCACGCCATCGTGTTGGTTGTGATCCCATCTACTTCTCCTCTCCCGCTTGCTGGATCAAGAAGGAGAAGACGTCATCGAGCCGCACATGTGCTAAACTCAGAGGTGTCGTCTGTTCGGCACTAGATCAGTTGGATCGGGATTGGATCGCGAAGAGTACGACTACATCAACCACGTGATAAACGCTTCCGCTTTCGGTCTACGAGGGTACGTAGACACACTCTCCTCCTCTCGTTGCTATGCATCTCTTAAATAGATCTTGCGCGAGGGTAGGATTTTTTTTGAAATTGCATGCTATGTTCCGCAACAGCCTGTTCAACTATCTTCCGTGTCTAGCCTTGCATAGGTCTCCTTTTTAGCTCCCCGTCATATTCAAAGTTGTGTTTCCCCGTTCCGAGTGACCGATTGATCGGCATAGATCTTTACGTGGCTTTGCACATCCTCTGTGGTGTCGGCTAGGTCCGTGGTAGTTCGCGATAAAGTTGGAGTCACTTGCTCGGAGAGAAGTGATGACGACGTGTGCCCGGAGAGAAGCGAACGATGACATATATGTGCTACCTGGGCGAACCTTTTATTCGTTGTAGTGTGTGTGGGTTTTTTTGTGTGTGCTGCTCAACGGGTTGTGATTATTTTGCTCATTTTTTCGTTAATTAACTGAACGACTCCCTTCTATTTATTGTTGACCGTTTTGAGATAGTTAACCGCTCATGCCGAATCATTGGACAACTCTCTTTATATTTATTAATTAACCGGTGATGCAATTCTTCTGCCTTCATTTTCAGAAAAAAATGTTGGTTAGGGAGTCCAACATTGCATTGACCGAACGAACGGTCTAGATCCGACATTTAAATGAGGTTGATCGAACGAACGGTCTAGATCTGACATTTAAACAGGGGTGGATGACTAGCGTGGTCCCAAGTTAAAATCAAATATAGTCAGAAAAAAAATCTAATTAACCTTGCCAAAAAAAGAAAGAAACACGCCTCTAGTTTGATTTTATTAATTATTACTATTACTATAATCAAAAGTGCGCCCACGATCCGGATTCAAAATCCACATCTCCACGGATTGCTCTCGGCCGTCCCATATAGCATACCGGTGTCCTATTCCTCCCCCCTCCAACGGAGTCCTGACGCGTCGCCCCCAATCCGACCCGAGGCGGCTGTAGACTCCATAGAGTTGCCGCCGTGCCCTCAGCGTCCGCGGCTACCAATCCGTCGCACCGGCGCCGCCCCACCCCGAGCAAACCCCTCCGCCTCTCACGCGCGTCGCCGCCGTCGCCGTTCCCGTTCAACCCATCGCGTCCCTGGTGTCTCGACCCCGCCCGCAATTTTGGCCGTTCGGTTGCTGAGGTATGAGCCCCCTTTCATCCTTGATTAGTTAGTTAATCCCCTTTTGGGGTCTGCCGGTGCACACCGTCTAGATCCGGCCCTGGAACTGCCGGATCATGGGGGGACAGATTTCCTTGCGAGTACATGGCATCTAATCATTAGATTTTCATTTACTGCAAGATCATGTGTACTGTTTTGAATTGTCTCAATTAAGCCGCAACTTTGATAGCAGATAGAAAGTATTTACACTTCAATCTGGGGGGAAGATGGCAGGTGGTTGATATGCTGAGTGGTCAATGCAAATTGCTGTTAAATTTGTTTAACCTGATGGTCTTATATTGTTATGTGTTGACTAGCATAGAGTATCCATCTGTTGCTTGCTTCTATTACACGTCCTTTCACTGTGAATATATTTTGTAGTTCAGTGTGTCTGTTTCCAGTAATAAATCCACTGTGATATGTTGGAACTGCTGAATCCAATCCAACCATTGTTGACCCCCAACTCTATCTATACTTTCAGTTAATTCCTTCCTTATCCCATCCAACTGGATCCTGATCCCAGGCACCAGCCTAGACACTTCCCATGGTGGCCACTGCCGCTGTCCATGACTGCGGTGACACCTGCTGGTCTCTCTGCCGTGACCTCCCTGACCTTCAGTAATATCATTGGTTCCTTGATGCCTCTGTACCATTCTCCTCCCTGCTCAATAACCTATCCCCAGTAACCACCACCACCAGCCATTGCCAGGGTGTCCTCTCTGCCATCACCATGGAATTAGTTTACCTTTTCTAATATTTTTCTGTCATACAGCAGCTGTTCTTCCTAGATAAACATTTAGCTAGCTTTCTCACCTTTGATTGCTACTTATAATTATTGTTTTTTTTCCTGAAGATCATCTTGTAATGAGGACATGCAGTAGTTATGCTCTTTTTGTAATATTTCTCTGCATTTTGCAGATAGCATTGGAGAAACTTCTCTGATCGTGTTTTTACATGTAAAAAGTTAAGGGGGGCAAACTTATCTGCAACTGAAATAAGTAGCGGGATAATATGGTTGACATGAACACTGATCACATTTTTGAGGTTCCTGACACTCCTGACCGAATACAGCAGTCAGTGTGCCCTGTATCAAGCTCAGCTGCTACGAGAGGTGTAACAAGGATGGCTGGAAATCCTTCACCAGCCCGGAGACTCAAATTTAAGATCAAGAATATTTCAACCCAAGGCCAATCAAGTAGAGGTGATGCAGTTAGTGAACTGCGTGCACCATTAGACACTGACAATATTTTTAAACAAGCTGAATTGGCTCGAAAATTGTCCCCACCAAAGTTAGATAGGACTACTGGGAAATCTGTTGTGAACGGGAATGGGGCTCACAGTCATGATTTGGATCAGAGCAGCAGCATTTCAAATCACATGATTTGTAGGGGTGATGGAGTAAGGGGCAGTAGCTGCCAAATCAGAGAAGGGCAGGTTGGTCATCGAGGCACAAGCCGTCAGCATGTGGACTTGCTTGGTGTGGGGTCAGATCTTCCTACTACCATGGTGGAAAACCCGCGAAACAGAGCAAAAAATAGCACCTCTAATGGGCTGAAGGAAGTAGTAGGTTCTGATGTTTTTTCAGCATCGGGTCCCAGGGAGGAAAGAAGAGAAGCGATCAATATCCAGGGTACAGCAGGACTCTCAAGTACACCATGCGATGTTCCTCAAAGACAAGTGGTTCGGAGAAAGTTGGTGCGAAATGGTTGTATTTCTCCCTCTAATGTAGTCAAAAGAAGTGTAATTGCTGATGAAAAGCGGGAAATGTGCTCTACAAGTGGAGTATTACGTTATCGAAATCCTCAGGATGATGTTTTTCATACAGGAACTATAATTGATCTTACTGATAAGTCACCAACAATAACAAAGAATGGAGCCTCTGTAAACTATATGGAAACAACTGCATCCGAGAAGTTCAGAACAGCCAGAGCTGGGGGGACTCTAATTCCACAGGGTGCAAATCAAGCAAGCAGCAGTAACTGTTCTGAAGGTTTAAACAACAAGGGCAAAGAAATCATCCATCATGTTATGGGAACTGAGCGGGCTGGAGAGGCTGATACGATGAGGTATGCCCTATCTCTTTGTTCACTAGATGAGTACAACGTATTGAAGAATTGTTTTTTCTCCCAACAATGCAATAGGTCAACCCCGAATTTTAATGTGTGTTGGTTGAAATTGAATCGGAGTTCATAAAGTTTTTAGTGCATGCACATCAATGTAGTGTTTAAAACTCAACTGAATTTGTAGAAGCCAGAAAAAAGTGAATTAGTAAATGGAAGCATGCGTAATTCATTTTTTATACTATTTAGACATCTGTCACATATCTAGAATCTTATTAAACATCCTCTGTTGTAGGGTTTGTCCAAGGGCTCCAGTAGGTTCTTCTTTTGTAAATGACGACAGTACTGGCATTTCTCAGCAAGGTTGGAGAACAACACATAATCATACTATTAAGTTACCCGTGTCATTGTTGTGTAAGACGACCAGTACTTCTGGAATGGAATCTGGATCTTCTGGACCATCTAATCAGGGCCATGAAACCGCAGCAGAAGAAACCAATAACTCATTAAGTGCAGCAACCACTACGCGGTCTGCAAGTTTGAGGAATAGGACAATAAGGATCAGTAAAGGAAAGAGGAAACACACCTCAAGTTCCTATCATCCTGGTGAAAGCTCTAGTTCTGTTAATGAACTTGGTAGTTCATGTCTTGCACCTTCAGACACAACAGCTGGCAGAAATCATACCACTCGTCGTCATAATATTTCTGTAATAGATATTGATGACATACCTTCCCCTGAAGCTCGATCTAGTTTGAGTGGCCGCAGTAACGGAACCTCGATTGATCCTAACGTAAGTGCACAGTTGGAGGCTGATGAATTGTTGGCTCGGCAACTTCAGGAGCAGCTTTACAGTGAAACACCTCGTGTTGCTCCTAGAGAAGAGGTAATTCTTGATCATCTCTTTCCACACCTTGTATTTGTGTTGTGCGTGTGTATTTCTCTCAACTTCTTGGAGGTTCTACTAGTTCCTCAGTGAGATAATTGTTTTTCATAAAGCAGATTGATGCAATCGTAGCAATGTCACTTCAACATGAAGAAGATGCAGAACGGACATCTCGAGCTGTAAGAGCACCTGCAAGGTGGCATCCCAACGATACCGTAAGAACACTTGTCTCGTTGTTGGTTTTCTGGAAGTTAGTTGATATCTTTGATATTTTCATTTAAACTAAAATCACTATGCCTCTTTTTGATGTATTCCCTTTATGTTGCTCCAAACCTAGCTTGCACATTAGCAGTTCCTGGCTTCTCAATTGTCGGAACTGAAGTTATAGGGGCAGTGCCCATTAAAATCAGAACTATGCTGATAAGCATTTGTTAGTTTGGCTATGCTTAAGTGACCATTCATGCTAAAAATCAGAACGATGCTGGTAAGCATTTGTTAGGTTGACTATGCTTAAGTGAATATTCATGCTATTCATAACAGGTCAAACAACCTTGTTTACTTCGAAGGATGTTCCCATATATAGCGAATATTCGTTATGACTAAATACCTTGCATGTGTGGAGATTGACATATTTTATCTTCTTATCCTTTTTTGGCTAGAGAGCTGCACGAGCATCGCGTTTAAGTGCTTCTCAGCGTGGTATTAGGGCCAGATATGAGACGGCAATTTCCCATATGCAGAATGCAGCTCCAGTAACTTTGGGTTTGGTATTGCTTCTCTCCTGCCCTTGTAGTTCCTCTACCTTTAAAACCTGTAACTACTTTGAAGGAAGATTTTTAGGTTTAAAAAGATAAGACTGCCATATCTTTCTGCTTCGATGTCATTCACGTTTAACTCAACATTACTGCCTAAGTTGTTGTAAGTATATACCGAATGGCATGAAATTAAGTCGAAATTATATGCCTTCCTACTACGAACAGAACATTCCTATCATGGTGAAAAACTTTTTGACACTGATTTCATGTGATGAGCTGTATGTGACTTCCATGTGAACTTTCTGATATCTATGGTTTGAATTTCCATGATTTACCAAATTGGTTGTGTTTCATCTCCTTGGATTACTGAACCACCTCAGAACATGACTTTCCTTACTTCACCTTATCAGAGAGGGTGTCCTTTTTGTGTTACAAATTTGTTTTTGTAGAAATGTAGGGAAAGGCTGCGTACAATAGACCCAAAGTGGTCGGACCCTTCCCCAGACCCTGCGCAAGCGGGAGCTACATGCACTGGGGCTGCCCTTTTTAAGCAATGGGTTGTATATATGTTGAGCAGCTGTTTAAAGTAAACTAAAATGTGTAGTAGAATACTCTCGCATCAAGTAAAACCATCCTTGAGTTTACAGTTTGTGATTGCCTGAATCGACTCTCGGAGATCATTAACAGCTTCTAGTGTCAATTTTTCAGAGGGCTTTTCGTGCCGGATATCGTGCTGCGCATATTCAACCTAATATCGATTTGTAAGTGGCGCCTCCCTGTTCTATTTCTACTGCTTGAGTGAAGTTGGCTGAGTATTTTGAGAGCTTGAAACAGCTTACATATTTTGATTCAGTTAGCTATTTGCTGATTGTTTTACATGTAGCGTTGCATCATACTCCCTCTGTCCATAATTCTTGTCATGGTTTTAGTTCAGTTTAGCAGCTTCACTGTATTGTGTAGCTGGGTCCTATTTATGTGATTACAGTCTTGTTTTCTGAAAAAAAAAAGTTTCTAAAAGATAACTGTTTTCCAATTTGAATGCATCTTTGATTTACTCTTCTGGGTTCTCTATGTAGTGGATAGGGTAACATACATGTTTATACAATTTGCTGATGGTAAATAAATAAGTTGTACAAATGTTGAACACTTACTAAAGGAGCTTCTGTTGCAGAAATGATTATGATGCGCTACTTGCGTTAGATGAAAATAACCACCAGCATACTGGTGCTTCGGAAAGTCAGATCAATAACTTGCCTCAGTCAGTATTTCAGGTAAATTAGTCGGTCAGTACTTACAAAGTGGTATCTGTTTTTATGGCTTCTCTGTAAGAAGTCCTGATGACTAGTCCTTTTTTTTACAGTCAACTAGCACCGAAGAGCCTTGCGCAGTCTGCCTTGAGAATCCATCTTTCGGAGATACCATCCGCACTTTGCCATGCTTTCACAAGTTCCACAAAGAGGTATGCAGTCTTGCTGTCAGGCGCCATAACCCTTGTCCCTTGTTATGTAATGTGTTTGCAATAATGACGTGAAATTGCTTCCACCTTGCAGTGCATCGACGAATGGCTGAGGAGAAAGAAGCTGTGCCCTGTTTGCAAGTGTGGGATCACAAGTAGTTAGTCAATGCAGTTTTAGTTTTCGTGCTTTTCCTTTTAGCACAACTTACTCAGCTGCATCTTTGGATGCATTTTTCTGTTGGTAGTGGTACATATCGTATCGGAGGGTTGCCCTCGGTGTTCTCCCAATGCCCCGCGGTGCATTTTGTTCTGATGGATAATACTTAATAATCAATATTTCCCGTGTTCACCATTTTCTGTATCCATGTTACGAATACTTGATATTCAATAACTGGCATCTAGTTCCACAGTGCATGGGATGCTTGTCAGATATGATGTCGCAATACCATTGCGAGATTAACGAGAACACATTGAAGATTAAAAGAAAAGAGAGAACACATCGCCTATCCCCTTGAAAGTTAATACTATCACTTTCGCTTTCGATTGGATGCAGAGTTGCATGATACTATTATTTCCCAGTGACTTCTGCATCAACTTTGTCCACAAGAGCAGCAACTTCAAACGAATGGAACATGTGAATGAAAAAACTAGCTAAAAGCTTTGCATGTGTCGGTTTTTTAGACTGATTGGGTTGGAAGTTCGTAGTGTTGAGGTTGAAAGCCTTAGTTATTTACTTTTTACAAGTGAAAAGTTGTAGTTTCTGGGTTGAAATATGGATCGTCTCATCGACGTAGGAAGAAAGTCGATGTACACATGTTGATACCTCAGGAATATAATGTCTTCGACTAATCTAGAGATGGAACCGTGGGATGGTCCTTGCGAGTTTTGACCGTTGTTGATTTTTCTTTTTAACAACGGGGCTGAACATGGTGTCATTACAAAAAATGATTGATCCAATTATCTATACCAATATTTTTTAATTAATATAAAAAGACAAAGGGGCAGATCCAATTAATCTTGGCGATCAATCAAACCATACCGATCCAACGATATAGATTTCTCAAATGGTGAGTGCTCAACATGTTTAGTGTACAATTAATATCACACCAAATACAAACCTCCATAGTAATCACACAATTAACACAGAATTCATATCCTATCTAATATCAGCGTGTAATTAATTTTCTCCTTAATATCAACGTGCATTGCAGGTACGCATTTGCTAGTTATAAGAAAGAATCGGATTGTAAAAACCTTGACATCTTTTTTTTTTGAGCGGTAAACCTCACTTTATTAAGCCGGGGTTCGGTTTACAGGGATGACAATCGGGTCATGGGGTAGACCCAGCCACAGATGGCGACCTACTTCTAAAGACGAAGAAAATTTGCTAAATTATGAGCCTCAAAATTTAAAACACAACCTTCAAAAATAAATTCACAGCTAGTAAAATCCTTTGATCAAGCTTCGATCTCCTTGATGATAGCGCTATACCGTCCCTCTGATCCCTTCTTTATCTCTGTAACAACTGGTTGACAGTCACATGCAATAATGATTTGCCTCAACGAGAGATTATGCGCTAAGGCCAAAGCTTCTCTGCACGCGAGCACTTCCACTGTGTCAGCTAGAGGGGCAGCACCCCTAGGTGGATTAATTCCACTAGTGGATTAGATCCCTAGCAAACAAACAAGGCCTCAAGGAGCCTTATCATTGCCACCCCCGTGCAAACACCCACGGGAAGGGTGATCGTTGTGTGGGGCAGGGTGTAGAAGCAGTGGCGTAGCCAGCACAATAAGTCAGGATGGTCCATCAATATAAATATTTACGTAAGTTTATTTATTTTCAAAGAAATATTTTTTTACTACACTATATAGAAGCTATGGGGAAATTCCAGGGTGGTCCATGGACCACCCTGTCGTCTTCTGTGTAGAAGGGGGATGGGGAAGACTCCGACTTGTTGAGCATGCATGAAGGTTGTTGTAAATTGAAATATTGAACCGCTAGTAGTATTTCCCGCTGTCGTCTTCTACAAGCTGGCAAGGGATTCTTGCTGTACTTCTTTAACAAGATAAGAAAATCATATTTTCTTTGAGTTTATAATGTTGTATTTCGCTGGCCAGAAAAGCTGATGATCTTATATGAAAAGTGGTGTGACAAGTGGCGATCAAAATTGCATTTTGAAAACTTCTCGGTGTACTTTCCAGACTCTTTGGGTGAAAACCATGAGTTTGGTCTTCCCGATAGTTGTTCAGTATTGCCAATTTGCCGTAGCCCTCTGCTAACTTCTAGTGCAATCCCTTGACTAAATAGCCCGCAAAAAAGAGAGAGAGAGAGACAGAATAATAGTTATATAAACTGTACATCAAATGCAAACAAGAAGCACCAGTGGTCTAGTGGTAGAATAGTACCCTGCCACGGTACAGACCCGGGTTCGATTCCCGGCTGGTGCATTTTTGCCTCGTCATCCACTTGGCAATGGGAAAACAGAGGAAGGATTAATACTTTGGCATTTGCACACGTTTCGTTTTTTAAGCTGATCATCCACAAGATTGGTTGACTTGGCACAAGATATGTCTGTGCACGTCAAAACTTGATATCTAAATTCAATTTGCGCATCGAGAAAATAAAATAGAATCTACTGTAGTTACCTTGTGTTGACTGGGAAGGATTTAAAACATGGCGGTTATGGTCTTACATTTACATATTTACACCCTCCGTAAACTAATATAAGAGTGTTTGTTTGTTTTGTTCGTTTACTGATTGTCGGTTTTATATTAATTTACAGAGGGAGTACCATTTTTTCCTTTACTGATTGTCAGTTTGTTTTGCTCCACCCAAAAGACGAGTGACCTAGCACACAATATAACTGTATGCATGTAAAAACTTGATCCGTAAAATCAGTTTGTGCTTTGAGAAACAAATATAGCCTAACTATCTCACGGAAGTAATTTTGGCTATATTTGTGAACGATGTTGTTTCTTCGTGTCAAATGACATTTTTGTAGAAAAGTCCAGTATAAATGTAGATGCTCGTATACACATGCGTACACATATTTCTATGACTGGAAAATATTTAAGACATGAGATGACATGACAAGATTTAAAACATTGCGTTCCCGTCTTACATTTACATTTTTAATATTTTTAGCTAACTTTTTTTTTATTTTTTTTGTTCGTCTTCCACCCAAAAGCTGAGTGAGTTGGCACATGATAAGCATCTACACGTAAATACTTGATCCCTAAATTCAGTTTGCGCACCGAGAAATAAATAGAGCCTAATTATCTCGTGAGAGTCATTTTGGCTATATTTGTGAATGATATATAGGCTCACGGATATGCCCCTGCAATAAATCTAGATAAATTCGAGCACGTGTGTCAAATCTATAAATCAAATTTGGGTAGACAAGTTCAACGGCAAAGAATAATTCTTGTGTAAACTGAATTTGAAGTTAAACTTAATTAATGGTGTAGCCCGTAGCAACTCCACTCAATTGGTGGGATTTACTGAAAATTAAAAACATGGCGATTCTAGCCTTACATTTACACTAGCAAACATACCCGTGTGTTGCAACGGGAGAGAAGAAAAATAAGACTCTATCTCACAATATAGCAATTCTAGCATTAGTTGACATGAACTAGGATTGGCCGGTTCGACGAGAACGCCCAACAGTGCAGCATCCGGACAATGCCTTTCGTTCCATATTCCCAAGCAGCAACACAACTTCTTAGCCTCTTTGCATTATATATCCAGCCCACAATCTATGCAACGTGAAGGATCCCGTTTAATTAGCTCACACCAGACAACC
The DNA here is from genome assembly GCA_021437245.1 of Aegilops speltoides. Lineage (NCBI taxonomy): Eukaryota > Viridiplantae > Streptophyta > Magnoliopsida > Poales > Poaceae > Aegilops > Aegilops speltoides. Next base: position 439,915,448 of record CM038142.1, read on the forward strand.
GTTGAACGTACTCCCCTCGGTCCTTTTTAGTTTGCATATAAGTTCTGTCACAATACCAAAGTATCTATAATTTGACCAATCTTATAGGAAAAAGTATCAACAATCACAATACCAAATCAATTTCATCAAATTCATTATGGAATGTAATTTCATATCATATATATTCACTATTGTAGATGTTGATATTTTTAACATAAATTTAGTCAAACTTTGCAAAGTTTGACTTAACATAACTCTTATACGCGGAGAAAAAAAAGGACTGAAGAGAATATATAAATGATGGCCACTAGGGTTTGACCTCGTAGCCTCATGCTATCCCGCCAGCCGTGCTAGCCACTCCACTCAATATACATACAAATAAAATACCTTACTTGAAAAAATGTGATGTGATTTTAAATTATTTGCATATTATTTAAAAGACTCTTCATATAATAAAATAATACTTATTTATTATTATTATTATTGTATAATTTTAAAAGTGTTCACATATTTCATAAACATATAAAGATAATTTTAAAGTGTTTATATATTCAAATAAATTTTCATAGAATTTTAAAAATGTTCAGATTATTAATAAAGTATCCATGTAGTATATAAAAGTGTTCATAGTTAAGAGAATGTTTATGTGTTTTACAATTATTCACATGTTTAATAAAGTTTGTGTGTTTGCCAATATACATACATATATATTAAACAAAATAAATATAAAAGATGTATGTAAACATAAATATGGGTATAGTGTGCCCCAGACTGTAGGTCCGCAATTGAATATTATTTGAATTCTACAAATAATAGTAATAATTCATAAATATCATTTTAATTATGTGAATAATTTTAAATAATTATTTGAATATTTTTAAAGTAAATTATTTATTTGTATATATATGTTTACAACATACAAATATTATTATTATTGCTGCGATTATAGATTACAAATTTATAAAAATAAAAATACTACCATGTCAAAAATAGGTCGCACTGACTGTAACCCATTTAAGCCCGATGAGCGTGTTTAGTTAACATGGTAGGGTGTGTTTGGATGGCAGCCTTGAGCTACCATACCAAAAATTTGGCACTGACTACGGACGCGGCTATTACGAACAATAAAATCATTTTGAATAGCAAAAAAGGTAAATTATGCATGATGCTCATGTGCATGATGCCCGTGCAAATTTTGATGAAGTTTGTACATTCAAGGAGCTCGTGGAAAAAAGGAGAAAATTTGGGTGGCTGAGAAACTTTTGAAAACAGAACCGTTCACACCTGATTTTGTCTTTTATTGCCACGAGCTCCTCGAAAGTCCAAGCACACCAAAATTTTGCACCAACATCACACATTTGAGCATCTAACATTTTTTTTAAAAATTAAGCTTTTTTTAAAAAATATGCTATTTGTTTTTATTTTACTGTTAACTGGTGTACATTAGCCCGGACACCGAATGAATTATTGCATGACTACCAACATTGATAGGGGTTTGATTGGTGCCATTTTTTATAGCTGCTGCTAATTTTTGGTCACAAGCACGTTCTTCATGCCTACTCGTTAGCGAGCTGGTGGTGGCTGATTCCTGTGCCAATTTTGGCTCGTCATGATTTGGTCGCGGGGCACTGAATGCCAACCAAACAGCCCCTAAGGCTTGTTATCCTTTCGGTTTATCAGCGAGATCTAGTGAAGTGGGTACACAATGTTGTAGGTTCGCTACCATTTTACATATCAATTATTTGTTTGTACTATTCGCCAATAGGCGGGATTTGACGGTCAGAGACACATAGTAGTGTTCTGGGGAATTTTAACCACATTTGGTACTAATTCATGTTGTTTGGGAGGTTTAAAAAAAATGTGATGTTAATGTCCCGTCCATTCTCTTTCAGTCATTGACAGTGGGCCGAACACCATGCTAAAACTCCACGCAGGCATTGTTGACGGCTTCAAACGAGAGTTGCATCGTATTTACATCCTGGGACAAGTTTGAGCATCAATTTCACGTATTTTTCGACTTCAGGCACCAAAGTGATCATCCTGCGCAACTTGATGTACCACCGGTGTATTTGTGTCTTCTCAGGTGTAGCTCGTAGCAATAGGCCTCCTTTAGTTCATAGGATAAGAATATCATATGAATAAAAAAATCATAGGAAAGAGATGTCATTTGAATCATATGATACCAATTTTTTCATCGGGTCCAGGCTGATGTTTTCTTTCCTTTGAAATGCGAAGGATTGGTTCCTTTCCTACACAGGAATAGAAATCCATGTGTACAAACCAAAGTGATAATCCTGCGCAACTTGATGCATCACAGGTGTATTTGCGTCTTCTCAGGTGAAGCTCGTAGCAATCGGCCTCCTTTAGTTCATAGGATAAGAATATCATAGGAACATGAAAATCGCAAAAAAATGAGATAACATGTATCTCAATTTCTATATATGGTAAGAGATGCCATTCGAATGATATGATAGCAATTTTTTTCATCGGGTTCAGGCTGATGTTTTCTTTTCGTTGAAATGCGAAGGATTGGTTCCTATCCTACACAGGTATAGAAATCCATCGTGTACAACCAAACGGCTCCAAATGAATTCAACAAATTCATATCCATCCGAATTCCTACAAAATATACGTAAATCAAAGGAGGCCTCAATTGGTTCTCCTATTTTTTTTAGGGAAAGAGATGCCATTTGAATCATATGGTAGCAGTTTTTTCATCAGGTCTAGGCTAATGTTTTCGTTCCTTTGAAATGCGAAGAATTTGTTACTATCATACTCCCTCTGTAAACTAATATAAGAGTGTTTAGATGACTACTTTGGTGATCTAAACACTCTTATATTAGTTTACGGAAGGAGTACATAGGAATATATGTAAACCAAATGAGGCCTCAATTAGTTCTCCTATAATTTTGGTTACGCTAGTATGATTTGGAAGCACACGACATACATCAAATCCAAGATACTAGCAAGATCACCAAATACGCTGCCGTGGGATGTCTTTCCCTTTATTCCTCACACAACACACACCACACATACACATACGCTACCGTGGGATGTCTTTCCTTTATCCCCCCCCCCCCCACCCCCACACACACAACATGACAGCAATGGAGGTGCACCCGCCCTCCATTCCCTTTCAGTAATTGATAGTGAGCACGCCACACATGCATCGTTGACGGCTTCAAACAAAAGTTGCATCGTATTTACACCATGAGTCAAGTTTGAGCATCAGTTTCACGTTTTTTTTACTTTAGGCATCAAAATGATCATCCTGCACAATTTGATGTACCACCGGCGTATTTGCGCTTCCTTAGATGTAGATTGTGGCGATCGACCTCCTTTAGTTCATAGGATAAAAACATCATAGGAAAAAAACGACATGTATCTCAATTTCTATAGGAAAAGAGATGTCATTCGAATCATATGATAACAATTTGTTCATCGGGTCTAGGCTAATGTTTTCTCTTCTTTGAAATGCGAATAATTGGTTCCTATCCTACTACAAACCAAACGGCTCCAAATGAATTTTACAAATTCATAGCCATCCGAATTCCTACAAACTAGTACAAACCAAAGGAGGCCTCAATTGATTCTCCTATTTCTTTTTTGTTATGCTAGCATGATCTGGAAGCACACTACACACACCAAATCCATGATACTAGCAAGAGCACCGAATACGCTGCCGTGGGATGTTTTTCACTTTCTTCCCCACACAACACGCACACAGTCACACGCACACAGCATGACAGCAATGGAGGCGCTCCCGCCCTCTCCGGAGAAAGGACCCAACCGCAAGCGCGCACCACTTGCCCGCCGTGGCGTCGGACCCGTGGTGGACTCCCCCGAACTTCCCGTCCATCGTCGCCTCAAAAATCCATCGCTCCTCGCCACCGACTTTCGCTCCCCGCCGCCCCGTCCGCCCCCTCCCCCCCGACCTGCCTGTGTCGTGCTCCCGGCCCACCCAAGCTCCACTCAGGCCCAATGCGGCCATAAAGATCTCTCCCACACTTCTCCTCCGCCCACCGCCGCGCCCCAGGACTGCCGCCGGGTCCTAGTTTCGTCTTCCCCGTCGCCGCCGACGCCTCGCAGCCCCGGCAAACCCCTTTCGCCGCTGACGCGCGCGCGTCCCTCCCGTTTCCGCCCCGTCGAGTCGACGCTGCTGCCCCGTCAGCAGTTCTGGAAATTGGTTGCTGAGGTATAAGCCTGAGAAAGTTCTCAACTTTCTCGACGATTTTTTCCCCTTCCGAATCGGGCGATTGGTTAAATCCCACCGGCCTCCGCGACACAGTCTAGAATCTCTGGATCCGCCCCTGGCCCTCGGGTCTTGAGTGCGAGATTGGTTTGGGGTTTGAGGGGATAATTTTGGTTTTATATCATTGTTCAGGCAGATTCTCCTACATTGAGGTTTCGTTTATCACGGCGGCGCACGATCATAGGATCTGCTAGGACATATCGGGATTTGGTTCCATCATCTCGATTTATGGCCAGTAGATTCCTCAAGTAGCATTGTTTTTTCTGTTGGCCGAGCCTAAAGTGGCATTGTTTAAGGCTGTCCCTGTCCACCCATGAATGTCAGTTTCTAGTACCCAATGTTTGTCCAGGTTCCTTTCTCAGTGCAAAATTTGTTGTTAAAATTTAGCAACCATATACTCAAGTTGTTAAAATTTCAGTAATCCCTTCTATCTTTATTTAGCAACCATATACGTAGTATTTGTTTAGCCCAAAGCCTGTATTATTGTCTATACTGCTACATGTGGGATTTCTTCTTAGTGCGTGACCAAGCTCTTCTGAACGTACGTCAGGTGCACAAGGGCCGTTGAATGCAATGGAAGGGGGTGCAAGTGTAGCTGGAAAGGCTGAGTTTAAGGAATGCTTACGCCTGACTTGGAGCCAGCCTTATATTCTTCGACTTGTTTTCTCTGCTGGCATCGGCGGTCTTCTTTTCGGATATGATACAGGTATGAACTATGTTCTTACACGTCACAAGATACAGGCACACTGGTCTCTATTTTTACTGCTGACTTGCTGAGGTACCATGATGATGCTTATGTTTCTTCTATATATGTTTAGCTAAACTTTGGGGGTGCAATTGATGGCAAATTTGTCTCATTGTTGACATATATAGTTTTTGTTGCTAGGTGTCATATCTGGAGCACTTCTGTTCATCCGAGATGATTTTATTGAGTTACAAAAGAACACTACTCTAAGGGTACGTGTGGTTATATCAATCTGGTTCGACTTTAGTTTCTGCAATCTTAAACCCTTAAGTAAATTACTCATGTAGCTATAACATCTCATGGTGTGGCTGATTCGGATGCAGGAAACAATAGTGAGTATGGTTGTAGCTGGAGCTATTGTTGGAGCTGGACTTGGTGGCTGGATGAATGACAGATTTGGAAGGAGGCCTTCCCTCATTATGGCAGATGTTCTGTTCCTTGCAGGTGCTGCTGTCATGGCCTTTGCCCCATCACCTGCTGTTATCATTGTTGGGAGGATCTTTGTTGGTCTTGGAGTTGGAATGGCTTCCATGACAGCACCTCTGTACATCTCTGAAGTCTCCCCGGCTAGAATAAGAGGGGCGCTAGTGAGCACAAATGGCCTTCTTATCACTGGAGGGCAGTTCATGGCATACCTTATTAATCTGGCATTCACCAAGGTACTAGATGACTGACTTTGAAGTTCCATTATTATTTGGAAAGAGAGAAATAGGCAGACTTTTGAAGGGAAGAGATGCTCCCCTGAGACTGTCGCTGCTATTGCTAGAGATGAAATAGCAATGTTCAAGGAGGCTACTTTTTAGTGTCTTTATTTCCTTTTTGGGTTTCCTGAGTTTTGTTTCTTTAAGTGTGTGTGTGGGCTCTGGCCGCTGTATACAACACCTGGAACCTTGGTTCCTTTCCCTCTTCTAATATGAAAAGGCAGAACTATTGCCATGTTCCTTCCAAAAAAAAAGTTCCATTATTTGATACATGATCAAATCTTTTCACCAAATAGTAGCAATAACGATATCTCTGCGAATTCCGTCAGGTGCCGGGAACTTGGAGGTGGATGCTTGGCATTGCAGGATTCCCTGCCCTTCTTCAGTTCATACTAATGTTGACGCTCCCAGAATCACCAAGATGGTTATACAGGCAGGTCAGTATTTCTGCACAAATGAGCTGTCAGATTATTGGAAAACACCATCGTCACATAGCCTAGTGTCTGTACATAGTACAATGTCTTAGAAAATTGTTGCTGAGAAATTAAAATGTTGGCAGTATGTCTTTTCAAAAGAAATGTACTTAAAATTTCTAAAAGGTTTCGTTCTCTTGGCTAACAGGGCAGGAAAGAGGAAACTGCCGCCATTCTGCGGAAGATTTACCCTGCAAATGAGGTGGAAGAAGAGATTGAGTCCTTGCGAAAATTAGTTGAAGATGAGATGGTCCTGGAGGGGTCCATAGGCGAGCAGAGCGTATTCGGCAAGCTGAAGAAAGCATTTGGAAGCAAGGTTGTCCGCCGTGGCCTCATGGCTGGTGTCATTGTGCAGGTCGCCCAGCAGTTTGTCGGCATCAACACCGTCATGTACTACAGCCCGACGATCGTCCAGCTGGCGGGTTTCGCGTCCAACGACACGGCCATGGCCCTCTCACTCATCACCTCAGGACTCAATGCCATCGGCTCGATCGTGAGCATGTTCTTCGTGGACAGGGTCGGCCGGAGGCGCCTGATGCTCCTCAGTCTTATTGGCATTGTCGTGTGGCTCGCTGTGCTTGGCAGCACTTTCCTCAGAGCCGCACACAATGCCCCACCTGTCAGCGATGTGGAGACGCGTCCGTTCGCTAACCAGACGTGCCCAGAGTACGACCCCAACGTCCACTGGAGCTGCATGGACTGCCTCAGGGCCGCATCCACGTGCGGGTTTTGTGCTCATCAAGGAAACACGGTAAATTCGATCCCTTCTTGTACATCATTGTAAAACTGGTGTCATTCTTTCGTAAGAATTGCTCATGATCTGCAAATCTTTCCATGCACAGCTTCTTCCTGGCGCTTGCCTGGCAATGAACAATGAAACGCGAGGGGTGTGCCATGCCGACCACCGTGAGTTATACTCGGAAGGGTGCCCAAACAAGTACGGGTGGCTGGCGCTGCTCGCGCTGGCCGCATACATTGTCTCCTACTCGCCCGGCATGGGCACCGTGCCATGGATCGTCAACTCGGAGATATACCCGCTGCGGTTCAGGGGACTCTGCGGCGGCATCGCCGCGGTGGCCAACTGGGTGTCCAACCTCATCGTGACGCAGACGTTCCTGACCCTGACCAAGGCGCTGGGCTCGGCGGCCACCTTCTTACTCTTCTGCGGCGTCTCGTTCATGGCGCTCATCGTGGTGTTCCTCACCGTGCCGGAGACCAAGGGCCTGCAGTTCAAGGAGGTGGAGAAGATGCTCGGGAGCAAGAACTACAGGCCTTGGAAGCGGTACCACCCCGAGGCACCGACAAAAGGGCGCGAGAGTGGGCTCGCTATGCTATGAAATCTGCATCGACGGTAGCTGTTTGAATTCTCTAAGTAGCAATAGTCTTACAGCACAAGGTTAGCGTGTAGAGGCCTCCGTTGCGTTTAGTCATTTCTAGTTACGTTACGGCAGTTTTTTTTGGTTCCTTGGAAAAAGAGTAGCTACGTTACCACACTGTTGATATGTTAGTACAGTAGTACTGTACTTGTTAGAGTTTACCCCCTGTATCCCGCAAAAAGAAGAGTTACCTCCTTGTGTTTAGAACAGGTAATGGAATTTTGTTTCTGTGTAGGAGTGTGTCACGTCCTAGCCGCGGCAGGGTTTCGCCGGCGACTGGAGCTTCTCTGCTCGGATGAAGGATGGATCCAGAGGTGAGGTTGGGAGGCAGAAGACGGCACACAGGAGAAGACGGGAGAAGATAAGAAAAGAGCAGAAGAGAAGATAAGAAAAGAATGAGAGGCTCAGACTGATTTCATTTCATCGATGGCTCGCTACACGAGACGACTGTTGCTTATACTCCCTCCGTTCTGAATTAATTGTCTTGGAAATGGATGTATCTAGAACTAAAATACGTCTAGATACATCCATTTTCGCGACAAGTAATTCCGAACGGAGGGAGTATATTGCACGGTTCGATTGCACACTTGGTCCAGCCCACAGCCCACACATTGTACTCTTAGCCCACTACACGGTTTGACCCGTTGGTGTGATCCCCTCTCGTTAGGGTTTTCATCTCCTACCGGCGGCGCTTTGGCGATCGACGTGGAGACCGCTCCCCTGCCTCCTCCGTCCGCTACAGGGTCTAGAGCGTTGCCTCTCGACCATCGCTGCTGGGGAGGAGTGGTTAGGGTTTTCCCGTACGCGGCAACCCAGGTTTTCTCTTGACAAGAGATCTTGATGGCGGGCTCGGCAGCGGATTCTGAAGCCGCGCTGAGCGATGTTGAGAAGATGATGAAGGAATTGGGTCTGAAGGAGGAGGATCTTTCGGACATAGTTGTGGAAGAGGGAGATATTCCAGAGGAGGAAGCTAGATGGATGGCGATCGCGCGAGTCCACAACGACAAACCATATAGTCAGTATTGGTTCTTCAGGAACATGCGGGTCGCTTGGGATCTCGCTCAAGAGGTGAAATTCCGGCCACTGGAAGACAACCTTTACACCCTTCAGTTCTCATGCTTAGGTGACTGGGAAAGAGTCATGCAGGAGGGGCCATGGACTTTCAAGAACAAGGTGGTGGTGATTGAATCCTACGATGGATATACTAGACCGTCCACCATTGAACTCAACAAGGTAGAGATTTGGATTCAAATCCACGATCTGCCAGACCTGCTCTTTCGTATGTTAAAACCACTGGCATCAACTGTTGGGGAGTGTATCTATGCCGAGCCAAAATCTCAAGACTTTGAAGGGAATTTCTTCAGAGTAAGGGTTAAAATCGATGTGACTAAACCCCTGAAAAACGCGGTCTCGTTGGTCCTAAAACAGAAGAGGGAGATCTTCCTCGTGAAATATGAGCGGCTTCCTGGCTGGTGTGCAGTATGCGGGCATCTTGGCCACTTGTTTAAGGAGTGCGGGACTGGAATCCATCCTCCGTCAGCATTGGTGTTCAAAAACCTTCGGGCTAATTGGTTCCAGGGCCAGGCAGAGGGCCAGGAGAAGGGAGAGAAGAAGGAGGCGACAGGGGCAGAGGCAGGTCAGGAAGGAACGGAGGTAGGGGCGGAGGCCGCGCAGGCGGTAATGCTAGCTTTAGCACAGGCAGCCAAGCTCGGGACACAACAATGGCAGATGCAGAGGCTAACACGAAGAGGGATGCCATGGAAGTGATTAAGAATTCAGGAAAAACGGCTACAGACTTGGAGGTGCTTGAAGGGAGTCAGACTTCGGTCCTCCCGCTTGCCATAATACCTCCAAGCCCATCCAAGCAAGATCCAAAGAGAACCAAGACAGCTGTGATCCAAAGTGACAAGAACTCGGGAAAGATTACCACCAACAACAAAAAAGATGCGCGTTTGGCGGGCCTCCCAGGGGGGTCGCGCCTGCGCAATGAGTATCCTAACATGGAATTATCGTGGGGCTGGCAAACCCGCGACAATTCATGAGCTTCGTGACCTAACAAAGCAACATGCCCCCTCTATCATTTGTATCTTAGAAACTCAAATAGAGGGCTCCCGTGTGGAGAATTTAGTAGGTACTTTGGGTTTTCATAAAAGCTTTGCAGTCAGCAGTTCTGGTAGAAGTGGAGGAATTGGTCTTTTTTGGAAAGATGAAATAAAGGTTGAAGTCATTGGTTATTCTGAGTACCACATTGATGTTACTATTGATGCACTTGTTGAATTCCAAACAAGAGTTACCTTTGTGTATGGCGAGGCCCAGGTAAATCAGAGGTACAAAACGTGGGACATGCTCCGTGGAATTGCTGGCTTGAGTAGCCTCCCCTGGGCGGTGATCGGTGATTTTAATGAAGTTATACGCGCACATGAACATGATGGAGTAGGCCAGCGAAGTCAGGCTCAGATGGATGCCTTTCGAGATGCATTGGACACGTGTGGTCTAGCTGATGTTGGCTATAGGGGCACTACATGGACCTTCGAGAAAAAAGTGGCTGGTGGTACGTACACTAGAGTCAGGCTAGATAGATGTGTGGCCAACACCGCATGGCTATTGGCCTTTCCTTCGCAGTGGTGGAACATAAGACAGCGACATCATCTGACCATATACCTATCTTGCTGAAGATGATGGATGCACATGCATGCAGGAGGGCCCCCCGAATTTTCAGGTATGAAACTTGTTGGGAGAGAGACCCAACTCTAGCGCCAACAATTCAGGCTGGGTGGACACAGACAGAAGGAGCATCGGTGCAAGCAATGAAAGATTGTTTGATGCGTGTATCCGGAGATCTAGCAGCCTAGGACAAGGACCACTTTGGGAACGTACGCGAGAGATCGCACACTTGAAAGTAGAGTTGCAGCGGTTGTGCGAGGCTCCAGGAAGATCGGGACCTGTCCATGCAGAACTGAAGATCAATGATCGACTAGTCGAACTTTTTCACAGAGAAGAAATGCTATGGAGGCAATGAGCACGAATTGATTGGCTGGTCCATGGGGACAAAAACACATACTTCTTCCACCTCAGGGCGTGTAAACGCAGACGGAAGAACAACATCAAGTCACTTTTACGTGGCGATGGACAGTTGACAGATAACGTTGTTGAGATGGAGCAGATGGTTACCTCGTTCTACAAAGATTTATACAGTACAGAGGGGGTGCAGGGGATGGATCAGGTCCTCCAAACGGTCCCTAGTAAGGTCACAGCTGACATGAACGAGATGCTAAATGCTCCTTACACTCCAAAAGAAGTCAAGACGACATTGTTCAGATGTTCCCAACCAAAGCCCCCGGCCCGGATGGTTTCCCCGCCCACTTCTTTCAGCGTCACTGGGAACTTTGTGGAGATGATGTGACCTCGGCAGTCTTGAAAATTGTTGAAGGAACTGAATCTGCAGAGAGCATAAATGACACAGTGCTAGTCCTCATCCCGAAGGTAAAAAACCCATCTTTACTTTCTCAGTTTCGCCCTATAAGCCTATGCAACGTCTTGTATAAAATTGCATCTAAGGTGATCTCCAACCATCTGAAATTGGTGCTACCGGAGATTATATCAGAAGAGCAGTCGGCCTTCGTCTCGGGAAGACTGATCACTAATAACATCATTACCGCGTATGAATGCTTACACTTCATGAAGAGGAACAAAGCAAAGAAACACCGAGCATGTGCCCTTAAACTTGACATGATGAAGGCCTATGATAGAGTGAATGGAGTTATCTAAAGGCAATCATGCTTAAGTTGGGCTTCAATGAGAGGTGGGTTAATATTATCATGAATCTTGTTACATCAGTTAAGTTTTTTGTCATGTTTAACGGGAAGAAGCTAGAAGAGTTTGTTCCATCCAGAGGGATAAGACAAGGGGACCCGATTTCTCCATACTTGTTTTTGCTGGCAGCAGAGGGCCTTTCGTGCCTCCTAAAATCAAGAGAGTCATCCAGTTTGCATGGGCTACAAGTGGCTCCGTCGGCGCCACCGGTAAACCATCTTTTATTTGCTGATGACAGCCTACTGTTCTTCAAAGCAAGTTACGAGGAAGCCTCCGAGGTGAACCTAGTTTTAGACCAATACTGTCAAGCTTCTGGTCAGAGAATCAATCATGCCAAATCATCGATCTATTTCAGCAAGGGGGTGCCAGACAGCTTAAGGTTGGAAGTGAAGAACCTGCTGAATGTTCCTAATGAAACTTTGAATGAAAAATATTTGGGCATGCCATCGGATATTGGGAGTTCAAAGAATGGAGCCTTCTAGTATCTAAAGGATCGGTTATGGAGCAAAATCCAAGGATGGATTGAAAATGCCTTATCAGCAGCTGGAAAAGAGGTGCTAGTGAAATCAGTAGCCCAAGCAGTCCCAGTATTTTCCATGTCATGTTTTAAACTCCCCAGAGGTCTTTGTGAACACCTAAACATGTTGGTGAGGAAATTTTGGTGGGGAAGTAAAAATGGGAAACGCAAGCCTCATTGGGTCTCTTGGAAAACTATGACACAACCAAAGAGTATGGGGGGCCTCGGTTTCAAAGATTTTGAGTTATTCAACTTAGCCATGTTGGCCCGGCAAGCATGGAGACTCCTGCAGTTTCCAAACTCTCTCAGTGCAAGAATCCTAAAAAGCATCTACAATCCAAACTCTACTGTCCTTGAAGCAACACTAGGGGGTCACCCTAGCCAAGTTTGGCGCGCGGTTGTGGAAGGCAGAGACACATTGAAAGTTGGACTGATAAAGCGGATTGAAAACGGTGAATCTACAAGTGTATGGGATGACAACTGGCTCCCTAGGGATGAGATGATGAGACCCTACGGTTGCATATCCCCCAATCCACCGTCATTGGTCAGTGAACTTATCAATGCCACGACGGCCTCATGGGACAGACAGAGGATTTCGGACGTGTTCATGCCTATGGACACACATGTGATAATGAGCATCCCCATATGTACATGGAATACACAAGATTTCTGGTGTTGGCACTTCGAGAAGAGCAGAAACTTCACAGTCCGGTCAGCTTATAATATGATGGTGGCAATTCGACAGAGAAGGGAGGCATGGCTCGAAGGCTCGCCAGGGCCTTCGTCATCCACAAAGGAAACCACCCTGTGGAAAACACAAGTACCAGGCAAGGTTAGCATGTTCCTATTGTTGGGGAACGTAGTAATTTCAAAAAAATTCCCTACGCACACGCAAGATCATGGTGATGCATAGCAACGAGAGGGGAGAGTGTTGTCTACATACCCTTGTAAAACGAAGCGGAAGCGATCACAACGTAGAGGAAGTAGTCGTACGTTCTCCTCGCGATCCAACCGATCCCAGCGCCGTTACTCCGGCGCCTCCGAGTTCTTGACACACGTACAGCTCGGTGACGCTCCTCGGGCTCCGATCCAGCAAAGCTCCGGGAGAGAGTTCGTCAAGACGACGGCGTGGTGGCGATCTTGATGTTCTACCGACGCAGGGCTTCGCCTAAGCACCGCTATGATATGACCGAGGTGGAATATGGTGGAGGGGGGCACCGCACACGGCTAAGGAACGATCTCAAGGATCAACTTGTGTGTCCATGGGGTGCCCCCTGCCCCCGTATATAAAGGAGTGGAGGAGGGGAGGGCCGGCCCTCTACTATGGCGCGCCCTGAGGAGTCCTACTCCCACCACGAGTAGGATTCCCCCTTTCCTAGTCCAACTAGGAGACCTTCCATGTATTAGGAGTAGGAGACTAGGAAAGGGGAGGGAGAAGGGAAGGAAGGAGGGGGTGCGGCCCTTCCCTTAGTCCAATTCGGACTAGGGCAAGGGGGGTGCGCGGCCTGCCTAGGGCAGCCCCTCTCTCTTTCCCGTATGGCCCATAAGGCCCAATACTTCTCCCCGGCGAATTCCCGTAACTCTCCGGTACTCCGAAAAATACCCGAATCACTCGGAACCTTTCCGAACTCCGAATATAGTCGTCCAATATATCGATCTTTACGTCTCGACTATTTCGAGACTCCTCGTCATGTCACCGATCTCATCCGGGACTCCGAACTCCTTCGGTACATCAAAACTCATAAACTCATAATATAACTGTCATCGAAACCTTAAGCGTGCGGACCCTACGGTTCGAGAACAATGTAGACATGACCGAGACACGTCTCCGGTCAATAACCAATAGCGGGACCTGGATGCCCATATTGGTTCCTACATATTCTACGAAGATCTTTATCGGTCAGACCGCATAACAACATCGTTGTTCCTTTGTCATCGGTATGTTACTTGCCCGAGATTCGATCGTCGGTATCCAATACCTAGTTCAATCTCGTTACCGCAAGTCTCTTTACTCGTTCCGTAATACATCATCTCGCAACTAACTCATTAGTTGCAATGCTTGCAAGGCTTAAGTGATGTGCATTACCGAGAGGGCCCGAGATACCTCTCCGACATTGAGTGACAAATCCTAATCTTGAAATACGCCAACCCAACAAGTACCTTTGGAGACACTGAGAGCACCTTTATAATCACCCGATTACGTTGTGACGTTTGGTAGCACACAAAGTGTTCCTCCGTAAACGGAGTTGCATAATCTCATAGTCATAGGAACATGTATAAGTCATGAAGAAAGCAATAGCAACATACTAAACGATCGAGTGCTAAGCTAACTGAATGGGTCATGTCAATCAGATCATTCAACTAATGATGTGATCCCGTTAATCAAATAACAACTCTTTGTCCATGGTTAGGAAACATAACCATCTTTGATTAACAAGCTAGTCAAGTAGAGGCATACTAGTGACACTCTGTTTGTCTATATATTCACACATGTATTATGTTTCCGGTTAATACAATTCTAGAATGAATAATAAACATTTATCATGATATAAGGAAATAAATAATAACTTTATTATTGCCTCTAGGGCATATTTCCTTGATCTCCCACTTGCACTAGAGTCAATAATCTAGATCACATCACCATGTGATTCACATCGATAGTTCACATCATCATGTGATTAACACCCATAGTTCACATCGCCATGTGACCAACATCCAAAGGGTTTACTAGATTCAGTAATCTAGTTCACATCGCTATGTGATTAACACCCAAATAGTACTAAGGTGTGATCATGTTTTGCTTGTGAGAGAATCTTAGTCAACGGGTCTTTCACATTCAGATCCGTTATGTATTTTGCAATTTTCTATGTCTACAATGCTCGCATTTAAGCTACTCTAGCTAATTGCTCCCACTTTCAATATGTATCTAGATCGAGACTTAGAGTCATCGGATCGGTGTCAAAACTTGCATCGGCGTAACCCTTACTTATTTAACCTTTTGTCACTTCCATAATCGAGAAACATATCCTTATTCTACTAAGGATAATTTTGACCTTGTCGATGATCTACTCCTAGATCACTATTGTACTCCTTGCCAAACTCGGTGTAGGGTATACAATAGATCTGGTATACAGCATGGCATACTTTATAGAACCTATGGTCAAGGCATAGGAATGACTTTCATTCTCTTTCTATCTTCTGCCGTGGTCGGGTTTTGAGTCTTACTCAATTTCACACCTTGTAACACAGGCAAGAACTCTTTCTTTGACTGTTCCATTTTGAACTACTTCAAAATCTTGTCAAGGTATGTACTCATTGAAAAAACTTATCAAGCGTCTTGATCTATCTCTATAGATCTTGATGCTCAATATGTAAGCAGCTTCACCGAGGTCTTTCTTTGAAAAACTCCTTTCAAACACTCCTTTATGCTTTGCGAGAATAATTCTACATTATTTCCGATCTACAATATGTCATTCACATATACTTATCGAAATGTTGTAGTGCTCCCACTCACTTTCTAGTAAATACGAGCTTCACCGCAAGTCTGTATAAACTATATGCTTTGATCAACTTATTAAAGCGTATATTCCAACTCCGAGATGCTTGCACCAGTCCATAGATGCACATTTTGTTAACACCTTTAGGATCTACAAAACCTCTTGGTTGCATCACATACAACTCTTCTTTAATAACTCCATTAAGGAATGCAGTTTTGTTTATCCATTTGCCAGATTTCATAAAATGCGGCAATTGCTAACATGATTCGGACAGACTTTTAAGCATCGATCGAGTGAGAAAATCTCATTGTATTCAACATCTTGAACTTTGTCAAAACCTTTTTCGACAAGTCTAGCTTTGTAGATAGTAACACTACTATCATCGTCCGTCTTCCTCTTGAAGATCCATTTATACAATATGGCTTGCCGATCATCGGCAACTCCACCAAAGTCCACACTTTGTTCTCATACATGGATCCCATCTCGATTTCATGGCCTTAAGCCATTTTATGAATCTGGGCTCATCATCGCTTCCTCATAGTTCGTAGGTTTATCATGGTCTAGTAACATGACTTTCGAACAGGATTCTTGTACCACTCAGTGCGGACCGTACTCTGGTTTACCTCGAGATTTTGTAGTAACTTGATCTGAAGTTTCATGATCATCATCATTAGCTTCCTCACTAATTGGTGTAGGAATCATGGAACTGATTTCGTGATGAACTACTTTCCAATAAGGGAGAAGGTACAATTACCTCATCAAGTTCTACTTTCCTCCCATCACTTCTTTCGAGAGAAACTCCTTCTCTAGAAAGGATCCATTTATTAGCAACGAATGTTTTGCCTTCGGATCTGTGATAGAAGGTGTACCCAACAATTTCCTTTGGGTATTCTATGAAGACGCACTTCTCGATTTGGGTTTGAGCTTATCGGGATGAAACTTTTCACATAAGCATCGCAGCCCCAAACTTTAAGAAACGACAACTTTGGTTTCTTGCTAAACCACAGTTCATATAGTGTCATCTCAACGGATTTAGATGGTGCCCTATTTAACGTGAATGCAGCTGTCTCTAATGCATGATCCCAAAAGCGATATTGGTAAATCGGCAAGAAACATCATAGATTGTACTACATCCAATAAAATACGGTTATGACGTTCGGACACACCATTATGATGTGGTGTTCGGTGGCATGAATTTGTGAAACTATTCCACATTGTTTTAATTGAAGACCAAACTCGTAACTCAAATATTTGTCTCCGCGATCGATCGTAGAAACCTTATTTTCTTGTCACGATGATTTTCCACTTCACTCTGAAATTCTTTGAACCTTTCAACTATTTCAGACTTATGTTTCATCAAGTAGATATACCCATATCTGCACAAATCATCTGTGAAGGTCGAAAATAACGATACCCGCCATGAGCCTTAACACTCATTGGATCACATACATCGGTATGTATTATTTCCAATAAGTCGGTTGCTCGCTCCTTTGTTCCGAGAACGGAGTCTCGAGTCATCTTGCCCATGAGGCATGGTTCATAAGCATCAAGTGATTCATAATCAAGTGATTCCAAAATCCCATCGGCATGGAGTTTCTTCATGTGCTTTACACCAATATGACCTAAGCGGCGATTGCCACAAATAAGTTGCACTATCATTATTAACTTTGCATCTTTTGGTTTCAATATTATGAATATGTGTATCACTACGATCGAGATCCAATGAACCATTTTCATTGGGTGTGTAACCATATAAGGTTTTATTCATGTAAGCAGAATAACAGTTTATTCTCTTACTTAAATGAATAACCGAATTGCAAAAAACACGATCAAATCATATTCATGCTCAACGCATAACGCCAAATAACATTTATTTAGGTTCAACACTAATCCCGAAAGTATAGGAGTGTGCGATGATGATCATATCAATCTTGAAACTACTTTCAACACACATCGTCACTTCACCCTTAACTAGTTTCATTTATTCGCAACTCCCGTTTGAGTTACTACTCTTAGCAACCGAACCAGTACCAAATACCGAGGGTTGCTATAAACACTAGTAAAGTACACATCAATAACATGTATATCAAATATACCTTTGTTCACTTTGCCATCCTTCTTATCCGCCAAATACTTGGGGTAGTTCGCTTCGATGACCAGTCCCTTTGCGGTAGAAGCACTTAGTCTCGTGCTTAGGTCGGACTTGGGCTTCTTCACTTGAGTAACAACTTGCTTGCCGTTCTTCTTGAAGTTCCCTTCCATCCCTTTGCCCTTTTCTTGAAACTAGTGGTCTTGTTAACCATCAACACTTGATGTTCTTTCTTGATTTCTACCTTCATTGATTTCATCATCATGAAAAACTCGGGAATCATTTTTATCATCCCTTGTATACTATAGTTCATCACGAAGTTCTACTAACTTGGTGATGGTGACTAGAGAATTCTGTCAATCACTATCTTATCTGGAAGATTAACTCCCACTTGATTCAAGCGATTGTAGTACCCAGACAATCTGAGCCCATGCTCACTAGTTGAGCGATTCTCCTCCATCTTTTAGCTATAGAACTTGTTGGAGACTTCATATCTCTCAACTCGGGTATTTGCTTGAAATATTAACTTCAATTCCTGGAACATCTCATATGGTCCATGATGTTCAAAACATCTTTGAAGTCCCGATTCTAAGCCATAAAGCATGTGCACAAAACTATCAAGTAGTCATCGTATTAAGCTAGCCAAACGTTCATAACGTCTGCATCCGCTCCTGCAATAGGTCCATCACCTAGCGGTGCATTAAGGACATAATTCTTACGTGCAGCAATGAGGATAAACCTCAGATCGCGGATCCAATCCGCATCATTGCTACTAACATTTTTCAACACAATTTTCTCTTAGGAACATATCAAAATAAACATATGAAAGCAACAACGCAAGCTATTGATCTTACAACATAATTTGCAAAATACTACCAGGACTAAGTTCATGATAAATTTAAGTTCAATTAATCATATTACTTAAGAACTCCCACTTAGATAGACATCTCTCTAGTCATCTAAGTGACCACGTGATCCAAATCAACTGAACCATAACCGATCATCACGTGAGATGGAGTAGTTTTCAATGGTGAACATCTTATGTTGATCATATCTACTATATGATTCACGCTCGACCTTTCGGTCTCCGTGTTCCGAGGCCATATCTGCATATGCTAGGCTCGTCAAGTTTAACTGAGTATTCGCGTGTGCAAAACTGGCTTGCACCCGTTGTAGATGGACGAGAGCTTATCACACCCGATCATCACGTGGTGTCCGGGCACGACGAACTTTGGCAACGGTGCATACTCGTGGAGAACACTTCTTGATAATTAGTGAGAGATCATCTTAAAATGCTACCGTCAATCAAAGCAAGAATAAGATGTATAATAGATAAACATCATATGCAATCAAAATATGTGACATGATATGGCCATGATCATCTTGCGCCTTTGATCTCCATCTCCAAAGTACTGTCATGATCTCTATCGTCACCGGCACGACACCATGATCTTCTTCATCTTGATCTATATCAATGTGTCATCACATGGTTGTCTCACCAACTATTGCTCTTGCAACTATTGCTATCGTATAGCGATAAAGTAAAGCAATTATTTGGCACTTCCATCTTATGCAACAAAGAGACATCCATAGGGCTTCGCCGATTGCGATAACTTCAACAAAACATGATCATCTCATACAACAACTTATATCTTATCACGTCTTGACCATATCACATCACAACATGCCCTACAAAAACAAGTTAGACGTCCTCTACTTTGTTGTTGCAAGTTTTACGTGGCTGCTACGGGCTTAAGCAAGAACCAATCTCACCTACGCATTAAAACCACAACAATAGTTTGTCAAGTTGATGCTGTTTTAACCTTCGCAAGGACCGGGCGTAGCCACACTCGGTTCAACTAAAGTTGGAGAAACCGACACCGCTAGTCACCGTGTGCAAAGCACGGCGGTAAAACCAGTCTCGCGAAGCGTCGCGTAATGTCGGTCCGGCCGCTTCATCCAACAATACCGCCGAACCAAAGTATGACATCTTTGGTAAGCAAGATGACTTATATCGCCCACAACTCACTTGTGTTCTACTCGTGCATATAACATCAAACCATGAAAACCTAGGCTCGGATGCCACTGTTGGGGAACGTAGTAATTTTAAAAATTTTCCCTACGCACACGCAAGATCATGGTGATGCATAGCAATGAGAGGGAGAGTGTTGTCTACATACCCTTGTAAACCGGGCGAAGCGATCACAACATAGAGGAAGTAGTCGACGTTCTCCTCGCGATCCAACCAATCCCAGCGCCGTTACTCCGGCGCCTCCGAGTTCTTGACACACGTACAGCTCGGTGACGCTCCTCAGCTCCGATCCAGCAAAGCTCCGGGAGAGAGTTCCGTCAAGACGACGGCGTGGTGACGATCTTGATGTTCTATCGGACGCAGGCTTCGCCTAAGCACCGCCACGATATGACCGAGGTGGAATATGGTGGAGGGGGCACCACACGGCTAAGGAGCGATCTCAAGGATCAACTTGTGTGTCCATGGGGTGCCCCTGCCCCGTATATAAAGGAGTGGAGGAGGGAGGGCGGCCCTCTACTATGGCGCATACTGGGAGTCCTACTCCCACGCGAGTAGGATTCCCCTTTCCTAGTCCAACTAGGAGACCTTCCATGTATTAGGAGTAGGAAACTAGGAAGGGCGAGGGAGAAGGGAAGGAAGGCGGGGTGCGGCCCCTCCCTCTAGTCCAATTCGGACTAGGGAAGGGGGGGCGTGCGGCCTGCCCAGGGCAGCCTCTCTCTCTTTCCCGCATGGCCCATAAGGCCCAATACTTCTCCCCGGCGAATTCCCGTAACTCTCCGGTACTCCGAAAAATACCCGAATCACTCGGAACCTTTCCGAACTCCGAATATAGTCGTCCAATATATCGATCTTTACGTCTCGACCATTTAGAGACTCCTCGTCATGTCCCCGATCTCATCCGGGACTCCGAACTCCTTCGGTACATCAAAACTCATAAACTCATAATATAACTGTCATCGAAACCTTAAGCGTGCGGACCCTACGGTTCGAGAACAATGTAGACATAACCGAGACACGTCTCCGGTCAATAACCAATAGCGGGACCTGGATGCCCATATTGGTTCCTACATATTCTACGAAGATCTTTATCGGTCAGACCGCATAACAACATACGTTGTTCCCTTTGTCATCGGTATGTTACTTGCCCGAGATTCGATCGTCGGTATCCAATACCTAGTTCAATCTCGTTACCGGCAAGTCTCCTTACTCGTTCCGTAATACATCATCTCGCAACTAACTCATTAGTTGCAATGCTTGCAAGGCTTAAGTGATGTGCATTACCGAGAGGGCCCAGAGATACCTCTCCGACATTTGGAGTGACAAATCCTAATCTCGAAATACGCCAACCCAACAAGTACCTTTGGAGACACCTGAGAGCACCTTTATAATCACCCGATTCACGTTGTGACGTTTGGTAGCACACAAAGTGTTCCTCCGTAAGCAGAGTTGCATAATCTCATAGTCATAGGAACATGTATAAGTCATGAAGAAAGCAATAGCAACATACTAAACGATCGGGTGCTAAGCTAACTGAATGGGTCATGTCAATCAGATCATTCAACTAATGATGTGATCCCGTTAATCAAATAACAACTCTTTGTCCATGGTTAGGAAACATAACCATCTTTGATTAACAAGCTAGTCAAGTAGAGGCATACTAGTGACACTCTGTTTGTCTATATATTCACACATGTATTATGTTTCCGGTTAATACAAATCTAGCATGAATAATAAACATTTATCATGATATAAGGAAATAAATAATAACTTTATTATTGCCTCTAGGGCATATTTCCTTCACCTATGGCGCTTGCCAAAGCATTCTCTTCCTACTAATGACGTGTGGGCGCATTGGCACATGGCGGACTCCAGCACTTGTGGCTTCTGCGGAGCCGAGGACTCTTGGAAACATTCCTTGATCGACTGCACCATGTCTAGGTGTACCTAGGCCTTGGTTGATGAGGAGCTGGCTCAAGTGATCGCGACAACGATGGAACCAAATGCTAAACAATGGCTTTTCACACACATAGAAGCGCTACCCCATTAGCAGTTTGTGAAGCTTTCGGTAACACTATGGGCGATTTGGGCGGCGAGACGGAAAGCTATTCATGAAGGGATCTTCCAGAGCCCGCATGCAATATGCAGTATCATCAACCACTATCTACAAGAACTGAATATGATCAAGGCGGTGGTGAAGCCTCACGCGCGAACCACAATTGCTCCCAGAGGCGAACTCGTGGCTAGACCTAAAGCCCCACCTGCTGGATTTTGTAAGATTCATGTTGATGCTGGGGTGCACTTTGCTAGTCGGGGTGCAGCCGTTGTTGTATGAAGGGATGGCGTGGGAAGGTATATGGGCAGCTCAGCCCTTGTCATAGAAGGGATGCATGATCCAGCTATGTTGGAGGTGATAGCATGCAGGGAAGCGCTGGCTCTAGCGGCTGATCTGAATATCAATAACTTGGTGATAGCTTCTGATTCGAAGCAAGCGGTGAATGACATCAACAATGAAGCGATGGGTAGTAGTGGTGCAACAATCAGAGAGATCAAGTCTAGGTCTTTGCTTTTCAATTGTAATTTTACTTACGAAAGTCGTGCTGCTAATTATGAAACACATGCTTTAGCCAAATATTCTCGTAGGCTTCAGCAGGGTCGTCATGTATGGTTTGACCAACCTCATGACCAATATTGTATCCCACTTTTTGTGGCGTTTGATGAATAAATTTGGTCGTCCCCTCAAAAAAAACTACACGGTTTGAATCACCCGCCATCCTTGTACGCTTTCTTCTCTGCTTCTTTACGCATTCTTCCCTGCTCGACTCCTCCCGTCAGCACGCTAGTACTGACAGTACCCTCCCCTGGAGAACCAGTCCCCAGGTTGGTGCATGCGGAGAACTTGGTAGTCTTCCCACGTAGCCGCTAATGCAGAAATGTTGTCCACTTCAAGAGCACTTGCTGATGAGTGGCGTTGCCCTTCTTGACCAAGTGACGGTCGACGATTTCTATAGGCTTCAGTACTGGAACAAATAAATTCACACGCACAGGCAACGTACTGAAAGCATGAGTGTGGTTCGGAATGTGCTCCTTCAACTGAGAGACGTGGAAGACGGGATGCACCAAACTTCCCCGCGGTAACTCTAGTCGGTAGGCTGCTTGCCCCACCTTGGCGATGATCTTGAAGGGCCCGAAGAATTTCACGGCTAGCTTAGGGCAAGGGCGATTGACCACAGATGATTGGGTGTAGGGTTGCAGTCGCAGGTACACCATTTCTCCTTGAGCAAACCGTCGTCAATTCTTTTGCGATTAGCATATTGCTTGTACTTGCTCTGAGCCTGGGCCAACTGTCCTTTCAAAGCTGCAGTGTGATGTGTGTGTGTGTGTGCGCGCGCGCGCAGGCAACCATCCTTACACATCGGGATTATGGGAATTCGACTGACCATATAACTGACCCATATGTGGCTCATGCCCATACAAAGCTTTTTAAGGAGTGCAACCCAGAGAGGAGTGAAAGGTGGTATTATACCAGAATTCTGCCTGGGGTAACCAAGATGCCCATTTAGTGGGGAGTCATGAACAACACATCTGAGATACATTTCAAGACATTGGTTGACCCTTTCAGGTTGCCCATCCGTTTGGGGGTGGTGGGCTGTGCTCATCTGCAACTCAGTTCCCCAAACTCTAAATATCTCCTTCCAAAAAGCACTGAATATCTTGTCACGATCAGACACTATGAATAGGGGAAGGCCATGCAGTCTGACCACAATGTTGAGAAAACGTTTTCTACAGAGGCAACTATGAAAGGGTGTTTCAGAGGTAAGAAGTGACTTACTTTAGTGAAATGGTCTACCACCACTAAAATGGCACTAAACCCTTCCGATTTAGGTAAACCTTCAATAAAGTCCATGCTAATAGCCTGCCATGGACCATCAGGAATCGGGAGTGGTTGCGATAGGCTAGGGACTTTACATAGCTCATGCTTTGCTTGCTAACACACACTGCACTGTTTACCAGAGTTCTCCACATCCTTTTTAAGTCCAGTCCAACTGAATAACTGTTTCACTCTATGATAAGTGCAAAGCATACCAGAGTGTCCTCCTACGGGAGAGGAGTGGAAGGCCTGAATCAACTTTGTTTGCAGACCAGGATTAGCACCCACCCAGATTTTGTCTTCCTGTTTAATGAGACCCTCTTGAAGTTGAAAACCATGGCAAGTTTAAGTATCAAGTGTGATTTTCTGCAGCATTTCTTGAGCAGTAGGATCTATAGCGCAGGAGTTAAGAATTTCTTGGACTTACACATGCCTATTGGTAGGCATTGCTTGTACTGAAAATAAGTGTGCCAACCTAGACAATGCATATGTTGCTGTGTTTTCCACCCCTCTTTTGTACCAAGTAGAGAAATCCAGTCCTACCAGCTTTGTCATGGCCTTCCTTTGAAGGTCAGATGTTAAATTCTGGTCTCCCAAATGGCAAAGGCTCTGATGGCATGTCTTAATCACAAAGGGACCTCTAGAAAGATAAGATCTTCATCTGTCAATGGCCATCATTATTGCCAAGAACTCTTTTTCATAGATGGAAACTTTCTGACTGTTCACTCCCAATGCTTTGCTGTAATAAAGCTATGGGATGGCCTGCTTGAGTCAGGACTGTCACAATACCAGTATTGGAAGCATCTGTCTCCACTGTGAAAGTCTTGTTAAAGTCAGGCAAAGATAGGACAGGAGTAGTGGCCATGGCCTGTTTTAGCAGTTGAAAAGCTATATCAGTTGTGGCTGACCACTGAAAGGCTTGTTGAGATCTGAGAGGTTTGGCTAATAGCCCATAGTTTTGTACAAACTGAGACCTAAAAAACCCTTAGTTTAGTGACATTTGTAGGAGTAGGCCGGTCTATCATTGCAACAATTTTGGCAGGATCAGTACGCACCCCCTTGTCAGAGATTATATGCCCAAGATACTCCATGAACTGTTGGGCAAAGGAGCACTTGGTTTCCTTCATAAATAACTAATGTCCCTTTAGTATATCAAACACTGACTACAAGTATATTACATGATCTACTGGAGTGTCACTGAAAACCAGTGTGTCATCCATAAAAATCAACCCGTATTTTCTGTTGGGACCTTTGAATAGGAAATTTATAAAGCACTGAAAGGTGGCAGGAGCAGTGGATAACCCAAATGGTACTACTTTGAACTGATACTGACCATTATGTGTTTTAAAAGCTGCTTTGAACTCATCTGCCTCAGCCATCCCGATTTGATGATATCTTGATCTAAGATCCAATTTGGAGAACCATTTAGCACCCCCTAACTCATCTAGGAGTTCATCAATTACGGTGGAAATTTGTAATTTATAGTAACCGCGTTTAATCTTCTGTAATCTATACAGAATCTCTAGGTACCATCCTTTTTCTTGACCAACAGTACATGTGAAGCAAATGGACTTAAGCTAGGAGTAATCAACCCTGCTTGAAGCATTTCAATTACCTGCCTTTCAGTCTCATTTTTCTGTAAGGGAGAATATCTGTAAAGTATGCAATTGACAGGAACAACACCAGGAACAAGATGTATTTCATGATCAAATGCTCTATGTGGAGGCAGAGTTTTGGGATCCAGAAAGGCTGTTTTGTTGGTCTGCAACAATGTCAGGACCCCGACTCAATGTCACATCGATCTAGCCTGTAACACATCATATCACTTTGCGGCCTCACGCACGGTAACCCAACGGGTGTCGCCTTACCTTAGCCCGGGACCGTTTATGCCTTTTGGCACACGTATATGATAGTGTCGCTAGCATCCATATGAAAAGGAGCCCGGCTGACATGACTAGTCGTAAACCCAAAGTGACACAGACTTACGAGGACAGGCATCCATGACCCAAAGATCGAACGTGTCGGTCATCAACAAGTAAGTTCGGGCTGTAGCACTGGGCTAGCAGACTCGTAAACCGGGCAGTGGCGGGCTAACAGGACTCCGGTACTCAATGCGTGACATTTCCCGCAGGATGCACCACAGAACGAAGAAGGACATATGCGGCCAGCCTAAGTGTTCCGGAGCAGTAGCAAGCTACCATGGCTCGGTGGAGACACTAGGAGACATTTCCGTAAGAGAGGCTACTAAAGATAAACAACTAGATAGTCGATCCCACACATACCAAGCATTTCAATCATACACACAATATGCTCGATATGTGCAAATACAACAAGGCATCACAACATGACTCTCGACACAAGTACTTTATTTAAAGGCTCAGAGAGCCATACATAGCATACACACAAGTACGGGTCACACGACCCACATACAAGTCATACAAGCATACAAGCCACATGAAGTGTTTTGTCCGAGTACGCATAACTAGTAAAATAAAAGAGGCTTGGGTAAGCCTAGCTATACTACATGGTCCTTCACTTGCTCAGATCACCACAGGCCTTAGTCTACTCATCGATGTCAACGTCACGAAGAACCCGTCGGAAGGGTTTGTGGCATCTTCGAAAAATGTAAATTAAGCAACATGAGTACAAAGGTACTCAAAGAAGACTTACATCGACCCTACATACATGCATATTATCAAGAAGGGTTGGTGGGGTTATTGCAGACAAGCCAGCTTTGACTCATGGCTAAGCTATCCACGAGACACCAACTTGAAATGGTTTTATGACTCGAGTCCACTACTCATCACTTCAATACACCACCGAGGATCCACCTCCGTCTTCCTACGGAAGAGCCATCCTCGGCACTCACGCTTATCTTGAGGCTTTTAGTAGTATCCATTTACTTGTCTATGAACCGTATAGGCAACCAAGTAGTCCTTATCATGACGCGCTATTCAATAGATGATGTTAACCTGCAGGGTGTACTTCTTCATACACGCTCACCACTTATCGCCGTTTACCGACATGTACTCGGCAACCTTCAAGCGGAAGCCCAACGTGGGTGTCGGCCACGACCTACCTAGACACCTAAGCCTCTAGTCCGGGTTTATCGCCTATTTGGGTTCCATCCATGAGGAGTTCGGCGAAGTCTCGCTCACAGCCCCAAACGATGTGAACAAGGTTCCCGAGATACCAAACGGGCATCCAGTACACCCGCCACGCACCTACCAAGATCACAGCCCACCCCTACGGTCGGCGCTGTCCACGGCCTCCGATGAGGCTACAAACACGAAACTACTTGCAACTCCTGGACAGAAGACTAGGGTGAATAAGAAGTCGAGAGGGTCCATTGGTTTCGGGCCCAATGCATGGTAGTAGCTGAATCTTAAATCACACATACAGATCTCGATTGCTTAAGGACGGCCTCAATGAAACAACCCACCATGTACTCCTACATGGCCTTTCATCGATACCTTTACCAAATCGTGTTCAACACCTTACTCTCATCCGACTCGATCATTTCACTCTAGCCATCACCCGATGAACCGGACGACACGACTCTAAGCATAGCAGGCATAGCAAGGTAGGAACAACACAATCATATGGCTCAATCAACTCCTACACATGCTAGTGGGTTTCATCTAGTTCTTGTGGCAATGACAGTCATGCAGAGGAAATGGGTTCAACTACCGCAGCACACAGCAGTTTGAATCGCGTTGTCTTAATGCAGTAAACGAGAGCAGGAGCAAGAACATGGGTTTTTATCGATATGATCAAATGGTTGGTTGCTTGCCTGACGGGTCGGTGCACGGGTATTGCTCTTCGTCGGGGTTATCACGGTACTCCTCGGGGGCAGAACCTGCCGCAGGGAACACCGATACACAAGCATTACCAAACAATATGCAACAACATGATGCATGCATGAGACATGGCATATATGAGTGTGTTGGGCTAATGCAACTAAGACCAAATGAGTTTGAAGCATTTTGAACCAAAGATGCAATTTCCAAACTCATATATGATCATTTAAACTGCTTTAACTTGTTCTTCCATAAACAGCAGGTTAGCTTCTGTAAACATGCATGAAACCTATACAGATGGAAAGATTGGATTTTTCTGATCATTTTTCATATATAATTTGTTTCATTTGGAGTTACAGATTAATTTCTATGAATTTTTGAAGTTTGAAACATTTTCTGGAATTTCCTGTGTAAGAATAATTCCAGTAATTTAAATTATTGCGTCAGCACTATGTCATGATGACGTCAGTGGTCAACGGGCTGGTCAGGTCAAACTGACCAGTGGGTCCCGCATGTCAGTGGGTAGTTAAACTAATTAATTTAAGTTTTTAACTAATTTGATTTAGTTAGCAGAAGGGGCCCACATGTCATAGACCCAGGGGGGTCAACCTGGGCCCACCCGTGGTCAAAGCCAGGGTCAAACCCTGCCGGCGTTTAGCCGCCGGCGAGCCCGACGCGGCGGCGGAAGTGGTTTTTGCTGTTCCGGCCACCAAATGAGCCGCGGAGGCCACCGGAGTGAAGCTGAGGACAAGCCGCAGCTCTTGGCGAGTCCGTTGGGGTCGGGTGGCGGAGTTGGCGCCAGCGGCGACTTTGGCGGCCACCGGAGCTCGGGTGAGATCGAGCTCGGCCTGGGGTGTGCGGTGAGGTGCGGGGAGTGTGCGGTTAGCTCCAACGCGTCGTAGTGAACGCGATGGACACGGTGAGGTGGCCGGAGGGTGGCCGGGAGCACGTCGGCGACGAGGTCCGCGGCGGTGCGCGGCGGGTGATCTTCGCGCCGCTGTGGTGCACGGAGCGAGAGAGAGAGGTGGGGAAGGTAGCCCAGCTCACAGCGGTCTCGGCGGACGGTCGGCGTGGTCGGGGACGAGCTGCGGCGGCGGCGGCGCGGGGATCTCGGCGGTGGCGCTTGGGCGAGGTTGGTGCGGCGGCCGGGCACGCGAAGCGCGAGGCTCGGCTAGCTCAAGGAGTGGACGGCGGCGGAGCTCTGGACACGGTGGTGCGCGTGGGGTCGACGGAGGCGCGGCTACGACGGCGGTGCGGCGACGGTGGCGTCGGCCATGGCCGGGGAGCGCGAGGGAGACAAGCTGGAGAGGCGAGGGGGTGTCTGGGGGGTGCGGGAGAGAGAGGGGGAACGATCCCCGACGTGGCAAGACGAGGGAGGTGGCGAGGCGGCGAGCAGGTGCGTGGCATCCATGCGGTGCTCGCCGCCGAGCACCCGCTCGCCTGCTCGCCTGGTCGACAAGCAGCTCATTGGCGGTGCTTTGGCTGGGCCGGCCAGGTGGGCTGGCTAGTGGGCTGAGGCGCCAGGTAAGTTCCTTCTGTTTTCTGTTTTCTTTTTCTATTTTTCTGCAACTTTGTTGAGTTATTTAAAATACCTAAAAAGTTCTAAAATTCACCAAACTACTCCTGGTCCAATGTTGGAATATTACCAACATGAAACATTTTAGTTTGGGAGTATTTGGACATTTGAAATATTTTATAAATTTTAAATGCCCAAATTCAAATAGTTATGATTTAATTCAAAGACCTTAGGATGACCTAGGAAATTGTGCACCACTTTTGCCAAAGGTTCTGAACCAAGGCAAAAATGATGGACATTTTAGAAGGGCATTTCAGGTTCATCGAAAATATTTTTAGTAAACCCTAGGTTGTTTCAGAGGGGGCTGGGAGTTCTGGCAATCCCATTTCAGCTTTCTGTTGAAAAAAATAGACATGATGCAACACTCTAATGCAAGAACTAGCTAGGTGTGACAACTCACCCCACTCAAAAGAATCTCGCCCCGAGATTTAGGTTCCTCCAAAAGAGGGCGGGTACTCAAGTCGAAGACGGTCCTCCCTTTCCTGTAGCTTCCTTCTCGTAATGGTGCGACCATTGAACCTTGAGAAACTTGATATTATACCGCCGAGTGGTGCGCTCGGCTTGATCGAGGATCTGAACGGGTATTCTCGATAAGTGAGATTATCTTGAAGATCAAGCGTTTGTGGTCCACTCCACGGATAGGATCCGAGAAGCAACGCTGAGTTGAGAAACGTGGAAGACATCGTGGACTTTGGAGAGATGTGGGGTAGTTCCAATTGGTAGGCAACTTCTCCTCGCTTGGCAAGAATGCGAAAGGGTCCAATGTAGCGAGGAGCCAATTTACCTTTGATATCAATCGATGGGTTCCTTCAAAGGAGTAACCCAAGGTAAGCCTTCTCGTCAACCTCGTAAGTCATAGCCTTATGTTTTCGGTCATATTGACTCTTTTGACGAGATTGGGCTGTTTTCAACTTTTCACGAACGATGCGAACTTGTTTCTTACGCTTCTGGATCATATCCGGCCAAAGAATTGTCTTTCCCGGTTTCGACCAGTTAAGAGGTGTTCGACACCTTCGTCCATAGAGAACTTCAAAAGGTGCTTTGCCCAAGCTAGATTGATAGCTGTTGTTATAAGCAAATTCGGCAAATGGAAGGCATTTCTCCCAATCCATTCGAATGAGATAATGAAGCTCAAGCATGTCTTCTAGGATTTGGTTGACCGTTCTACTTGACCACTTGATTGAGGGTGGAAAGCGGTGCTAAAGGAAAGATGGGTTCCCATAGCGTTTTGGAAACTTTCCCAAAATCGAGAGGTGAAGAGACTTCCTCGATCCGAGTTAATTTCAATGGAACACCATGAAGAGACACTATTCGGGAGATGTACAAGTCTGCTAGCTGACTAGCGGTTATACTCTCATGAAAGGTAAGAAATGGGCTACTTTGGAAAGGCGGTCGATAATCTATTAAAGATAGCATTATTCCCTCTCTTGGTCCCGGGAAAACCAAAGTGATGAAATCCATACTAATTTTATCCCACTTCCATTCAGGAATAGCTAAGGGTTGAAGGGTGCCGGCAGGCCGCTGATGCTCGCTTTTACGATTTACGCACGCCGCAGATTAGCAACAAATTGAGCAATGTCTCTCTTCATCCTAGTCCACCAGAACCTCTGGCGTAGGTCCTGATACATTTTAGTGCCACCGGGATGAATGGTGAGAGGAGATTCATGAGCTTCCTTAAGGATCAATCGCCGCAGGTTTCGTACCTTAGGAACCACTAGGCGGTTTCCGAAGTATACGACTCCTTGATCATCAATGGAGAAACAATCCGCAACTCCTTTCTTGATGTTTCTTTTGATGCGGGAAATTCCCGGATCTACCTTTTGGGCTTTGATGATCTGATCCGTAAGGGAAGGTTTCGCCACCAAGGTGGAAAGGAACCCTCGAGGAACAATGTGAAGGTTAAGCTTCCGAAATTCCTCGTGGAGAAGTGGTTGACTTTGTTGCAACATTAGGTTGTTGCAATAGGATTTACGACTTAGCGCATCAGCCATGACGTTGGCTTTTCCTGGGGTATAAGTTATTCCTAAGTCGAAATCTGTGATCAACTCAACCCAACGTCTTTGCACGAGATTCAAATCTGGTTGGGTGAATATGTACTTCAGACTTTGGTGATCGGTGTAGATTTCGCAAGCGATTACCAAGAAGGTAATGTCGCCAGGTTTTGAGTGCATGGACTACACCTGCAAGCTCTAGATCATGAGTAGGATAGTTTTCCTCATGTGGGTGTAATTGCCGTGAAGCATAAGCAATTACGTGTCGATCTTGCATAAGAATACAGCCTAGCCCTTGTCGCGAGGCGTCGCAATAGATAACAAAGTCCTTAGAGAAATCTGGTGGTACCAGCACGGAAGCAGAAGTTAAACGTCTTTTCAGTTCCTGGAAACTGTGCTCACATTGTGGAGTCCACTCGAACTTTTTATCCTTCTTGAGGAGTTCAGTTAGAGGTTTAGCAACTTTGGAGAAGTTCTCGACAAAGCGGCGACAATAGCTCGCTAAGCCAAGGAAACTCCGAACTTGCTTGACCGATTCAGGTGGAGTCCAATTAAGGACGGCTTGAACTCGCTCGGGGTTGACAGCTATACCTTTACCAGAAATTACATGTCCTAGATAGGTCACTTCTGGCAGCCAAAATTCGCATTTAGAAAACTTGGCATAAAGGCGATGCTCTCAAGTTTCATCAACACTAGCCTTAGATGTTCGGCATGTTCTTCCTCGTTCTTGGAGTAGATGAGTATATCATCGAGGTAAACCACGACTTAATTTATCCAAATACTCCATGAAGATTGAGTTCATTAACCGGGAGAAGGTGGTGGGGCATTGGTTAGACCGAAGGACATGACGGTGTACTCGTATTGGCGTAACGAGTAACAAAGGCCGTTTTGGGAATGTCCCGTTTGGATTTTGATTTGATGGTAGCCTAACCTCAAATCCATCTTAGAGAAGACCGAGGATCCTGCGAGCTGATCATACGGATCGTTGATCCCGGGAGCGGATACTTGTTCTTAATTGTGACCAAGTTGACGGTCGATAATCTACAACCATCCGATCTGTACCATCCTTCTTCTTGACGAAGAGGACGGGCAAGCCCAAGGAGATGAACTAGGACGTATGAAACCCTTTTTCAAGGCCTCATCGAGTTGTTTCTTAAGTTCGGCTAGTTCTAGGGGTGCCATCTTATAGGGTCTTCTAGAAATTGGGACAGTTCCTGGAATGAGGTCTATCACAAATTCAACATCTCCATCGGTGGGACACCGGCAATTCTTCTGAAAGACATCCGGAAAGTCACGGACTACGGAACATCTTCGAGGTCCGCAATGGGTGGCATTAAGGGAATATAGTTGGCGCTTGGATATTCGGGTCAAGACATTGACTATCTTTCCCGAGGGGTGCGTAAGTTGAACAGTCCTAGAGAAACAATCAATCTTGGCATGATGGGCTGACATCCAGTCCATACCCAAGATGATATTTATATCCGAGGATTTGAGGGCTATCAACGATGCAAGGAAAACAAGTCTGTCGACCTGAATTTCATTTCCATGGCTTACTCTAGAGGTTTGCCATCTAGAACCCGGAGTAGAGATTTCCATGGTGGAAGGCATGTCACAGAATGCAGTGTTATGCAAACGAGCATAATTTTCGGATATGAATGAATGGGATGCTCCAGTATCGAAAAGAACGGATGCCGGGTGGCAATTAACAAGAAGCGTACCGAGCACGACGTTGGGATCCTCTTGGGCCTCTTCAGCTGAGACACAATTAACATGGCCACGTGCAGTGGTGGCCGGCTTGGCATAGAACACCTTTCCTGCTGGCTTGCCACGGCCAACAGCTTTTGCAGGCTGGTTGGGATTGGTCTGAGGACAATCACGCATGCAGTGGCCTGATTCACCACATTTGAAGCACGTCACGGGGCTGGCGCGTAGAGGAGCGTTGTTGGTTGGCCCACCATAGGGCCTAGTTGGTGCATACTGCTGAGCTGGGCGAGGCGCCTGAAAGGATGGCCTCGGTGTGAATCTGGGTGGCAGGGCAGTGTTAGGCACCCACACACGACGCTTCTGTGGTCCAGCACCGGATGAGGAACCCATGTCACGACCATGCTTGCGTGTTGCTTCGAAATCAGTCTGACTAGTTTCAGCGCTGATGGCTTTGTTAACAAGCTTCTGGAAGGAGGTGCACTCATGCAGGCGGAGATCTCGGCGAAGTTCGGGGCTAAGTCCCTTGCAGAACCTTGCCCGTTTCTTGGCGTCAGTGGAGACCTCTTCAGTTGCATAGTGTAGGATCGTTGAAGGCAAGAGTGTCTAGAGGGGGGGTGATTAGACAACTCGACAAGATAAAAGTTTATGCCTTTTGATTAACATAAGTTCTTAGTAAGTTCATAATGAAGACCAAGTCAAGCATCATGCATACAAGTCGAGCAACATACTAAACATGCAATTCTAGAGTATAGGGCAGCGGAAAGTAAATTGCACGAATAGTAAGGGAGAGATTGTGAAGAGCAAACGCAATTTGGAGACACGGAGATTTTTCTCGTGGTTCCGATAGGTGGTGCTATCGTCAATCCACGTTGATGGAGACTTCAACCCACGGAGGGTAACGGCTGCGAGAGTCCACGGAGGGCTCCACCCACGAAGGGTCCACGAAGAAGCAACCTTGTCTATGCCATCATGGCTTACGCCCACGGAGGACTAGCCTTACTCGGGGTAGATCTTCACGAAGTAGGTGATCTCCTTGCCCTTACAAACTCCTTGGTTCAACTCCACATCATGACGGAGGCTCCCAAGTGACACCTAACCAATCTAGGAGGCACCACCCTCCAAAAGGTAATAGATGGGGTTGGTGATGATGAACTCCTTGCTCTTGTGCTTCAAATGATAATCTTCCCAACACTCAACTCTCCTCACTGATTTGGCTGTGGTGGAGGAAGGGATTGAGTGGAAAGCAACTTGGGAAGGCTAGAAATCAAGTTCCATATGGTGGGAGTGGAGCAACTTGATCTCAACACAAGGGTAGGTAGTTTTCTTCTCGAAATGTAAGGTAGGAGTGGTAGTTCTTTACGATGGCTCTCTCCACGAATGAAGAGGAGGTGGAGGGTATTTATAGCCTCCACACAAAATCCAACTGTTACACATTTGACCAATCTCGGTCGGACCGAAGTTGACAACTCGGTGAGACCGAAAGTTCAAATCTTGTGAACGTTGGGATTTTCGTGGGACCGAAAATACAATCTCGGTTAGTCCGATTCTTCCAAAGTCTAGGGTTTGCCAATCTCGGTGGGACCGACTTTCTCATCTCGGTGACACCGATTTGAGTACGTATGTTCTGAAGCTTGGCAACCCCAATTTCGTATGACCGAGTTTGGAATCGGAAAATCCGAAATTCTTAGGGTTTGGCTATATGGCTGAGGTGGTTCATCTCGGTGTGGTGGGTTTGGAATCGGTGGGACCGAGATTACTTATGAGTTTATGTTGGAGTGAAAGATTGCGATAGTTTGAGAGATAAATCACTAAGCACTTAGAGCAACCAGATCATCATCATAACCTCATCCCCTTTTAATAGTATTGGCTTTCCTATGGACTCAATGTGATCTTTGATCACTAAACCAAAAATGGAGTCTTGAGCTTTTTGCCAATGCTTTCCTTAGCATCTTAGGGGTTCACCTTTCTAGTCCTTTTGCCATGCCAGAGTGATTGACTTTCCTGAGACATACTTGATAAAAGTATTAGTCCAACCACAAAGTATGTTGTCATTAATTACCAAAACCACCTAGGGAGCAAATGTGCTTTCACATAGCGTGCGAGATTACCGAACTCTCTGCTGTAGGCGTCCACGGAGAGACGACCTTGGGTGAAACTGCAGAACTCCTCACGTTTACGATCCATGAGACCCTCCGGAATGTGATGTTCACGGAAAGCCTCGCTGAATTCTGCCCAAGTAGTGACATGGCCAACTGGGCGCATAGCCATATAGTTCTCCCACCAGAGACTGGCGGGGCCTTCAAGATGATATGCAGCAAAGGTGACCTTGTCAGCCTCAGCTACCAGTGCAGAACGCAGCTTATGGGTAATGCCGCGGAGCCAGTCATCAGCGTCGAGAGGCTCGACGGAGTGGTGGAAGGTAGGTGGGTGTAACTTGATGAAGTCACTGAGCGACACCAAGTTATTTCTCTGATGATGGGTTGTGTTCTGTTCGATACGCTCCAACAAACGATTGGTCTCCCGTTTGTTTCTCTCGGCCTCCAGCATAACTTCGGCCAGAGAAGGAGGGTGAGGCAGGTTTGCTTCTCCGACTCCGCTGCCTTCGGCCTGCTCTGGCGGAGCAGGGTTATTGCGGGTGTTAACCATCCTAGGAAAAACAAGACAAGGATTTAGTCCAGGATGGCAAGATTCTGACACAAAAAAGTAGAATGTAATGGATAACTTGGAATGCAAGATGATCATCCGTATGACATGGTAGATACAGAAACTGCTTCTTTATTCCATTGTCATACACACCATACAAGGTTTAGTACAAGACCAAACGAAGTACTACTACGGTGAAAGGAAGATTACATCTCGTCGGAGGCATACCAAGCTCCTATACATTATTTTTCTTACACCTCCGGAATTAGTACACACTAAGTCGTATTCCACGAGTCACGCAGGACGGTGGAAATACAACTATTACAATACTAGTGGAACTACTACTAACTCAGACGTCTCCGTAGTAGTTCTCATAGAAGTCTCCTCCGTAGCCTGGGAGTTCAACGTGATCGTCCGGAAACAGACGGTCCTGAGGAGCCTGTGGACCATAAGGGCAAGGGTGAGGTCTTGGACCAACGAACGGTGGCCTGCGAGGACCACGAGGTGGGGTGATGCCCCCCACATCACGCCAGTCCATCATGTCCGGCAGAGCAGATCTAACAGGATACAGATCTCTCATATCCATATATCCCGCTTGGACGGTGCAAAAGCGAGTCAAGGTGGCCCGGTGATCAAGACGGGCATTGAAGAGCTCCATCCTCAAGGCCCGACTCTCTCGGTCCTTGTCCTCGAGCAACTCGGCGGTGGTGCGGGTTAGTGAGTCCTCGATCGAATCGGCATAGATAGCCGGAGATAACCAAACGCCCAGAAGTGAACCCGGCATATACCGGAAGTCGGTGTTGCGAAGCAGGCGGTCTGACTCGCATAATGGTCATCATAGAATATGCAGCATCTTGCACCGCCATATCAATAGTAACACCAAGCCCATAGGAGCTGTGAAGGGCCTCGGTGGAACCAGGATAAGAGGGAAACACCGACGGCGGTGCAAAGATCTGGCTTTGATTAAAGTCTCGATCTCGCTCTTCAACTGTGTATTCGGGGTACCAACGGTATCCCGCTTCGATCATAACCCGGACTAGCATGGCTGTATGACCGGTCACACCAATGCATCTGGTCAGACGAACCACTTGATTTTGGTCACGAGTGGCCATCTGGAAGCATAACCACAATGCAAAGACATTAGTATTTCTAGCGGAATTTGGACAGCATAACGACTGTAATTGCTCAAAAGGGGATCTGAGACAATTAACAAGGAATTGCATAGCCACTCAACTTTATCATATCAAGGTTCTGGGTCCAATTTAGTAACATAACAGGATAGTAAAACTGAACCAGGCTTGTAACCATCAAACCTACAAGGTACTACTGATTAGTAACACGTGAGCCTAATAGAGAGAAGAGATCCTATTCCTTAAACCCGGTGGAAGAATGGGTGACTCGGATCGAGAATGCCATGAGGTAAAGGAGTAAAAGAGCCTTACGTACCATCCCACAATCGATTCCCCTACATATAACTAAAGCATTTCTAGACTCAACATCGACCGGTTTGGCTTGGAGAACCTACAGCGGTCCGCTCGATGCTAACGCTGTCGGGACCCGACTCAATGTCACATCGATCTAGCCTGTAACACATCATATCACTTTGCGGCCTCACGACGGTAACCCAACGGGTGTCGCCTTACCTTAGCCCGGGACCGCTTATGCCTTTTGGCACACGTATATGATAGTGTCGCTAGCATCCATATGAAAAGGAGCCCGGCCGACATGACTAGTCGTAAACCCAAAGTGACACAGACTTACGAGGACAAGCATCCATGACCCAAAGATCGAATGTGTCGGTCATCAACAAGTAAGTTCGGGCTGTAGCACTGGCTAGCAGACTCCGATAAACCGGGTCATGGCGGGCTAACAGGACTCCGGTACTCAATGCGTGACATTTCCAGGATGACATACGAGAACGAAGAAGGACATATGCGGCCAGCCTAAGTGTTCCGGAGCAGTAGCAAGCTACCATGGCTCGGTGGAGACACTAGGAGACATTTCCGTAAGAGAGGCTACTAAAGATAAACAACTAGATAGTCGGATCCCACACATACCAAGCATTTCAATCATACACACAATATGCTCGATATGTGCAAATACAACAAGGCATCACAACATGACTCTACGACACAAGTACTTTATTTAAAGGCTCGAGAGAGCCATACATAGCATACACACAAGTACGGGTCACACGACCCACATACAAGTCATACAAGCATACAAGCCACAGCGGAAGTGTTTTGTCCGAGTACGCATAACTAGTAAAATAAAAGAGGCTTGGGTAAGCCTAGCTATACTACATGGTCCTTCACTTGCTCGGGATCACCACGGGCCTTAGTCTACTCATCGATGTCAACGTCTCACGAAGAACCCGTCGGAAGGGTTTGTGGCATCTTGAAAAATGTAAATTAAGCAACATGAGTACAAAGGTACTCAAGAAGACTTACATCAGACCCTACATACATGCATATTATCAAGAAGGGTTGGTGGGGTTATTGCAGCAAGCCAGCTTTGACTCATGGCTAAGCTATCCCACGAGACACCAACTTGAAATGGTTTTATGACTCGAGTCCACTACTCATCACTTCAATACACCACCGAGGATCCACCTCCGTCTTCCTACTGGAAGAGCCATCCTCGGCACTCACGCTTATCTTGAGGCTTTTAGTAGTATCCATTTACTTGTCTATGAACCGTATAGGCAACCAAGTAGTCCTTACACATGACGCGCTATTCAATAGATGATGTTAACCTGCGCAGGGTGTACTTCTTCATACACGCTCACCACTTATCGCCGTTTACGACATGTACTCGGCAACCTTCAAGCGGAAGCCCAACGTGGGTGTCGGCCACGACCTACCTAGACACCTAAGCCTCTAGTCCGGGTTTATCGCCTATTTGGGTTCCATCCATGAGGAGTTCGGCCAAGTCTCGCCACAGCCCCAAACGATGTGAACAAGGTTCCCGAGATATCAAGCGGGCATCCGATACACCCGCCACGTACCTACCGCATCACAGCCCACCCCTACGGTCGGCGCTGTCCACGGCCTCCGATGAGGCTACAAACACGAAACTACTTGCAACTCACGGACGTAAGACTAGGGTGAATAAGAAGTCGAGAGGGTCCATTGGTTTGGGCCCAATGCATGGTAGTAGCTGAATCTTAAATCACACATACAGAT
Organism: Aegilops speltoides; assembly: GCA_021437245.1. NCBI lineage: Eukaryota > Viridiplantae > Streptophyta > Magnoliopsida > Poales > Poaceae > Aegilops > Aegilops speltoides. The sequence goes on from CM038142.1 coordinate 439,953,689, forward strand.
CTCGCTTAAGGACGGCCTCAATGAAACAACCCACCATGTACTCCTACATGGCCTTTCATCGATACCTTTACCAAATCGTGTTCAACACCTTACTCTCGCATCGACTCGATCATTTCACTCTAGCCATCACCCGATGAACCGGACCGACACGACTCTAAGCATAGCAGGCATAGCAAGGTAGGAACAACACAATCATATGGCTCAATCAACTCCTACACATGCTAGTGGGTTTCATCTAATTCTTGTGGCAATGACGGGTCATGCAGAGGAAATGGGTTCAACTACCGCAAGACACAGCAGTTTGAATCGCGTTGTCTTAATGCAAGAAAGCGAGAGCAGGAGCAAGAACATGGGTTTTATCGATATGATCAAATGGTTGGTTGCTTGTTCGACGGGTCGGTGCACGGGTATTGCTCTTCGTCGGGGTTATCACGGTACTCCTCGGGGCGTAGAACCGCCATGAGGAACACCGATACACAAGCATTACCAAACAATATGCAACAACATGATGCATGCATGAGACATGGCATATATGAGTGTGTTGGGCTAATGCAACTAAGACCAAATGAGTTTGAAGCATTTTGAACCAAAGATGCAATTTCCAAACTCATATATGATCATTTAAACTGCTTTAACTTGTTCTTCCATAAACAGCAGGTTAGCTTCTGTAAACATGCATGAAACCTATACAGATGGAAAGATTGGATTTTTCTGATCATTTTTCATATATAATTTGTTTCATTTGGAGTTACAGATTAATTTCTATGAATTTTTGAAGTTTGAAACATTTTCTGGAATTTCCTGTGTAAGAATAATTCCAGTAATTTAAATTATTGCGTCAGCACTATGTCATGATGACATCAGTGGTCAACGGGCTGGTCAGGTCAAACTGACCAATGGGTCCCGCATGTCAGTGGGTAGTTAAACTAATTAATTTAAGTTTTTAACTAATTTGATTTAGTTAGCAGAAGGGGCCCACATGTCATAGACCCAGGGGGGTCAACCTGGGCCCACCCGTGGTCAAAGCCAGGGTCAAACCCTGCCGGCGTTTAGCCGCCGGCGAGCCCTACGCGGCGGCGGAAGTGGTTTTTGCTGTTCCGGCCACCAAATGAGCCGCGGAGGCCACCGGAGTGAAGCTGAGGACAAGCCGCAGCTCTTGGCGGAGTCCGTTGGGGTCGGGGTGGCCGGAGTTGGCGCCGGCGGCGACTTTGGCGGCAACCGGAGCTCGGGTGAGATCGAGCTCGGCCTGGGGTGTGCGGTGAGGTGCGGGGAGTGTGCGGTTAGCTCCAACGCGTCGTAGTGAACGCGATGGACACGGTGAGGTGGCCGGAGGGTGGCCGGGAGCACGTCGGCGACAAGGTTCGCGGCGGTGCGTGCGGGTGATCTTCGTCGCTTCATTGTGGTGCACGGAGCGAGAGAGAGGTGGGGAAGGTAGCCCAGCTCACAGCGGTCTCGGCAGAGACGATCGGCGTGGTCGGGGACGAGCTGCGGCGGCGGCAGCGCGGGATCTCCGGCGGTGGCGCTTGAGGCGAGGTTGGTCGCGGCGGCGGGGCACGCGGCGCTTCGAGGCTCGGCTAGCTCAAGGAGTGGGCGGCGGCGGAGCTCTGGACACGTGTGGCGGCGTGGGGTCGACGGAGGGCGCGGCACGACGGCGGTCTTGGCGACGGTGGCGTCGGCCATGGCCTGGGAGCGAGGGAGACGCAATTTGAGAGGCGAGGGGTGTCTGGGGTGCGGGAGAGAGGGGAACGATCCCGACGTGGCAAGACGAGGGAGGTGGCGAGGCGGCGGCAGGTGCGTGGCACCCATGCGGTGCTTCGCCGTCGAGCACCTGCTGCTGCTGGTCGACAAGCAGCTTCATTGGCGCTGGTCTTTGGCTGGGCGGCCAGTGGGCTGGCTAGTGGGCCGAGGCGCCTGTAAGTTCCTTCATTTTTGTTTTCTTTTCTATTTTTCGCAACTTTGTTGAGTTATTTAAAATACCTAAAAGTTCTAAAATTCACCAAACTACTCCTGGTCCAATGTTGGAATATTACCAACATGAAACATTTTAGTTTGGGAGTATTTGGACATTTGAAATATTTTATAAATTTTAAATGCCCAAATTCAAATAGTTATGATTTAATTCAAAGACCTTAGGATGACCTAGGAAATTGTGCACCACTTTTGCCAAAGGTTCTGAACCAAGGCAAAAATGATGGACATTTTAGAAGGGCATTTCAGGTTCATCGAAAATATTTTAGTAAACCCTAGTTTGTTTCAGAGAAATTTGGGAGTTCGGCAATCCCATTTCAGCTTTCTGTTGAAAAAAATAGACATGATGCAACACTCTAATGCAAGAACTAGCTAGGGTGTGACAAACAATTGTTGTACCCCATCAGGAATCTGATTTTCTGGGCTAACCACAATGTGATGCAACATAGCAGTTACCCAAATGTCATTTCCTTTTCTACATTTCTCAACTATTCCATGGAAACTTCCTTGATAGGTTCTGCTTTAGCGGGTAAAACTCCTTGCAACTTGACTGTCTGGCCTTGATATTCAAACCGAATCCATTTCTCAACCCAATGACATTGCATGACACCCCACTTTTCCAGCCAACCCATGCCCAGAATTATGTCATAACCACCCAAAGGAAGCACCTGCATTGCACTAGAGAAATTGTGGCTCTGAATCCACCAGGTCAAATTTGGAACTAATTTAGTATAGGCTACCAGACCTCTCTTTGCTACTTTAACTTGAATGGGGTTTGTCAGTTTCTCTGTAGGTACTGAAATTCTGTCCAACAGTGCCCGACCCACAAATGTGTGTGTACTGTCAGGGTCCAGTAAGATCAACACTCCTTGATTTCCTATCAGAGCCCTGAGTTGAATTGTTTTGGGATGTGAAGCTTCAGAGAGAGTTGTGGAAGAAGTAGTAGCACATTCTTCCTAGTAATTGTCCACCAAGGCATCTAATACAACATTTGAGATAATTTCATGAGAATATATACCATTTCCATTCCTTTCAGTTTGGCTGCTGGAGCTGGTGGCTATTGACAAGCATGACCAGGTACATACTTCTCACTAGAGCCATAAGAGAGACTAGTGGCACGTATGTACTCCTTCAGTTCTTTGCTTTCCATAACTCTCCAGGAACAAAATGTTGTCTGCTTTCAGTTCTAGGAGTTGTGTTTTTTTTTATGGGTTGTACAATTTCTGGTGCTGTACTAATCCTTCTTGCACTGAAGCATACATAGATGCTAACTAAACAGTTGATGGTAACTGAAGATCAACTGTAGATCTCAGCTCCTCCTTTAAGACCATCACAAACCTAGTGACCAAAAGTGTATTACTGATGGTAGATTCATACAATCTATGTTATAGACTAACTACTGAAACTGCAGCTTGTACTCATCCACTGTTCCCACCTGTTTGAGCAGCATCAACTCTTTCATCCTTTCTCTGTGGATGTTGACATCAAATTTCCTGCAAAATAGCCATACAAAACTAATCCCAAGTGTGTAATGCACTCTGCTTCTTAAAAGCCTGGCACCAGTGTGCCGCATTGTCAGGCAAATAAAGTGAAGCTGATGTGACTTTGAAATTGTCAGTAATGTGATACAAACGAAAAAAAATGCTTCACACTTAGCAAGCCAGATCCTAACATCCCGCCATCAAAACGTGAAAAATCCATCTTGGGCATCGAAGGCCTCTTCCCTTGTTGCTCTTCTGCCCCGAGAGGAACTGGGGGGTCGACATGCTGCAGAGTAACTAGTACCTGAGGAAAACGCAGAGGTGGTCGAGACGCCAGGCCAAGCATGACGCCCAGTATCCATCAGACACATCGGATGTCATCGGGGATGAAATCTTCCCAGTACCCTGGTGCGCGGCCTACTTCCCCAACCACGCAGCATGCGCTTGCTCCTGCTGAACCTTGCCCAGAGTATCACATGAGATATTGACCTTGACCTGTACCTGATCTAGCCGGACGAATTGTTAGACAACTTGGTGTCGAGGGCCTCCAGTTGTGCGGAGATGTCATTGTCGACAGCTAAGTCGCTCTGTTTGGCGCGCAGTTCAACGAACTCCTGCCACATCCGTTCCTTGAGCACCCCCATCTCGTCCGCGAGGAAGCACATCTATGGGTTGGGCTTGAATGTCATCATCGACGCCAGTTTTCCCCGAATAAGTCCACCTCAGGTTGGGACTTATGCGGATCAAACCGTAGGGCGATTCGCGACCTCGCCTCGAATTTGTCGGGTGCATTAGGGACATTTTTTTGGGCGCGAGCAGAGTGGAGGCTCTAATATCATATTGTCATGTCCTAGCCGTGGCAGGATTTTGCCGGTGATCGAAACTTCTCTACTTGGAGGAAGGATGGATCCAGAGGTGAGGTTGGGAGGTAGAAGACGACACAGAGGAGAAAATAAGAAAAGAACAAGAGACTCAGACTGATTGATTTCATTTCATTGATAGCTTGCTACACAAGACGACTGTTGCTTATATATTGCACGGTTCGATTACACGGGTCCGGCCCACGTCCCACATATTGTACACTTAGTCCACTACACGGTTTGAGTCACCGGCCAACCTCGTACGTTTTCTTCTCTACTTCTTTACGCTTCCTTCCATGTTTGACACCTCATGTCAGCATGCTAGTACTTAGCGTGCTGACAGAGTGATCATTAAGCTTTTATTTTGATAGGATGATTAATTATTAAGCTTACTACCATTCCGTAAAAGAAAAGCTTAGTATTACTATTACTACATCGGAGCTGCTCAATTCTTCGAAGATGAAGTTTGCCAAAGCGTATGTGCTGCTCTCACCGGGTCTCCAGTTTTAATGCAAAACAGAGTGCACACTACTCTCATCATTATTTCGCGCACGCCTGTTGGTGTTACTCTGGTTGTTGATAAGAACATGACAACGTACTACTAACTCTGATTGAGTTTAGGGCATGGGTTTTTAGGTCTTCAATTTAATTAAGAACTAATATGTATTATATATTTCCCGCAAAAAAATATGTATTATATATTACAAAAACTATATATTCAAATTCATCGTCGATTGAAGTTTCTAAATATGCAATTTTTATAGTATGTTTGGGCATCTTCAAGGGAGACCCTCAAAAACTTTGGCATATTTTGTGCACTTTTGCAATCCAATGAGGATCCTTATCGGTCCGTGAAATGGTCCGAACATCCGTTTTTCGACAAAACGGAGACAAACGTTGGGAGCTATACCGGAGTTCGGTCATCTATTTTACCAAGCAAAAGCCGCCGCGTGGTCCTCCACTTTTCTCTCTCTCTGCATATGCATGTCCCCCCTCTCCTCTCTCTCCTCCCAACCGGACATCACACACAAATCTCACCACATGCATGATCCTTCTCTACTCTGTCTCCTCCCAACCGAATTAATTTGTGAATGGCTTTGGATGGCTCACTCTGGCAGTATGTTCATGGACCACATTCAAACATAAAAAAGGACATATGCCAGAGATTTTTCCGGGTTAGCGCTGGAGATGCCCCTACACATGTTTTATTAGGTATTAGGTTGAAGGCGGGAAGTGCATGGATGAACTCGGCCGGATACACAGGAATCCACTTTGGAAAACACATTTTGGAATGCCAAAAAATTCTGAAAAAGATGCGCACGGACATATCCATATTCTTTGTGCATGCAGAAAGTTTCACGGAAAAACCACTTCTTTGTGGCCTGCGCAAAAACGACAAAACATTGTATAGTGAAACGCTATTTAGAAATACTAAAATTTGTCTTTTTACGAAGACAAAATAAAAATACCTTTTTTTCACAAAACTTCGTGTCACGGATATATTTTTGCCAACATGTATGCATAAAATTTTGTTTTGAATTTTTTTTGACATTACAAAACATGTTTTTTTTTTGCGGTTATTACAAAACGTGTTTAAAGTACATTTTTGTTGAGGACGTGCCGACCGGGCTATACATGTTCCGGGAAAACAAAGCGACAGGTCTCCAGATTCACGCACACTTTCTCTTTTTGAGTCGAGTTGAGGTTCACACGCACTAGATATCGTTCACCAGTTGTGTGACGTATTGTTTTTAGCACGAGTTTCTTTCATCAGTTGTGTGACATCGCTGGACGTGTCGGCCCGCTCTATATGCCAGATCGCAGGGAGTCGTGAACCCGTGTAGGCCGGAACGGCGTGGTTTTTTTCCACGGCGTCACGCCACGATACCCTGTGACACCTATCGTGTACTTTTGCGAGACGGGCCAAACCAGCGGTGCCGCCGAACGCTCCCTTTGCCGAGTGGCACGACAAAAGCCGCCACGTTTGGCCACCCGAGCGGCACGCCGAAGGTTGGTGCCCCGCATGACGGACGAGTCAGCACACTCATCCCTTCCCCCGGGCTGCGCGCGTAACCATATGCGTACACGGCACACACCTCCACCGGCCTTTGCCGCGGCGGCACCGCCCTTGCCCTCGCCCCGTATAAGAAGAGCAGAAGGCCAGAGAATTTACTCACCCACACACAACCACCATTCATCCTTTCCTTCCACAACGCACGGTGTGATACACACAGAGAGAGCGAGAGAGCGATCGAGCGCCATGGCGGAGGAGGCTAGGGCGGCCGGGGAAGAAGAGCTGTCGCCGGTGGCGGAGGCGGCGCCCGTGACGGCCCGGCGGCCCGTCCGGGCAGACCTGGAGAAGCACATCCCAAAGCCCTGTGGGTGATTCTTGTTCGATTATCCCTCCCCTGCGGCCCCTGTCGGCGAATTCTTACAGGCCCGTGACATGCAGACCTGGCCCGAGCTCTGGTGGCGCCGGACGTGTACCATCCCGGAGGGAGCAAGGAGGGCGGGCACCAGCACCAGCAAAGGAGCGTGCTGCAGCAGCACGTCGCCTTCTTCGACATGGATGGCGACGGCGTCATCTATCCATGGGAGACTTACCAAGGTAAACTTTCGGTTACCTTGCGAGACTTACCATGGTCAACTTTCAGTTACGTCAGTTTGTACCGTAGCAGTCAGTAGAATTTAATTTCCTTCGCGGATAGCGTATGTTGGAGCGTTCTCTCCGGTCAACTGTTGGTTGCTGGTAACCCCGCACTGGTTTCAGGACTGAGGGCACTGGGCTTCAACATGATCGTGTCCGTCGTCATCGCAATAGCCATTCATGCTAGCCTCAGCTACACAACTCTGCATGTAAGTCTATAAAATGGTCAGAATTAACTCGAGAAACATGCATCCTCCACGGTCCCCGGCTGATAGAACACACCCTATTGCATATCGACATCTTATATAGCAAGTTAATACTTCATCTGTTCTTCCATGGCTCCGGACACAGAGCTGGGTACCATCTCTGCTGTTCCCGATCTACATCGACAACATCCACAGGGCCAAGCATGGCAGCGACACCGCGACTTATGACTCCGAGGGAAGGTATGGAACTGATCAAACACTTTCTAGTAGTAGTGTTAAGAATGTTGTGTGATCTGCTAGTTACATGACCGGCATGTATGTGCGATTGTGAATGAATGCTTATAGGTACATGCCGGTGAATTTCGAGAACATATTCAGCAAGAACGCCCGCTCGTCGCCGGATAAGCTCACATTCCGGGAGATCTGGATGATGACCGAGGGCCAACGGCAGGCGAACGACCCATTTGGATGGTCTGACTTCGTTTTACACATTGGACCATTTGCACGCTTATTTTGTGCTCCATTCTCTCCGGTGAAATCGCAGAAATGTGTTCTAATGATAAATCCATGGGTACTCGTTGATTCAGGGTGGCGAGCAAGGGGGAGTGGATGCTGCTGTACATGCTCGCCAAGGACGAGGAGGGGAACCTTCCGAGGGAGGCTATTCGCCGCTGCTTTGACGGTAGCCTGTTCGAGTTCATCGCCGACGAGAGGAGGCAGCCACACGGGAAGCAGCAGTAGCATGCAACGCTGCTGGCCCGGAATGCCTTCATGTCTAGTAAGACTGTGTGTGGACTAGCTACCACCTGATCCTCATGTATTCCTACCATGAAGTAATAAGTTGTGCCCTCCTCAAAGTTTCTTCAGGAAAAGAAACACCGTCGTTCTTAATGATAATTTTAAATAATAAGGCTGATCGCATGGAATTGCCGTGGGTTGGGTAATGGCTCAACAATTTGCATTCTCTGGAACTCCAAAAGGAGGACCCCGAAATACTTTTTCTTGTCATAGACGAAATTAGGCCATGTTTGGTACAAAATCCTATTCGGCATCGATAGAGGCCAATGCGTACGGGCCGCAGTCACCGCGACCGAACGGGCCGGCCCACTTATGAGTGTAGCGTAGTGCGGTTCTTCTAGTGGTTTTTTTGGTGGCCGGTTCTTTGTGTTTTGTTTCTGTCCGTTTTTGGCCGGCTTTTGTTCGTGTATGTATTATTTTATTTTATTTTTCATTTAATTTACACGAAATTTTCTTTCCAAATTCATGAACATCTTTCTAAATCCATAAACTTTCTTCAAACTCATGATCTTTTTTTCAAGTTTCTGAACTTTTTTTTAAATTCATTAACATTTTCTATATTCAGAACAATTTTTCAAATATGTGAACTATTTTAAAAAGGAAATGGTAAAAATTTGACGTCATATTTCTAAGCAGGGAAAATCAAACATTTTTAGTGGCAAATTACATGTTAAGAGCATGGCAATTCCCTTCAGCAAATATGGCAAATCTTGGCAAAAAAAAAAACTGAACATGCCAAGATTTTCCATTTTCATGCTTGCTGAAGGGAATTGTGAGGTTCACGACATGTAATTTGCCGTAAAAGGCGGTTGATTTGGCATGTTTAAAAATCTGGCATCAGATTTGTAGTGCGGTCCTTTTCAAATTCATGATTTTGTTTAGTAGAATTCATAAACTTTTGCAAATTTGTGAACCGTTCCAAATAATTTAAGAAGTCAACGGCCAACATAGTCAAATGGTCAAATTGGCAACAGTCAAACGATCAGTGGATGAAAGGTCAAACTATCAGCGGACGCGATCGAGTGAGGGAACGAGCCGGTGGAGCGATTGATCGATAAGGCGTTGCTTTTTCTTTTTCTTTTTTTTTGTTCGAGAAACAAGGCGTTGCTTTAATTGTCGATAAGGCGAGCTTGACGAAGGGGAGGGATTTGCCAAACCTTATATGTGGACTAAAAAGAAACGGAGGTTGTATTTAGAGAGCTGCCGGCGAGGAATGCATGGGAGATGTGGGGACCAAGGTGGAGAGGAGATATGTGTGCAGACTTGTACCGTTCCATCTTTGCGATCAACACGCGTCAAATCCAACGAACGTGCCGCCTCACGTTTCCATATTGTTAGGTTTAAAAAAATAAAGCGTTTCCATATCGGCAAATGGAGTGCAATTATGGAGGTGTTTGTTTCGCTCTACTGTAACGTAATCTGAATTACAGCGTTAACAGGTCCCGCTAAATTGTGTTTGTTTTCCTTGCTCTGTAATCCGATAACATGGTATCAAATCCCAGCCTAATACAAAACCGATACCGCTGGAAATCTGCTGTAACAGATTACGCTGCAGCCATCTCCTCTCCGCATCAGATGCGATCGCACGAGCTATGCAGCCTCCTTCCTCGTTCCTCACGCGCGGCAAGGAAGCTTTGCCGGCGCTCTTTGTTTCCTCTCTGGCCTATACATGGACACCACGCCGTCATGGCCGGAACTTGGTCGGAGGAGCAGGTCGACGGCGAGGCGGGACGGCTTCTCGACCATCGTCCAGCCTTGCGTCGAACTGGAGGTCCTGTACGTGCCTGTAGCGCCGGTCATGGTCTTGTCCAGTCGACGGCGGCATCGGCATCGGCTCATCGCTCCTCAGCGTGCCTGCGGCGCCTCATCTCCGCCTTCAGCCTTGACGACAGGTCGCCGCTCGCCGGTGCCGGCGACGGCAGCGGCCGCGGTGGCGCTCACTCACGCTCTTACCGTCCGGGCCCTTGTACTCCGCCGCCATATCCAGTGGTGGCCCGCCACTGCCGTCTCGGCCTGCCTTCCACTGCCGTAAATTCTTGAGCAACCCCGGTATTGATTGACGTTACAGTAGGTAGCCAAACAAATTGCATGTTTTGTCCATTCCGTTTACATTACCACTGTAAACTCATTACGTTTACGTTTGCGTTACCAATCCGGAACCAAACACCTCCTATATGTGTCTCGCACGTACCGCGTGGACATGAAAAACTGGCGTGCATGAACGCGTGCCGTACTGTCGTCTTCCGGTGGACGGCGAGAAGGTGCGCCACGGCAGCTCACGTACTCTGCCTTGCACGGACACTTCGTGATTTCCGCAGGGCTTTTCCGCACCACCATCGTCCGCGCTCGTCGCGCGTGTATAAGAAGAGAGCATGACGACGCGAGAGGATGAACTAGCACGGCCTGTTAGTTCTTTTTTTTTTGAAACAACACGGCCTGTTAGTTCATTTTTTTTTTTGAAACAACACGGCCTGTTAGTTCATCGTTGATCGCAAACTGCGACGGTCGACTAGTCCGTTCATCGTTGATCCTGCATGAATTCCAGGACTGAGGGCACTGGGCTTCAACCTGGTCGCGTCCTTCTTGATGGCGGTCGTCATAAACGTTGGCCAAAGCTATCCGACTCTGCCTGTAAGAGCATCTCCAACAGCCGCGCTAAACTAGCGCCGCGCCGTAAATTAGGTCATTTTAGCACGCTACAAGAACGCGGCGGGTCGCTCAATGGCGCAGAAAAAGCGCGCTTACAAGGCTTATAACGGGTTGGTAGCGGTTGAAAACATTTACCAGCGGCGTATTTGGCGCCACCACGGTATGCGACACACTCGGCGCTTCGCGCCGCACTTCTCTCCCTTCCACCCCGTCCGGGCGCTAAGCTCGTCACCCGCGCTTCGGCGACTGTTCGAGCTTCCCGGCCTATCCTCGCGCGCCAGGCTTCGCCCATCCTCCTAGTCCTTGGCGGCGCGCGCCTCCGTCGTCGAGGAACAACGCCGGAAGGCTCGCTGCAGCGCCCGCGCAAGAAGGTGTTCGACAAAACGCCTACAAGGTATGTATTGCTCAAACTTCATGAATTTGATGCATGTTTTGAATTGTAGTTTTTTATAGTATAGTATTGAACATTGCAGATGAGTTCGTCGTATGATTTTTCCGAAGAAGAATTTGATATGGAAGAGGAGGAGGATCTTGCAATGATCCTAGCTATGCATATCAATAAAAAACCGAAGCACGATGGTTCGGTTATGGGTCGGGAGAAAATTTGGAGAGATAGGATTGATGCCCATAACAGATTGATAAAGAACTATTTCGTGGAGAATCCCACATACCCGGAGTCGTATTTTCGTCGCCGGTTTAGGATGAGCACCGACTTGTTCAGCGCATTGCGAGAAACTAGCGAGCCATGACCGGTTTTTCCAAACAAAGGAGGAATGCCGCCGGAGAGCTCGGGCATAGCACTTTTTCGAAGGTGACGATCGCTTTGCGTATGTTGGCATCGGTATCGGCTGATCTAGTTGATGATCACTTGGCTATGGGTGAGAGCCAAGCCATCATGTGTGTCAAGCGCTGCGATTGGGAATTGTGCAAGTGTTTGGCGAGGAGTATTTGAGATCTCCCATCGCTGAAGACGCCGCAAGGCTATTGGCGATGAACAAAGCGCGCGGCTTTCCTGGCATGCTTGGCTCAATAGATTGCATGCATTGGAGTTGGAAGAATTGTCCAAAGGCATGGCATGGGCAATTCCACGGCCAAAAAAAAGGGTTCCACTATAATCCTTGAAGCGGTGGCCGATCAGGAGACTTGGATTTGGCATGCATTCTTTGGAATGCCTGGATCTTTGAATGACATTAATGTTGTCAACCGTCACCTTGATGAATAAGATTGCAAGCGGTGGGTTTCCACAATGCAGTTTGTAGCAAATGGCCGACGTACAACTATGGCTATTATCTAGCGGATGGCATCTATCCAAAGTGACAAACCTTTGTGAAGCCGTTGAAAAACCGAAGGTAAGAAAATCTTGATTTCCACAATGCTCGGGCGGCTAGAAAGGATGTGGAGAGAGCATTTGGGATTTTGCAAGCCCAATTTGCTATTGTGAGAGGACCGGCTAGATTTTGGGATCAAAAAATGCTTTGGTACATCATGCACGCTTGTGTGATCATGCACAACATGATCATCGAGAATGAGCGTGGCCAAGATTTAGACTGCTCACAGTATGAGCTCTTGGGACATCCGTGCGAGTACGGCGAAGGGCTGAAAGGGTAGCCCGTTTTGTTGCCTCCTATAATGCCATTTAGCGTCCCGCAACGCACAATGAACTTGAGAATGATCTAATTGAAGAGTGGTGGGCATGGCATGGACGACAAAGAGCATGATGATATCTGCATTCGACATTGTATTGTTCATGAACTATTTGTTGTGTTTGTTGCATTATTAGTTGTTGTACTAAATGATAAATTATTTGTTTGAGTTGTAATGATTTATTTTAAACTATTTATTGTTGACTTATTTTGTTTGTTTAATCATTTTTGCTCATTTTCGTTGAAACGTACATGTGGTTAGTCGGCGCTGCTGCTGTATTTTTTGCGCCTCGCCAGAAGCGGCATCGCTGCTGCTGCTTTATAGCGGCTGCTGCTAGAAGCAGTAGCATAAAACCAGCCGCAGTGTGACAAACAGATTTTTTGCGCGTGGCGCTTTAGCGCGGCTGTTGGAGATGCTCTAAGTGCAGAAATGTTCAGAGCCTGAAAAGGTTCAGATGAATGCTGGACTGCCTTCTTTTCCTAAACTTGAAGCTCTCATTCATCTTACCTTTCACAGGGCTGGATGCCATCTCCCCTGTTCCCAGTCTACATCAGCAACATCCACAGGGCTAAGCATGGCAGCGACACCTCAACCTACGACACTGAAGGAAGGTACATACGTTGCTTGAATTCGTTCTACTAGTTCAGAAGTCTGCTCCGCTTGGTTACATGCATGACCGGCTGGTGCGATTGTGGGAGCTTAGAGCATCTCCAGCCGCGCCCCCAACAGCCCCCTCCCCCCCCCCCCGCGCGCGAATTTTTAATGCCGGCCAACGAAAATCGGCCCAATCGCGTCCCCAGCAGTCAGTTTTTTGTCGGGTTGGGCCGAAATAACAACTGGCGCACCAGAGCCGAACCCGGCGCGCTGGGGGGCACCGACACAAGTGAAAAGGGGCGTGGGGCCGCTCCGTCGGCGAGAGGAGGGCCTTTTCCCGTCGTTTCTTCCCGCTTCCCTCCCATTCTCTCCATTCCTACCGCCAATCTCCTCCTCCCCTCCCAGCCATCCGCCATGCCGCCGAAGAAGTACGTGTTCCTCGCTGCTGCGACGGTCGATCGCCGTCGCCCTTGAAGCGAGAGAAGCCGAGGCGCGCCCGCCCAAGCCCGGGCATGTCCAACACCGACTGGAGAGCTGAAGTTCAACGCTAGGAGGCTGTCACCACCGACCGCGGAGCAGGGCGAACACCAAGAAGGCCCGGGACAGCGCGACGCGGCTCGCGGCGGCGGCGGTGGCGGAGCAGGCGGAGCGGTCGGCCGAACAAGCCGAGGCGACTCGCGTGAGGATGATGAACCCGTCCGGCGGCCACGCCCCATACGCGCCCTGGAGCCAGCAAAGCGTCACTTCTCCGGCCGGCTTCTCATCGTCGCCGCAACCCTGGGGCTGCACGCCGTCGTCGGGCTACGCCGACGCTGATGCACACGGCAGGTTCAACCCCAACATCACCTTCCCCCATGGTCACCCGACCTAGCGCACGCCCTCGCCCGCCTTCGCTGGCGTACATTACCCCCCGTACAACTACTCCCCGACGGCGTACGCATCCTCCCCGACACCCCCTCTCCACCGTGGCGTGCTGCCCTTCTCCCAAGCCTCCACGTTGCATCTTGGCAACACCGACGTGATCGAAGCCGACATGGACGACATCAGCACGGCCGCCTCGGCCTCCGCCGCCGTGTCCCCCGGGTTTACTACTCAGAATGACACAATGGACCTCAACGGCAACATGGACGGCGAGCTCGAGTACGGCGAGGAGGATCCGGAGCCAGAGGAGGAAGATGAGGAGGAGGAGGAGGAAGAGAAGGAGCCGGCGCCTGCTCCGGCGAGGAAACGGAAGAAGAAGGGGGCGGCCAGGACCGACGAGACGCGCATCAAGTGGGCGTCAAAGGAGGACGAGTGCCTCGCCGAAGCGTGGAAAGTCGTCTGCCTTGACCCGATCACCCGCACGAACCAGAGCATCGAGACGTGTTGGGACCGCATCAAGGCCGAGTTCGACGAGCGCAAGCTCGTCGACCCCTACTTCAAAGGCGTGTACATGCAGCGCGGGGCGAAAGAAATGGCGAACCATTGGGGGCATGGGATCGTCGAGGAGATCGCGCCTCGCCTAGAGAGTGGCACCAGCATCGAGGATCAGGTATGGCACGCCGACCTCTCCCTTTTTCTTTTCGCCGGGTGCGCGCCGCTCACTGATAGTTCCTCGGCGTAGCTGGTGCGGATGTTCGGCATGTTTTGGCAGGACAACAGCGACCAAGATTTCAAGTACCTCCAAGTCTTCAAACGGATCGAGAAGTGCGACAAGTGGGCGGATGTCCGGCGCACCCTCGCCAAGGCCAAGGAGACCTACAAGCCGGGCGCGACGATGCCGGGCACGGGCGACGGGCGCCCCGAAGGCAACAAATGGGCCAAGAAGAGGAAACACGCTGACTCAGCAGCGACGCGAGTGCAGGAGTCCATTGAGCATTGCCTCGCTGACATGTAGGCCCGGGCCGCCCTGCGTGAAGAGAAGACCGAGGCGCGGTGGTCGGTGTTGATGATGAACAGCGCCGTCAAACTCGACCTGCTCCGGACCAACGTCGCCGCGAAGAAGAGGAATACCGACCTGGCTTTCTTGATGGGCGGGTGTCGGTGTCAAAACCGGCGGATCTCGGGTAGGGGGTCCCGAACTGTGCGTCTAGGCGGATGGTAACAGGAGACAAGGGACACGATGTTTTTACCTGTGTTCGGACCTCTCGATGGAGGTAAAACCCTACTCTGCTTGATTGATATTGATGATATGGGTAGTACAAGATGTTGGGGAGCGAGTAATTTCAAAAATTTCCACGCACACGCAAGATCATGGTGATGCATAGCAACGAGAGGGAGAGTGTTGTCTACGTACCCTCGTGAGAGCCAAGCGAAGCGATCTGGCGTAGAGGAAGTAGTCGACGTTCTCCTCGCGATCCGACCGATCCGGCGCCGTTACTCCGGCGCCCGAGTTCTTGACACACGACAGCTCGATGGCGCTCCTCGGGCTCCAATCCAAAGAGAGCCGGGGAGGAGAGTTCGTCAAGACGATGGCGTGGTGGCGATCTTGATGTTCTACGGCGCAGGCTTCGCCTAAGCTTTATGACGATATGACCGAGGTGGAATATGGTGGAGGGGCACCGCACACGGCTAAGGATCGATCCGTAGATCAACTTGTGTGTCCTAGGGTGCCCCCTGCCCCAGATATAAAGGAGCAAGGGGGTGCGGCCGGCCCTTGGAGGAGGCGCGGAGGAGTCCTACTCCCACCGAGTAGGACTCCCCTTCCTAGTTGGAGTAGGATTGGGGGGGAGGAAAGAGGAAAGGGGGCGCCGCCTCTCCTTGTCCTACTCGGACTAGGGGGAGGCGCGGCCTGCCCTGGCCGGCCCTTCCTCTTCTCCCTCATGGCCCACTAAGGCCCAATAACCCCGGGAGGTTCCGGTAACCCCGGTGTTCAGTAAAATCCGATTTCACGGAACCATTCCGAACTCAAATATAGGCTTCCAATATATCAATCTTTATGTCTCGACCATTTCGAGACTCCTCGTCATGTCCGTGATCACATCCGGGACTCGAACTTCTTGGTACATCAAAATACACAAACTCATAATATAACCGTCATCGAAACCTTAAGCGTGCGGACCCTACGGTTCGAGAACAATGTAGACATGACCGAGACACGTCTCCGGTCAATAACCAATAGCGGGACCTGGATGCCCATATTGGCTCCTACATATTCTACGAAGATCTTTATCGGTCGACCGCATAACAACATACGTTGTTCCCTTTGTCATCGGTATGTTACTTGCCCGAGATTCGATCGTCGGTATCCAATACCTAGTTCAATCTCGTTACCGGCAAGTCTCTTTACTCGTTCCGTAATACATCATCTCACAGCTAACTCATTAGTTGTAATGCTTGCAAGGCTTGAGTGATGTGTATTACCGAGAGGGCCCAGAGATACCTCTCCGACAATCGGAGTGACAAAACCTAATCTCGAAATCGCCAACCCAACATCGCCTTTGGAGACACTGTAGTACTCCTTTATAATCACCCGATTCGTTGACGTTTGGTAGTACCAAAGTGTTCCTCCGTAAACGGAGTTGCATAATCTCATAGTTATAGGAACATGTATAAGTCATGGATAAAAGCAGTAGCAACATACTAAGCGATCGTGTGCTAAGCTAATGGAATGGGTCATGTCAATCGATCATTCAACTAATGATGTGACCTTGTTAATCAAATAACAACTCTTTGTTCATGGTTAGGAAACATAACCATCTTTGATTAACAAGCTAGTCTAGTAGAGGCATACTAGTGACATATTGTTTGTCTATGCATTCACACATGTATCATGTTTCCGGTTAATACAATTCTAGCATGAATGATAAACATTTATCATGAAATAAGGAAATAAATAATAACTTTATTATTGCCTCTAGGGCATATTTCCTTGATCTCCCACTTGCACTAGAGTCAATATTCTAGATTACATAGTAATGATTCTAACACCCATGGAGTCTTGGTGTTGATCATGTTTTGCTCGTGGAAGAGGCTCGGTCAACGGTCTGCTACATTCAGATCCGTATGTATCTTGCAAATCTCTATGTCTCCCACCTAGACTAAATCCGGATGGAATTGAAGCGTCTCTTGATGTGCTTGGTCCTCTTGTGAAATCTGGATTCCTTTGCTAAGGCAATTGCTCGAGATTGTCACGAAGATTTTCATTGGACCCGATGCACTAGGTATGACACCTAGATCGGATATGAACTCCTTCATCCGACTCCTTCATTAGCTGCTTCGAAGCTGCTATGTACTCCGCTTCACATGTAGATCCCGCCACGATGCTTTGTTTAGAACTGCACCAACCGACAGCTCCTCCGTTTAGTGTAATACGTATCCGGTCTGCGATTTAGAATCGTCGGATCGGTGTCAAAGCTTGCATCAACGTAACCATTTACGATGAGCTCTTTGTCACCTCCATATACGAGAAACATATCCTTAGTCCTTTTCGGTATTTGGGATGTTCTTGACCGCTGTCCGATGATCCACTCTGGATTACTTTGGTACCTCCTGCTAAGCTTATAGCAAGGCACACATCAGTGTCGGTACACAGCATTGCATACATGATAGAGCCTATGGCTGAAGCATAGGAACATCTTTCATTTTTCTCTATCTTCTGCAGTGGTCGGGCATTGAGTCTTACTCAACTTCACACCTTGTAACACGGCAAGAACCCTTTCTTTGCTTGATCCATTTTGAACTTCTTCAAAATTTTGTCAAGGTATGTGCTTTGTGAAAGTCCAATTAAGCGTCTTGATCTATCTCTATAGATTTTGATGCCCAATATGTAAGCAGCTTCACCGAGGTCTTTCATTGAAAAACTCTTATTCAAGTATCCCTTTATGCTATCCAGAAATTCTATATCATTTCCGATCAGCAATATGTCATCTACATATAATATCAAAATGCTCTGAGCTCCCACTCACTTTCTTGTAAATCTGAGGCTTCTCCAAAAGTCTCAGATGAACCCAAATGCTTTGATCACACTATCAAAGCGTTTATTCCAACTCGAGATGCTTGCACCAGTCCATAAATGGATCATTGGAGCTTGCACACTTTGTTAGCTCCTTTGGATCGATAAAACCTTCTGGTTGCACCATATACAACTCTTCTTCTAGAAATCCATTCAGAATGCGTCTTTACATCCATTTGCTAAATTTCATAATCATAAAATCGTCAATTGCTAACATGATTCGGACAGACTTAAGCATCGCCACGGGTGAGAAGGTCTCATCGTAGTCAATCCCTTGAACTTGTCGAAAACCCTTTGCGACAAGTCGAGCTTTGTAGACGATAACATTACCGTCGTCGTCGGTCTTCTTCTTGAAGATCCACTTGTTTTCTATTGCTTGCCTTCCCTCGGGCAAGTCAACCAAAGTCCATACTTTGTTTTCATACATGGATCCCATCTCGATTTCATGGCCTCAAGCCATTTTATGGAATCTGGGCTCACCATCGCTTCTTCATAGTTCGTGAGGTTCATCATGATCTAGTAGCATGATTTCGAGAACAGGATTACCGTACCACTCAGTGCGGATCTTACTCTGGTTGATCTATGAGGTTACGTAGTAACTTGATCTGAAATTTCATGATCAACATCATCAACTTCCTCACTATTTGGTGTAGATGTCTCGAAACCGGTTTCGCGACAAACTACTTTCAAGTAAGGGAGAAGGTACAATTACCTCATCAAGTTCTACTTTCCTCCCACTCACTTCTTTCGAGAGAAACTCCTTCTCTAGAAAGGATCCATTCTTAGCATCAAATGTCTTGCCTTCGGATCTGTGACAGAAGGTGTACCCAACTGTCTCCTTTGGGTATCCTATGAAGACACATTTCTCGATTTGGGTTCGAGCTTATCAGGTTGAAGCTTTTCACATAAGCATCGCATCCCCAAACTTTAAGAAACGACTACTTTGGTTTCTTGCTAAACCATAGTTCATAAGGTGTCGTCTCAACGGATTTTGACGGTGTTCTATTCAGTGTGAATGCGGCCGTCTCTAGAGCATAACCCCAAAACGATAGCGGTAAATCAGAAGAGACATCATAGATCGCACCATATCTAGTAAAGTGCGATTCTGACGTTCGGACACACCATTACTGTTGTGGTGTTCCGGTGGTGTGAGTTGCTGAAACTATTCCGCATTGTTTCAAATGTAGACCAAACTCGTAACTCAAATATTCACCTCCACGATCGGATCGTAGAAATTTAATTTTCTTATTACGATGATTTTCAACTTCACTCTGAAATTCTTTGAACTTTTCAAATGTTTCAGACTTATGTTTCATTAAGTAGATATACCCATATCCGCTTAAATCATCTGTGAAGGTGAGAAAATAACGATATCCGCCACGAGCCTCAACATTCATCGGACCACATACATCTCGTATGTATGATTTCCAACAAATCTGTTGCTCTCTCCATAGTACCGAGAAGCGGGTTTTAGTCATCTTGCCCATGAGGCACGGTTTGCAAGTGCCAAGTGATTCATAATCAAGTGACTCCAAAAGTCCATCAGTATGGAGTTTCTTCATGCGCTTTATACCGATATGACCTAAACGGCGAGTGCCACAAATAAGTTGCACTATCATTATCAAATCTGCATCTTTTGGCTTCAACATTATGAATATGTGTATCACTACTATCGAGATTCATCAAAATAGACCACTCTTCAGGGTGCATGACCATAAAAGATATTACTCATAAAAATAGAACAACCATTATCTCTCGATTTAAATGAATAACCGTCTCGCATCAAACAAGATCCAGATATAATGTTCATGCTCAACGCAGCACCAAATAACGATTATTTAGGTCTAAAACTAATCCGAAGGTAGATGTAGAGGTAGCGTGCCGACCGCGATCACATCGACTTTGGAACCATTTCCCACGCCGCATCGTCACCTCGTCCTTTTCGGTGTTAAGCAATCCGTAGTCCCCTGCTTTGAGTTGCAAATATTAGCAAGTAACCGATATCAAATACCAGTGCTCTGCGAGCTCTAGTAAGGTACACATCAATAACATGTATATCACATATACCTTTGTTCACTTTGCCATCCTTCTTATCCGCCAAATACTTGGGGCAGTTCCGCTTCAAATGACCGATCGCTTGCAGTAGAAGCACTCGATTTCAGGTTTGGGTCCAGACTTGGGTTTCTTCTCTGAGCAAAGACAACTTGCTTGCTGTTCTTCTTGAAGTTCCTTCTTCTTCCCTTTGCCTTTCTTCTTGAAACTAGTGGTCTTATTGACCATCAACACTTGATGCTCCTTCTTGATTTCTACCTCCAGCCTTTAGCATTGCGAAGAGCTCGGTATAGTCTTTACTAACCCTTGCATATTATAGTTCATCACGAAGCCTTTGTAGCTTGGTGGCGTGATTGAAGAATTTCATCAATGACACAATCATCCGGAAGATTAACTCCCGGTTGAGTCAAGTGATTGTAATACCCGGACATTACGAGTATGTGCTCACCGACGTAACTATTCTCCTCCATCTTGCAGCTATAGAACTTATTGGAGACTTCATATCTCTCAATCCGGGCATTCTGTTGGAATATCAACTTCAACTCTGGAACATCTCATATGCTCCATGACGTTCAAAACGTCGTTGAAGTCCCGGTTCTAAGCCGTAAAGCATGGCACCTTGAACTATAGAGTAGTCATCAGCTTTGCTCGCCAGACGTTCTTAACGTCGTCGGTTGCATCAAGAAGAGCCTAGCACCTAGCGGTGCATCGGGGCGTAACTCTTACGTGCAGCAATGAGGATAATCCTCGAGTTACGGACCCGATCCGTGTAGTTGCTACCATCATCTTTCAACTTTGCTTTCTCAAGGAACGCATTAAAATTCAACGGAACAACAAAGACGAGCCATCTATCTACAATCAAACATAGACAAGCAAGATACTATCGGTACTAAGTTCATGATAAATTTTAGTTCAATTAATCATATTACTTTAGAACTCCCACTTAGACAGACATCCTCTAGTCATCTAAGTGATCACGTGATCCAAATCAACTAAACCATAACCGATCATCACGTGAAATGGAGTAGTTTTCAATGGTGAACATCTTATGTTGATCATATCTACTATATGATTCACGCTCGACCTTTCGGTCTCCGTGTTCGAGGCCATATCTGCATATGCTAGGCTCGTCAAGTATAACCTGAGTATTCTGCGTGTGCAAAAACTGGCTTGCACCCGTTGTAGATGGACGTAGAGCTTATCACACCCGATCATCACGTGGTGTCTGGGCACGACGAACTTTCGCAACGGTGCATACTCAGGGAGAACACTTCTTGATAATTTAGTGAGAGATCATCTTATAATGCTACCGTCAATCAAAGCAAGATAAGATGCATAAAAGATAAACATCACATGCAAATCAATATAAGTGATATGGTATGGTCATCATCGTCTTGTGCTTCATGATCTCCATCTCTGCAGCACCATCATGATTACCATCGTCACCGGCGCGACCCCTTGATCTCCATCGTAGCATCGTTGTCGTCTCGCCAATCTTATGCTTCTACGACTATCGCTACCGCTTAGTGATAAAGTAAAGCATTACATGGCGATTGCATTTCATACAATAAAGCGACAACCATATGGCTCTCGACGATTGCCGATAACCGGTTACAAAACATGATCATCTCATACAATAAAATATAGCATCACGTCTTGACCATATCACATCACAACATGCCTGCAAAAACAAGTTAGACGTCCTCTACTTTGTTGTTGCAAATTTTACGTGGCTGCTACGGGCTTAAGCAAGAACCAATCTCACCCACGCATCAAAACCACAACGATATTCGTCAAATAGACTCCGTTTAACCTTCTCAAGGACCGGGCGTAGCCATACTCGGTTCAACTAAAGTGAGAGAGACAGACACCCGCCGGTCACCTTTAAGCAACGAGTGCTCGTGGCGGTGAAACCAGTCTCGCGTAAGCGTCACGCGTAATGTCGGTCCGGCCGCTTCATCTCACAATACCGCTGAACCAAAGTATGACATGCTGGTAGGTAGTATGACTTGTATCGCCCACAACTCACTTGTGTTCTACTCGTGCAAAACATCAAACCATAAAAACCTAGGCTCGGATGCCTTTGTTGGGGAACGTAGTAATTTCAAAAATTTCCTACGCACACGCAAGATCATGGTGATGCATAGCAACGAGAGGGAGAGTGTTGTCTACGTACCCTCGTAGACCGAAGCGGAAGCGATCACAACGTAGAGGAAGTAGTCGTACGTTCTCCTCACGATCTGACCGATCCCGGCGCCGTTACTCCGGTGCCCCTGAGTTCTTGACACACGTACAGCTCGATGACGCTCCTCGGGCTCCAATCCAGTAGAGCTTCGGGGATGGAGAGTTCCGTCAGCACGACGGCGTGGTGACGATCTTGATGTTCTACCGACGCAGGGCTTCGCCTAAGCTTTGCGACGATATGACCGAGGTGGAATATGGTGGAGGGGGGCACCGCACACGGCTAAGGATCGATCCGTAGATCAACTTGTGTGTCCTAGGGTGCCCCCCTGCCCCCGTATATAAAGGAGCAAGGGGGGGTGCGGCCGGCCCTTGGAGGAGGCGCGCCGGAGGAGTCCTACTCCCACCGGGAGTAGGACTCCCCCCCTTTCCTAGTTGGAGTAGGATTGGGGGGAGGGAAAGAGGGAAGGGGCGCCGCCCCCTCTCCTTGTCCTATTCGGACTAGGGGGGGAGGGGGCGCGCGGCCTGCCCTGGCCGGCCCTTCCTCTTCTCCCTCATGGCCCACTAAGGCCCAATAACCCCCGGGAGGGTTCAGTAACCCCGGTGTTCCTAATAAAATCGATTTCACCGGAACCATTCCGAACTCCAAATATAGGCTTCCAATATATCAATCTTTATGTCTCGACCATTTCGAGACTCCTCGTCATGTCCGTGATCACATCCGGGACTCCGAACTTCTTCGGTACATCAAAATACACAAACTCATAATATAACCATCATCGAAACCTTAAGCGTGCGGACCCTACGGTTCGAGAACAATGTAGACATGACCGAGACACGTCTCGGTCAATAACCAATAGCGGGACCTGGATGCCCATATTGGCTCCTACATATTCTACGAAGATCTTTATCGGTCGACCGCATAACAACATCGTTGTTCCCTTTGTCATCGGTATGTTACTTGCCCGAGATTCGATCGTCGGTATCCAATACCTAGTTCAATCTCGTTACCGCAAGTCTCTTTACTCGTTCCGTAATACATCATCTCACAACTAACTCATTAGTTGTAATGCTTGCAAGGCTTGATGATGTGTATTACCTAGAGGGCCCAGAGATACCTCTCCGACAATCGGAGTGACAAAGCCTAATCTCAAATACGCCAACCCAACATCGCCTTTGGAGACACCTGTAGTACTCCTTTATAATCACCCGATACGTTGTGACGTTTGGTAGTATCCAAAGTGTTCCTCCGTAAACGGAGTTGCATAATCTCATAGTTATAGGAACATGTATAAGTCATGGATAAAAGCGGTAGCAACATACTAAGCGATCGTGTGCTAAGCTAATGGAATGGGTCATGTCAATCGATCATTCAACTAATGATGTGACCTTGTTAATCAAATAACAACTCTTTGTTCATGGTTAGGAAACATAACCATCTTTGATTAACAAGCTAGTCTAGTAGAGGCATACTAGTGACATATTGTTTGTCTATGCATTCACACATGTATCATGTTTCCGGTTAATACAATTCTAGCATGAATGATAAACATTTATCATGAAATAAGGAAATAAATAATAACTTTATTATTGCCTCTAGGGCATATTTCCTTCACAAGAGTGGATCTACCACGAGATCAAGGAGGCTAAACCCTAGAAGCTAGCCTTTGGTATGATTGTTGTAATGGTTGTTCGTCCTACGGACTAAAACCCTCCGGTTTATATAGACACCGGAGAGGGCTAGGGTTACACAGAGTCGGTTACAATGGTAGAAGATCTACATATCCGTATCGCCAAGATTGCCTTCCACGCCAAGGAAAGTCCCATCCGGACACGGGACGAAGTCTTCAATCTTGTATCTTCATAGTCTTGGAGTCCGGCCGATGATGATAGTCCGGCTATCCGGACACCCCCTAGTCCAGGACTCCCTCAGTAGCCCCTGAACCAGGCTTCAATGACGATGAGTCCAGCACGCATATTGTTCGGCATTGCAAGGCGGGTTCCTCCTCCGAATAATTCATAGAAGATTTGGGAACACCAGGATAGTGTCCGACTCTGCAAAATAAATTCCACATTCCACCGTAGAGAGAATAATATGCACACAAGTTCAATCTGCTGACATATTTTGTGGCATGACGTCACGCCACTACCAAGCCTTTACTTTAATCATTTTTTATTATACCACCTCAGCGCGTTTAGCGAAGCGGTTTCCTCGGCCCGTCTTGTCGAAGCAGAGATCGTGTTCCCCTTCTTCCGGGATTCCCATCAATACGGACGTGGGTAACCCAACCGCGCCATTGATTGTGGCGCTTGGGAGATAAGCGAGTTTTACTAGGCCGGTGGGGATGCATAGTCTTCGTCCGCCCATATATAAGGGGATAAGGATCCGCCTTTTTTACCTACGCCTTCTTCCTCCTTTGCTTATCCATCTCCGCGCACTCGAGCTCCAGCGCCCAAGTTCGCACATCTCGTCTCAACCTTCTCCAGCCATGTCCGGAGCGGGAGGCAAGTGGATGGCCTCCTCCGTTACGGAGGGGCACATCGAGAAGCTGCGCGGCGCCGGATACCTTTCCAGCGACATCGCGCACCGGCTGCCCGACGAGGGGCAGCTCATCCCCAGTCCCAAGCCTCATGAGAGGGTCGTATTCCTTCCCCACTTCCTCCGCGGACTGGGCTTTCCGTTGCATCCCTTCGTCCGGGGGCTCATGTACTACTATGGCCTGGACTTCCACGATCTGGCGCCGAACTTCATCCTCAACATCTCGGCGTTTATCGTCGTGTGCGAGGCCTTCCTCTGCATTCGGCCCCACTTTGGCTTGTGGCTAAAGACCTTCAATGTCAAGCCGAAGGTAGTGAAGGGCGTCCAAGCGGAGTGCGGAGGTGCCATGGTGGGCAAAATGCCCAACGTCACCTGGCTCGAGGGGGCCTTCGTGGAGTCCGTCAAGGGATGGCAATAGGGGTGGTTCTACATCACCGAGCCGCGTGACCCTAAATGGGCAGCGACCCCCGAGTTCAGATCTGGTATCCCCATGCAGCTCACCTCCTGGAAAGAGAAGGGCTTGCTATGGGGTAGTTCGAGGAGCCGACAGACCCGATCTGTCTCTGACCTGGTGAACAAGAAGCTTAAGCTTGTCAATGTGATCCCGGTCATGCTCGTTCGCCGGATTCTCCCCTGCCAATAGCGGGCCTTCAATTTATGGGAGTTCGATTCGGCACAGCACCGGACCCTGAGCGGGCTCTTCGACACGACGTACGAAGCTGCCTGGAGGGTGTTGTTCAAGGGCGGAGAAGCCCCCGCGTCTGCAACCGAAGATCGCGGATTCAGCACCAAGCGCCCGGCCGGTGAGGTAAGCTTTGTTATCCTTTACGGGACACTTATTTCTTTCATAGTTTGACTCTATGTGGGATCTAAAACTCCCAATGCCTTTAACAGGACTGGCAGAGGACGTCCGGACAGGTAGACTGTCCGGCTCCCCTTCCCGAAGACCCAGCGGACGCCCGTTTGACGGGGCTGCTGGTTCCGGCCCTTTACGTGGTGCCGGAGAAGAAGGCCAAGAAGAAGGCCATGGGAACCCGAAGGAGTTCCCGGCGCCAGGTGAAATCGGACTCATCGTCCGATGGCTCCGAGGCGGACTCCTTCCCCGAAGACGAGGAGGAGAGAGAAGACTCTCCCCAAGAGGGGGGAGACAGGAAGAGGAAGGCTTCCCCCACAAGGGAGGCCGAAGGGTCCAAGAAGGGGAGGACCCTTCCTCCGGACGGCTCTGCCAACACCGACGGCGGCGACGAGGAGTGGCCCTCAAGGGCCAAGCCCCTGGCGAGATCGTAAGTATCCGGATTCCTGAGTGATTTATAATTTTTCTTTGTGCCGCGTAGTGTCCTTCTAATGCCGCATACAACCTGTAGTCCGGCCGAGGAGGATCTACCCGCTTCATCGAGCGGGTCCTAGGCTCCGTCGGATGTGGATTCCATCCCGACCGCCTCCACCCCTCGTGACGCCGAGGACGCTGAGGTGGGATCCCAGGAGGGGACCCGCCAGGAGGGGGAGGCTCCGGAGGTGCCGCAAGGCAGCCTCCCGGACTTTGTGCCGGACTCCATGCCGGAACCCGCAGTGGTTCCAGAGTCCGGCAGGCGGCCCCTTCGTAAGAAGGGCAAGACCGTGACACCGGCAGCCTCCGTCCAACCGGAGGCGCCGGACAACTTGTTGAGGCGCCAGCGCTTCCATCGAGGAAGAACACCGCACTATCATGAGTGCGGTGATTGAAAGGTTCATTTCGCCAAGAGCGGGCCGTGAAGCTTCGCAGCAGCCTTCTAACAGGCTTTGAGGTAAGAAGTTTAAAATATGCAATGTAATACCGCATAGACAGTAGCCCATGATGCTCAGTTCGGTGTTCGGAAAGAAATGCCGGACTGAGGATCTAAAAAGATATACGCAGGAGTTCTAAAAATTATGTCAATATGGGATTGCAGGCTGCGCTGCTGACCTCTACCGCATTGACTGCGGAGGTCGGTGCTTTGAAGCAAGACCTCGAGCGGGCCGAGAACGAGCTTGGCCTTGCCAAGAAGCAGCTCGAGGACAAAGAAGGTGAGTAACACCGTAATAAATTTGTACCTTACAGAAAAGGATTTTGGTTGCAATAGAAATAACAAGGATAACTTGGGCGCTGCAGGGCCACGAGCGAGGTGGCGACCTCAAGGAAGGAGGCGTGTCCATGTCAACGCATGCGGCCGCATGAGCAGGTGGGGCGAGAGAAGCAGGAGGCGCGGGTGGCGGAGGTGCGGCAAGAGCTCCAGGCTCTCATGGAGAAACATGAGAGTTTGGAGCGCGACTCGAAGACTCGAGAGTCCGAGATTGCCTCGGCTCTTGAGAGTGCCAAAGCCGCTAAGGCCGAGGCCCATAAGGCCCTTCAGGAGATTGATGCGGTGAAGAAAATAGCGGCGGGTAAGGCATTTTTCATGCAAAGAAAGCATGTGAATGTGAATTACCTGTTACTTACCCGAATTCGGAGCTCTCTAGGAGCGTTTACAGATCTGCCTCGTAGCGTGTCCGATGCCGCCGCATTCTACCGGGCCGAGGAGGGGAGCTCAACGGAGAAGGTCTTCGGTCTCGATCTGTTGAGGCCGGACATCCGGTGCCCTTAGCGACCGGTGAAGCGGTGGTCGAGCTCCTAAGGTAGCCGAGCAGGCCATGAAGGGCCTTATAGTCCGGCTGTGGCCTGAAGAAGCCATGCCCGGGAGCTACTTCGGCATGGTGCGGCGGTTGGTGGATGCGTGTCCTTGGGTGGAAGTCATCAAGCGCTCCGCCTGCATTGAAGGTGCCCGTCGGGCCCTTGCCCGCGCATAAAGGTGCTTTCGGGCAGGCTGGATCTTCGAGAAGCTTATAACGGACGCGCCGCCAACGGGCAAGGAGTATCGTACGCCCGAGATGTACTATAAGAGTGTCCTGAAGGGTGCCCGCAAGATTGCGGATGAGTGCCCCAAAGATGTGAATTTTGAGTAAACTCGCAATGTGTTATCCTGTGCGCTGAAAACTTTGTTCATATGCGCTAAGCAACGCTTATTGATTTAAAATATTACCTTATGTGCGGCCGTTTATTAAATCTAAGAGATGGCAAGTCGTTGGCTTCAGCCCCCATGCCACGAGTGCTGGGGTGTTCGGGATAAACTTGAGCACTCTTGTTCCCATTTTTGGGTCCATCTAGGGAGGCGCTCAACACAACGAACAAGGCAACCGGACTTATAATGCTTGAACACTCTCACTTAGCCATAGAATTCTATAATTTTAAATTTCGGCGAAGCCCCTAGTATTCGGAAGACCGAGTTCGGGGCGCTATCCACGCCTGGGCCAGACGAAGCCGGTTCCTCGCTCTAAGCGGCATAAGTCTTTAAGGACTCGAAAAGACCTCTCGAACAGCGACCAGCTCTCGCCTTATCATGACAGTCGTTTTAGCTTTCTCCATCGAGGCGCCGCCCAACTCAACCGGGCGCAATCGCAGTGGTTCTCCCAGTGCTACCTTAGCCGACGGAACGGTACGTAAGGTACACAAACATGGGAGCCGGGCAAACCCAACTATTGACCCAAGACATGATTCGGAGCCGATGCATATAATGCTATAAGTTCAGGGTGCCGCACTTGTGAAAGTGTTCGGACTTATCACACCGTTATGCGGGGAATGTAAGCCCCTGGTGTATTCGGCCGTACCAAAGTGTACGGATGCAAGATGTCATAAATGAACATATATAAGAAAAAGGAATGCAATTATAAGCGAAAAGTGATGCATTGTTCATTCAAGGAATTCTGCCACGAGTGCAGAACGATACAAATAGTGCGGCAAGCAAGGGATTGGACTATTTAAACATGTCCCCCTCCAGGGGTAGGCTGCGGACTGGTGTATTTAACAAATTTAATGCTCATAATGGAGACCACCTGAGTGTTCGTCGTAGCCTTTGTCCTTTCCTAGCTGTTGCATTGTGAGTTCGGCAGGTTCGCCACCGGATAGGGTCTCTGGTAAACGGAGTCCTGTGGATAAAAAGAAGAAAAAGGAAAATAAAAAGAGCAACACACTTAGGAGCCCCTGGTGTGGTTGAGCCGCACTCTGGGCCTGTCGTGGTCGTGCCCCTCCCGCTATGCCCATGGTATCTCCAGAGCGTAATGATGTACGCGAAGAGCTGGTCTTGCAATCATGCAAGGGCTGGGGTTAGCCGCATTACTCTACGCGATGCTTGGAACGTGCTGTGGTCTTGATTGATGTTACTCCGGCACGTTTGGCCATGTCCGGTCGTTTAACGGCCGGACTCAAAATTGCCTTAAAAGGCTGCTCAGATTTCGCCGCGAGAGCCGCTGTGTTCCTCCGTTCGGAGGGCGCTCAATATTTCCGTTGACCGTGATGACTCCACGAGGGCCCGGCATCTTGAGATTAAGGTATGCATAATGCGGCACGCGTTGAACTTTGCGAACGCGGTTCGTCCGAAAGCAGAGCGTGATAGCCATCATGAACGGGACTATGTCGAAGATTAACTCTTCGCTTCAGAAATTATCCGGGGATCCGAAGACCACTTCCAGTGTGACCGAGCCTGTACAATTGGCCTCAACACCTGGTATGACGCCTTTGAAGGTCGTCTTTGTAGGTTTAATCCTTGAGGGTCTATGCCCATCTTGCGACCTTTATATCGATAAAGCAGGTTCAGGCTGCTGCCGCCATCCATCAGGACTCTAGTGAGGTGAAATCCATCGACGATTGGCTCTAAAACCAATGCGGCGAATCCGCCATGGCGGATACTGGTGGGGTGGTCCCTCTGATCGAAAGTGATCGGGCAAGAGGACCATGGATTGAACTTTGGGGCGACTGGCTCCATCGCATATACATCCCTAAGTGCACGCTTCCGCTCCCTCTTGGGTATATGGGTTGCGTATATCATGTTTACCGTCCGCACTTGTGGGGGGAAAACCCTTCTGTCCTCTACTGTTCGGCGGCCGAGTCTCCTCCTCGTCATCGCTATGCAGCCCCTTGTCATTGTTTTCGGCAATTAACTTGCCTGCCTGCTTGAATACCCAACAATCCCTGTTGGTGTGGTTGGCTGGCCTTTCAGGGGTGCCATGTATCTGGCAAGAGCGGTCGAGTATTCGGTCCAAATTGGACGGACCAGGAGTGGTTCTTTTGAATGGCTTCTTCCGCTAACCGGGTTAAGAGCCTCTGAATCCGGCGTTGACTACCGTATCCTCATTGTTATCACCGTTAACGCGGCGTTTGTTTTTGTTTCGATGCGACCTGCCATTGCGGTCCTTAGTGTCTGGACTGCCAGCGTTTTTGCTGAGGTTGTTGCTACGGGCTAGCCAGTTGTCCTCCCCCGCACAGAAGCGGGTCATGAGTGATGTGAGGGCTGCCATGGATTTCGGCTTTTCCTGTCCTAGGTGCCGGGCCAGCCACTCGTTGCGGATGTTGTGTTTGAAGGCTGCAAGGGCTTCTGCATCCGGACAGTCGACGATTTGATTTTTCTTCGTTAAGAACCGTGTCCAGAACTGTCTGGCCGATTCGTCTGGCTGCTGAATTATGTGGCTTAGGTCATCGATGTCTGGTGGTCGCATATATGTGCCCTGGAAGTTGTCTTGGAATGCGGCTTCCAGGTCCTCCCAACACCCAATTGACTCTGCGGGCAAGCTGTTAAGCCAATGCCGAGGTGGTCCTTTAAGCTTGAGTGGGAGATACTTGATGGCGTGAAGATCATCACCGCGGGCCATAAGGATGTGAAGGAGATAATCTTCGATCCAAACCGCGGGGTCTGTTGTGCCATCGTAGGATTCAATGTTCACGGGTTTAAACCCTTCGGGGATTTGATGATCCATTACTTCATCTGTGAAGCATAGTGGGTGTGCGGCGCCTCTATACTGGGCAATATCACGACGCAGCTCAAGGGAGCTTTGTCTATTGTGTTCGGCCCGGCCGGAGTTGCTGTATCCGGCGCGACGGAATTCGTATCGCGTAGTGGGGCGCCCACGTGATCCATAGATCGATCTTGATTATCTTGCCTTGTCCTCCAATATGTCTCGCAAGTCCGGTGCATTCCCCCGTGGCTTCATACTTTTCAAGCGGCGCCGGGGTACGGTCCTGGTGGAGGGCCTAGATGCCTCTCTGTCGCGGCCACGAGGTGGTCGGTCTGTCGTATTGTGCGCCGGTGACGAGGTGGTCGGTCTTGCGTTTTGGGTAGCTTTTGGAGGGGCGTTCGAGTTCGTACTCTTCGGCCGCCAGGACTTCAGTCCATCTGTCGGCTAGCAGATCTTGATCTGCTTGAAGCTATTGCTGCTTTTTCTTTAGGCTATTTGCCGTGGCCATTAGCCTGCGTTTAAAATGCTCTTGTTCGACGGGATCCTCCAGCAAGATGAATTCGTCGTCGTTGAGGCTTGCCTCATCTCCGGAGGGAGGCATGTAATTATCATCCTCGACCTCTTCGTCTGCCGCTCTCTCGTGACGGCTGGCTTCTGCATCCTCCTGCGCTGAATCTTGCTGGAGGGGGTTGTCCTCGGCACTCTCTGGGGTGTTATTATCTCCGGTGCCGGAATCTCCATTCTTGCTATGGCAGGATTTAGAGCGGCGCCGCCGATGTCGTCGCTTGGGCTGTTTCTTAGGGGAATCTGACTCCGCTGCTTCTTTGCCGTTCCCGTCCTTCGGGATGTCCACCATGTATATGTCGTATGACGAGGTGGTCTTCCAGTGCCCCGTAGGCGCTGGTTCTTGATCGTCTCCGGCATCGTCGTCCATACCGTCGATGTCTTCGGAGTCGTAGTCTAGCATGTCGGTTAGATTGTCGACAGTGGCTACAAAGTGGGTGGTGGGTGGGCCTTGAATTTCTTCGTCGTCCGCATCCCAACCATCCTGACCGCAGTCCGGCCAGGGCTCTCCTGATAACGAGAGATGCTTTAGCGAATTCAAGATGTCACCAAAGGGTGAGTGTTGAAAGATGTCTGCAGCGGTGAACTCCATGATCGGCGCCCAATCGGATTCGGTTGGCAGGGGCGCTGGAGGTTCGGAGTCCGGCAAGGAGTCCGGCACCTCGGAGTCGTGAGCTTTGCCAGGGATAGGGTCAGTGTTCGGCTCCATCGCCGTAGAGATTGCAGCTCCCAAGGCGGTGTCCAGCCACCCGTCCTCGAACTGCGCGGTCGGCTCCGAACTATAGGTCGGAGCGGACTCGTGTGCAGCCTCCAAGGTACTGTCCAGTAGCAGAGCTAAATCATGCCCATCGTGACAGTGTGGCACGCTCGGCTGTGGCTCGAATCCATCGTAGATCAAGTCTCCGCGGATGTCAGCCGTGAAGTTTAGGCTTCCAAATCGACCGATGGCTGGGGCGTAGCTTCGATCTGCTCCGGATGGCTGCTTAATTGCCCGCAGTGATGCGCGGCCGCCGAATACGAAGATCTGTCCGAGGAGAAAAGTCTCACCCTGGACTGCGTTGTTGTTGATTAAAGAAGCCATCCAGCCTATTGGTGACGACACAGAGGAACTCTCAATGAAAACACCAATGTCGGTGTCAAAATCGGCGGATCTCGGGTAGGGGGTCCCGAACTGTGCGTCTAGGCGGATGGTAACAGGAGACAAGGGACACGATGTTTTACCCGTGTTGGGCCCTCTCGATGGAGGTAAAACCCTACTCTGCTTGATTGATATTGATGATATGGGTAGTACAAGAGTGGATCTACCACGAGATCAAGGAGGCTAAACCTAGAAGCTAGCCTATGGTATGATTGTTGTAATGGTTGTTCGTCCCCACGGACTAAAACCCTCCGGTTTATATAGACACCGGAGAGGGCTAGGGTTACACAGAGTCGGTTACAATGGTAGGAGATCTACATATCCGTATCGCCAAGCTTGCCTTCCACGCCAAGGAAAGTCCCATCCGGACACGGGACGAAGTCTTTAATCTTGTATCTTCATAGTCTTGGAGTCCGGCCGATGATGATAGTCCGGCTATCCGGACACCCCCTAGTCCAGGACTCCCTCAGCGGGGCGGACATGCTCCAGAGCAACGACGAGCAGGTCAAGGCGTGGTACTTGGCGGAGCGCGGCCTCATCCTGAACCAGCTGCCGTCGATGGCGCCGCCAACTCCCACGCCCACGCCGCCGCCGCCGCCAAGCCCGAGCGATGATGCCTCCATGACGCCCAGCAACACAGACGTACGCCGACGCCGCCCAACACAGAAGCAGCTCCGACACCGCCAAGCCCACGCACGCCAACTCCGCCGATGCAAGAGGCCGACCCCGCCATGTGATGCGTTGCCCATGCGTCCTTTTTCTTTGTACGACGAACTTTTCATCCGATCGCCGAACTGGGCCGCTGATCGCCGGACTTGCGGCGTTTTTTTGTGAACGGGAATGTCCAAGTTTGAATTTGCCGCGACTTGGGGGACGACGCCTGGGGGCGTGGCTGGGAGCTACATCGCCCCCAGGGGCCAATCTAGCGCCGGCTCGCCCCCAGACGGCTCTTTTTCGGCGTCCTGGGAGGGGCCAACGACGGAGATGCTCTTAGGTTCATGCCTGTGAATTTGGACGACATATTCAGCAAGAATGCTGGCACAGTGCTGGACAAGCACACCTTGGGTGAGATCTGGAGGATGACCGAAGGCCAGCGGCTGGCCTTCGACTTACCTGGATGGCGAACACTTTTGCGACGCTCATGTCATTTGATGATCGCTTACCTTCCGTTCCAGTTTCATCATCACAGAAATGCTTACAGTTATCATGTCGTATGGTGAGTAAGCTGGACTGGATGGTGTTGTAAGTGCTTGCCAAAGACAAGGATGGGCTCCTTTCAAGGGAGGCAGTTCGTGGCTGCTTCGATGGAAGCCTGTTCGACTCCATTGCCCAGCAAAGGAAGGAAGCACACCAGAAGTAGTAAAACTCGGGGGTGTGCGTACTTTGTGTATGCCTTATAGAAATAAATAAATCAATCATCATAGGCGTGCTACTTGTCCTCTAGATTGTAATTTTATTTCGCCAAATCGCACTTAACGATTAGTGTCTTTCTTATTGCTGATGTTGAATAGTAACTGAGGGAGTCCTGGACTAGGGGGTGTCCGGATAGCCGAACTATCATCTTTGGCCGGACTCCAAGACTATGAAGATACAAGATTGAAGACTTCGTCCCGTGTCCGGATGGGACTTTCCTTGGCATAGAAGGCAAGCTTGGCGATACGGATATGTAGATCTTCTACCATTGTAACCGACTCTGTGTAACCCTAGCCCTCTCCGGTGTCTATATAAACTGGAGGGTTTTAGTCCATAGGACGAACAACAATCATACCATAGGCTAGCTTCTAGGGTTTAGCCTCCTTGATCTCGTGGTAGATCTACTCTTGTACTACCCATATCATCAATATTAATCAAGCAGGAGTAGGGTTTTACCTCCACCGAGAGGGCCCGGACCTGGGTAAAAACATCATGTCCCTTGTCTCCTATTACCATCCGCCTAGACGCACAGTTCGGGACCCCCTACCCGAGATCCGCTGGTTTTGACACCGACATTGGTGCTTTCATTGAGAGTTCCTCTGTGTCGTCGCAATCTGGAAGGATGCCTCGTCCCGTTTTTAAAGACGGCACCGTTGCCAAAGGAGCTTTGGCCATCGGCCAAACTATCCGGCTAGGCGGTTTTCTTATGACCGCCTGTTCGGCCGCCGCGCCGACGATGACCTCTCGTGTTATCAAAAGCGATCTTCACGTCAACTTGGTGAAGGAAATATGCCCTAGAGGCAATAATAAAGTAAATATTTATTTCCTTATTTCATGATAAATGTTTATTATTCATGCTAGATTGTATTAACCGGAAACATGATACATGTGTGAGTACATAGACAAACATAAAGTCACTAGTATGCCTCTACTTGACTAGCTCATTAATCAAATATGGTTATGTTTCCCGACCATAGACATGTGTTGTCATTTGATTAATGGGATCACATCATTAGGAGAATGATGTGATTGACATGACCCATTCCGTTAGCCTAGCACTTGATCGTTTAGTATGTTGCTATTGCTTTCTTCATGACTTATACAAAGTTCCTGCAACTATGAGATTGTGCAACTCCCGTTTACCGAAAGAACAATTTGTGTGCTACCAAACGTCACAACGTAACTGGGTGATTATAAAGGTGCTCTACAGGTGTTTCCGAAGGTACATGTTGGGTTGGCATAATTCGAGATTAGGTTTTGTCACTCCGATTGTCGGAGAGGTATCTCTGGGCCCTCTCGGTAATACTCATCACCTAAGCCTTGCAAGCATTGTAAGTAATGAGTTAGTTATAAGATGATGTATTACGAGCGAGTAAAGAGACTTGCGATAACGAGATCGAACTAGGTATTGGATACCGACGATCAAATCTCAGGCAAGTAACATACCGATGACAAAGGGAACAACGTATGTTGTTATGCGGTTTGACCGATAAAGATCTTCGTAGAATATGTAGGAACCAATATGAACATCCAGGTTCCACTATTGGTTATTGACCGAGAATGGTTCTAGGTCATGTCTACATAGTTCTCGAACCCGTAGGGTCCGCACGCTTAACGTTACGATGACAGTTTTATTATGAGTTTATAAGTTTTGATGTACCGAAGTTTGTTCAGAGTCCCGGATGTGATCATGGACATGACGAGGAGTCTCGAAATGGTCGAGACATAAAGATTGATATATTGGAAGCCTATGTTTGGACATCGGAATGGTTCCGGGTGAAATCGGCATTTTACCGGAGTACCGGGAGGTTACCGGAACCCCCCTGGGGGTTATTTGGCCTACATGGGCCTCGAGGGAGAAGAGGGAAGGAACCAGGAGGGGGCCGCGCGCCCCTCCCCTTCCTAGTCCGAATAGGACAAGGGAAGAGGGGCGGCGCCCCCCTTTCCTTCTCCTCTTCCTCCTCTTTCCCCCTTCTCCTACTCCTACTTGGAAAGAAGGGAGTCCTACTCCCGGTGGGGGTAGGACTCCCCCCTTGGCGCGCCCTCCTTGGCCGACCGCCTCCTCCCCTGGCTCCTTTATATACGGGGCGGGGGCATCCCATAGACACACAAGTTGATCTACGGATCGTTCCTTAGCCGTGTACGGTGCCCCCCTCCACCATATTCCACCTCGGCCATATCGTTGCGGAGTTTAGGCGAAGCCCTGCGCCGGTAGAACATCATCATCGTCACCACGCCGTCGTGCTGACGAAACTCATCTCCGGAGCTTCGCTGGATCGGAGGCCGGAGATCGTCATCGAGCTGAACGTGTGCTGAACTCGGAGGCCCTGTACGTTCGGTGCTTGGATCGGTCGGATCGTGAAGACGTACGACTACATCAACCGCGTTGTGCTAACGCTTCCGCTTACGGTCTACGAGGGTACGTGGACGAACACTCTTCCCTCTCATTGCTATGCCATCACCATGATCTTGTGTGTGCATAGGAATTTTTTTTGAAATTACTACGTTCCCCAACAGTGGTATCAGAGCCAGGTTTTATGCGTTGATGTTATATGCACGAGTAGAACACAAGTGAGTTGTGGGCGATACAAGTCATCTTGCTTACCAAAGATGTCATACTTTGGTTGGCGGTATTGTGAGATGAAGCGCCGGACCGACATTACGCCAGACGCTTACGCGAGACTGGTTTCACCGTTACGAGCACTCATGCTTAAAGGTGGCTGGCGGGTGTCTGTCTCTCTCACTTTAGCTGAATCGAGTGTGGCTACTCCGGTCCTTGCGAAGGTTAAAAAGCACCAACTTGCGAACTATCGTTGTGGTTTTTGATGCGAGGTAAGAACGGTTCTTGCTAAACCCGTAGCAGCCATATAAAATTTGCAACAACAAAGTAGAGGACGTCTAACTTGTTTTTGCAGGGCATGTTGTGATGTGATATGGTCAAGACGTGATGCTATATTTTATTGTATGAGATGATCATGTTTTGTAACCGGTTATTGGCAATGGCGGAGCCATATGGTTGTTGCTTTATTGTATGAAATGCAAACGCCTGTAATTGTTTTACTTTATCACTAAGCGGTAGCGATAGTCGAGAAGCAATTGATGGCGAACGACATTATGCTACGATGGAGATCAAGGTGTCGCGCCGGTGGCGATGGTGATCTCGACGGTGCTTCGGAGATGGAGATCACAAGCACAAGATGATGATGACCATATCATATCACT
This sequence comes from Aegilops speltoides, assembly GCA_021437245.1. Lineage (NCBI taxonomy): Eukaryota > Viridiplantae > Streptophyta > Magnoliopsida > Poales > Poaceae > Aegilops > Aegilops speltoides. The sequence goes on from CM038142.1 coordinate 439,990,359, forward strand.
TATATTGATTGCATGTGATGTTTATCCTTTATGCATCTTATCTTGCTTTGATTGGCGGTAGCATTTTAAGATGATCTCTCACTAAAATTATCAAGAAGTGTTCTCCCTGAGTATGCACCGTTGCCAAAGTTCGTCGTGCCCAGACACCACGTGATGATCGGGTGTGATAAGCTCTACGTCCATCTACAATGGGTGCAAGACAGTTTTGCACATGCGGAATACTCAGGTTAAACTTGACGAGCCTAGCATATGCAGACGTGGTCTCGGAACACGGAGACCGAAAGGTTGAGCGTGAATCATATAGTAGATATGATCAACATAGTGATGTTCACCCTTGAAAACTACTCCATCTCACGTGATGATCGGTTATGGTTTAGTTGATTTGGATCACGTGATCACTTAGATGACTAGAGAGATGTCTGTCTAAGTGGGAGTTCTTAAGTAATACGATTAATTGAACTTAAATTTATCATGAACTTAGTCCTGGTAGCATTTTGCAAATTATGTTGTAGATCAATAGCTTGCATTGTTGCTTTCATATGTTTATTTTTGATATGTTCCTAGAGAAAATTGTGTTGAAAGATGTTAGTAGCAATGATGCGGATTGGATCAGTGATCTGAGGTTTATCCTCATTGCTGCACAGAAGAATTATGTCCTTGATGCACCGCTAGGTGACAGACCTATTGCAGGAGCAGATACAGACGTTATGAACGTTGGGCTAGCTCAATATGATAACTACTTGATAGTTTAGTGCACCATGCTTAACGGCTTAGAATCGGGACTTCAAAAACGTTTTGAACGTCAAGGACCATATGAGATGTTCCAGGAGTTGAAGTTAATATTTCCAGCAAATACCCGAGTTGAGAGATATGAAGTCTCCAACAAGTTCTATAGCTAAAAGATGGAGGAGAATCGCTCAACTAGTGAGCATGTGCTCAGGTTGTCTGGGTACTTCAATCGCTTGAATCAAGTGGGAGTTAATCTTCCAGATAAGATAGTGATTGACAGAATTCTCTAGTCACCATCACTAAAGTTACTAGAACTTCGTGATGAACTATAGTATGCAAGGGATGACGAAAACGATTCCCGAGCTCTTCGTGATGATGAAATCAACGAAGGTAGAAATCAAGAAAGAGCATCAAGTGTTGATGATTGACAAGACCACTAGTTTCAAGAAAAGGGCTAAGGAAAGAAAGGGAAACTTCAAGTAGAATGGCAAACAAGTTGTCACTCCCGTGAAGAAGACCAAAGCTGGACCAAAGCTTCAAACTGAGTGCTTACACTGCAAAGGAAATGGTCACTGGAAGCGGAAATGCCCTGAATATTTGGTAGGATGGCAAAGTGAACAAGGGTATATATGATATACAAGTTATTGATGTGTGCCTTACTAGTGTTTATAGTAGCCCCTGAGTATTTGATACTTATTCGGTTGCTAAGATTAGTAACTCGAAACAGGAGTTACAGAATAAACGGAGACTAGTTGAAGGGGAAGTGACGATGGGTGTTGGAAGTAGTTCCAAGATTGATATGATCATCATCGCACACTCCCTATACTTTCGGGATTAGTGTTAAACCTAAATAAATGTTATTTAGCGTTTGTGTTGAGCATGAATATGATTTGATCATGTTTGTTGCGATACGGTTATTCATTTGAAGTTAAAGAATAATTGTTATTCTGTTTACATGAATAAGACCTTCGATGGATATACACCCAATGAAAATAGTTTGTTGGATCTCGATCGTAGTGATACACATATTCATAATATTGATGCCAAAAGATGCAAAGTTGATAATGATAGTGCAACATATTTGTGGCACTACCGTTTGGGTCATATCAGTGTAAAGCGCATGAAGAAACTCCATAAAGATGGATTTTCAGAATCACTTGGTTATGAATCATTTGATGCTTGCGAACCGTGCCTTTTGGGCAAGATGACTAAAACTCCGTTCTCGGAACAATGGAACAAGCTCTTGACTTATTGGAAATAATACATACCGATGTATGCGGTCCAATGAGTGTTGATGCTCGTGGCAAGTATCATTATTTTCTGACCTTCACAAGATGATTTGAGCAGATATGGGTATATCTACTTGATGAAACATAAGTCTGAAATAGTTGAAAGGTTCAAAGAATTTCAGAGTGAAGTGGAAAAATCATCGTAACAAGAAAATAAAGTTTCTGCGATCTGATCGCGGAGACGAATATTTGAGTTACGAGTTTGGTCTTCAATTAAAACAATGTGGAATAGTTTCACAGCTCACGCCACCTGGAACTCCACAACGTTATGGTGTGTCCGAACGTCGTAACTGCACTTTATTGGATATGGTGCGATCTATGATGTCTCTTACTAATTTACCACTATTGTTTTGGGGTTATGCATTAGAGACAGCTGCATTCACGTTAAAAGGGCACCATCTAAATCCGTTGAGACGACACCATATGAACTGTGGTTTAGCAAGAAACCCAAGTTGTCGTTTCTTAAAGTTTGGGGCTGCGATGCTTATGTGAAGAAACTTCAACCAGATAAGCTCGAACCTAAATCGGAGAGATGTGTCTTCATAGGATACCCAAAAGAGACTGTTGGGTACACCTTCTATCACAGATCCGAAGGCAAGACATTCGTTGCTAAGAATGGATCCTTTCTAGAGAAGGAGTTTCTCTCGAAAGAAGTGAGTGGGAGGAAAGTAGAACTTGATGAGATAACTGTATCTACTCCGTTATTGGAAAGTAGTTCATCACGAGAACCGGTTCCTGTGACAACTACACCAATTAGTGAGGAAGCTAATGATAATGATCATGAAACTTCAGATCAAGTTTCTACTAAACCTCGTAGGTCTACCAGAGTAAGATCCGCACCAGAGTGGTACGGTAATCCTATTCTGGAAGTCATGTTACTTGACCATGATGAACCTACGAACTATGAGGAAGCGATGATGAGCCCGGATTCCGCAAAATGGCTAGAAGCCATGAAATCTGAGATGGGATCCATGTATGAAAACAAAGTATGGACTTTGGTGGACTTGCCCGATGATCGGCAAGCCATAGAAAATAAATGGATCTTCAAGAGGAAGACGGACGCTGATAGTAGTGTTACTATCTACAAAGCTAGACTTGTCGAAAAAGGTTTTTGACAAAGTTCAAGGTGTTGAATACAATGAGATTTTCTCACTCGTATCGATGATTAAAAGTCTGTCCGAATCATGTTAGCAATTGCCACATTTTATGAAAGTTGGCAAATGGATGTCAAAACTACATTCCTTAATGGATTTATTAAAGAAGAGTTGTATATGATACAACCAGAAGGTTTTGTCAATCCTAAAGGTGCTAACAAAATGTGCAAGCTCCAGCGATCCATCTATGGACTGGTGCAAGCATCTCAGAGTTGGAATATACGCTTTGATAAGTTGATCAAAGCATATAGTTTTATATAGACTTGCGGTGAAGCCTGTATTTACAAGAAAGTGAGTGGGAGCACTACAACATTTCCGATAAGTATATGTGAATGACATATTGTTGATCGGAAATAATGTAGAATTATTCTGCAAAGCATAAAGGAGTGTTTGAAAGGAGTTTTTTTCAAAGAAAGACCTCGACAAAGCTACTTACATATTGAGCATCAAGATCTATTGAGATAGATCAAGACACTTGATAAGATTTTCAATGAGTACATACCTTGACAAAATTTTGAAGTAGTTCAAAATGGAACAGTCAAAGAAAGAGTTCTTGCCTGTGTTGCAAAGGTATGAAATTGAGTAAGACTCAAATCCCGACCACGGCAGAAAATAGAAAGAGAATGAAAGTCATTTCCCCATGCATCAATCATAGGTTCTATAAAAGTATGCCATGCTATGGACCAGACCTATTATATACTCTGCCCTGGTTTGGCAAGAGAGTACAATAGTGATCTAGGAGTAGATCACTGGACATTGGTCAAAATTATCCTTAGTGGAATAAGGATATGTTTCTCGATTATGGAGGTGACAAAAGATTCGTCGTAAAGGGTTACGTCGATATAAGTTTTAGCACTGATCCAGATGACTCTAAGTCTTAATCTAGATACATATTGAAAGTGGGAGCAATTAGCTAGAGTAGCTCCATGCAGAGCATTGTAGACATAGAATATTTGCAAAATACATACGGCTCTGAATATGACAGACCGGTTGACTAAGCTTCTCTCACGAGCAAAACATGATCACACCTTAGTACTCTTTGGGTGTTAATCACATAGCGATGTGAACTAGATTATTGACTCTAGTAAACCTTTTGGGTGTTGGTCACATGACGATGTGAACTATGGTTGTTAATCATATACAGATATGAATATTGGTGTTAAATCACATGGCGATGTGAACTAGATTATTGACTCTAGTGCAAGTGGGAGACTGAAGGAAATATGCCCTAGAGGCAATAATAAAGTTATTATTTATTTCCTTATTTCATGATAAATGTTTATTATTCATGCTAGAATTGTATTAACCGGAAACATGATACATGTGTGAATACATAGACAAACATAAAGTCACTAGTATGCCCCTACTTGACTAGCTCATTAATCAAAGATGGTTATGTTTCCCGACCATAGACATGTGTTGTCATTTGATTAATGGGATCATAACATTAGGAAAATGATGTGATTGACATGACCCATTCCGTTAGCCAAGCACTTGATCGTTTAGTATGTTGCTATTGCTTTCTTCATGACTTATACAAAGTTCCTGCAACTATGAGATTGTGCAACTCCCGTTTACCGGAAGAACACTTTGTGTGCTACCAAACGTCACAACGAATCGAGTGATTATAAAGGTGCTCTCTGGTGTTTCGAAGGTACATGTTGGGTTGGCATAATTCGAGATTAGGTTTTGTCACTCCGATTGTCGGAGAGGTATCTCTGGGCCCTCTCGGTAATACTCATCACCTAAGCCTTGCAAGCATTGTAACTAATGAGTTAGTTATAAGATGATGTATTACGAGCGAGTAAAGAGACTTGCGGTAACGAGATTGAACTAGGTATTGGATACCGACGATCAAATCTCGGGCAAGTAACATACCGATGACAAAGGGAACAACGTATGTTGTTATGCGGTTTGACCGATAAAGATCTTCGTAGAATATGTAGGAACCAATATGAACATCCAGGTTCCGCTATTGGTTATTGACCGATAATGGTTCTAGGTCATGTCTACATAGTTCTCGAACCCGTAGGGTCTGCACGCTTAACGTTACGATGACAGTTTTATTATGAGTTTATAAGTTTTGATGTACCAAAGTTTGTTCGGAGTCCCGGATGTGATCACGGACATGACAAGGAGTCTTGAAATGGTCGAGACATAAAGATTGATATATTGGAAGCCTATGTTTGGACATCGGAATGGTTCCGGGTGAAATCGGCATTTTACCAGAGTACCATGAGGTTACCGGAACCCCCCCGGGGGTTATTGGGCCTACATGGGCCTCGAGGGAGAAGAGGGAAGGAACCAGGAGGGGGCCGCGCACCCCTCCCCTTCCTAGTCCGAATAGGACAAGGGAAGGGGGGTGGCGCCCCCCCTTTCCTTCTCCTCTTCCTCCTCTTTCCCCCTTCTCCTACTCCTACTTGGAAAGAAGGGAGTCCTACTCCCGGTGGGAGTAGGACTCCCCCCTTGGCGCGCCCTCCTTGGCCGGCCGCCTCCTCCCCCCTGGCTCCTTTATATATGGGGGTGGGGGGACACCCCATAGACACACAAGTTGATCTACGGATCGTTCCTTAGCCGTGTGCGGTGCCCCCATCCACCATATTCCACCTCGGTCATATCGTTGCGGAGTTTAGGCGAAGCCCTGCACCGGTAGAACATCATCATCGTCACCATGCCGTCATGCTGACGGAACTCATCTCCGGAGCTTCGCTGGATCGGAGGCCGGAGATCGTCATCGAGCTGAACGTGTGCTGAACTCGGAGGCCCCGTACGTTTGGTGCTTGGATCGGTCGGATCGTGAAGACGTACGACTACATCAACCGCGTTGTGCTAACGCTTCGGCTTACGGTCTACGAGGGTACGTGGACGAACACTCTCCCCTCTCATTGATATGCCATTTGAAGGAAATATGCCCTAGAGGCAATAATAAAGTTATTATTTATTTCCTCATATCATGATAAATGTTTATTATTCATGCTAGTATTTTATTAACCAGAAACATGATACATGTGTGAATACATAGACAAACATAAAGTCACTAGTATGCCTCTACTTGACTAGCTCATTAATCAAAGATGTTTATGTTTCCTAACCATAGACATGTGTTGTCATTTGATTAATGGGATCACTTCATTAGGAGAATGATGTGATTGACATGACCCATTCCGTTAGCCTAGCACTTGATCGTTTAGTATATTGCTATTGCTTTCTTCATGACTTATACAAAGTTCCCGCAACTATGAGATTGTGCAACTCCCGTTTACCGGAAGAACACTTTGTGTGCTACCAAACGTCACAACGTAACTGGGTGATTATAAAGGTGCTCTACATGTGTTTCCGAAGGTACATGTTGGGTTGGCATAATTCAAGATTAGGTTTTGTCACTCCGATTGTCGGAGAGGTATCTCTGGGCCCTCTCGGTAATACTCATCACCTAAGCCTTGCAAGCATTGTAACTAATGAGTTAGTTATAAGATGATGTATTACAGAACGAGTAAAGAGACTTGTCGGTAACGAGATTGAATTGGTATTGGATACCGACGATCAAATCTCGGGCAAGTAACATACCGATGACAAAGGGAACAACGTATGTTGTTATGCGGTTTGACCGATAAAGATCTTCATAGAATATAAAGGAACCAACATGGGCATCCAGGTCCCGCTATTGGTTATTGACCGAGAATAGTTCTAGGTCATGTCTACATAGTTCTCTAACCCGTAGGGTCCGCACGCTTAACGTTACGATGACAGTTTTATTATGAGTTTATAAGTTTTGATGTACCGAAGTTTGTTCAGAGTCCCGGATGTGATCATGGACATGACGAGGAGTCTCGAAATGGTCAAGACATAAAGACTGATATATTGGAAGCCTATGTTTGGACATCGGAATGGTTCCGAGTGAAATCGGGATTTTACCGGAACACCGGGGGGTTACCGGAACCCTCCCGGGGGATAATGGGCCTTAGTGGGCCAAGAGGGAGAAGAGGAGGGCCGGCCAGGGCAGGCCGCGCGCCCCCTCCTCCTAGTCCGAATAGGACAAGGAAGGGGGGGGCGCCCCCCTTTCCTCTTTCCCCTCCCCCCTTACCTTCTCCACCAAGCTAAGAGGGGGGAGTCCTACTCCCGGTGGGAGTAGGACTCCTCAAGGCGCACCCCTAGGGGGCCGTCCGCACCTCCCCCCTCCCTCCTTAATATACGGGGGCGGGGGGTACCCCATAGACACACAAGTTGATCTACGGATCGTTCCTTAGCCGTGTGCGGTGCCCCCCCCTCCACCATATTCCACCTCGGTCATATCGTCGCAGAGTTTAGGCGAAGCCCTGCGCCGGTAGAACATCATCATCATCACCACGCCGTCGTGCTGACGGAACTCATCTCCGGAGCTCGGCTGGATCGGAGGCCGGAGATCGTCATCGAGCTGAACGTGTGCTGAACTCGGAGGCTCCGTACGTTCGGTGCTTGGACCGGTCGGATCGTGAAGACGTACGACTACATCAACCGCGTTGTGCTAACGCTTCCGCTTACGGTCTACGAGGGTACGTGGACGAACACTCTCCCCTCTCGTTGCTATACCATCACCATGATCTTGCGTGTGCGTAGGAATTTTTTTGAAATTACTACGTTCCCCAACAGTGGCATCCGAGCCTAGGTTTTATGCGTTGATGTTATATGCACGAGTAGAACACAAGTGATTTGTGGACGATACAAGTCATACTACTTACCATCATGTCATACTTTGGTTCGGCGGTATTGTGAGCTGAAGCGGCCCGGACCGACATTACGCGTACGCTTACGTGAGACTGGTTTCACCGTTACGAGCACTCGTGCTTAAAGGTGGCTGGCGGGTGTCTGTCTCTGTCACTTTAGCTAAATCAAGTGTGGCTACGCCCGGTCCTTGCGAAGGTTAAAACAGCACCAACTTGACGAACTATCGTTGTGGTTTTTTGATGCGTAGGTAAGAAAGGTTCTTGCTAAGCCCGTAGCAGCCACGTAAAATTTGCAACAACAAAGTAGAGGACGTCTAACTTGTTTTTGCAGGGCATGTTGTGATGTGATATGGTCAAGACGTGATGCTATATTTTATTGTATGAGATGATCATGTTTTGTAACCGAAGTTATCGGCAACTGGCAGGAGCCATATGGTTGTTGCTTTATTGTATGAAATGCAAACGCCCTGTAATTGCTTTACTTTATCACTAAGCGGTAGCGATAGTCGTAGAAGCAATTGATGGCGTAACGACATTATGCTACGGTGGAGATCAAGGTGTCGCGCCGGTGACGATGGTGATCACGACGGTGCTTCGGAGATGGAGATCACAAGCACAAGATGATGATGACCATATCATATCACTTATATTGATTGCATGTGATGTTTATCCTTTATGCATCTTATCTTGCTTTGATTGGCGGTAGCATTTTAAGATGATCTCTCACTAAAATTATCAAGAAGTGTTCTCCCTGAGTATGCACCGTTGCCAAAGTTCGTCGTGCCCAGACACCACGTGATGATCGGGTGTGATAAGCTCTACGTTCATCTACAACGGGTGCAAGCCAGTTTTGCACGCGCGGAATACTCAGGTTAAACTTGATGAGCCTAGCATATGTAGATATGGCCTCGGAGCACGGAGGCCGAATGGTCGAACGTGAATCATATAGTAGATATGATCAACATAGTGATGTTCACCATTGAAAACTACTCCATCTCACGTGATGATCGGTCATGGTTTAGTTGATTTGGATCACGTGATCGCTTAGATGACTAGAGAGATGTCTGTCTAAGTGGGAGTTCTTAAGTAATATGATTAATTGAACTTAAATTTATCATGAACTTAGTACCTGATAGTATTTTGCTTGTCTATGTTTGTTTGTAGATAGATGGCTTGTGTTGTTGTTCCGTTGAATTTTAATGTGTTCCTTGAGAAAGCAAAGTTGAAAGATGATGGTAGCAATTACACGGACTGGGTCCGTAACCTGAGGATTATCCTCATTGCTGCCTGTAAAAGTTACGTCTGGAAGCACCGCTGGGTGCCGAACGCTCTTCTGATGTAACCGACGCGTTAAGAACGTCTGGCGAGCAAAGTCGATGACTACTCTATAGTTCGTGTGCCATGCTTTACGTCTTAGAACCGGGTCTTCAACGACGTTTTGAGCGTCATGGAGCATATGAGATGTTCCAGAGTTGAAGTTAATATTTCAAGCAAATGCCCGGATTGAGAGATATGAAGTCTCCAATAAGTTCTACAGCTGCAAGATGGAGGAGAATAAGTTCATCGGTGAGCATATACTCAAAATGTCCGGGTATAATAATCACTTGATTCAACTAGGAGTTAATCTTCCGGATGATAGCGTCATTGATGAATTCTCCAATCACGCCACCAAGCTACAAGAGCTTTGTGATGAACTATAATATGCAAGGGATGAACAAGACTATTCGAGCTCTTCGCAATGCTAAAAGCTGCGGAGGTAGAAATCAAGAAGGAGCATCAAGTGTTGATGGTCAACAAGACCACTAGTTTCAAGAAAAGGGCAAAGGGAAGAAGAGGGGAACTTCAAGAAGAACAGCAAGCAAGTTGCTGCTCAAGAGAAGAAACCCAAGTCTGGACCTAAGCCTGAAACGAGTGCTTCTCCGCAAGCGGTAGTCCGTTTGGAAGCGGAACTGCCCCAAGTATTTGGCGGATAAGAAGGATGGCAAAGTAAACAAAGGTATATGTGATATACATGTTATTGATGTGTACCTAACTAGAGCTTGTAGTAGCACTGGTATTTGATCTTGGTTACATTGCTAATATTTGCAACTCAAGCAGGGACTACGGAATAAGCGAGCATCGCCCAGGACGAGGTGACGATGCGCGTGGGAAACGGTTCCAAAGTCGATGTGATCGCGGTCGGCACGCTACCTCTACATATACCTTCGGGATTAGTTTTAGACCTGAATAATTGTTATTTTGTGCCAGTGTTGAGCATGAACATTATATCTGGATCTTGTTCGATGCGAGACGGTTATTCATTTAAATCAGAGAATAATGGTTGTTCTATTTATATGAGTAATATCTTTTATGGTCATGCACCCTTGAAGAGTGGTCTATTTTTATTAAATCTCGATAGTAGTGATACACATATTCATAGTGTTGAAACCAAAATATGCAGAGTTCATAATGATAGTGCAACTTATTTGTGGCACTGCCGTTTGGGTCATATCGGTGTAAAGCGCATGAAGAAACTCCATACTGATGGACTTTTGGAATCACTTGGTACTTGCGAGCCGTGCCTTATGGGCAAGATGACTAAAACGCCATTCTCCGGAACTATGGAGCGAGCAACTGATTTGTTGGAAATCATACATACTGATGTTTGTGGCCCAATGAATGTTGAGGCTCGCGGCGAGTATCGTTATTTTCTCACCTTCACAGATGATTTGAGCAGATATGGGTATATCTACTTGATGAAACACAAGTCTGAAACATTTGAAAAGTTCAAAGAATTTCAGAGTGAAGTGGAAAATCATCGTAACAAGAAAATAAAGTTTCTACGATCTGATCGTGGAGGAGAATATTTGAGTTACGAGTTTGGCTTACACTTGAAACAATGTGGAATAGTTTCGCAACTCACGCCACCTGGAACACCACAACGAAATGGTGTGTCCGAACGTCGTAATCGTACTTTACTTGATATGGTGCGATCTATGATGTCTCTTACTGATTTACCGCTATCGTTTTGGGGTTATGCTTTAGAGACGGCCACATTCACGTTAAATAGGGCACCATCAAAATCCGTTGAGACGACGCCTTATGAACTATGGTTTGGCAAGAAACCAAAGTTGTCGTTTCTTAAAGTTTGGGGCTGCGATGCTTATGTGAAGAAACTTCAACCAGATAAGCTCGAACCTAAATCGGAGAAATGTGTCTTCATAGGATACCCAAAAGAAACTGTTGGGTACACCTTCTATCACAGATCCGAAGGCAAGACATTCGTTGCTAAGAATGGATCCTTTCTAGAGAAGGAGTTTCTCTCGAAAGAAGTGAGTGGGAGGAAAGTAGAACTTGATGAGATAACTGTATCTACTCCGTTATTGGAAAGTAGTTCATCACGAGAACCGGTTCCTGTGACAACTACACCAATTAGTGAGGAAGCTAATGATAAGGATCATGAAACTTCAGATCAAGTTTCTACGGAACCTCGTAGGTCTCCCAGAGTAAGATCCGCACCAGAGTGGTACGGTAATCCTATTCTGGAAGTCATGTTACTTGACCATGATGAACCTACGAACTATGAGGAAGCGATGATGAGCCCGGATTCTGCAAAATGGCTAGAAGCCATGAAATCTGAGATGGGATCCACGTATGAAAACAAAGTATGGACTTTGGTTGACTTGCTCGATGATCCGCAAGCCATTGAGAATAAATGGATCTTTAAGAAGAAGACTGACCCTGATGGTAATATAACTGTCTATAAAGCTCGACTTGTTGCAAAAGGTTTTCGACAAGTTCAAGGGGTTGACTACAATGAGACTTTCTCACCCGTAGCGATGCTTAAGTCCGTCCGAATCATGTTAGCTATTGCTGCATTTCATGATTATGAAATTTGGCAAATGGATGTCAAGACTGCATTCTTGAATGGATTTCTAGAAGAAGAGTTGTATATGATGCAGCCGGAAGGTTTTGTTGATCCAAAAGGTGCTGACAAAGTATGCAAGCTCCAGCGTTCCATTTATGGACTGGTGCAAGCATCTCGGAGTTGGAATAAACGCTTTGATAGTGTGATCAAAGCATACGGTTTTATCTGAGACTTTTGGAGAGGCTGATTTACAAGAAAGTGAGTGGGAGCTCAGTAGCATTTCTAATTTTATATGTAGATGACATATTATTAATTGGAAATGATCTGAATTTCTGGATAGCATAAAGGGATACTTGAATAAAAGTTTTTCAATGAAAGACCTCGGTGAAGCTGCTTACATATTGGGCATCAAGATCTATAGAGATAGATCAAGACGCTTAATAGGACTTTCACAAAGCACATACCTTGACAAAATTTTGAAAAAGTTCAAAATGGATCAGGTATCATCGAAGAACACTTGTCTATGGTTAGTTCAAAATGGATCAGGCATCACTTTGTGTGAAAAAGTTCAAAATGGATCAGGCACCATTTTGAAAAAGTTCAAAAGTTCCTGCAACTATGAGATTGTGCAACTCCCGTTTACCGGAAGAACACTTTGTGTGCTACCAAATGTCACAACGTAACTGGGTGATTATAAAGGTGCTCCACAGGTGTTTCCGAAGGTACATGTTGGGTTGGCATAATTCGAGATTAGGTTTTGTCACTCCGATTGTCGGAGAGGTATCTCTGGGCCCTCTCGGTAATACTCATCACCTAAGCCTTGCAAGCATTATAACTAATGAGTTAGTTATAAGATGATGTATTACTGAGCGAGTAAAGAGACTTGCGATAACGAGATTGAACTAGGTATTGGATACCGACGATCAAATCTCGGGCAAGTAACATACCGATGACAAAGGAACAACGTATGTTGTTATGCGGTTTGACCGATGAAGATCTTCAGAGAATATGTAGGAACCAATATGGGCATCCAGGTCCCGCTATTGGTTATTGACCGAGAATGGTTCTAGGTCATGTCTACATAGTTCTCGAACCCGTAGGGTCCGCACGCTTAACGTTACGATGACAGTTTTATTATGAGTTTATAAGTTTTGATGTACCGAAGTTTGTTCGGAGTCCCGGATGTGATCATGGACATGACGAGGAGTCTCGAAATGGTCGAGACATAAAGATTGATATATTGGAAGCCTATGTTTGGACATCGGAATGGTTCCGGGTGAAATCAGGATTTTACCGGAACACCGGGGGGTTACCGGAACCCTCCCCGGGGATAATGGGCCTTAGTGGGCCAATAGGGAGAAGAGGAGGGCCGGCCAGGGCAGGCCGCGCGCCCCCTCCCCCCCTAGTCCGAATAGGACAAGAAAGGGGGGGCGGCGCCCCCCTTTCCTCTTTCCCCTCCTCCTTTACCTTCTCCACCAAGGCAAGAGGGGGAGTCCTACTCCCGGTGGGAGTAGGACTCCTCAAGGCGCACCCCTAGGGGCCGGACGCACCTCCCCCTCCTCCTTTATATACGGGCGGGGGCACCCCATAGACACACAAGTTGATCTAGGATCGTTCCTTAGCCGTGTGCGGTGCCCCCTCCACCATATTCCACCTCGGTCATATCGTCGCGGAGTTTAGGCGAAGCCTCGCTACCGTAGAACATAATCATCGTCACCACGCCGTCGGCTTGTGGAACTCATCTCCGAGCTCGGCTGGATCGGAGGCCGGAGATCGTCATCGAGCTGAACGTGTGCTTAACTCGGAGGCTCCGTACGTTCGGTGCTTGGATCGGTCGGATCATGAAGACGTATGACTACATCAACCGCGTTGTGCTAACGCTTCCACTTACGGTCTACGAGGGTACGTGGACGAACACTCTCCCCTCTCATTGCTATACCATCACCATGATCTTGCGTGTGCGTAAGAATTTTTTTGAAATTACCACGTTCCCCAACACCATCACCATGATCTTGCGTGTGCGTAGGAATTTTTTTTAAATTACTACATTCCCCAACACTCGAAACTCACCGAGCAGCTAGATCCGATGGAGCTCTCCTCCATAAACGAGCTCTTGGATCGCATCATCGCCCTGGGAGTCGCTACAGACTACGATCAGATCGGGCCTAAAACCGATCTGAGAGAGATCAACTCTCCCCAGGCTACCCACCACGTTGCTATGGTGGAGGAACAACACGGCGACTCTTCTTCTACATTAAGGACAAGCTATGTCCGAATTCCCGACCCCTCCATGCCGGATTCCCGCGAAGGGACGGACGTTAATCAAGCACTGAACCTAAAGTCAGGCAGCGGGCCAGATTCATTGGACAACATCCAACAACCCAAGCTTCCAAGTTCCGAAACTTTTCGGCCCTTGAGTCTTAGATTGGATGGGGTTCCGAATTTAATTCCACCCGCCCACCCAAACACAAGCGATCTATCCCGAATCCGGCAAGAGCCCGCTGAAACAGTACATCATTACTGGGCCAGATTCCTCCTGGTTATGGACAGGATAAAGGACTGCCATGAGGAAAGCGCAATCTCAATTTTCTGCAATAATTGCATGGACAAGGGGATCATGAACGCCATAAGTCGTCGCGAAATTACACGCTTCGCCGACTTGGCGTCCATAGTATGAAAGTACTGTGCGATGGAGAGTGCCTGGAAAACCGAAACCAAATTTTGGGACAATCCGCCTCCGAACACAACCCTAGTCCGAAATAAAAGGGTGCATCATATTCAGGCACCTGGGTTAAAAACCAAAAAGCAAAAAACCCTAAAGGGCACGGAACCGTACTGGAGGGATGGCTCAGCGGACCCTGCAAAATCCATAGTACAGAGGGCACCACTCCAACACATAGCCTTCGAGCATGTTGGATACTACGGCAGGTGGCCAAAAGTGGCGAAGAGCTTCTAGCCCCAGAGAACCAGCCCAGCAGTACCAGTACGGTATTAACAGTCTTCGAGACTTTCGCATCAAATAATATGCGGAAACGAACACTCCGCAGCCTCGCCGAAGTCTACCAAGTAGCAACAATAAATCCATGGAGTGACACGGCTATTACCTTTAACGCTAGTGACGAACCTAAATTCCGAACAGCCCGAGCACCAGCCGCATTGGTCCTCAGTCCAATAGTGGACGGCTTTCGCCTTACTAAGGTACTCATGGATGGCGGCAGCGGATTAAACCTCATCTACAAGGAAACCCTTCGAAAAATGGAAGTAGACTAGAGCCGCATTGAGCGACGCAACACAACCTTCAGAGGAATAATCCCTAGTCGGGAAGCATGCTGCACAGGAAAAATCACACTGGATGTGGTATTCGCTCACGGACAACTACAGTCCGAGGAGATCACGCCCATGTGGCCCCGCTCAGCAGCGGATATCACGCTTTATTAGGACGAGAGGCATTCACAATTTTTCAAGCTATACCCCATTACGGGTACATGAAGCTCAAAATGCCTGGGCCCAATGGAATCATCACCCTTGCCAGTGATCCGGATGTAGCGCTCCATGCCGAAAATAAGACAGCCGCACTAGCCCTGGAGGCGCTATCTGAAGCCCTAGAGGCCGAGGAACTCACAGCGCTGCGCTCCACGGTGAACAGGGACGACGTGATACTTGACAAAAGATCCAAGTCCACCTCTTTTAAGCCAGCAGACGAAATAGTCAAATTCCAAGTCCATCCAACGGACCCTACAAAGACGGCCTCCATTGGGGCACAATTAAACCCTGATGTAGACGCCGCACTACGAGAATTCCTACGGGAAAATTGGGACATTTTTGCCTGGCACCCTTCACACATGCCAGGAATCCCACGCCGGCTGGCAGAGCACAGCCTAAATATCCTAAAAGGATTCAAGCCAGTCAAACAGGCTCTTCGGCGATGTTCCGAACCCAAAATACAGGCAATGGGAGAGGAGCTAGCCAAACTATTAGAAGCCGGATTCATCAGGGATATAAAACATCCGGACTGGCTAGCAAACCTGATAATGGTACCAAAGAAGGACAAATCCTGGCACCTGTGTGTTGATTTCAAGGACCTTAACAAGGCTTGCCCAAAGGATCCCTTCCCCCTTCCCCGCATCAATCAAATTATCAACGCTACCGCAGGGCACGATTCATTGTGCTTCCTCGACTCACACTCCGGCTACCATCAAATCAAGATTGCGGAGCCAGACCAAGCCGCAACGGCATTCATTACTCCATACGGACCATTCTGCTTCAACACAATGCCCTTCGGGCTCAAAAACGCCGGCGCAACATATCAGCGCATGATTCAGACATGTCTGGCAAAATAGTGGAGGCATACGTAGACGATGTGGTCGTCAAATCCAAACACGTCAAAACTCTAGTAGACGACTTGAGGCTCACATTCGACAATCTCCGAGCATATGACATTAAGCTCAATCCGGAAAAATGCGTTTTGGCATCACACCGAAAGCTCTTGGGCTTCATTGTATCCGTAGAGGAATTGAAGCAAACCCAGCCAAGATCCGAGCTCTGTCACAATTGATATCCCAAAAGACCTCAAGCAAATACAAAATTGATCGATGCGTGGCGGCTCTAAGCCGCTTCATCTCCCGCTTAGGAGAAAAGGCATTACCCCTTTATCGCCTCCTCCGGCGCACCGAACACTTCGAGTGGATGGATGCCGCCATAGCTGGACTTGAAGAAATAAAGGCCATATTGGCAACAATCCGGTCCTGGCCACGCCCAACTTGGGCGAACCAATGTTATTATATATCGCGGCAACACATCAAGTTGTAAGCGCGGTGCTCGTCATCGAACAAGAAATGGACGGACACAAGTTCCCTCTTCAAAAACCAGTGTACTACGTATCCACTGTCCTAACTCCATGCAAGTCCTGGTATCCACATTATTAAAAGATAGCGTACGCAGTGTTCATGGGATCCCGGAAGTTGCGACACTACTTTCAAGAGTGTTCGATAACAGTAGCCTCTGAAGTACCTCTCAATGACATTATAAACAACCGTGACGCGACTGGCAGGATTGCAAAATGGGCCATCGAGCTCCTACCATTCGACATAACCTATAAACCACGGCGAGCTATCAAGTCGCAAGTTTTGGCCGACTTCGTCGCCGAATGGACTGAAGCCGAACTCCCTAAAGAGTACGACGCATACTCTAATTGGATCATGCACTTTGACGGCTCCAAAATGTTGGCCGGCCTGGGGGCTGGCGTCTTCCTGACGTCCCCAACCGGAGACACAGTCCAATACGTACTCCAGATAATGTACACGGACTCCAACAACGCAGCCGAATACGAGGCCCTTCTACATGGCCTCCGGATGGCGATCTCCATGGGAATTAAACGCCTAGAGGTGCGAGGGGATTCGAACCTCGCGATATCCCAAATAAATGGAGACTTCAACGCCAAGGATCCGAAAATGGCAGCTTATCGTAACGCCGTTCTGAAAATGTCGGCTCGGTTTGAAGGGCTCGAATTTCACCATATAGCCCGGGATAATAATCAAGCAGCGGACGATTAGCGCATCGGGCGCAAAAAGCGACGCCGCCCCTCCCAACATCTTCCTGGAACGGCTTTTCAAGCCATCCGTACTATGGGAAGGGGAGTCCGGAAACAACAATCCGAACCTAACCGCACCGCCCGACACCGCACATTCTGACACAATCGGTGGTTCTACCAATGAAACAACACCTTCAGCCCACAAAATAATGGCAGTCATTGCCCCGTGGACCGAGCCATTCCTAGCTTACTTAACTAGGCAGGAACTTCCCGAGGACCAAAACGAGGCCCGCTGCATAGTACGGCGATCTAAAGCCTATAAGGTCCATGAGGGAGAGCTCTATAAGAAAAGCACAACCGGAGTCCTTCAAAGGTGTATCTCCGAAGAGGAAGGGCGAAATCTTCTGGCTGAAATTCATGCCGGACTCGGTGGGCACCACGCCGCAGCCCGGGCCCTTGTAAGCGAGGCCTTCCGTACAGGATTTTATTGGCCAACGGCCTGGGCAGACGCTCAGGATTTAGTCCAACGATGCGTCGGTTGCCAACTCTTTGCTAATCAAAGCCACATGCCTCCCACCGCCCTGAAAACTATACCCATCACCTGGCCGTTCGTGGTCTGGGGGCCTGACATGGTTGGACCCCTTAAAGGAGGAACCCACAAGCAAAAATACCTATTGGTCATGGTGGATAAATTCACCAAATGGATAGAGGCCAAGCCAGTTAAGACGGCCGATTCCGGACTTGTGATAGACTTCATATCAGGGGTAGTACACCGTTACGGTGTCCCCGCAGCATCATCACTGATAACGGCACGAACTTCACGACCGACGAAGTTAAACTATGGTGCAAAAACATGGGCATCAAGCTCGACTACGCTTCAGTCTATCACCCTCAAACTAACGGTCAAGTCGAACGAGCAAATGGTCTAATCATGAGCGGCATCAAACCCAGACTAGTGCGGTCCCTTAAGGAATCCAACACACGCTGGGTAGAGGAGCTCGACTCTGTACTCTGGGGGCTGCGGACCACGCTGAACCGCACTACCGGATTCACACCATTTTTTATGGTATACGGCGCAGAGGCAGTTTTGCCCTGCGACATAATTCATGACTCACCTTGCATGCGCATGTACGAAGAAAGAGAAGCCGAGCTGGATCGACAGGACAGTTTGGACGCCTTAGAGGAGGAGTGTGATGTGGCAAAAGCTCGTTCCGCATTCTATCAACAGCAAGCTCGAAGATATCAAAGCAGAGAAGTACGGGCCAAAACTTACAATGTTGGCGAACTAGTTCTACGCCTGCCGGACAAGAAAAAGGACAAACTCAGGCCCAAATGGGAAGGTCCCTTCATCATCGACCAAGTCCTGACCGGCGGAGCGTACCGTCTGCGAAACGCATTGGATAACCAACTCGAGCCAAATCCATGGAACACAGCCCGTCTCCGAAGATTCTACGCCTCTCGCCAGACTCTGAGTTCGTCTCCCTCCCCCGTCTATATTTCATACTTTAACTGTCTTTTCTTTTTCTACCCCCCTTGTTTCTTTTTCTCACGGGCCTTCGGTGGCTCGCCTACGCATTGTTCGCACACACTTGACGTGCTACTCGCACTCATTATACCTGGGGGCTTCTTTAACAGAAGCTTATTT
This sequence comes from Aegilops speltoides, assembly GCA_021437245.1. Classification (NCBI taxonomy): domain Eukaryota; kingdom Viridiplantae; phylum Streptophyta; class Magnoliopsida; order Poales; family Poaceae; genus Aegilops; species Aegilops speltoides. The sequence goes on from CM038142.1 coordinate 440,009,256, forward strand.
ATACAGGCTTTATACCCAACACATGTTGAAAGTGCGTTATATCGACTAGAGGGGGGGTGAATAGGCGATTTTCATGAAATTCTTCACTGAGGAATTTGCCGGTGAGGAAATTCCTTAGTGAAGAACATTTGCAGCGGAATATGTACTCAGAAGTAAACATAACAGGATGCACACATAGTCAAGATGATGAAATGAAGACTAGAACAGAGTACGGAAGCGTAAACACAGGATAACAAGATGAAGATAAACAGATCAAGAAATTGAAGCGAGGAATTTGTGAAAGTCTTCATCAAAGTCTTCGAGCACGATATGAACAACATGCAACATGTAATGAGGAAATGGATGAGTTGAGGAAATAGAACCGGTCGGTTGGTGAAGACAATGATTTGGTAAACCAGCCCAATTGTTGTCTCGGTTAGACGTCTGTTGGAGCGGCCGAGTATTTAAACTCGAGGACACACATCCGGACACCCGATCTCGAGCCGCAACTCAGACACCCATCCTCACCGTATTCTCCTTGAACTAAGACCACGCAGGCCTCGCCCAATCACTCGTGGTAAGTCTTGGTGACTTCCAAACCTTCACAGACTTGGTCACTCGGCGATCCACAATTCCTCTTGGATGCTCTAGACTTGACGCCTAATCGCTTGGAAGAAGCACAGTCTTCAAAGGTAATAAGCGTCGGATCCACGCAGATCAATTTCTTGATGATGCTCAATCACTTTGGGTTTGTGGGGGTTTGGTTTAGGATTTCCTCACTTGATGATTTTCGCCAAAGTCCTCGGAGGATGGGTTGCTCTCAAATGACAAGTGTCAAGTTCTTCGAGCAGCCAACCAACTAGTGGTTGTAGGGGCGGCTATTTATAGCCTAGGGAGCAGCCCGACATGATAAGACATAAATGCCCTTCAATGATATGACCGTTAGGTGGATAAGATATTTTGGTCACGCGCGCCAAAGACAAAGAACGGTCGGAAATTTGACTCTCAAAGTCCTCGGGGCTATCATGTTCCTCATGTGTAGGCAATTCAGACTGGCGAATTCCTAACTCCTCGATCGAGACAAAGTCATCATGACCAAAAGAACTGCGTCTTTGTCCATCAAGAACTTGATGAATCGTATGAGATTTCCAATGGCTTCACTCAAGGGATTGGTAGGTGTAGGATTTGAGTTGAGCATCACATGGAAATTTTTCCTTAGTATTTCCTCGACCCCCTTTAACAGTACGGTGTTTCCTATGACTCAAGAAAGAGAAAATGAAACTACGAAAACAAAAGTCTTCACGCTTCATATTCCTCGAATGATTATCAAGTCTTCATGGTCACACCAATTTCTTCACTTTCAAAGTCTTCAGAAAGTCTTCAGAATATCAAAGTCTTCAGTCGAAGAACTTCATTTTTAGGGGTCGACTTTCTCTGTAAATATCAAACTCCTCATAGACTTATAGACCTGTGTACACTCACAAACGCATCAGATACTTAACCTATAAGTCTTCAATACACCAAAATCACTAAAGGGCACTAGATGCACTTACAATCTCCCCCTTTTTGGTGATTGATGACAACATAGGTTAAGTTTTCAATGGGGATAAACATATGAAGTGTAAATACTGATATTGAGGAATTTGATTGCAAGATATAGAAGAACTCCCCCTGAATATGTGCATAATGAGGAATTTGCTTTTGAGGCAATGCACATTTGAAGAATTGAATCATGGAGATCTCCCCCTATATCTTGTAATTCATACACGCATTTGATATATAATATGAAGAATTTGAAATGCATGATGAGATATGGTGCCTGATGAGATTCAGCATGCGTGCAATGATATTAACGAGGAATAAGCATGCAGAATAACACATCAAAAGTATCAGAGCACAGTGCAAAGTCAGCACAATGCACCGTTCAAAAGTGTCAGGACACCATCGGATTTAAGATTACAACTCGATCCAATAAAGTTTCGGAAGAACGAGAGTTGTAACTTAATAAAAACGCCCATAGTATAAACCCGCTTGAAGACTAACTCAGATTTCTCCCCTTTGTCATCAAATGACCAAAAGGATCAAACCGAGGACTAACGCCCCTGAAGATATTCAAGTTGATGGAGGAGCGCCAGTGTTGTCGGGGTTGGATGTTGAAGTAGGGCCTACCGCAGTGTCGTCCAAGTCTTCATATTCATCAGTTTCATGCGATGAAGAATAAGAGCTGGCCACCAGATCAGGAACTTTAACTCTCTTGAATTTCTTCGGAGGTGGTGCAGACCAGTCAAATGCTTCCTGAAGACCCATAATCTTCAATTCTTCCGTGGAATAGACATGATTAAGAACAACCTAGGTGCGGTTGAGGGTTTCATGAAGGTAGTACTGATTTTTCTTCACTGTATTATGTGTTGAGGTCATGTTGTGAAGAATTGCAGCAAATTGACGCTTCACCCATTTCTGATTGCGTTCAACCTTCTGATGAAGACTGAGGAGTAACTCACGATCGGTCATCACCACGGTGCGATTGCTTGAGGCTGTTGCTTGGTTGAGGTATTTGCGGCAGTGTCATGCGTTGCTGAATCGTCATTGGTGGAGTAAGATGCAGCCTTGCGAAATTGACCATCCAATGGACGAGTGCCTTCATCAATTACAGCTGTTGCCTTGCCCTTGTCATCAGATGAGGAAATTGGTCGCTTGAGGACTTCAATGGGCGGCAAGTAGCTGCCATGATTCAGAGTGTCAGCCTTGTAGTTCAGTGAAGATCTTGCCCTTATGAATCGCATGATCCAAGGCACATATGGCTTCAGCTCAAAAGGTGACATTGCAACATTGGCCAGAGTCCTCATGAAGAAATCATGAAAGTTGACAGGAATGCCATGAATGATATTGAAAAGCATGTTCTTCATGATGCCAACGACATCTTCTTCATTTGAGTCGTGGCCTTTGATGGGACTCATTGTCTTCGTCAGAATTCTATATACAGTCCGAGGCACATACAGCAATTCCTTGACTAGGAATTTGGTTCGAGGGGCTTGTCCTGGCTTCAGCGGCTTCATGAGCACTTGCATAAAGTGATCAGACAGTTCACGGTCATTGTAGATGCAGCGTGCAGTTTCATGGGGAGGATCAAGAGGAAGGACACGAAGCAATTCGATTCTTTGGTGCCTTGTAGTGAGTATTCTCGTCATCCAATCCAGACCCATGAATTGATGTCTTCAAAGATCTCCGTGATGTGTAGGTGGCATAGAATCAAGAATGAGTTCTTCATTCCATCACAGATATCGGTCAGAAATTCAGCAGCCTCGCATCGTGAAGAACACGAGTCTCGCTCAAGCACGCAAAGGATTCCATATCCACATGAGGAATATGCTCATGGTCGAAGATCTTGTCCTTGTCAAATAGCACCGAGGAATAGAAGTTTGCTTGTGTTGGAGTCCGTAAGCGTCTTTTCCTCATTCGAGCAGAGTCATATGGATTATAAGCAAGATGAAGAACACATGCTCGTAAAAGAAGTCTTTAGCCTTGAATTTTTGCTTGCTCGAGAATGGATTCTTGGTTTGGGCAGAGGAATATCGGTGATTTGCAACACAACCTTAGGAATCGCGATCTCGTGTTCTTCAGTCGAGGAATTTCTGGTTCCTCTCCTTGTGTAGTTTGAGGATCAAGATGGGTTCTTCAAGCGCTAGTGGCTGGAATTTCCTCATTGATGTAAGATGTGGGATGAGTTTCTTCAGAGCCCATTTGAACAGTTGTAGCCGGGACGAGGAACTTGTTGAAGCGGAGTGAAGAGAGGAGTATTGGGATGCCGACTTTCCCAAAAGTCATCGCTCATCACCGTGTAGTGCACCCAATATCCACGTCTTCGTCTTCTTTTCAATTTCTCAACACCTGCCTCTTCAGCTGTGAACTGAGGCATGGGTGAGGAAACAACCGGGGTTGAAGGGAATGCTTCCACTTCAATTTATTCATCAAGCTGTTTTGAGGTAGCAACAGATTGATTTTCTTCATCAGATCCGCTTGGGATCGTGTAATCTTCTCCAAAGGGAACAATTTCCTTGGACGACATGGAGGAGATGGGAATGGCATCAATAGGATTTTCAAGGAGCTGGTCATTGGCTTCATTTTCTTCGCAGTCAAGAATTTGACGCTTGGTGATGCCTTCCTTTTCTTCATCGCAGCTCGCTCTGCAGCCTTTGTCTTCTTCACTTCATATGCGTAGGAAGAATTGGAGATGGTGTTGGCGCAGGAGGAGCCGAGGATTGTGGTACAGTTTCTTCAAAGAATCGTGCAATTGCCTTTGTTTCCTTCAATTTCTTCAGCGCACCACTAGTGGATGCCCAGGGATTTCTTGGTGGCTGGAATGGAGTCATCAGCCTCGAACTTGTGTTTTCATCAAGATGCTGAAAGTCATCAGCAAGATCTTGGCATGTTCTTCAGCAGGCTGAGCAGAGTCTTCAGCCCGAGGATTTTCTTGTTGTGATGGAGCTGCAACAGTTGACATTTTCTTCGTCAAATTGACGAATCTCACCTTGGCTCCTTGCCAGTCAGCATTGTAAGCATCGACATCCTTGCTAAGTGCTTGAATTTCAGATTGTGCTTTGAGAAGTTCTTCAGGAGTCAAGTTGACTAAGTTCTTCCTCAGAAGCTTCTCCTTTCTGGCTTGTGCTCTCTTCAATTCACGAGCCTTTTCAAATTTCCATTTCTCTTCAGCGATGAAATGGTTAAGCATATGACCTTGACCAGGAGTCAGTGGCAGATCCGGTATAGGAGTGTTTGCATCCTGATGCCATAGGTCGATAAAGTCAAGGATCTTCTTTGGATCCAGAAGCAGAGGCACAGTTGTTCTTTTGGCTCTAGCGGCCTTGGTCAGTCTGTCTCTGATGATTTATGAAAGTTCTTCATCAGAAGCTTCATCATCAGAGGGAACGTTGAATGCAACCTGTTTCTTCTTTGCACTTGGCCGAGGACCGCGTCCAGCTGTTGCTTTTGTCTTCAGCAGCGTGGGGCCAGGACATTGGTGCAGCTGAGGAACTTGCTGAGACACCAGAAGCAATTGAGAAACCCTGAGTCCTTTGACAAGTAGCAAGATGCACTGGAGTTGAGGACTTGGAGGGAGCTGCTGAGGATTTTGAATGAGCAGCAGCAGTCTGAGGAATTTGCCGTGAGGGCGCGACAGAGGAACTGGGCCGTGAGGGCGCTGATGGTGAAGCACTTGGCTTGCGTGCATGCTTCTTTGGCATTGATTTCCTCGGCTTGACCGAGGGCTCAGCAGCAGCAGAATCCTCATTGAATTTCCTCACTGCCTCCTTGGCCTGTCTTGCCAATTTTGCTTGGCGCCTGGACCATTCTTCAGGAAAGTCTTCACCACGCTTGATGCTGGTGGGATCAGCGACTTGGCCAGGTGCCAGAGGAGCTCTTGGGCATGGAGGGTTTAAGGCGAATTTCCTCATGTACTTTGGAGTAACATAGCGGTATTCCCTCCATTCTCGTGCCCATCTTCTTTCTATCCTTTGTATGCGCACTTTGCGCTGATTTTTGGTCTCCTTGCCAAACTTGGATTCATCGGTGTCAGATAGTCTTTGTATATTTCCTCAGGAATCTCAAAGGCAGTCATGACTTCCGGTTTCTTTCCTCCCTTCTGCGGTCTCTTGCCTTCTGCCATTTTCTTCAGGTGAGGAATTTGAACAATAGAGCACTCTAAAGAAGTATGCAGTTTTTCTTCGAGGAACGCTGCAAATGAGTTAAGTTGATGAGAACCTAGTGATTCAGCAGCGGACATGAGTACCTGTGAACAGAGTGTAGGTGCGAGGAATTTGGAGAGGTCATATGCGTTCTCAGATTATTTTTCAAAAAGGAACACGTTTTGAGGAATTTGACCAGTTGAGCCTTGAGGAATTTCACTAAGCGTTTTGTCTCAGGTTCCAGAGTTGTACAGATTGAAAATCTGCACAATTGAGGAATCTTGAAGAAATGAATGCTCAGAGATATAAATCAAGAGCATACAGTGTGTGAGGTGTTCATATGTGAAGATTTGAAGAACAAAAACACCTTTGAAGATTTTTAGAAAGTTTTAGAATCAACGCGAGTAATAAAAGTGACTTTTAATTACCCGAACTGAAGAACACGACGAACATGAATGAACTGTAGTGAAGTTCGTCACGTTAGATCTCCCACGCCCTAACTTGTCAGAGGGAGACAACTACGGTGGCGCGAGTGAAGATTTCATGGCGGCGCGAGTACGACGGCGATGAGGTCGAGGCAGTGAAGCTTTTCCTCACCGGCGGCGATGGAGTAGCGGCGGCGCTAGGGTTTGAGGAGAGCTCGAGCGAGAGACAACGATCGAGCGGAATAAATGAAGTAAGGAAGGGAGAGGGGTATTTATAGCCACGGTGAAAAATTGTTCGCCCGAAGATTTTGGACGAACATGCCCCTGCCCTTTCTTCTTCACACGACATGTGTCACCCACGTACTGTGCAGATGAGATCGTGTAAGATCGTGGGTGATTAAACTAATACATCGTGGGATGCGGAACGGTTTGAGCGGTAAAACCGAAAACTTGGATAAGATTTGCTTAAAAGTTTCGTTCGCAATTTCTTCAGATGTCAAGGACACAGTGAAGACTTTGAATGAGTTTCAATCAGAACGCACATGAAGAATTTGTGAATAGATTGGATTTAGTATAGCATAGAGGGGGAAAGGGTCCGATCACATTCACTTAGCAGAAATCGCAACTTGAAGAAATAGCAATAAGTGAATGCTGTAGAGGACATAAACTCATATATATATATATATATATATATATATATATATATATATATATAGCCAATGAAGAAAGACGACGGAAACATTGAAGATTTTGCAAAGTTGAAGAATTTGAAAAACTGAGGAATTTCAAAAATGAGGAAAAACTCAAATTGAAGATTTTCAACTTTTGTGGTGGCGTAGCCCACCAGATAAGAATGATGATTTCAGACACCGCGCATAATTGTCGAGGGTTCTCGAGAATCAAATTCTTCATTAATTTCTTCACACTTAGAATGTTATTCTTCATTGATTGAGGAAAACGTTTCTTCATGTGTTGCACATCTAAGTCATCAATTATGCATAAGGGTTAGGATGTGTGTCCTTTTCAAAGAACATTCAAGATTCTAAGATATTTAGCTCACACCGCAACTTGCTAAATCTCTTCTCATCCAAGGGCTTAGTGAAGATATCAGCTAGCTGTTCTTGATCTTCACATGCTCGATGGAGATATCGCCTTCAACACATGATCACGAAGAAAATGATGACGAATCTGGATGTGCTTAGTCTTGAGTGCTGAAGCGGGTTGTGAGCAATCTTGATGGCACTCTCATTGTCGCAGAGGAGAGGCACATTCTTCACGCTGACGCCATAGTCCTTGAGGGTTTGCTTCATCCAAAGCAGCTTGAGCACAAGATGAGCCAGCAGCAATGTATTCAGCTTCAAGAAGAGATGAGATACACAGTTCTGCTTTCTTCGAGGACCAATGCACCAAAGATCGTCCGAGGAAATGACAAGTGCGAGATGTTGACTTGTGGTCCACACGATCACTAGCATAGTCGAGTCGAATATCCAATGAGATCAAAAGCAGAGCCCTTGGGGTACCATAATCCTAGTGTTGGTGTGTGAGCTAGATATCAAAGAATATGCTTCACACCTTATGGTGTGATTCCTTGGTGCAGCTTGAAATCGGGCACACATGCAAACACTAAGCATTATATCCGCCTAGATGCACATAAGTACAATAAAGAACCAATCATGGAGCGGTATACCTTGTGATCAAGTCAATACCATTTTCATCGATTGCATAGATGGCCATTTGTGGGCATAGGAATTTTGACGCCTTTGCAATCTTGCATGCCAAATTTCCTCAAGACATCTTTGAGGTATTTCTCTGAGATATGAATATGCCATTGTCTTTCGATTTAATTTGAAGACCTAAGAAGAATTTCAACTCTCCCATCATAGACATTTGATATTCTTCACTCATCATATAGGCAAATTCATCACTATATCGTTGGTTAGTACAGCCAAAGATAATATCATCAACATATATTTGGCACACAAACAGTTCACCATCATATGATTTAGTAAATAGAGTAGGGTCGAGTGAACTGGTGTGAAGCCATTCTTCACGAAGAATTCCTTCAATGTGTCATACCACGCCCGAGGGGCTTGCTTGAGGCCATAGACGGCCTTATTGAGTCTCAAGACTTTGTCGATTCTTGGGATCTTCAAAACACGGGGTTGAGCAACATATACTTCTTCCTCAAGCTTACCATTGAGGAATGCACTTTTCACATCCATTTGATATAAGATGATATCATGATGGTTAGCATAGGCAAGTAAATGCGAATAGCTTCAAGTCTAGCAACAGTGCAAAAGTTTCATCGAAATCAATTCCTTCAACTCGTGTAGCCTTGAGCTACTAGTCGTGCCTTATTCCTCACCACAAGGCCATTTTCATCTTGCTTGTTGCGGTAGATCCACTTTGTGCCAATGATATTATGCTTGCGAGGATGCAGGCGATTGACCAATTCCTGACATTGTTCAGCTCGAATCGATGTAATTCTTCTTGCATAGCCCTGAATCCACTCGGCCCGTAAATGCTTCATCTACCTTAGTGGGCTCGAGATAGAGACAAAAGCATAGTGCCCACAAAAGTTAGATAAGTGTGAGGCTTTTGAGCGGGTGAGAGGACTGGTGCGCTGATGTCATCGATGATCTTCTCCACTTGCACTTCTTTTGCAACGCGTGGATGAGTTGGTTGTCACCGAGGATTTTGATCAGCATTTTCTTCAAAGACCATTTTCCTCATCATGTTCTTCGTGTACATCAGCTCGACGCTCTTCACGAATAGGAATGAATTCTTTAGCAGATTCTTCAAGATGGGAATGACATCCTCGGTTGCCTTGAGCTTGATAGCATCCTCGGTGCTGGTTCATCTAACACGAAGGTAGGTGCTCTCTTTGCAGCCATTAGTTTCATCGAACCGCACATCTACAAAGGTCAACAATCTTGTGAAGAACAATGTTGAAGACTCAGAGGTGTGCGAGTCCTTTCCGTAACCAAGCATAAAACCTTCATGTGCTTTGGTGCAAATTTAGAGTTGTGGTGAGGATCTCTAATCCAACATTTAGCATCAAGACTTTGAAATAACTCACATTGGGTTTCTTGTCGGTGAGGAGTTCATAGGCGTCTTCTTGAAGAATTTGTGAAGATATACTCTGCTGATGATGTGGCAGCAAGATCAATTGCATCAATCCAAAACGCCGAGGCGTTTTGTATTCATCAAGCATAGTGCGAGCCATCTCAACAAGAGTTCATTCTTGCGCCCACGACGCCATTCTGCCGAGGAGTATAAGGAGCAGATAATTCATGAGTAATACCAAGTTCATCAAGATAGGCATCAAGACCAGAATTCTTGAACTCGGATCCATTGTCACTTCGATATGCTTGATCTTCACACCAAAGTTGGTTGAAGCCCTCGAGGAAAATCATTTGAAGACTTCACGCACTTCATGTTTGTGGGTAACAATGTGTACCCATGTATATCGAGAATAATCATCAACAATGACAAAACCATATAGAGATGCATCATTAGTGACCGCTGAATAATGATTAGGTCCAAGAGGTCCATGTGAAGCAATTCAATGGACGGGTAGTGGTCATGATAGTCTTCATTTGGATGCTTGGCCTTGGTCATTTTTCCGGCTTCACATGCTCCGCATAAGTGATCCTTGAGGAATTTGACATTTTCAATGCCAATGACATGCTTCTTCTTCGCAAGCGTGTTCAAATTCCTCATGCCTGCATGACCAAGTCGTCGATGCCATAGCCAACCTTCTGAGGCTTTTGCAAGTAGACACATGGCTGGTTGTGGTCCTGTAGAGAAATCAACAATATACAGATCTCCTCTCCTAAAGCCTTCGAAGACTTTGGAATTGTCAGCTTCCATAATCACAACACAGCGATATTTGCCAAAGACAACAACCATATCAAGATCACAAAGCATTGAGACTGACATGAGATTGTATCCTAAGGACTCAACAAGCATGACTTTGTCCATGTGCTTATCCTTAGAGATAGCAACCTTACCAAGACCCAATACCGACTTTTGCCTTTGTCGGCCAAATATGATATGCTTCAGAGGTGACGGTGATAAAGGAGCATCCATCAATAGATTCTTGTCACCGGTCATGTGATTTGTACATCCACTATCGAGGACCCATTCGGTGGTTTTGGGTTGATCATCCCGCAGATGAATTAGTGTAACTTACAATCTCATATGCTTCATCGGTGAAGAATATGATATCAAGTTCATCGATGAATTTCATCAAGCAATAACAGATATAGCAATATGAGGACGTGTGAAATGAAGGTTCATTTCATCATGATTAGCCTCTGCGCCCTTTCGAGCATTTTGTCGTCCCCAAAGAAATTCTTGAGACGTTAGAGCATGTCCGGAGACTGACCTGCAGAAGAGATTAGTTCTTTTCTTCACCACCCACATCGGAGGGGTGGCAAAGAGTTCATCATCCTGCGAGCACCATGTGAGAAAGGTGGCAAAGATGCCAAACCATTTCGCTTAGCATGAGAGGGGTTAGGTAAGCATATGAATAAGGTAGTAATTCTTCGAGGACTTATGAACATAATGGTTTGAAGAATAATGCACATATTCATAGCCCTTAGCTTTACCTGCGAGACAGATTTGTTAGCACGATGATAATCATATGAGGACTTTGATCCAGCTTGAGGAATTTGATCCTCGTGAAGAATTTGGTCCATATGAGGACTTGGATCCATATGAAGAGTTTGGTCCATATGAAGAATTTGATCCGGGGTTCCCGTTCTTCACAGGTGGTGTCATGAGGACATTCACCTGAAGACTTTCAACACAACTTTTGGGAACCCAGATTTTCTTCGTAGGGGAACCGTTCTGCGATTAGTGCCAACATATCTAGCAAATACTTCACCATTCGATTTTTGAACAGTTTATAGTTGAGTCAAATGACTCATCAAGAATGAGGAGATTCACATGTAAAGCCGGATAAGTTAGATGGATCAATCGAGGTCCCTTTGCAAGAACCCATGAGGTTTTGGGATACCGCTCAAAGCTTCCAATATGTTCCATCGGCATTGAGTTTCCTCTCAAAGGCAATACCCTCTTTCCTAGGGTTTCGTTGAGGATCTGCTTTTGAGCACATCACAAAGTGTCGATGCCCTTTGAGGCTTTTGTACATGCTCGTCATGTACAATTCCTTCAACCCGCATTGTCGGTGATACTAGCAATGTCCTCGATGAGGAATTAGTGATAGTAGAGGCAGATGAAGAATTTGTAACAGTTGAAGCATTTGAACATTCAGGTGAAGAATTAGCAGATTCACGTTCAATGCACTTTAAGCATGGAGGAACAAATTCTTCCTGAGAAGCGCTGATTTGTTGAGCTAGTAATGAATCGCGCTCCTTCTGAAGATCTTCATAACATACTCTTAGCTTTTCAAGATCTTCCTTTCTTTGAATAGCTTCAAGAGAAAGCTTCTCATTGTCTTGCTTTTCTTGAAGAAATTCATAAGAAAGTTTCTCATGATCAGACAAGAGAGAGTTATGATGACCTTGAAGGTTATCATACTTAGACCAAGTCTCTGAAGATTTTCAGTCAGGGCTTTAGTGCGATCCATTTCTTCACCCAACATATCATCACTTTTATCTAGCATGTTTTGAACCTTTTCAAGAGCCCGTTGTTGTTTCACAGCAATTTTAGCAAGTTTAGAGTAGCTAGGCTTAAGATCCTCATCAGATTCATTTTCACTAGAATTAGAGGAGTTGTATTTGAGTACCTTAGCTCCTTTTGCCATGAAGCAATAGGTGGAGCGTAGCCATCATTATCTTCATCGTGCTTGTTGGTGGAGTCCGTTTCTTGATGTTGAAGATGGACTTGTCGATTTAAAGCGTAGCAACGCCGACTCGCCACACCAGACTCAGATTCTTCAGACTCCTCCTCTTCATCATTTTCCTCAGATTCAGCTTCAGAGTCCATTTCCTTGCCAATGAATGCCCGAGCTTTCTTGGAGCTGCCCTTCTTGTGAGATGAAGACTTTGATGGTTTTGAAGACGAAGATTTTGATGATTTCTTCTTCTTCTTCATATCATCAGAATTGTAGTCCTTGTATTTCTTCTTCTTCATTTCCTTTTCCCACTGAGGACAATCTTGAATATAGTGACCAGGCTTCTTGCATTTGTGGCAAAGTCTTCTCTTGTAGTCACTGGATGAAGAATCATTTCCTCTTGAGGATTTTCCAAAACGACCACGTCTTGTGAACTTCTGGAATTTCTTCACAAGCAGAGCTAGATCCTGGCTCAGTTCTTCAGGATCACCAAGGCTACTACCGAATCCTCACATTCAGAGTCGACACAACCTTAGCCTTGTGGCACGTGGTTTGCCATAGTTTGAGCCATAGAGATCTCTCTTTTCAGCAAGTCGAACTCGTGGGTGTTAAGCCTTTCGAGGATATCAGCAGGATCAAGCGACTTGTAGTCAAGACGTTCTTGTATCATCATCCCGAGTATCAAATGAGGAATCAAGCGATCTTAGCAGTTTCTTCACAACTTCATGATCAGTGATGTCAGTGGCACCGAGGGCTTGAAGCTCATTTGAGATGTCAGTGAGGCGATCAAAGGTTTGTTGGACATTTTCATTGTCGAGTCTTTTGAAGCGGTTGAAGAGATTCCGAAGAACATCAACTCGAGAGTCACGCTGAGTTGAGACTCCTTCATTTACTTTGGACAACCTATCCCAGATAAGCTTAGCAGTTTCCAAAGCACTCACTCTTCCATACTGTCCTTTGCTCAGATGGCCACAGATGATATTCTTCGCTTGAGAGTCGAGTTGTTTGAATCTCTTCACATCGGTAGCGGTCAGTGTTTCAGTGACAGCGGGGACACCATTTTCCACAACATACCAGAGATCATTATCAATTGCCTCAAGATGCATTCGCATCTTGTTCTTCCAATAGGGGTAGTCCGCTCCATCAAAGGTAGGACACCCACCGAGACCTTGATCATACTGCGGTCGACATAACTAGAACTCCGGTGGTTAAACCAAAATCACACGTAACAAGGAGTACCTTGCTCGATACCAATTGAAAGTGCTATATCGACTAGAGGGGGTGAATAGGCGATTTTATGAAATTCTTCACCGAGGAATTTGCGGTGAGGAAATTCCTTAGCTAAGAACTATTTGCGGTGGAATATGTACTCGTAAGTAAACATAACAGGATGCACACATAGTCAAGATGATGAAATGAAGACTAGAACAGAGTACGGAAGCGTAAACACAGGATAACAAGATGAAGACAAAATGATCAAGAAATTGAGCGAGGAATTTGTGAAAGTCTTCACCAAAGTCTTCAAGCACAGATATGAACAACATGCAACATGTAATGAGGAAATGGATGAGTTGAGGAAATAGAACCGGTCGGTTGGTGAAGACAATGATTTGGTAAACTAGTTCCAACTCGCCTCTCGGTTATACGTCCTGGTTGGAGCGGTGAGTATTTAAACTCGAGGACACCCGGTCTACGAGCCGCAACTTCAGGACACCCATCCTCACCGTATTCTCCTTGAACTAAGACCACGCAGCCTCGCCCAATCACTCGTGGTAAGTCTTGGTGACTTCCAAACCTTCACAGACTTGGTCACTCGGCGATCCACAATTCCTCTTGGATGCTCTAGACCTTGACGCCTAACCGTTTGGAAGAAGCACAGTCTTCAAAGGTAACAAGCGTCGGATCCACGCAGATCAATTTCTTGATGATGCTCAATCACTTTGGGTTTGTGGGGGTTTGGTTTTGGATTTTCCTCACTTGATGATTTTCGCCAAAGTCCTCGGAGGATGGGTTGCTCTCAAATGACAAGTGTCAAGTTCTCTCGGAGCAGCCAACCAACTAGTGGTTGTAGGGGCGGCTATTTATAGCCTAGGAGCAGCCCGACATGATAAGACATAAATGCCCTTCAATGATATGACCGTTAGGTGGATAAGATATTTTGGTCGCGCGTAGCAGCAAAGACAAAGAACGGTCGGAAATTTGACTCTCAAAGTCCTCGGGGCTATCATGTTCCTCATGTGTAGGCAATTCGCCTTTGGCGAATTCCTAACTCCTCGATCGAGCAAAGTCATCGGTGACGGAAGAACTGCGTCTCATCATCAAGAACTTGGTGAATCGTATGAGATTTCAATGGCTTCACTCGAAGGGATTGGTAGGTGTAGGATTTGAGTTGAGCATCACATGGAAATTTTTCCTTAGTATTTCCTCGACCCCTTTAACGAGACGGTGTTTCCTATGACTCAAGAAAGAGAAAATGAAACTACGAAAACAAAAGTCTTCACGCTTCATATTCCTCGAATGATTATCAAGTCTTCATGGTCACACCAATTTCTTCACTTTCAAAGTCTTCAGAAAGTCTTCAGACTATCAAAGTCTTCAGTCGAAGAACTTCATTTTTAGGGGTCGACTTTCTCTGTAAATATCAAACTCCTCATAGACTTATAGACCAGTGTACACTCACAAACACATCAGATACTTAACCTATAAGTCTTCAATACACCAAAATCACTAAGGGGCACTAGATGCACTTACACATGTGTCACACTTCCGCATGTACCTTTTATTCACCATTATATGCATCGATATGACTTAAGTTTTGGCCAAGCTGGGTTGCCTGGCTCCTGTGCTTACCCCTACGTTCCCGATTGTTGGGCTAGGAGGTAAAGGAGCACCTCTGTGATTGTTCTTCGCGGTCACCGGATGTGTACCTCAGACCGGGTGAAGCCGAAGCTAAGCGTTCTTAAGGGAATATTCGGTCGGTGAATTGAAAGATGATTTCTTACCTATTTATTTATCCGCCTGAGATGCTTTCTGCTTTTCATCGCAGTCCGGACATGCACTTTAGGGCATGCCTCCTGAGGAAAGGAACCCCTAACGGAACTATTCTCCTGGAAGATGTTTCTTACTAACCATCTAATATAACATAACTAGTTGGGCACTTATGCGATAAAGCACTAATGACCCCTCGCTTTGGTCTCCACGCATGCCCGATTTTTATAAGCTGCGAGGGTATTCGGACACACTCGGACTGTCGGGTCCCGAGGTTGAAGAGAAAAGGTCCATAATGACAAACGATCTACAATCCGGCTAGAAGGCATTTTACATGTCATTTTAAATTACATAGTCAAATTGAGTGATTGTATTCCTCTTCAATACCATCTAATAGGCTGTCTAGTTTACAGTCCCGCTAGGAATACTTTGCGGCCAACTCTACTTGGCCGTACATTAAGCTCACAGGGATCTCCTTCCCATCGGGCCCCACAGGCCCGACCTCGGCCATGTGGTTTGGGTCAGCCTTCGTGTACCGCGTCTTCACCATGGCCCAGGCCTCCCTAGCGCCTTGACGGCAGGCCGATATCTTCCACAGATGGAAGCGCCGCCGTGCTCCCTGAAGCTTCTCTGCAAGCTCTCCAAGACCTTCAGGTAGGGAGACGGACGGCCATAAGGCCTGGGTGACGCCACTCATCACCTGCCGAACTCGTTCGTGCAGTTGCAGCAGCTCGGGAAGAAGGTCGCCCGTTGAACCAGGCATTTGCTCTGCAGGACGACCTGTGAGCATACCTACAGACATATTCCTGTTAATCGACTTCCTCGCTGAACTCTTCTTTTCAAAAGTTTGTTCAAGCACTTACTATAAATGCCGCGGAGTCAGACAGCTGGGCGTTAGCATCTTTTAGTTCCTCGCCGAGCTGGGTGTTAGCATCTTGGAGGTTATTTTTCTCCTGCCGCACCCTTGTAAGCACCTTCTCGCCGGCCTTTAGTTTGGCGTAGTAGCCGCCTGTCCGGATCTAGTCGGCACCATCTGCAATATTATTATCGACCCATGCACACGCCGCACTTCACAAACTACTTATCTTTGAAAGTATATATTACGGAGGGGGTCTCTGTGGCTCCCCAGTGGCGGCTAATCTTGACCTCAAGTTGGGCCTTGCACTTTTGAAGTTCTGGGACAGGTGGGTATTCTTCTCCGTAAGATCCTGCATAACAAATGATCCTTAAATCAGTTATTCTAACTATTTTAAGTCTCGGGGGCTACTGGCATATATAACTGTCAATTCCTCACCCGTATGTCTTTCACATACTGCTCCGTGGCTCTGGCTAGACCATCTTGAGCGGCACAGAGGTGCGCATCTCCCGAATTAAAGGCATTTAACGCCTCCGGGGAGAAGCATGCGTCATGAAGAACTGTCCGGCGGCGCCTGTGATTCATGGCGCTCTCCACCTCAGATCTGGTGGCGGACAACCTGTCGGCGTCCTCCGTTGGAGGAGCACCTGATGCGTGCCTTGCTTTCGCCTCCCCCTCCAGACCTGGCGTTGGAGCCTGGCTGGCGGAGGCTTGATTGGCAATCTCTCTGGACACAGTCCGGCGAGTGCTCTTTCTCCTGAAAAAACCACGAGCATTAATATGCCTTCCAGGAATCTTTCCTGGAAACATGGTGGCACGCCATACCGTTGCGGCGACGTCTCGATCTGTGCCGCACTTCTTTTTCGCCTGCTGGGCCGAGCTGCCCCTTGTTGGCCAGCCACCGCGGGTTCGGCTTCCCGCCTCGAAGGCACCACCTGCGGAACACCATTGGTATACGGTGGTCAGAGATAAGCATGGATGAGTAATGGTATCAGGACTCTGGTCACAGTTACCTGGGAAACCGGAGATATTCCGGGGTAGTCGGCCGTAATGGCGACCAAAGCATTGTCGATGCTAAGTTGGTGGAACACCCCATCGATCAGCTCCACCTTTATGTCCGGATCCTCTTCGGAGGCCGGATCGAGGGATCGTTCCGGATCCTCGGGTTGTGGAGCCAGGCTGTGTATATCCTCTACGGCCCGGCGCAATTGCTGCGTCGAAATCACAAAGTGAGACACTTAACTTTGGGAATATGGACCGGATAGACAAACGTCCGCTTACCCAACTCCGAGGGTTGTTCATGGAAAATCCATTCAATGGACTAGCACGTAGGAAGTCCTCCTTCTCCCCTTTGTACAGGCCGGACAGGATCTTCACCAGATCGGCGACCGATCCCGGCCCCTTGCGGCCATGACGGGTGCCATCATCCTCCCCGTTGAAATCCTACATGGGGTGGCCCCTATACTGGAGTGGCTGCACCCCTCGCATAATGCATGTGGCCATGACCCCAATCATGGTCAATCCGGAATGAGCCAATAACCTTATTCGGCCCATCAGATATTGGACGTCCCTATCATTCTCCCGTTGAGGGATCCGCGGGCGCCAACTCAGGCGTTTCTTCAGAGGAGCGTTGCTGAACTCCGGGAGGCCGATCCGAACTGGGTCCGGTAGCGGGGCGTCTTCCATATAAAACCATTCCGAAGGCCAGTCTTCGGACGCCTTCTTTGGGGTTCGGATAGATATCCGGTCCCGCGATCGCCATAGTTCGGCTCCGCCCACTTGATATATCGACCCCTCATGAGAACGGGGTACGAGGCAGAATAATCTCTTCCACAGCGCAAAATGGGCCTCGATGCCCAAGAACAGCTCGCAAAGGGCCACGAAGCCCGCGATGTGCAGGATGGAGGCAGGCGTAAGGTGGTGAAGCTGGAGCCCATAGAACTCCAGGAGCCCCCGGAGAAACGGATGTATGGGAAATCCGAGTCCTCTTATTAGATAAGGGATGAAGCATACCCGCTCTCCTTTGGAGGGATTGGGGATGCTCTCCGCCTGCTTTCCGCCCTTGTAGGTGGCAAGTCCGGCTCGAACCGGAACCATAAAGGCTGGGGGAAGAAATCCCTCGGCTTGGAGCGTCACCATCTCAGTATGCGGAACCGAGCATCTCCCCCAATCTCCTGGCTAAGGGTTGGGAGCGCGAGAGGAGGAGCCGCGTCGACTGTCCATGATGGAATGGATTTTTGGTCAGAGGCGCTCCGATGAATACTCGCGGAAGGAGGATGGTGTGATTCGGATCTAGATCCTCGCCTCTCTTTATAGGCAGCTCATTCGCGCAGCTAGGGGGTAGAATGTAAAAACACCCTAGCTTTTCGCATTCGTACGACACGTGGAAGATGGCCATTATTGGATGTGAATCCAAGGAGCGCAGCATTTATAAGAAGCCGGACACCATTCGGCGAGTACATGGAATTTGGAGAAGAACCCGCCTTGCAATGCCAAAGACAATATGCACGCCGGACTCATCGTCATTGAAGCCTGGTTCGGGGGCTACTGAGGGAGTCCTGGACTAGGGGGTGTCCGGATAGCCGAACTATCATCTTTGGCCGGACTCCAAGACTATGAAGATACAAGATTGAAGACTTCGTCCCGTGTCCGGATGGGACTTTCCTTGGCATAGAAGGCAAGCTTGGCGATACGGATATGTAGATCTCCTACCATTGTAACCGACTCTGTGTAACCCTAGCCCTCTCTGGTGTCTATATAAACCGGAGGGTTTTAGTCCTTAGGACGAACAACAATCATACCATAGGCTAGCTTCTAGGGTTTAGCCTCCTTGATCTCGTGGTAGATCTACTCTTGTACTACCCATATCATCAATAATAATCAAGCAGGAGTAGGGTTTTACCTCCACTGAGAGGGCCCGAACCTGGGTAAAAACATCGTGTCCCTTGTCTCCTGTTACCATCTGCCTAGACGCACAGTTCGGGACCCCCTACCCGAGATCCGCCGGTTTTGACACCGACAGTAACCATCTACTATCAATTACTGATGTTGAATAGTTACCATCTATCGAGTCGACCGAGCCTTGGTTAAATCTTACAAGCTCCAATTTTAAACTAAAATCCTACACATACATCGAGAAACAAAAACGTATAAAATCTTTTGTCATATCAACTTTGGCTATGATTTATGGTATAATTTGAATTTCTCGCTTCCCTGCACGAATTTGGATGTACTAATCGCATACTGCATCAGTTCGAACAAAGTAAATAAACTAGATGCACGCACACCAAAGTAGTGCACACCTTGACCCAAACACGCGAACCAGGCCAGGCAGCCAAGCCAGTGAGCAGAGCACCACACAGGCTCACTCCCGCCGGACGCATCTCCTTTGCTACCTTCCGCCCGTGCGAAGGACAACAACTACCCCTGCAACGCCCTTCACCCACCGGTGACCACCGTTGCACCTCTATCCTCCTCACATACTAAGTTGCCTCCCTCCGCCTCCCGGCTTCCACAACCACGTCCTCCACGCTCTTGAGACCTCGTTCCGAACAGAACGGGACGACTCCTTCTCCAGTGCTCTCGGCATGTGCCAGAAATGAACTCGTCGACGGCCGGATGCTACCCGAGGAAATGCAAGAGAAGAATGTGGTTTCTCTTGATGCAAAGTGCGTCTGGGTATGCGCAGAGTAGGCGGTCCATGGGAGGTGGCGGGGGTGCAATGTACAACTTAGGGCATATCTAATGCGGACCCTAAAACGGACATTGTATCTTTGCGCGGATGCGTCCGGATGCGTTTGTGGACATTGATACCAGAGCCGGTCATCCAATGTTGTCACCCAAATACACTAGTAGAAAAAGGGTCAAATGTTCAGCTCATTAGTCCCGGTTTGTATTTGAGCCGGCACTAATGTGACCATTAGTGCCGGTTCCAATGGCTAGGCGGGTCACGCTCATTAGTACCGGTTCGTGATGAACCTTTAGTACCGGTTCATGTACAAAAGAGGTTGTGGCCTTAGTACGGGTTGGTGGCTCCAACCGGTACTAAAGACCCCCCCTAGTATCGGTTGGAGCCACCAACCGGTACTAAAGGTGGTGCGCTCCACCCGCAGTGCACAAGTTTTAGTCCCACCTCGCTAGTTGAGAGGAGCTCGCACCGGTTTATAAGCCCCGCCGTGGCTACCGTGTCGAGCTCCTCTCTAAGCAGGCCTTTGTGGGCCTGATGAAGTCATGTACCTAGGGTAGGGCCATGGACCTGTCCAAAGTACCCTCCCCAAGGACATCTTTAGAAGAAACTGCCTTCCAGTCGACCTGGAAGGATTCCACTCGATAGACTCGAAGACACTCGACCATAAAGACTCACTCGACCACCAGGAGTTCAAGAGCCACTCTGTATCCAAACGGTCTGTAATTAAGTAGTCTTTATGGTCATGATATTACTATGTAAGGTGTTACCCGATGCTTGAGCCTTAATGTACTTTAAACCCTCCGCTTCATGGGCTGGCTGGGGTCTGGCGCACTCTATATAAGCCACCCCTCCCACAGCGAAGGGTTCGCACCTGTAACTCATCGCATATAATCCAGTCGACCGCCTCCGGGCTCCGAGACGTAGGGCTGTTACTTCCTCCGAGAAGGGCCTGAACTCGTAAATCCCTTGTGTATACAACTACTCCATAGCTAGGATCTTGCCTCTCCATACCTACCCCCAATTCTACTATCAGTCTTAGTACCACGACAGTTGGCGCCCACCGTGGGGCAGGTGTCTTAGCGACTTATTGGAGAAGTTGCAATTGTTCCGATCGCCTTCATCATGGTTTCTGGCGGAGTTCTGGTTGAGGGCCGCGAGATCCGTCTCGACGCTCTCACGTTCATCGCCAATGACTCCGCTTGGCTCCAAGAGGCTCCACTCGACATCGACGCACTTCCCGTCCGCGGAGCGACACACTTTCGTGCATGTGTCCGTGGCGTCCTGCCGCGACAACCGTCGGCTCCGTCTCGGTCGACTCCTGTGTCGTCCTCCCTCCCTGTCTCCCGCCAGCGTAAGTGTTCTGGTCAATCGAGGCTTCAGCGGTGGGTGAGACACGCAGTGGCTAGCCAATCGGCCACCACCCAAGTCGCGGCGATCGAGCCCGACGAATCTCTCGATGGCCTGTTCGATCTGTCGACTGGCTCCGTAGAGACTGCATCCGAGTGTGACAGCAGTGATCTAGCGGCGGAGGTCCTGATGGTTAATGGGCCTCGTAGTCCTCCCGGCTTCCCCCGCGCCGACGGAGGAGACGGCGGAGGCGATCCAGCGCAGGTCCACGAGGAGTATCAACCCGAGCCACTTACTTCCCTGCAAAGGGAAGATCTTCGCCGCCGAAACATGGATGCTCTACATACTCCTATCGTAGGAGAAACCCCCGAGGCTCGTGCCTTGGAGGACGCTCATTTGGCCAACTTGGCTGAACGCACTCGACTGGAGAACCTCCAGCGAGCACTCGACAATGGCCTTGCAGCAAGATTACGGACTCAGCCGACGTCAACTCTTTCCACCACCAACTCAGGTATATCGAACCCCAATTCAGAATCTAGCAGCTGCAGCTCGTATAGCGGAGTCAATTCAGCCCTCTCAGTCAGAGGCTGGCAGAGGCTTGATGCAGATCAGAGATTTGCTCCGGGCAGCAAGAGATTAAAATTCAGTTGTATCGCAGTCGCCTAATAGGATTCACAGTCGATCCGTCGCTGTGAATACAGTCCAGTCGGCCCATAGCCCAAGATCGCCTCCGCGGTGTGAGGGACGTGGAGGTCGACGTGATCAGTATGATGACCGATTCGATCGCGATGATCGGTGTCGAGTGCCCAATCCTCCTCCGAGGGGTGGGTCTTACACCCTCGGCTGACAAGATGTGAGCCTTGACCACGGTGTTGGGCGAAGAGCTCGGTCGACCCCAAGGAACCGGGCTTTGTGCGAGATCCATTATCATGCAAGGTCAGTCGGCCGAACATAGCTCACCGAGAAGGCCATGGCGAGATGTGCCCACCAGCGGCTGAGTTCATGTCTCGGGACCCGAGTGTTTTAGCGAGCCATCGAGCGCGGTGATCCTCCCAACTTCAGGTTGGCGACTAGGGTGAGTAAGTTCACTGGTGAGTCCAAGCCCGATACTTGGCTTGAGGACTACCGAGTGGCTGTTCAGATTGGCGGTGGCAATGATGAGGTGGCCATGAAACACCTACCGCTTCTGTTGGAGAGCTTGGCTTGAGAATTAAGTTTGAAGTTTGGTCAGACCGGAGACATGACCCTGAGTCGAATGATGGAGATTTCCACCAAATATGCTAGTGGTGAAGAAGAGGATCGACTCCGGAGTGGCAAGTACAAGCCGAGCCAGTCAGAAAAAGGAAACTCCAATCGGAAGCAGAAGCGGAAAGCCGAGCCAGCTGCTCCTAGAGAAGCCTTGGTCGTGACTCAGGGCAAGTTTAAAGGGAAGCCCAAAGGATCCTAGAACCCCAATAAGGTGAAGGACAAGGAAGGAAACGAGGTGATGGACTTGCCATGCCACATCCACACGAAGAAAGACGAAGAGGGTAACTTCATTTACCCGAAACATACCACTCGCCAGTGCCGGCTCTTAATCCAACAGTTTCAAGGGAAACAACCCAAGGATAAAGAAAAGGAGTCGGACAAGGCTGAGGACAAAGAGGACAGTGATGAAGGATAACCCCATGTCAATTCCACCTTGATGATTTTTGCTGATGTGGAGAGCAAAAGTCGATTGAAAGTTATCAACCATGAGGTGAATATGGTTGCTCCGGCGACACCAGCTACTCTGAAATGGTCTCGAGACCACCATCACATTCGACCGGTCGATCATCAGACACACATAGCCACCCCGGGAGGCAAGCTTTGGTGGTCGACCCAGTCGTCGAAGGCACTCGACTGACTAAGGTTCTGATGGATGGTGGCAGTACACTGAATATATTGTATGTGGAGACGCTGAAGGGAATGGGCATTCCGATGTCCAGACTCAGTTCCAGCAACATGAGTTTCCATGGATTCATTCCTGGGAAGATGGCTGAGTCACTCGGCCAAATTGCTCTTGATGTGGTTTTCGGCGATTCGAAGCATTTCCGCAAAGAAAAACTAACATTTGAAGTCGTGGATTTCCAGAGTGCTTATCACGCTATTTTGGGCAGGCCAGCTTATGCACGGTTCATGGCTCGACCGTGTTACGTGTACCTCAAATTGAAGATGCCTGGTCCCAAGGTGTGATCACCATCAGCAGCAATCGGAAAAAGCGTAAGAGTGCTTCGGAAGGGCTCAAAGATTGACGATGCGCAGATAACAGTGGTGGAGCTGCAAGAATATCAGAAAAATGCAAATCCGAGCGATTTATTACGGGCCAAGAAGCCCGCCACAGAGTCAGCGTTCCAATCGAATGGTGAGACGAAGCCCGTTCACATTCACCCGACAGAGCCCTGTGCTGCTCCGACCCATATTTCCACAACACTCGACTCTAAATAGGAAGAAGCGCTCATCCAGTACCTCCGTGAGAACTGGGACATCTTCGCATGGAAGCCTGCTGACATGCCGGGTGTTCCCAGGGGGCTGACTGAGCATCGTCTATGAGTCGACCCAAAAGCAAAACCTGTCAAAGAACATCTTGACGGTCCGCGCCGAAGAAGAAAGTCCATTAGCGAGAGGTGGCTCGGCTCTTGGCAGCAGAGTTCATCGAGAAATTTACACTCCGAGTGGCCGCCAATGTTGTCATGGTCCCCAAGAAGGACAAGTCACTTCGCATGTGCATTGATTTCAAACATATTAATCGGGCCTGCCGAAAGATCATTCCTCTCCCGCATCGACCAAATAGTCGACTCATTGCAGGATGTGGCTTTGTCTTTTTAGACGCCTATTCCGGTTACCATCAGATCCGTCTGTATGGACCCGACGAAATCAAAGCAGCTTTCATCACTCCATTCGGGTGCTTCTGCTATGTCACCATGCCATTCGGCCTCAAGAATGCCGGAGCCACGTTCATGAGGATGATTCAGAAGTGTTTACTCACTCAGATCAGTCGAAACGTGGAAGCATACATGGATGATGTTGTGGTCAAATCACGGAAGGGTTCCGACCTGTTAACTGACCTCGCCGAAACATTTGCCAATCTCAGGAGATATGATATCAAGCTTAATCCATCAAAGTGCACATTCGAAGTTCCTGGCAGAAAGTTACTCGGTTTTCTCGTTTCCAAACGAGGAATCGACACCAACCCAGAAAAAGTTGGCACTATACTCCGAATGAAGCATACGTGCGTGTGCATGATGTCGAAGCTTCTTGGATGCTTGGCTGTGTTAAGTCGATTCATCTCGCCTCGGTGAAAAGGCATTACCTCTTTACCGGTGATGCGTAAGTCGACAAGTTGAGTGGACTCGAAGGCGATGCGAGGGTTTGCCGAGCTAAAAGCTCCGCTCTCCACCCAGCCGGTGCTTGCTGCTCCAATCAGCAAAGAGCCTTTGTTGCTTTACATCGCAGCTACAGGACAAGTCGTCAGTACAGTACTTACGGTCGAGCGAAAAGAAGAAGGAAAAGCCTTCAAAGTTCAGCGCCCAGTATATTATATGTCCGAAGTGTTGACTCCATCGAAGCAAAGATACCCTCATTATCAGAAGCTCGTATATGGGATCTACATGACCACGAAGAAGGTTGCTCATTATTTCTCTGATCATTCCATTACAGTCGTCACCGACGCTCCATTATAGAGATCTACACAACGGAGATGCAAGCGGTCGAGTGGCAAAATGGGCGATTGAACTCCTTCCCTTGATATCAAGTTTGAGGCAAAGAAAGCCATTAAGTCCCAAGTAGTAGCAGATTTCATCGCCGAGTGGATTGAACAACAGCAGCCGACTCAAGTTGACTCGGAGCACTGGACCATGTTCTTTGACGGTTCTAAGATGTTAAATGGTTCCGGTGCTGGGGTAGTATTGGTTTCCCCTCGAGGAGATAAGCTCAGATATGTGCTCCAAATTCACTTTGATTCCTCTAACAATGAAGCAGAATACGAGGCACTATTGTATGGGTTGCACATGGCCATTTCACTCGGCGTCCGTCGCCTTATGGTTTATGGTGACTCAGATTTGGTGGTCAATTAGGTGATGAAGGAGTGGGACGTTAGAAGCCCAGCCATGACTGGATACTGTAATGCAGTGAGAAAGCTTGAAAAGAAATTTGAAGGGTTAGAGCTCCATCATATACCCCAATTGAAGAATCAAGCGGCTGGTGATTTGGCAAAGATAGGTTCCAAGAGAGAAGCCATCCCCAGTGATGTGTTCTTGGAACATATCCATACTCCATCAGTTCAGGAAGATCCTTTTACCGAAGAAGCTCCGCAGCCAAAAAGTGTCACAGATCCGATTGAAGTAGAAGTTCCAGCAGTGGTCAACCTGATCATGGAAGCATTGATCATCATACCCGACTGGACAGTGTCGTACATCACGTATATCTTAAGGAAAGAGCTCCCCGAGGATGATGAAGAGGCTCGACAGATCGTCCGCCGATCCAAAGCCTTTACCGTGATAAAGGGACGGTTGTACAGAGAAAGCGCGACTGGAGTCGGACAGAAGTGTATAACACCAGAAGAAGGTCAGATAATCCTTGACGATATCCACTCGGGACTGTGGCCATCATCGTCATCTCGGACCATTGTGACTAAAGCATACCGAGCGAGGATTTCTTGGCCAAGAGCAAATGAAATGGCAAGTGAGATATTCGACAAGTGTGAAGGATGTCAATTTTACTCCAATATGTCACACAAAGCCGCCTCAGCATTGAAGACCATCCCACTCGTCTGGCCTTTCGTTTTATGGGGATTGGATATGGTTGGACCATTGAGAAAGCGGTGAGCGGCTTCACCCATGTCTTGGTAGCAGTCGACAAGTTCACTAAGTGGATTGAAGCTAAACCCATCAAGAATCTTGATGCGGCACTGCTTGATCTTCATCATCGGGGAGTTGATATTCAGATATGGAGTTCCCCATAGCATCATCATTGATAATGGGTGAACTTGATTACGAGGAATTCAGAGCCTACGCACATCTCGGGGCACACGAGTCGACTATGCTTGATCGCTCACCCAGCGATCGAATGGACAGCGTAGAGCGAAGCAAATGGCCTAATTCTCAAAGGGCTGAAACCCGATTGATCGCGATCTCAAGCACGCTGTTGGTGCATGGGTCGACGAACTTCCGTCGATGCTTTGGGGATTAAGGACCACACCTAATCGGTCATTGGGAGAACTCCGTTCTTCTTGGTCTACGGAGTCGAAGCAGTCTTGCCGAGTGACCTGCTTCACAATGCACCCGAGTTGAACTCTACTGAAGCTGAAGCAGACCAAGCCCGGCAGGCGCAATGACCTTCTAGAAGAAGAAAGAGAGATGGCTTTGATCCGATCGACCATTTATCAGCAAGATTTGCGTTGCTTCCATGCCAAAAATGTGAAGAGTCGAGCCACACAAGCTTGCTCCTACTTGGGAAGGTCCCTTCATCGTCACCAAGGTTCTCCACAATGGGACGTACTGCCTTTACAATGTCGAGCACCAGATTGACGAGCCCCGAGTTTGGAACGCAGAGCTGCTCCGCCCCTTTTATACTTAAATATTCACTCGGATGAGATGTAATAAAAGTACTTCTGTAGTTTATCAAAAACAAGAGTGTTATAATTTTCCCAATGATTGTTGTTACTTTTGTTCACATAAAGTAGTCCCCCAGTGGGTGGCTTAGCTGCGAATCCGTTTCGCCTAAGTTTGTAAAAAAAATCCTTGCCGAGTGCTGAGCCAGCCTCCCACTCGGGGGCTTAGCTGCGAATCCGTTTCGCCTAAGTGCAACAAAATCCTACCGAATGGCGAGCCAGCCTCCCACTCGGGGGCTTAGCTGCAGTCCAAGTACTCACCTAAGTTTAACGAAATCCTACCGAGTGGTGAGCCAGCCTCCCACTCGGGGCTTAAGCTGCAGTCCAAGTGCTCGACACACATAGCCACCCCGGGAGGCAAGCTTTGAGGAGTCGACCCGACCGTCGAAGGCACTCGACCGACTAAGGTTACGATGGATGGTGGCAGTACCTTGAATATATTGTATGTGGAGACGTCAAGGAATGGGCATTCGATGTCCGCACTCGCCCAAAGAACATGAGTTTCCATGGATTCATTCTCGAAGATGGCTGAGTCACTCGCCAAATTGCTCTTGATGTGGTTTTCGGCGATTCAAGCATTTCCGCAAAGAAAAACTAACATTTGAAGTCGTGGATTTCAGAGTGCTTATCACGCTATTTTGGGCAGGCAGCTTATGCACGGTTCATGGCTCGACCGCAGTTACGGTACCTCAAATTGAAGATGCTCTGGTCCCAAAGGGTGTGATCACCATCACCGCAATCGGAAAAAGGCGAAGAGTGCTTTCGAAGGGCTCAAAGATTGACGATCGCGCAGATAATAATGGTGGAGCTGCAAGAATATCGAAAAATGCAACCGAAGCGATTTATTACGGGCCAAGAAGCCCGCCACAGAGTCGCTGCGTCCAATCGAATGGTGAGACGAAGCCCGCTCACATTCACCCGACGAGCCCTGTGCTGCTCCGACCCATATTTCCACAACACTCGACTCTAAATAGGAAGAAGCGCTCATCCAGTACCTCCGTGAGAACTGGGACATCTTCGCATGGAAACTCACGACATGCGGGTGTTCTGTGGGCTGACTGAGCATCGTCTATGAGTCGACCCAAAAGCAAAACCTGTCAAAGAACATCTTCGACGGTCCGCCGTCCAGAAGAGAAAGTCCATTGGCGAGGAGGTGGCTCGGCTCTTGGCAGCAGAGTTCATCCGAGAAATTTACACTCCGAGTGGCCCGCCAATGTTGTCATGGTCCCCAAGAAGGACAAGTCACTTCGCATGTGCATTGATTTCAAACATATTAATCGGGCCTGCCCGAAAGATCATTTTCCTCTCCCCCGCATCGACCAAATAGTCGACTCGACTGCAGGATGTGAGCGCCTGTCTTTTTTAGACGCCTATTCCGGTTACCATCAGATCCGTCTGTATGGACCCGACGAAATCAAAGCAGCTTTCATCACTCCATTCGGGTGCTTCTGCTATGTCACCATGCCATTCGCCTCAAGAATGCCGGAGCCACGCTCATGAGGATGATTGAAGTGTTTACTCACTCGGATCGGTCAAACGTGGGAAGCATACATGGATGATGTTGTGGTCAAATCACGGAAGGGTTCCGACCTGTTAATCGACCTCGCCAAACATTTGCCAATCTCGGAGATATGATATCAAGCTTAATCCATCAAAGTGCACATTCGAAGTTCCTGGCAGAAAGTTACTCGGTTTTCTCGTTTCCAAACGAGGAATCGACACCAACCCAGAAAAAGTTGGCACTATACTCCGAATGAAACGCCCTGTGCGTGTGCATGATGTCCAGAAGCTTACTGGATGCTTGGCTGTGTTAAGTCGATTCATCTCTCGCCTCGGTGAAAAGGCATTACCTCTTTACCGACTGATGCAGAAGTCAGACAAGTTCGAGTGGACTCCAGAAGCTGATGCAGGGTTTGCCGAGCTAAAAGCTCCGCTCTCCACCCAGCCGGTGCTTGCTGCTCCAATCAGCAAAGAGCCTTTGTTGCTTTACATCGCAGCTACAGGACAAGTCGCCAAGATCAAGATATTTTACGGTCGGCTTAAAAGAAGAAGGAAAAGCCTTCAAAGTTCAGCGCCCAAGATATTATATGTCCAAGTGTTGACTCCATCGAAGCAAAGATACCCTCATTATCAGAAGCTCGTATATGGGATCTACATGACCACGAAGAAGGTTGCTCATTATTTCTCTGATCATTCCATTACAGTCGTCAGCGACGCTCCATTGTTAGAGATCTACACAACAGAGATGCAACTGGTCGAGTGGCAAAATGGGCGATTGAACTCCTTCCCCTTGATATCAAGTTTGAGGCAAAGAAAGCCATTAAGTCCCAAGTAGTAGCAGATTTCATCGCCGAGTGGATTGAACAACAGCAGCCGACTCAAGTTGACTCGGAGCACTGGACCATGTTCTTTGACGGTTCTAAGATGTTAAATGGTTCCGGTGCTGGGGTAGTATTGGTTTCCCCTCGAGGAGATAAGCTCAGATATGTGCTCCAAATTCACTTTGATTCCTCTAACAATGAAGCAGAATACGAGGCACTATTGTATGGGTTGCACATGGCCATTTCACTCGGCGTCCTGGTCGCCTTTATGGTTTATGGTGACTCAGATTTGGTGGTCAATTAGGTGATGAAGGAGTGGGGCGTTAGAAGCCCAAACCATGATTGGATATCGTAATGCAAAGTGAGAAAGCTTGAAAAGAAATTTGAAGGGTTAGAGCTCCATCATATACCCCAATTGAAGAATCAAGCTGGTGGTGATTTGGCAAAGATAGGTTCCAAGAGAGAAGCCATCCCGAGTGATGTGTTCTTGAACATATCCATACTCCATCGATTCAGGAAGATCCTTTTACCGAAGAAGCTCCGCAGCCAAAAAGTGTCACAGATCCGATTGAAGTAGAAGTTCCAAAGAGTGGTCAACCTGATCATGGAAGCATTGATCATCATACCCGATCGACAAAGGTCGTACATCACGTATATCTTAAGGAAAGAGCTCCCGAGGATGATGAAGAGGCTCGACAGATCGTCCACGATCCAAAGCCTTTACCGTGATAAAGGGACGGCCAGTCTGAGAAAGCGCGATCGAGTCGGATGAAGTGTATAACACCAGAAGAAGGTCAGATAATCCTTGACGATATCCACTCGGGGACCTGTGGCCATCATGCGTCATCTCGGACCATTGTGACTAAAGCATACCGAGCAGGATTTTACTGGCCAAGAGCAAATGAAATGGCAAGTGAGATATTCGACAAGTGTGAAGGATGTCAATTTTACTCCAATATGTCACACAAAGCCGCCTCAGCATTGAAGACCATCCCACTCGTCTGGCCTTTCGTTTTATGGGGATTGGATATGGTTGGACCATTGAGAACAGGCAGAAGCGGCTTCACCCATGTGCTGGTAGCAGTCGACAAGTTCACTAAGTGGATTGAAGCTAAACCCATCAAGAATCTTGATGCCGCTGCGTCGACTTCATCGGGAGTTGATATTCAGATATGGAGTTCCCCATAGCATCATCATTGATAATGGGTCGAACTTCGATTCTGAGGAATTCAGAGCCTTCTGCACATCTCAGGGCACACGAGTCGACTATGCTTCAGTCGCTCACCCGCAGTCGAATGGACAGGCAGAACGAGCAAATGGCCTAATTCTCAAAGGGCTGAAACCCCGATTGATGCGCGATCTCAAGCACGCTGTTGGTGCATGGGTCGACGAACTTCCGTCAGTACTTTGGGGATTAAGGACCACACCTAATCGGTCGACTGGGAGAACTCCGTTCTTCTTGGTCTACGGAGCCGAAGCAGTCTTGCCGAGTGACCTGCTTCACAATGCACCCCGAGTTGAACTCTACACTGAAGCTGAAGCAGACCAAGCCCGGCAGGACGCAGTCGACCTTCTAGAAGAAGAAAGAGAGATGGCTTTGATCCGATCGACCATTTATCAGCAAGATTTGCGTTGCTTCCATGCCAAAAATGTGAAGAGTCGAGCCACACAAGCTTGCTCCTACTTGGGAAGGTCCCTTCATCGTCACCAAGGTTCTCCACAATGGGACGTCTGCCTTTACAATGTCGAGCACCCAGTGAATGAGCCCCGAGTTTGGAGCAGAGCTGCTCGCCTTTTATACTTAAATATTCACTCGGATGAGATGTAATAAAAGTACTTCAGTAGTTTATCAAAAACAAGAGTGTTATAATTTTCCCAATGATTGTTGTTACTTTTGTTCACATAAAGTAGTCCCCCAGTGGGTGGCTTAGCTGCGAATCCGTTTCGCCTAAGTTTGTAAAAAAAATCCTTGCCGAGTGCTGAGCCAGCCTCCCACTCGGGGGCTTAGCTGCGAATCCGTTTCGCCTAAGTGCAACAAAATCCTACCGAATGGCGAGCCAGCCTCCCACTCGGGGGCTTAGCTGCAGTCCAAGTACTCACCTAAGTTTAACGAAATCCTACCGAGTGGTGAGCCAGCCTCCCACTCGGGGGCTTAGCTGCAGTCCAAGTGCTCGCCTAAGTTTAACAAAATCCTGCCGAGTGGTGAGCCAGCCTCCCACTCGGGGGCTTAGCTGCAGCCTAGCGCTCGCCTAAGTACGAACACAATGTGCGCTCAGCAAGGAGGACGAGGCGCGGGTCGACTGCTACCCTCTCCTTCCGAGCTTCGCCACAAATACAATGTGCGCTCTGCAAGGAGGACGAGGCACAGGTCGACTGCTACCCTCTCCTTCCGAGCTACGCCACAAATACAACGTACGACCCGCAAGAAGGACGAGGTGCAGGTCGACTGATTACCTTCTCCTTCGGAGGTACACCACAAAAACCCTACCGAGTGGAGAGCAAACCTCCCACTCGGAGGCTTAGCTGCAGCCAAGTGCTTGCCTAAGTTTTTGAAAATCCTACCGAGTGGAGAGCAGACCTCCCACTCGGGGGCTTAGCTGCAGCTCAGTGCTCACCTAAGTTTTTGAAAATCCTACCGAGTGGAGAGCAGACCTCCCACTCGGGGGCTTAGCTGCAGCCCAGTGCTCGCCTAAGTTTTTGAAAATCCTACCGAGTGGAGAGCAGACCTCCCATTCGGGGGCTTAGCTGCAGCCCAGTGCTCGCCTAAGTTTTTGAAAATCCTACCGAGTGGAGAGCAGACCTCCCACTCGGGGGCTTAGCTGCAGCCCAGTGCTCGCCTAAGTTTTTGAAAATCCTACCGAGTGGAGAGCAGACCTCCCACTCTGGGGCTTAGCTGCATCCCAGTGCTCGCCTAAGTTTTTGAAAATCCTATCGAGTGGAGAGCAAACTTTCCACTCGGAGGCTTAGCTGCAGCCTAGTGCCAGCCTAAGTATGACGAGGTACAAGTCGATTGCAGTCTGTGCTTCATCCCTACCTGCAAAAGTGCATCACAAACACTAGCATATATTCCGAGCGAAGGACAAGGTTCGATGCAAACATATTCAACGTCAAAACCCAAGTTCAGATAGCGTCCTATGGATCCAGAAGTGCTCAGGCATCAAGCCTGTTAAAGTTTACCGATTACAGAAACCACTCAGCATACCGAGGCAAATTTAAGGCATCAAGCATAGAAGTTTTTTACCCCTCCTGCGGAGGGCTGGAAGGCGCAACAAACTCGTCCAGGTTGATTCCATCTGCGATCCGAGTGGCAGCAGCGATGAAGGTCTCCATGAAGGATTGGAAGTCATGCTTCTTGGTATTGGCCACCTTGAGAGACGCAGCTTGTCCTCTCACGCATCCTTGTAGTGAACACGGACCAGAGACAGAGCAACATCAGCACCACACCTGGCAGAAGACTTCTTCCATTCTTGCACTCAACTTGGAACTTCGTTCAGTCGAGTCATCAGAGACTCAAGGTCATTCTGAAGTGCTTCTCCTGGTCAGAGTGCTGTGTCAATGCACGACGTCGCAACCTTCAGTCTTGCAAGATAGTCGACCATAACAGCAACGCGAGACTCGAGACGGAGCATGTTCATGGCGGCTTCATCCTTCACAGGAGAGTTGATGGGATCTAGGCTCGTCTCCAGTCGACTAGTCTCTTCCTCAAAGTTCTGGCAGAACTCTGTAAACACAACCCAATGATAAGGCAGCAGTTTGGTGGTAAGTCCATAATTAAAAGCCTGTCGGGTACAAGGGGTTACCTTCAAGCATGAGGAATAGCTTCTGGGCGAGTCCTCCCAGATAAGCCTCCAGATCGTTCTTCTTTCCCGCCAATTCACTGGCCTTGTCACTCAGAACTATCTTGTCATTCTTCAGTCGACTGACCTCTTTGTTGGCCATCTATAGCTGACATCGCTAAGGACAAGGAAGGAAAGAAAGAATAGGGTTGTCGCTGATACGCTGTTTGGATTAGATGTCGCAATATCGGTTGTAGTATTTCCGCTCTTTCTATAAGCTAAGAGAGATGTCGCAACGTCAAGAGCAGCTTTCAGATTGATATTCTCCTCTTCAAGTTTGCTGATTGAAGCCAACTTTTCTTCTGCGAGTTTGGTCTTCTCTGAAGCTGCTTTCTGCGCCTCAGCGAGGTCAAGATCCTTCTTCTTCAGAGAATCCCTCAGTTTATCTGCAAAATCACATTGAGATCAGACTCAGGAGTGGACAAGAAACAAAGGCAGTCGTCAAAGTTCTCACCAAACATACCTTTTGCCTCCTCCTTTGCCTTCGTGAAGTTCTCCTGGACAAGCTTCAGATCAAGTTCGAGCTGGATATGCTTGTTCTCCAACTCAGTATAATGAGCTGCAAGCTCGCAATATTTCCGCGAAGGATCAATCGACAGACGTCAAAGATAGGTCACTTCCGAGTGACTAAGAGAAAAATCGTAGTGTTTCTAAGACTACAGCCGAATCTAAACATTCAACTGTTGTCTCAGGGACTACACCCAGTGGGTGCACTCAGCGTGCTCCCACTAGTTCTATCAGCGAGAGTCGATCAGTCGACCAAAAAAGACAGAAAGGCTAACCACGAGCAGTTAGCCACAGTTTCAAAAAAGGGAGGCGTTCTTCAGACCGTAGTCGACTGCCAGCAGTCGACCACGATCTCGAGGACTACACCCAGTGGGTGCACTCAGCGTGCCCCCACCGGTTCCATGATTCCATTCGACCAGATCGAGTAAAGAAAGTAATGAGAAAAAGATCAACACATAAAGACTATGGTCATTGCGAGCGATCCACCATAGCCTTGGGGACTACACCGGTGGGTGCACTCGGCGTGCCCCCACCAATCCAGATATTCAATCGACACACCCGGTGGGTGTACGATAGATACTAAGATTTTCGGAAAGAAAAGTTTCCAGGTATCATATCCTAACAGAACAGGCGGTGATCGACTAACCTGAACATTGCTCTGAAGGGCTGAACTGGCGTCATAAGCTGCTTGACTGGCGTCTCGGATCACCTTCACCTGCTCCATCATGACCCCCGCCTGGCGTATGGCTTCTTTAGCGGCGCTTGCTTGGTCCTCTTGGACGTGGTGGGTGGAGAAAAGGGAAGACGGATCAGCACTCGATGACGAAGGGCGAGCACTCGTCAGCGGCACCGCAAAGGATACAGTAGCCCGAGTGACGTTGTCCCCCTCCGGAACCAACGTCTCAGCTGCTGATACGACCTGAGCTGTCTTG
The DNA here is from genome assembly GCA_021437245.1 of Aegilops speltoides. Classification (NCBI taxonomy): domain Eukaryota; kingdom Viridiplantae; phylum Streptophyta; class Magnoliopsida; order Poales; family Poaceae; genus Aegilops; species Aegilops speltoides. The sequence continues at coordinate 440,043,248 of CM038142.1, forward strand.
CCAGCAGACGCCCTCCTATTCCTCCTCTGCCTCAGTGGTTCATCGTCATCATCATCAGGAAGATCAATGATGATATTAGTGTTGGGGAACGTTGCAGAAAATTAAAATTTTTCCTACGGCTTCACCAAGATCTATCTATGAGTTCATCTATGCAACGAGTAATGGGAGAGAGATTGCATCTACATACCACTTGTAGATCGCGTGCGAAGCTTGCAAGGTGATGATGGAGTCGTACTCGAGCGTGATTCAGATCACCGATGCCAGTGCTGAATGGACAGCACCTCGCGTTCAACACACGACGGGACGGCGGCGTCTCCTCCTTCTTGATCCAGCAAGGGGAAGGAGAGGTTGAGGAAGACAGCTCCACCGGCAGCACGATGGCGTGGTGATGGTGGAGAAGCGAGACTCGGCAGGGCTTCACGAGCTCTTACGGAGGAGGAGATGTGTTGGGAGGGAGGGCTGCGCCTTGGGAGTTGGTACAGCAGCCCCTCCCTCCCCCTTATATAGGCCCCACAGAAGTGGCGGCCCCGGAGATCCAATCTCGGGGCGGCGGCCAAGGGGGTGGAGTGCCCCCAAGCCGGTGGGCGCCCCCCCCTAGGGTTTCAACCCTAGGCGCAGGGTGGGCCTAGGGGCGCACCATCCCCTGTGGGCTGGTTCCTTCCCCTTTGGCCCATGGGGCCCTCCGGGATAGGTGGCCCCACCGGTGGACCCCAGGACCCTTAGGTGGTCCGTGATTTTGGGAGACCCGAAACTTTCCCGATGGCGAATCACCACTTCCTATATATTATTCTTTACCTCCGGACCCTTGGAACTCCTCGTGACGTCCGGATCTCATCCGGGACTCGAACAACATTCGGTATTCACATACTAGTCTTCCTACTTACCCTAGCGTCACCGAACCTTAAGTGTGTAGACCCTACGGGTCGGGAGACCTTGAGACATGACCGAGACGACTCTCGGGCAATAACCAACAGCGGGATCTAGATACCCATGTTGGCTCCCACATGCTCCTCGATGATTTCATCGGTTGAACCACGATGTCGAGATTCGATCAAACCCTGTATGCAATTCCCTTTGTCAATCGATGCGTTACTTGCCCGAGACTCGATCGTCGGTATCCCAATACCTCGTTCGGTCTCGTTATCGCAAGTCACTTTACTCGTCTTAGTAATGCATGATCCGTGGCCAACACCTTGGTCACTTTGAGCTCATTATGATGATGCATTACCAAGTGGGCCAGAGATACCTCTCCGTCATGCGGAGTGACAAATCCGATCTCGATCCGTGTCAACCCAATGATACTTTCGGAGATACCTGTAATGCACCTTTATAGTCACCCGATTCGTTGTGACGTTTGATACACCCAAGGCACTCCTATGGTAACCGGAGTTACACGATCTCATGGTCGAAGGAAGAGATACTTGACATTGGCAAAGCTTCTAGCAAGCGAACTATACGATCTTTTATGCTATGCTTATGATTGGGTCTTGTCCATCACATCATTCTCCTAATGATGTGATCCCGTTATCAACGACATCCAATGTCCATAGTCAGAAACCATGACCATCTATTGATCACAACGGGCTAGTCAACTAGAGGCTCACTAGGGACACATTGGGGTCTAAGTGTTCACGTGTATTACGATTTCCGGATAACACGGTTATAGCATGAACAAAAGACAATTATCATGAACATTGAAATATAATAATACTTTTATTATTGCCTCTAGGGCATATTTCCAACATCTCCCACTTGCACTAGAGTCACTAATCTAGTTACATTGTGATGAATCGAACACCCATAGAGTTACGTGTTGATCATGTTTTGTACGCGAGAGAGGTTTAGTCAGCGGATCCGCGACATTCAGATCCGTGTGCACTTTGCAAATCTCTATGTCTCCATCTTGAACATTTTCACGGATGGAGTTGAAGCGAGCTTGATGTGCTGGTCTTCTTGTGAAACCTGGGCTCCTTGGCAAGGGCAATAGCTCGGTGTTGTCACGAGAAGAGTTTGATCGGCCCGACGCATTGGGTATGACTCCTAGGTCGGTGATGAACTCCTTCACCCAAATCGCTTCATGCGCTGCCTCCAAGGCTGCCATGTACTCCGCTTCACACGTAGATCCCGCCACGACGCTCGCTTGCGGCTGCACCAGCTCTTGCTCCACCATTCAACATATACACGTATCCGGTTTGTGACTTAGAGTCATCGGATCTGAGTCGAAGCTAAGCGTCGGCGTAACCCTTCTGACGAGCTCTTCGTCTCCTCCATAAGCGAGAAACATGTCCTTTGTCCTTTTCGGTGCTTGGGATATTCTTGACCGCTGTCCGGTGTTCTTTGCGGGATTACTTTGGTATCTTGCAACCAAACTTACGGCAAGGTTTACATCGGTGCAGTACACAGCATGGCATACATAATAGATCGGTTGAAGCATAGGGATGACACTCATCTCTTCTTTATCTTTTGTCGTGGTCGGTGGTCGAGCTGAGCTCAATTTCACACCTTGTAACATAGGCAAGAACCCTTTCTTGGACTGATCCATTTTGAACCTCTTCAAAATCTTATCAAGGTATGTGCTTTGTGAAAGACCTATGAGGCGTCTCGATCTATCCCTATAGATCTTGATGCCTAATATATAAGCAACTTCTCCAAGGTCCTTCATTGAAAAACACTTATTCAAGTAGGCCTTTATGCTGTCGAAGTTTTGTATCATTTCCCATCAAGAGTATGTCATCTACATATAGTAGGAGAAATGCTACTGAGCTCCCACTCACTTTCTTGTAAACGCAGGCTTCTCCATAAGTCCAAGCATAAACAAACGCTTTGATCATCTCATCAAAGCGAATGTTCCAACTCCGAGATGCTTGCACCAGTCCATAAATGGATCATTTGGAGCTTGCATACTTTGTTAGCGTTCGAGGATCGACAAAACCTTCCGGCTGCATCATATACAGCTCTTCCTTATGATGTCCATTAAGGAATGCCGTTTTGACGTCCATCTGCCATATCTCATAATCATAGTATGCGGCAATTGCTAACATGATTCGGACGGACTTAAGCTTCGCTACGGGAGAGAATGTCTCATCGTAGTCAATCCCTTGAACTTGTCGATAACCCTTAGCAACAAGTCGAGCTTTATAGATGGTGACATTTCCATCCGCGTCCGTCTTCTTCTTAAAAATCCATTTGTTTTCTATCGCTCGCCGATCATCGGGCAAGTCTGTCAAAGTCCATACTTTGTTTTCATACATGGATTCTATCTCGGATTTCATGGCTCCAAGCCATTTGTTGGAATCGGGCCCGCCATTGCTTCTTCATAGTTCGAAGGTTCATTGTTGTCTAGCAACATGATTTCCATGACAGGTTTCCGTACCACTCAGTGCGGAGCGTGTCCTCGTGGACCTTGAAGTTCAAGAGTAACTTGATCCGAAGTACCTTGATCATCATCATTGTTTTCCTCTTGGTTGGTGTGGGCATCACAGAGCGGTTTCTGCGCTGCACCACTCTCCCGTTCGAGAGGTAGTACTTCATCGAGTTCTACTTTCCTCCCACTTACTTCTTTCGAGAGAAACTCTTTCTCCGTAAAGCATCCGTTCTTGGCAACAAAGACTTTGCCTTCGGATCTTAAGTAGAAGGTATACCCAACAGTTTCCTTAGGGTATCCTATGAATACGCATTTTTCCAACTTGGGTTCGAGCTTTTCAGGTTGAAGTTTCTTGACATAAGCATCGCATCCCCAAACTTTTAGAAACGACGACTTAGGTTTCTTCCCAAACCATAATTCATACGGTGTCGTCTCAACGGATTTAGGCGGTGCCCTATTTAAAGTGAATGTAGCTGTCTCTAGGCGTATCCCCAAAATGACAGCGATAAATCGGTAAGAGACATCATAGACCGCACCATATCCAATAGAGTGCGATTCTGACGTTCGGACACACCGTTTATTTGAGGTGTTCCAGCGGCGTGAGTTGTGAAACGATTCCACATTTCTTTAAGTGTGTGCCAAATTCGTGACTTAAGTATTCTCCTCCACGATCGATCAGAGGAACTTTATCTTTCGGTCACGTTGATTCTCCACCTCATTCTGAAATTCCTTGAACTTTTCAAAGGTCTCAGACTTGTGTTTCATTAAGTAGACATACCCATATCTACTCAAGTCATCGGTGAGTGAGAACATAACGATATCCTCCATGAGCCTCAACGCTCATTGGACCGCACACATCGGTATGTATGATTTCCAACAAGTTGGTTGCTCGCTCCATTGTTCCGGAGAACGGAGTCTTGGTCATTTGCCTAAGAGGCATGGTTCGCATGTGTCAAACGATTCATAATCAAGAGACTCTAAAGTCCATCAGCATGGAGCTTCTTCATGCGCTTGACACCAATGTGACCAAGGCGGCAGTGCCACAAGTATGTGGGACTATCGTTATCAAATTTACATCTTTTGGCATCCACACTATGAACATGTGTAATAATACGCTCGAGATTCATTAAGAATAAACCATTGACCATCGGAGCATGACCATAAAACATTTCTCTCATATAAATCGAACAACCATTATTCTCAGACTTAAATGAGTAGCCATCTCGTATCAAACGAGATCCAGATACAATGTTCATGCTCAAACTTGGCACTAAATAACAATTATTAAGGTTCAAAACTAATCCCGTAGGTAAATGTAGAGGCAGCGTGCCGACGGTGATCACATCGACTCTGGAACCATTCCCGACGCGCATCGTCACCTCGTCCTTCGCCAGTCTCCGTTTATTCCGCAGCTCCTGCTGTGAGTTACAAATATGAGCAACGACACCGGTATCAAATACCGGGAGTTACTAAAATCTTGGTAAGGTACACATCAATTACATGTATATCAAATATACCTTTGGTGTTGCCGGCCTTCTTATCCGCTAAGTATTTGGGGCAGTTCCGCTTCCAGTGACCCTTCCCCTTGCAATAAAAGCACTCAGTCTCAGGCTTGGGTCCATTCTTTGACTTCTTCCCGGCAACAGGTTTACCGGGCGCGGCAACATCTTTGCCGTCCTTCTTGAAGTTCTTCTTACCCTTGCCCTTCTTGAACTTAGTGGTCTTATTGACCATCAACACTTGATGTTCTTTCTTGATTTCAGCCTCTGCTGACTTGACATCGAGAACACTTCAGAATGGTCTTTACCATCCCCGCATGTTGTAGTTCATCACAAAGCTCTTGTAGCTTGGTGGGAGCGATGGAGGATTCTGTCAATGACCGCCTCATCTGGGAGGTTAATGTTAATTTGGGTCATACGGTTGTGCAACCCAGACATCTTGAGGATGTGCTCTTGACGAACTGTTTTCCTCCATCTTACAAGCTGTAGAACTTGTCGAGACATCATATCTCTCGACCGGGCATGAGCTTGGAAAACTAGTTTCAGCTCTTGAACATCTCATATGCTCCGTGATGCTCAAAACGCTTTTGGAGCCCGGTTCTAAGCTGTAGAGCATGCCGCCTCGAACGAGGGAGTAATCATCGAGCGAGTCGCCAGACGTTCAAATCGTCTTGCAGCACTGGAGAACAGTGGGTCACCTAACGGTGCTTCTAGGACATCTTGTTTCTTGGCAGCTATGAGGATGATCCTCGGGTTAGGACCCGATCCGTATAGTTGCTGCCATCATCTTTCAGCTTGGTTTCTCTAGGAACGCGTTGAAGTTCATGTTGACATTAGCGTTGGCCATTGATCTACAAGACATATTTGCAAAGGTTTTAGACTAAGTTCATGATAACAAAGTTCTAATCAAAATTATGAACTCCCACTTAGATTAGACATCCTCTAGTCATCTAAGTGTTACACGATCCGAGTCGACTAGCCCGTGTCCGATCATCACGTGAGACGGACTAGTCATCGTCGGTGAACATCTTCATGTTGATCGTATCTTCCATACGACTCGTGTTCGACCTTTCGGTCTCCGTGTTCGAGGCCATGTGCGTACATGCTAGGCTCGTCAAGTTAACCCTAAGTGTTTTATTTGTGTAAATCTGTCTTACACCCGTTGTATGTGAACGTAAGGATCCATCACACCCGATCATCACGTGGTGCTTAGAAACGATGAACTGTAGCAACGGTGCACAGTTAGGGGAGAATACTTCTTGAAATTTTGTAAGGGATCATCTTATTTACTACCGCCGTCCTAAGTAAACAAGATGTATAAACATAATAAACATCACATGCAATTATATGGTTGTGACATGATATGGCCAATATCATCAAGCTCCATTGATCTCCATCTTCGGGGCTCCATGATCATCTTGTCACCGGCTTGACACCATGATCTCCATCATCATGATCTCCATCATCGTGTCTTTATGAAGTTGTCACGCCAACGACTACTTCTACTTCTATGACTAACGCGTTTAGTAATGAAGTAAAGTAGTTTACATGGCGTTCTTCAATGACACGCAGGTCATACAAAAAATAAAGACAACTCCTATGGCTCCGCGGTTGTCATACTCATCGACATGCAAGTCGTGAATCCTATTACAAGAACATGATCTCATACATCACAATTCATCATTCATCACAACTTCGGCCATATCACATCACATGATCAATCGCTGCAAAAACAAGTTAGGCGTCCTCTAGTTGTTGTTGCATCTTTTACGATGGCTGCGATTGGGTTCTAGCAAAACGTTTTCTTACCTCGAATCACCACAGCGTGATTTTGTCAACTTCTATTTACCCTTCATAAGGGCCCTGTTCATCGAATCCGCTCCAACTAAAGTGGGAGAGCGGACACCCGCCAGCCACCTTATGCAACTAGTGCATGTCGATCGGTGGAACCGGTCTCACGTAAGCGCACGTGTAAGGTTGGTCCGGGCGCTTCATCCCACAATACCGTTGAGCAAGAAAAGACTAGTGGGGGCAAGTAAGATGACAAGATCAGCGCCCACAACAAATTGTGTTCTACTCGTGCAATAGAGAACTACGCATAGACCTAGCTCATGATGCCTTTGTTGGGGAGCGTTGCAGAAAATTAAATTTTTCCCACGGCTTCACCAAGATCTATATATGAGTTCATCTATACAGCGAGTAATGGAGAGAGATTGCATCTACATACCACTTGTAGATCGCGTGCGGAAGCTTGCAAGGTGATGATGGAGTCGTACTCGAGCGTGATTCAGATCACCGATGCCCAGTCTTTGAGCGGACAGCACCTCCGCGTTCAACACACGACGGGACGACGGCGTCTCCTCCTTCTTGATCCAGCAAGGGGAAGGAGAGGTTGAGGAAGACAGCTCCACCGGTGAAGACGACCGGCGTGGTGATGGTGGAGAAGCGATACTCGGCGAGGGCCGCCGAGCTCTTACGGAGGAGGAGATGTGTTGGGAGGGAGGGCTGCGCCTTGGGAGTTGGTACAGCAGCCCCCTCTCCCCCCTTATATAGGCCCCCAGAAGTGGCGGCCCTGAGATCCAATCTCCGGGCGGCAACCAGGGGTGGAGTGCCCCAAGCCGGTGGGCGCCCACCCCTAGGGTTTCAACCCTAGGCGCGGGGGTGGGCCTGAGGCGCACCAGCCCCTGTGGGCTGGTTCCTTCCCCTTTGGCCCATGGGGCCCTCCGGATAGGTGGCCCCACCGGTGGACCCCGGGACCCTTCCGTGGTCCGTGCTTACTGGGAGACCCGAAACTTTCCCGATGGTGAATCACCACTTCCTATATATTATTCTTTACCTCCGGACCCTTAGGAACTCCTCGTGACGTCAGGGATCTCATCCGGACTCCTAACAACATTCGGTATTCACATACTAGTCTTCCTACTTACCCTAGCGTCACCGAACCTTAAGTGTGTAGACCCTACGGGTTCGGGAGACACGCAGACATGACCGAGACGACTCTCGGGCAATAACCAACAGCGGGATCTGGATACCCATGTTGGCTCCCACATGCTCCTCGATGATTTCATCGGTTGAACCACGATGTCGAGGATTCGATCAAACCACATATGCAATTCCTTTGTCAATCGATGCGTTACTTGCGAGACTTCGATCGTCGGTATCCCAATACCTCGTTCGGTCTCGTTATCGCAAGTCACTTTACTCGTACCGTAATGCATGATCCGTGGCCAACACCTTGGTCACTTTGAGCTCATTATGATGATGCATTACCGAGTGGGCCAGAGATACCTCTCCGTCATACGGAGTGACAAATCCCGATCTCGATCCGTGTCAACCCGCAGATACTTTCGGAGATACCGTAATGCACCTTTATAGTCACCCGATTACGTTGTGACGTTTGATACACCCAAGGCACTCCTATGGTAACCGGAGTTACGATCTCACGGTCGAAGGAAGAGATACTTGACATTGGCAAAGCTTCTAGCAAGCGAACTATACGATCTTTTATGCTATGCTTATGATTGGGTCTTGTCCATCACATCATTCTCCTAATGATGTGATCCCGTTATCAACGACATCCAATGTCCATAGTCAGGAAACCATGACCATCTATTGATCACAATGGGCTAGTCAACTAGAGGCTCACTAGGGACACATTGGGGTCTAAGTGTTCACACGTGTATTACGATTTCCGGATAACACAGTTATAGCATGAACAAAAGACAATTATCATGAACATTGAAATATAATAATACTTTTATTATTGCCTCTAGGGCATATTTCCAACAATTAGGTGGAGCTACAGAAAAGATTCAAAGTTAAAAATGAAGATCTTATCGACTGAAAACGAAACTACAAAGGTCATAGCAGGATTGGAAGTGACAGCATCCTCCATTTCTTGATCTTCAGGTCTGGTCGAGGTCTCAGAAGTAGCAGCTCTACAGTTTCAATAATCAGTCGGTCAGCGAACGAATCGACCAAGAGTAAATCCATGTGAAACAAGAAGACACAAGTTATGCCGTTACCCGGAAATGGTGGGGATCGCCATCCTCATCTTCGGCAGGGCCTTCATCGGTTTTGACGCCGCCACTCGAAGTTGCTTCAACGCTTTCTCAGTCGGCGCCGGAGAGGTCGTCCGAGGACGTTTGGTCAATTGCACGACAGGCACTACCCCCTTGCCGCGCTCGACTGCGGGGTCATCGACGAGCTTGGTTCTCCTTTCAGTACGGGGAGGTGTGACTTCCTCCTCCTCTTCCTCATCAAAGCCAGCATCTTCATCACCCTCATCGCCATCCGATTCCCACTCCTCCCAACTTTCGCCTCCACTTCCTTCCTCCTCCTCGGTCTGTGCTTGCACCCCGTTGGACATCGAATACAACTCAGTAGTGATCTGAAAGACAACAAAACAAGACAAAAGTCAATCGACTGATTTGCAGCAAAACAGAATGAACGAAACAGGATCACAGTCGGTGATAAGTGGTCATACCATGTCTGGTTCGTAAGACTGGTCAGTGGTGGGATCCTCCTAGCTCCACGAGGGTTATCCTTGTTCCCTGTGATGGCAGTCATCCACCTCTCCAGTGTGGCATCGTCGACCTCCTCTGGGTAGACCCGAGTGGTGTCTTCGGTACCAGAGTACAACCACATCGGGTGGCCGCGGTACTGGAGAGGCTGAATGCGCCATCGAAGGAAAACCTCCAGAAGATCCATGCCAGTCACACCATCACGAATGAGTTGGACTACACGCTCCATCAACATCTTAACCCGAGCCTTCTCCTCCGGAAGCACCTTCAGAGAGGACGTCTTGTTCACCCGACTCATGGAGAAAGGAGGGAGCCCAGTCGACTGCACTGGCGTCGACTGGTCTTGGCAGTAGAACCAGGTCGACTGCCACCCTCTAACTGACTTGAGAAGGGTCATGGCCGGAAAAGCACTCTTACTCCTCATCTGGACCCCAAGACCCCCACAGATCTGGATTACTTGGGTTCTCTTGTCATTCGGATTCGCCTTTTTCACCGTCTGAGAGCGACAAGTGAATATGTGTTTGAAGAGGCCCCAGTGCGGCCGACAACCCAAGAAGTTTTCGCAAAAAGACACGAAAGCAGCGAGATAGGTAATGGAGTTGGGTGTGAAGTGATGGAGTTGTGCCCCAAAGAAGTTCAGAAACCGCCGAAAGAAAAGATTCGGCGGCAGAGAAAACCCGCGATCGATATGGGTGGCTAAGAGGACACACTCACCCTCCTGAGGCTGCGGCTGCCACTCCGTCCCCGGAAGCCTTGCTGACCCTGGGAGATCAGCCCTTCGTTGGCCAGGTCGTCAAGGTCCTTCTGGGTGATGGTCGAGCGGATCCAATCTCCCTGGATCCAACCTTGCGGCAGGCTGGACCGCGACGAGGATCCGCCCCGACTGGTTGCTCTCCCCTTCGCCTTCGCCGTCGCCTTCTTCGCCCGCTCCAAAGCCGCCGTCTTCTCCTTCACCATTGTCGCGGGCAAAGCAGACACAGAGCAGCGGCGCTGAGCAGATGGCGAGTGCAACAGATGAATCTGAGGACGAGAGAGGAGAAGATGAGGGTGTACTATTCAAAAAACCCTGCCCGGCGCCTTATATGAAGTCGCTTCAGTGGTATTGGTAGGCCGGGCAATCTGTCAAATCCTCGCGATCGTACGCGTGATACGTGGCGAAAAAGGCGGCGCGGAGATTGAGGCGTCCTTGCCTTATCCCATCCGAGTACCGCGGCCTTCTCCGCTTCGCGCGCTTCCCGAAATTCGGATCGCGCTAAATCCGCTAACAGTAGAGCAACTTGTCAGACGGCAGATTTCCTTCGATCCGTCGCTCGGAAATCTCTAAGGTCATAAAATTCACTCGACAGATGTAAAGAATGGATCAAGGCGACTGAAAGAGAAGTTGACGCCGTCATTGAAAAGTCATTGATCCAGAGTAAGACACACTCGCGACACAAAAAACAGGTCGTAAAGATTATCAACTCCTTCCCCACTCAAACCTCGATCCATTCGGGGGCTAATGATGAAGTCATGTACCTAGGGTAGGGCCATGGACCTGTCCAAAGTACCCTCCCCAAGGACATCTTTAGAAGAAACTGCCTTCCAGTCGACGTGGAAGGAGTCCACTCGACAGACTCGAAGACACTCGACCATGAAGACTCACTCGACCACCAGGAGTTCAAGAGCCACTCTGTATCCAAACGGTTTGTAATTAAGTAGTCTTTATGGTCATGATGACACTTTATGTAATGCGTTACGATGCGCCAGCCTTAATGTACTTTAAACCCTCCGCTTCGTAATGGTGGGGTCTGGCACACTCTATATAAGCCACCCCTCCACAGGTGAAGGGTTCGCACCCCGTAACTCATACGCATATAATTCAGTCGACCGCCTCCGGGCTCCGAGACGTAGGGTTGTTACTTCCTCCGAGAAGGGCCTGAACTCGTAAATCCCTTGCGTATACAACTACTCCATAGCTAGGATCTTGCCTCTCCATACCTATCCCCTATTGTACTATCAGTCTTAGTACCACGACAGGGCATATTGAAGTCTTCTGCCCCGTGGGGCCTACTGGGGCGTACGGGCCTGCATCCTGGCCCAACTAGAGGTTGGGTTTCTAGTCATATGCGGGCCATGCCGGCCCAGTAGGCGGGCTGCTTTTCCTTTATTTCAAAAAAATCAAAAAATATATTTACCAACCGGTACTAAAGGTCTCCCCGCCCCCGGCGCTGGCTTGTGCCACGTGGTGCCCCTTTACCAGCGGTTCATGCAGAACCGGTACTAAGGGGGGGGGGGCTTTAGTCTCCACCCTTTAGTGCCGGTTACAGAACCGGCACTAAAGGGCCTTACGAATCGGTGATAAAGCCCGATTCTGCACTAGTGATATCCGTGTATATTTAAAACTGAATTTGAACAAATCGGACGATTTTCATGCAAATCGTAAATCGGGCCAAAGTCGTTGCGTTTTCGACACATTTCAACTAAAAGTGTATGGTAATTAAACTAGTCTAAATCTCCGCCAGCATCAGTTCTCCAAGTCCTGATTGTTCCCCATGGCCGGTATCTTTCGGTCGTGAACCCCGGGAAGTGAAGCGCCGGGGTCACCGGCGAGGTAGAGTAAGACATGAGACATATATATGTCCCACATGGGACATGAGTCGTCCAAAAATGTGACTGTATTTGCACACTAGCGCAAGTTTAATGACTGCAATCATGTATTTTACAAGTTTATGCACCAAACTGACCGTCACGCATAAGTTCTAAGACTCAGCTCTTTATACAAGAAATTATTAACACTCATATTACAAAATCAATATCATTAGATCCATCATAGAATATACTCCCTCCGTCCCATAATGTAAAACGTTTTTTGACACTAGTGCGTCTTACATTATGGGACGGATGGAGTATTTTTATATAGTTTTGCTAAAGCACATCTAGACGTGCCATAAATATTGCGCGTCTAAGTTCTATGTCGTTGATTTTACGCGGAGATTCGTGTGGTATTTTTTCTTTTTCTTTTTCTTTTTATGTTTGATTGTGTCATTTAGATGTGCAATAATTAGAGCATATCTACATGTGTCCTAAACAAACCCATTCTCATATTAGGTTTATTTGGTATGGTAAATGTTGATAATATTTTATAGAGTATAAATTTGATCAAGGTTTATGTGTTTGACTTCTGAGAAATCTAATATGCATAGTAAAAAGGACATGGAGTAGTCTAAATGCCCCGTAATCAATCAAGTACTACTTCCTCCGTTCCAAATTATTCGTCGCTGAAATTGATGTATCTAGAACTAAAATACATCTAGATACATCCATATGTGCGACAAATAATTCGGAACGGAGGGAGTACATTGCAACACAATTAGCCTCCCGGATATTTTATTTTGTTTTCTGTTCCCTTTATTTAACCGAAAAGATGATTATCCTCCTCCTCCTCAAGTTGTGGTCACTCCACACGTCCACAACTAGAGTCGTTTTCGAATCGGGCGCGTAACACACGCCACGGCCTGTCCGCAATGAATTCTTGTTTTAAAATCAGGCGGGTAATACACGCCACGATCTTATCTGCAACCGATTATTGTTTCCAAATCAGGCGCGTAACACACGCCATACAGAGATCGATCCGGAAGGCCACCGTGGGAAGACAGAGATCGATCCGCACCTTTAGGATTTCGAGCCGGAGGTGGACGTGACGATGGCGATCGAGGTTCCCGTGCCCTTGAGCGAGGAGGAGGAGATCAGGTCCATGGTGAACGAAGGAATAGTCGATCCGCACCTGGAGGAGTTCTTCCGGACCATGCAGTCGGAGCTGCAGGCGGCGAGGGAGTCCCCCGCGCTGGCGCTGCTGGACTGGTTGGACGGCTTCGAGGACGCCGCCGCCGCGTTTACCCACGAGATAGTGGAGATCGAGGAGGACCTCAGGCACGGCGCGGCCGTGTTCGACGGGAGGGCCGGCGAGGAGGCGCTGCTGTCCGAGTTGCGTAGCCAGGCCGCATGGTGCGGCGCGCGGCGCGCGGAGGCGGCCGCGCTGGTGGCCGATGCGCGGCGCCTACGGGACGGGTACTTGAGGACGATGCCAAGGACGGCGGACGAGCAGGAAATCGTCGAATCGGCGGCGTCCGCTTTCCAAGAGTTCTTGGCCAGGGAGATGGACGGTGGCGGAGTCCCCGAGGCGGACGCGGCGAGGGCCGAGGCGATAGACGCGGCGGCCAGGGCCGGCCAGGGCGTGGGCGCGAGGTTCGCGGCGACGTTCGTGGGGCTGGCCGAGAGGCTCAGGCGGCGAGCGGAGGCGTACGCGGGCACGGGCGCGGGCGAGGACCAGGCGGTTGCGGAGGCGGTGCGGCGTCACGCGGCTGCGGTGGAGGCGCTGTGCGCGGACCCGGAGGCTCTCGTGGCGCGGATGCTGGCGTCTGGGTGGTGGAGGTTATGGAGGTACCTCAACCGGCACGCGGGCGGCGGAATAACACCAACTCAATCCTCCATGCTCGCGACGCCGACGCCGGCGACGCATCCACATCTTCCATGATTAAATTTAGAACAAATAATTCAAGGCATCGATCGAACTGTGAATTCGGAATTTCGGATACGTGAGTACTTTGTTTCGTCAATTGTTCGCGTTTTGCCGATTCAATTGAAAAAAATAGTTTCAAATTGCAACTGTGGAGTAGTACCTCTGGCAACACTGGTTGTAGTGACATGTCATAAATCTTTGCTGCCATAAAACTAAGGAAGAATCATCTAAAGGATTTGTATCCCGCAGCGAACCAAGGCCACCTGCACGGTTCATGAGGCGGTCTCGCTTGGTACCTGGGTACGAGACATTAGCCCCAACATGGCATTCGTGGCTCTTGTGGAGTACTTGGAGGTATGGCAACGTCTGCAAGATGTTCGGTTATAGGAGAGTGCCGCTGACTCCATCACTTGGTCGTGGGAAGCGAATGGGCAGTTTTTGGCTGGCTCCGCCTATGCCATCAAGTTGCACACAGGGACGTGCTGCTAACCGCGGACTTTTCATGGAGATCTAGAACCCCACTACAATGTTGTGTCGCTATCTATGTGGAACAGGTGTTGGACCTCCGACCGTCTCGCTCGACGTGGACTTCCGCATCAAGATGCTTGCCCTTTCTGCGATCAAGAGGAAGAAACTATTGATCATATTCTGCTGACTTGTGTGTTTGCAATAACTGTGTGAAGAACGTTGTGGTCGGCCATGGGCAAACATGAAAGATCACCTACGGCTCAGGATACCCTCAAGGGATGGTGCGTCGCGAGAACACAACATAAGTTCATAAACCAAAGGAGCAAGGGCCATCTTCACGCTCGTGCTTTGGGAGCTTTGGAAACACATGAACGCGATCGTCTTTGATGGTGCTTCTCCGTCACTGGAGGTGGTGGTCATGAGAGTAGTGGTCGAGGGTAGAACATGGCAGCAGGTGAACTTGTTAAAGGGCGGACTAGATAGCCTGTTCGAGTTGTTTGTCGTGGTGGGCTAGTAGCGAGTGATCCACTTTGTAAACTGCTGGTGGAATAGTGGGTTGTAAGCGATGCTTTAGCGTTTGCTACTCTGGTGGATTCGGCTCTATACCCTCCCCTCTTTCTAAAAAATATGATACGCACACTCGTGCGTATTTGAGAAAAAAAAAGATTTGCATCCCTTTGGCGCTACATTGTAAATCAATAAAAACCCAAAGGAAAAACAACCTTCTTTATTAAACTAGCAGAACACCCATTACTTCACGACGGAGTTATCAGAAAATCTACTGATCTGACGTTAACCATAATTGGTTTTTTGTAAGGAGCACTCTCTGGTACATCCAGTTCTCGTGTAAGAATCTTAATGTGGGCCATGCTACAAGCTGGTGTTGCGTGTTGCGAGCAATGTTACAGGAGCGCCGCCGGTACGGCGATACGATGTTGTGATGGATGGTATCATGTTGCGGGGGAGTGTTGTTGTGCTACGAGGCGTGCTACAAGCCAGTGTTGCGAGCCATGCTTTAGGAGCATTCCCTGTCCCGTAGGCGTCGCGCGTTGGCCACTAGCGTAACCGCCTCCACGTGTCGCACGCCGCATCACGTGGCCTGGCTAAGCAGCTTAGACACCAACGCCTCCTCACCGACCCTCGCGTTGAACATAGCTGCGTCATGCCTGAGGTCCTCCCCGACCTCCGCTATCTCGTCGGCGAACAACCCGGCGGCGGTGTCCTCGAAGTCGTCTAACCAATCCAGTAGCGCCAGCGTGGGGAACTCACTCCAGACCTGCAACGTGCTGCTCACCTTCGACTTCCTGGTCCGCAAGGACTCCTCCACGCACGGATCGATTATTTACCATGGACTTGATCTTCTCCTCGCTCAGCACCTCGATCGACATCGTCATGTACCATGATCGACCTCTTTCTTCTCCTAGTGGCCCTCCGGCTCAATATGTATGTATTCTTTTTTTAGTCAGGTATAGTTTTTTAGCAACTTTTGAGTCTGTTTTGTTTTTGGAGTGGTCAACTTTTGAGTCTGGTATATATGTTTTTTAGGGGTGAGTCTGGTTTTTTTAGGGGACGACCAAATTTATTCATCAAAAGCCACAGAAAGTGGGATACAACATTGGTCATGAGGTTGGTCAAACCATACATGACGACCCTGCTGAAGCCTACGAGAATATTTGGCTAAAGCATGTGCTTCATATTAGCAGCACGACTTTCGTAAGTAAAATTACAATTGAAAAGCAAAGACCTAGACTTGATCTCTCTGATTATTGCACCACTACTACCCATCGCTTCATTGTTGATGTCATTCACCGCTTGCTTCACATCGGAGGCTATCACCAGGTTATCGATGTTCAGATCCGCCGCCAGAGCCAGCGCTTCCCTGCATGCTATCACCTCCAACATTGCTGGATCATGCATCCCTTCTATGACGAGGGCTGAGCTGCCCATATACCTTCCCGCGCCATCCCTGCATACAGCAATGGCTGCACCCCGGGTAGCAAAGTGCACCCTAGCATCAACATGAATCTTACAAAATCTAGCAGGTGGGGCTTTAGGTCTAGCCGCCTGTTCGCCTCTGGGAGCACCTGTGGTTCGCGCCTGAGGCTTCACCACCTCCTTGATCATAGTCAGTTCTTGTAGGTAGTGGTTGATGAAACTGCATATTGCATGCGGGCTCTGAAAGATCCCTTCATGGATAGCTTTCCGTCTTGCCGCCCAAATCGCCCATAGTGTTACCGAAAGCTTCACAAACTGCTCATGGGGTAGCGATTCTATGTGTGTGAAAAGCCATAGTTTAGCATTCGGTTCCATCGTTGTCGCGATCGCTTGAGCCAGCTCCTCATCAACCATGGCCCAGGTACACCTAGACATGGTGCAGTCGATCAAGGAATGTTTCCAAGAGTCCTCGGCTCCGCAGAAGCCACAAGTGTTGGAGTCCGCCATGTGCCGATGCGCCCGCACGTCATTAGGGGGAAGAGAATGCTTTGACAAGCGCCATAGGAACATGCTAACCTTGCCTGGTACTTGTGTTTTCCACATTGTTTTCCACATGGTGGTTTTATTCGTGGATGACGAAGGCCCTGGCGAGCCTTCGAGCCATGCCTCACTTCTCTGTCGAATTGCCACCATCATATTGTAAGCTGACCGAACTATGAAGTTTCCGCTCTTCTCGAAGTGCCAACACCAGAAATCTTGTGTATTCCATGTACATATAGGGATGCTCATTATCACATGTGCGTCCATAGGCATGAACACATCTGAAATCCTCTGTCTGTCCCACGTGGCCGACGTGGCATCAATAAGTTCACTAACCAGCACCGGTGGATTGGGGGATATGCAACCGTAGGGTCTCATCATCTCATCCCTAGGGAGCCAGTTGTCATCCCATACACTTGTAGATTCACCGTTTCCAATTCGCTTGATCATTCCAACTTTCAGAGTGTCTCTGCCTTCCACCACCGCGTGCCAAACTTGGCTAGGGTGACCCCCTACTGTTGCTTCAAGGATAGTAGATGCTTTTGAGGATTCTTGCACTGAGAGAGTCTGGAAACTGCAGGAGTCTCCAAGCTTGTCGGGCCAACATGGCTAAGTTGAATAGCTCAAAATCTTTGAAACCAAGGCCCCGCATACACTTTGGTTGTGTCATAGTTTTCCAAGAGACCCAATGAGGCTTGTGTTTCCCATTTTTACTTACCCACCAAAATTTCCTCACCAACATGTTTAGGTGTTCGCAAAGACCTCTGGGCAGTTTAAAACATGACATGGGAAATACTGGGACCGCTTGGGCTACTGATTTCACTAGCACCTCTTTTCCAGCTGATGATAAGGCATTTTCAATCCATCCTTGGATTTTGCTCCATAACCAATCCTTTAGATACTTGAAGGCTCCATTCTTTGAATTCCCAACATCCGATGGCATGCCCAAATATTTTTCATTCAAAGTTTCATTAGGAACATTCAACAGATTCTTCACTTCCAATCTTAAGCTGTCCGGCACCCCCTTACTGAAATAGATCGATGATTTGGCATGATTGATTCTCTGACCAGAAGCTTGACAGTATTGGTCTAAAACTAGGTTCACCTCGGATGCTTCCTCGCAACTTGCTTTGAAGAACAGCAGGCTGTCATCAGCAAATAAAAGATGGTTTACCGGTGGCGCCGACGGTGCCACTTGTAGCCCATGCAAACTGGATGACTCTCTTGATTTTAGGAGGCACGAAAGGCCCTCTGCTGCCAGCAAAAACAAGTATGGAGAAATCGGGTCCCCTTGTCTTATCCCTCTGGATGGAACAAACTCTTCTAGCTTCTTCCCGTTGAACATAACAGAAAACTTGACTGAAGTAACAAGATTCATGATAATATTAACCCACCTCTCATTGAAGCCCAACTTAAGCATGATTGCCTTTAGATAACTCCATTCAACTCTATCATAGGCCTCCATCATGTCAAGTTTAAGGGCACATGCTTGGTGTTTCTTTGCTTTGTTCCTCTTCATAAAGTGTAAGCATTCATACGCGGTGATGATGTTATCAGTGATCAGTCTCCCCGAGACGAAGGCCGACTGTTCTTCTGATATAATCTCCGGTAGTACCAATTTCAGACGGTTGGAGATCACCTTAGATGCTATTTTATACAAGACATTGCATAGGCTTATAGGGCGAAACTGAGAAAGTAAAGATGGGTTTTTTACCTTCGAGATGAGGACTAACACTGTGTCATTTATGCTCTCTGCAGATTCAGTTCCTTCAATAATTTTCAAGACTGCCGAGGTCACATCATCTCCACAAAGTTCCCAGTGACGCTAAAAGAAGTGGGCGGCGAAGCCATCCTGGCCGGGGGCTTTTGTTGGGAACATCTGGAACAATGCCTATTAAGCGTTATGTTTAGGGAAATTGCACAACACCCAATACGGGTGTGGCTATCTCATATATATAGAGGTACACAAGGTACAAATACAAGATATGTGGTATACACAAAAGCTACGTATAAACATTGTCTAACACCCTCCCTCAATCTTAACTATGGCCTGAAGTACAAAGCAAGTTAAGATTGCGTCTACAACTTTCAAACTGAGGTTGTGGAAGTGGCTTCGTGAAGATGTCAACAAGTTGATCTTTGGAGGAGATGAACTTGATATGAAGAAGCTTCTGTGCAACACGTTCCCTCACAAAATGATAGTCAACTTCGATGTGCTTGGTACGAGCATGAAAAACTGGATTAGATGAAAGGTATGTCGCACCAATATTATCACACCAAAGAACCGGTGGTTGCCCTTGAGAGACTCCCAACTCTCGTAATAGAGACTGTACCCAAATGAGCTCAGTCGTGGCATTGGCAACTGCCTTGTACTCTGCCTCAGTGCTACTCCGAGATACTGTGGCCTGCTTGCGCGCACTCCAGGCGATCAAGTTGAGACCAAAGAAGACAGCATAGCCCCCCGTTGATCGCCGGTCATCCAGGCTCCCAGCCCAATCTGCATCAGAGAATGCAGAGAGGATACTCGAGGAGGTAGGCCGAAGATGCAATCCATAGGAGACAGTACAAGAGATATAACGCAGTATACGCTTCACAGCTGACCAGTGTGAAGTCCGAGGAGCATGAAGATATTGACACACACGGTTAACCGCATAAGAGATATCCGGCCGTGTGATAGTCAAATACTGCAAACCACCAACAATACTGCGGTACTCTGTAGAATCATCTGAAGAAAGCAAGGCACCATCCAAGGCCGATAACCGATCCGTCGCAGACATAGGGGTGATAGCATGCTTGCAATGCAACATACCAGCACGCCGCAGCAAGTCCAAGGAATACTTATGCTGAGTGAGAGTCAGACCAGCAGGGGTCCGAGAAACCTCCAGACCAAGAAAGTAATGGAGAGCACCCAGATCCTTGACAGCAAAATGACCACCCAGAGCAGACAACGGACGATCAGCGGCAGCCACTGAGGAGCTGATAAGAATAATGTCATCAAAATAGACCAGCAGATACATAGTAACCTCAGGACGATATAGAAGAAACAAAGATGTGTCAGCAGTGGATGGAACAAAGCCAAGATGTCTGAGAACCGAGCCAAGTCGTGCGTGCCATGCACGTGGAGCCTGTTTAAGTCCATAGAGTGCCTTGACAAGACGGCACAGATGATGTGGATGAGCAGGATCAACAAAACCTGGGGGTTGCCGCATGTATACCTCTTCCTCCAAGGCGCCATGAAGGAAAGCGTTACGAACATCAAGGCGGCGAGAGACCACCCTTTGGTAACAGCCAAGGACAGAAGCAGGCGAATAGTGGTAGGTTTGACAACTGGACTGAATGTATCCACATAATCAAGACCGTACCTTTGCTTGAAACCTTTCGCCACAAGTCGTGCCTTGTAGCGCTCAATAGACCCATCCGCGTGCTTCTTGACCTTGAATACCCACTTGGAGTCAATAATGTTGACACCAGACATAGGAGGAACGAGGCGCCAAGTATCATTCCTCTTAAGAGCCTGAAACTCCTGCTCCATGGCAGAACGCCAGTGAGGAATCCGAAGAGCCGCTTGAAAGTGTCAAGGCTCAGCAGTGGGGTCAACAACCGTCTGCGCCACACACGCCGCAATCCATGCAACCGTGCCATCGGTGCGCTCTTTCGGGCGAAAGATACCGCTCTGGCTGCGCATGCGAGCACCTAGACGAGCGGTAGGTGGCGGAGGTGGCAGCGGAGGTGGTGTTGGAGGTGGTGTCGAAGAGGGTGGTGACGATGCAGACGAAGCAGCGATCTCGGAGGCCACATGTATCGGGCGCGATCGATCGTGGCGAACTAAGCGGCGGCGACACGGGCGACAGCGGCACTGGTGGAGGCGACCCGCCAAGGACTGAAGCAGCACGAGCTGACTCAGCCAGCTCGGGCTCAAGCCAGTGCAGGAGCCGCACGGGCTGACTCAGCCGGCTCGGGCGCCAAGCCAGTGCGGGAGCCAGCAGCGATAGCTGGCTGGGTCGACGCCAAGCCAATGATCCGGTGACGAGGGGCGGGGGAGGTGAAGGGGTGGTGCATCGCCATGCAGGAGGAATTGCCTCTGTACACCCACCATCGCGCCCCCTAGTGACCAGAGGCGACGTATCATCCTGGAGCTCAAGGCGTGCTCCTCGCCCAATACCTGCACTGTGGTTAGGTAGCAACGAGGGAGTATATGCAGCATCAACAAATTGAACAGGCAAAGGTGAAGTAGAGTTCTCAGGTGCAGTGGGAGTGGTGGAGGTGACGGGAAGTGCGGAAAAAGAAAAAACATTCTCATCAAACACCACATCACGAGAGATGTAGACGCGATTAGAGGGAACATGAAGACATTTGTACCCTTTATGAAGAGAACTATAACCAAGAAGCACACACTGTTTAGACCGAAACTCCAACTTGCGTTGGTTATATGGACGAAGATGAGGCCAACACGCACACCCAAAAACCTTGAGAAAAGTATAGTCAGGAGTTTCATTCAACAAGAGTTCAAGTGGTGTTTTCATCTTACGGAGTCGTGTAGGGAGTCTATTAATAAGAAAGCATGCGGTGGAAAATGCATCACTCCAAAACCGGAAAGGGACGGAGGCATGGGCAAGCAACGCAAGACCAGTCTCAACTATATGACGATGCTTACGCTCAGCTACACCGTTTTGCTGATGTGTATGAGGACAAGACACACGATGTGTGATTCCAAGCTTATTAAAAAATGCATTGAGGTTGTGATATTCACCCCCCAATCTGATTGCACATGAATGATTTTGTGATTGAGCAGACGCTCAACATGCGCTTGGAATTGCAAGAAAACATTAAACACATCAGATTTGCGTTTAAGAAGATAAAGCCAAGTGAACCGACTATAAGCATCAATAAAACTGACATAGTAATTATGACCACTAACAGAAGTTTGAGCATGGCCCCATACATCCGAAAATACAAGTTCAAGCGGTTTATGGACTACACGACTCGACTCAGAAAAAGGAAGCTGATGACTCTTGCCTTGCTGACAGGCATCACAAACTGCATCAACATGTTTATTGGACACAACTGTAAGCTCATGACGATGAAGTACATGACGAACGATGGGAGATGCAGGATGACCAAGGCGTGCATGCCAATGTGATGGAGACACACGAACACCACTGAAAGCACTAGGAGCTGGTGGCACATCAAGCGCATAAAGACCATTATTGCGTGATCGGCCTCTAAGAAGTCGTCCCTCGTGTCGATCCTTAACAAAAAAATGAAAAGGATGAAATTCAGCAAGAACATTATTATCACGAGTAAGTTTAGGGCGAAAGCAAACTACGTGAAGCGAGAGGAACACGAAGCACATTAAGAAGGCGTAATTGTTTGGATCGATGTAAGAAGTGATGCCTGACCAATATGTGAGATGTGCATACCTTCCCCATTAGCGGTGCGAACCTGATCGTGTCCACGGTATGGCTCCTGTGTAGAGAGCTTACCCATCTCACTCGTCAGGTGATTGGTAGCCCCCGTATCCATGTACCAAGATGCATCAACTGGGTAAGGAGTGTGCCCTTGCTCATGGCTCGCCAGGGCAGCCTGCTTCTCATTACCCTTGCCATTGTTCCCAAGCCCCAAGAAATCCTGCTTGAAGCAACGATGACAACGGGAGGCAAGGTGACCATCAAGCCCACATAGCTGGCAGGGGATCTGAGCACCACATGAAGGGCAACAGGCACGGACTCGACCTCTAGTCGAGGTAGTGGTGTTCCGCGAATTAGGCGCAGGTGACGGCGACTTGCCACCAGTTGGTGGCTTGGAGGGCTTGCCCTTCCCACGCGTTGCAGCGTTGGCAGAAGGGAAACTCGACGTAGACCGATGAGCTTGGATATGCTGCTCCGTAGCAAGGAGCCGTGCGTACAACTCACGTGACTGGATGGGAGTGTCACGACCATTGATATTCTCCACCAAATTATCATAGTCGTTGCTCAGTCCATTGAGCACATAGGAAGTGAACTCCTCCGGACCAAGTGCCTTGCCAATGGAGGCAAGTGTGTCAGCCATACCCGTCACCTTGTTGAAGTAGTCGGTGACGGTGAGATCCTGAAGCTTCACCTCTCCAAGCGCAGTGCGAATGACATGAGCCCGCGCCTGAGACTGCGAGGCAAAACTGGTGTGAAGAGCCGTCCACGCGTCCCGAGACATAGCGGCGAAGATGACCAGTGACGAGACCCCCAGTGACCGGCGATGGTGGCGCGACGGAGACCTGGGCGGTGGCAGCCATGGGGGCGCCGGCCAAGGAGAGCAGAGTCGAAGACGACAAAAACGAAGAGGCCGGGACGGCCGGAGCGAGACCGGCAGCGGCGGCCGGCATCGAGGCCATGATACGATCGTGGCGGCAGCGGAAGCAACGACCGAAAACCTAAGCTGATACCATATTAAGCGTTATGTTTAGGAAACTGCACAACACCCAATACGGGTGTGGCTATCTCATATATGTAGAGGTACACAAGGTACAAATACAAGATATGTGGTATACACAAAAGCTACGTATAAACATTGTCTAACAATGCCGTCTTGACTTCTTTTGGAGTGTAAGGAGCATTTAGCATCTCGTTCATGTCAGCTGTGACTTTGCTAGGGACCGTTTGGAGGACCTGATCCATCCCCGCACCCCCTCGGTACTATATAAATCCTTGTATAACGAGGTAACCATCTGCTCCATCTCAACAACATTTTCTGTCAACTGTCCATCGCCACGTAAAAGTGACTTGATGTTGTTCTTCCGTCTGCGTCTACACGCCCTGAGGTGAAAGAAGTATGTGTTTTTGTCCCCATAGACCAGCCAATCAATACGTGCTCGTTGCCTCCGACGTTTGGCAGCGTGGATGTAGATGTAGACGGGGCTGATACAGGCCGTGGCAGCGTGGACCGCGTGGCTTGTACTATGCATCTGGCGTTTTTTCTTTCGGAATTGTGCTTAGTTATCGGTTTCTTATGTGATGCGTGCTGCGTCAAATAGATGATCATTCGCACATTATTAAGCATCTTCTTTATAACCCATATTAAAAGCATCGCCCTTTGCACAGGCATTGATTTGTTTATAAGGTACTAAAAAATCAAAATAATTATAGATTTCAAAAAAATATAACTTGATTTTTTTTTCATTTTTAATATTTTTCAGAAAAATAAAATTTACTCACAGTATACAAATAATGTTCTCGTTTTTCAAAACGAATTCCTATTTTTAAACAACGTTCATGGTTCAAAAATATTTTAATGTTTGCAAAAAACAAATTTTAAACATTTTCAAAATTTAAAAATATGCGCACATTTTGTAATATTTTTTCATGTTTTCTAAAAATGAATGGAAAAAACACAAAAGGGGCATATAGTGCTACTTTTCCTTTTTTTAGGGGTAGTCCTACTTTTCCTGCTCCCGCTCACTACTGTTCCAGCTCCTGCTCCCGCACCGCTCTCGCTAAGTCGCTAGTGCCCGAGCACTACGGTGCAGAGAGGTGGGCCATCCAAGGCAGGGTTTTCCCTATGCGAAAAGGGGCCATTTTGACGTGGTGAGCCTCATGCAGGAGTTCTTTTTTTTTGTGAGGTATAGGAGTTCTCTTTAGTTATTGCACATCTAAGTTATCCACCATACGACTTGGGAGCAACTAACGAAAGAGTACTCCTTCGGGAGCCCCATAAAGGTCACTTGGGATGAGTTGAGAGCGCGCCACACACGCTCTCAGTCGCCGCCATGTGTCGCGCTCTGGACGGTCCGTCCGTTTTATTTTTATTTTTTTCACACACGTTTTATTTTTCGCATGGGTTTTCAACTTTTTAGATGATTTTTTTCGGGTTTTTCGGCTTTTCAACTTTCCGCGGTCTTTCTTAGGTTTTGGACATATATTTTTTTAAAAAAATGCGCAAAAAAATGCCATATTTATTGCTTCCCCGAGAGGCACAGTCATGCCTCTTGGAAACAAAAAAAGGGGTTTCCATGGATTTGCTTCCATGAGAGACACAGATGTGCTTCTCGAAAACGGAAAAAATGTGTTTCTTTTTTCTTTCGCGAAAGGCACGGATTTGCTTCCCGCAGGAGGCATGGATTTGTTTCCGCGAGAGGCACAGTCGTGGCTCTCGAAAACGGGAAAAAAAGCGTTTTTTCCTTCCACGAGCGTGCCTCTCGGAACAAAAAAAATGTGTTTTCTGTTTTTTTTCTTCCGCGAGAGGCACTGGTTTCTTTCTGTGATAGGCACTCAGAAGCGGAAAAAATGTTTTTTTTCTTCCGTGAGAGCACAGTTTTACTTCTCGTGGAGGCACGGATTTGCTTTCGCAAGAAGCATAGTCGTACCTCTTTCGGAAAGGAAAAAAAGGTGATCCTGATCCGGTTTTTTCATGAAGAAAGTTTATCAATACCTATCAACATGGGATGTAGTTTCGAAGACCTCTACACGAGGAACCCAATGATAAAACGGTTCAAGATTTGAATGCACAGTTGAAAAGATAAAACGTTTTGAATAAACTAATCTACAAAAAGAAAACAATCAGGTCACGATCTGGAAAGATGGGTGTGACCTTTGCAAAGAATGCTCTTTAATTAGTGACTTCGTATTTCTCGTGGACTGCTTTCGTGCCTTTTTCAAGCGGGCTGCACATATGTTTTGTTTGAGCGAGCCGCAAGCTTTCCTTTATTTAGTGTTTTCTTTAGGATCTTCCTTTTTTTAGTGTTGGGTTGTATACTCCTTATTTATTTTTCAAAGGGAGATGGGGTGGGTCCTCACGGGCCTCCGCCTCATGGGCCGGCCCAACCAGCAAATGAGCACTCGCTTGTGGATGCATGGTTTTTTCGGCTCTCTCGTCGCTTAGTTCACAGTTGACCGGTCCACCGTTGACCAGTTGACTTTCTAAGAAAAATGTGTTTTTTAAAAAAAAATAGGAACTCAAAAAAAATTATTCACGGATTTGAAAAAATGTTCACAAACTAAAAAAGTTTGCGAGTTCAAAAAACGTTCACAGATTTGAAATTTTCATGGGATTCAAAAAAGTGTGTGTGTTTGAAAAAAATCATGAACTCAAAACAATTCACGAGTGCAAAAAGTTCATGCATCTGAAAAAGTTCGTGAATTTGAAAAAATTTAACGTCTTTCGTGATTTGAAAAAAAGTTCATGATATTGTCGAAATTAGTTCATAATTTTGGGAAACAATGTCCATGGATTGGATAAAAAGAAAATAAAAGGAAAAGGGAAAAAATAAAAATAAAAGAAAAAGGGAGAAAACGAATAAAGACCATGCTGAAAACCAAAAAAATAAAATGACCGAAAGCTTCCAGAAGCTCCCCAAAGAACCTTCCCAATAGTGGGAGCTTTCGCATTCTATAGGAATCGAAGGAAGGGGGGGGGGAGCTTTCATGGAATAGGCTATAACGGGCGCTTAAGGCGCCAAATAGGCAGCAATAGTTAGAGTAGTCACACCTGCACGGGCGTTGAGACATTCCTCTTTCTCCCTATTGGTGTAGGGGTTTTGTTTTCCGTTTTCATTCTGTTTTTGGCGCATGAACTATAGTTCATGTTGGGCTGTGGGTTCAAGTTGTTTTTTGGGCTGTTTTTTATGTTCTTTTTTTTCCTTCTTCTTGTTTTTTTCCATTTATCATAAGTTGTCGGCTCATTTCTGAAAATTGTGCCTGAACCTCGCCATTAAAGATGATTGATCTTTGGGCCACACCCCTAGACTCCCACCTCGAAGCAACATTTGGGTTCGTCATGTGGAGCACCACCTGCGCAAGATCAGGCAAAGCGGTTCGAACGGAGCACGCGATGTCCACCCGATGAGACATGTAGCATTCCCAAGATGGAAGGGGGTGGGAGCAATGGAGAAGGGTGGCGAACGAGACAACCCACAATGCGACCTTTGGTGACGATGGGCGGGGCATCGTCGCCTCTATGCTACCATGCGACTTCATCCCTCGCGGTTCTCAGAAATATTCAGCTTGCTTCGCGTTTGAGACAACATTGATTCACGGGATTCGAAGAAGTGTAGCAATAGTGTGCATAACGGCAGCATCACACCAACTGACATCCAACAATGATTTTCTCTACATCAATGCTTCTTTGATCGTATCACGGAACCAAAGTATTCTTAGCAAGGGATATGAGTAGAAGGAAAGGCTTCTCTAAATTTGTAGTTAAAAGAATGATCTGGAAAAAGTCCCTTATAAAACAAATTGCAAACGAATCGTTAAAAAATCCTAGGAGTATATAATCTAATCATAAAAAAACGGACACATGAAAATTTCTTTAAACATCCAATATTTCTATTAAAAAAACTTAATGTACATATTGGTTTATTATTTAGTAATCGTCACTTTGCTTTATTTGCATTTTTCAGTTGCTAGTGATAAGGATCTGGACTAAGGTGAGTCCTTCACGCTTTCAGCTCCAGCGCAGAAGCGCATACGCTGTCCCTCTCAAGTCATCGCACATTCTATTTCTTCTCAAAAAAGTCGGTTCTCATCATCCGCTTGCGTGAGTTTTTGCTTCCCGGCTTTCGCCACCTGAACAGGCACCCTGTCCGGTAGCCGTTTTTTGCAGGAAGCTGGGAGGAGGCAGCACCGTGGGAAGGTCACCGGCGAGGCGTCCGTACCTCTCCTTTCCCCTTCCGTGCGATGGATGCATCTGGGAGGCTGCTCAACCTGCGGAGCTGCGTCGCCGGCTAATTCATGACGCTAACCACCTTCGCCGGTGCCGAGTGCGACCGTCGTGCTTAGCCACGGCCGAGATCACGGCGCTTTAGCAAGTTTAGGCGGGCATTTTGAAGCCAAAAATGGGAAACTCTGCACGCCACGCAAACCCCACTACGGATACGGAGGCGCTGCGCCTGCGCGCCTGCGCGAGCGAGAACTGCCAGGCGACGATCGCACTTCACTCCCTCCCTGCACGCCGCCCGCGGCTATAAAATGCGGCGCCACCCCCCACCGGAACGATCACACTTCACTCTCTGCCTTCTCTTCCTCTCTAGGCTCTAGCACACGCACATGAACTCGAGGGTGGCCATGGCTGCATGGTGGGTTTGTGTATTCCTCCCGCTCCTGGCGGTGGCCGCGGATGGGGACTCGGAGCCGCTGATCCGACTGCCGACGGAGAATGGGCATGCCCCTACCCCTGCGCCTGGCCCTGGCGCGTCGGCGCCGGGTGAAGAGGTGACGAAGTGGGCCGTGCTTGTTGCTGGCTCCTCCGGCTACGAGAACTACCGGCACCAGGTGAGAGTCTTCACTAACGCAGCTCGTATATCATTCATTGTATGAAACTTTTGATAGCGTGTGCTTGCTCAACGATTGTTTGCGGTGTTGTTGGTGCATGTACGACGTACAGGCCGATGTGTGTCACGCGTACCAGATCCTGAAGAAGGGAGGACTCAAGGATGAGAACATAGTGGTTTTCATGTACGACGATATCGCCAACAGCCCTGACAACCCAAGGCGTGGGGTCGTCATCAACCATCCTAAAGGCAAAGACGTTTACCACGGTGTTCCCAAGGTATTAGTATTACCTTACTGGCTGTGTTCTCGTTAGTTCAAACAGGACTGATGATCAACTTAACATGCATTGCATTGCAGGACTACACCGGTGAGCAGGTCACTGCTAAGAACTTGTATGCGGTTCTCCTGGGGAACAAAACTGCGGTTACCGGAGGGAGTAGGAAGGTGATAAACAGCAAACCGAATGATCACATCTTCATCTACTACACGGATCATGGGGGCGCTGGTGCACTTGGTACATGCATATACACTCCCACATAAACCTTGCAGTTCAGCTGATTTGTTTTGTAGTATAAATAAACTTCGCTAAAGTTATCATGGTTTTATGTAGGTATGCCCAACGTGCCGTTTGTTTATGCTGGCGACTTCATCAAGGTGTTACGGCAAAAGCATGCTTCCAAAAGCTATTCGAAAATGGTGTGTATCCTTTCTTTTCTTTTTCCCCTAAAAAAAAGATTATTGTTTTTAATCTGAAACAGTATGCTTTGAGTCTCATCTCTAATGAGAATTACTACAATTGTGGAAGATCATATATGTTGAAGCGTGCGAAAGTGGCAGCATCTTTGAGGGTTTGATGCCACGAGATCACAATATCTATGTTACAACAGCAGCAAATGCGGAAGAAAGTAGCTGGGCAGCATACTGCCCTGGGATGGAAGTACCACCTCCTTCTGAATACAAGACCTGTTTAGGTGACGCATACAGTGTTTCTTGGATGGAAGACAGGTACGTAGTAAGCATCAGCTGTAATATAGGTACTCCCTCCGTCCGAAAATACTTGTCGGAGAAATGCATAGAAATGGATGTATCTAGAACTAAAATACATCTAGATACATCCATCCCTTCGACAAGTATTTTCGGACGGAGGGAGTACAAGTTTGTATCAGTTCTCTACAACCATTATGCTTGCTTGCTTGCTATTCTGAACCATTCAATCCTGCTTTTTTTTTGACAACCACCATTCGATCCTACTTAATTTGCAGTGAAACCCACAATCTGAAGAAGGAAACAATCAAGCAGCAGTACGAGGTGGTGAAAGCGAGAACGGCACCCCGAAATGAGTCCAGTATAGGTTCTCATGTCATGGAGTATGGTGACAGGACTTTCAAGGATGAGATGCTTTTCCTCTATCAAGGTTTCGATCCTGCAAAGTCAAGCATCACAAACAGGCCACTGCTTAGGCCCAGCCTCAAGGGTGCAATCAATCAAAGAGATGCCGACATTCTTTTCATGTGGAAGAAGGTAAAGCTCCAGTTATCTCAGCTTGAGCTCCTGTCCCCTTGTCAATTTTTGTGGCCAGTGCTTTGTTTCTCCAAATTTGTCTGCTCTAACTAATAATGCATCTTCTCGCTTTCAGTATGAGCAGTTAAATGGGGGGTCAGAAGAGAAGCAGAGGGCTCTGAGGGAGATCAAAGAAACCGTGCTACACAGGAAGCATCTCGACAGCAGTATCGATTTCATCGGCAAGCTTGTCTTTGGATTCGAAAAGGGTCCTTCAGTGCTTGACGCTGCTAGAGGCTCTGGCCAGCCATTGGTCGACGATTGGGATTGTCTGAAGACGATGGTGAGTGTAACATTTCCATATTTAAAAATCACATAAATATGCAACACCTTGCACTCTTTCTGCTTCCGGTTGAACTTACTCTGTAGTCTGTACTGATGCCAACTGCCAGGTGCGAGTTTTCGAGTCCCAGTGCGGATCACTCACTCAGTATGGCATGAAACACATGAGGGCGTTCGCCAACATATGCAACAATGGCGTCTCCAAGGCCGAGATGAAGGAGGCAAGCATCAGCGCTTGCGACGATTACGACATGGGGAAGTGGAGCCCGCTGGTTCGAGGGCACAGCGCCTGATCCGCTGCACTGCAGTACATGGGAGCAGTACCAAATGCTCCAGAGGTTCCTAGCTAGACCTCATATATGGTGTACATACATAATAGTATACGTACAAGAAAACACCAACAATGACGCCCCATGTGGTGTTGGGTTAATCAGTAGTTTATGATCGTGCTAGTGCCTTTGTAAATCAAATTTGACTGCAATCAATTGAAAGGCAATGATTATTATGTAGCAAAAGTGTGTGAATGTCTTTGCATGACAGTGCCATCTTTTTTTATTGTGAGAATGGTTGACAGTGCCATCTGATTAGGTAATAATGAACAGGTCGGCCATTATTAGTGGGCCAAAATTGATGACCCATCTGATTTGATACTGATCCTCCTACAGACAGCCCTACCAAGTGCTACATACAGTACTACGTAAGCTATCACTGCTAACAAGATGAGAATACAATGTTTGTGAATCTTCTTCGGACCATGCTAGTGTAGATCTGTAAGTTGTGCAGCACTGCTGCTCCCCATATTCAAGTTTCCAGTACATGACCAATGAATGAAAGGAAATCTAAAATAGAGTGGTTGGAGTTAAACTTCCATGGATTTCAGGATGAAGATATGAAGTATAGCATTTCAGACAAAGTCTTTCGAATTTATAGCGATCCAAGAATAGTAATAGGGATACAAACCACATACAAATGATATTACAAGCAAAAAAGTAGAAGAACGTTAATAAGCAGGAATAGCCAGTACCAGTCTAAATACTTTTATTAACTGTACACTTCTGTTTCTGGTTTAATTTTTTCCAATACCTTCTCAGCATCAATAAAGCCCCCTAAGGGACCCAATGGTGTATATTTTACTTGCCTCCAACTGTTAAGATGAAGAGTATAAATAATTTGAGATGAGAGCGCAAAAAGAAATTTATAGGGGAAAACATGTCATATTTAAATAAACAAGGGCATGATATTAATTAACTTCAGTACCTGGGTATAAATGGCAGTGCCAGGCAGTGAAGATGGAGGTGATCAATACTATTAAATGGTGGCTGATGAAAACCAAATCTACAAGTAATAACAGAAAAGTATAATTGTTAACAACATATGATACTGCTTTCAAGCTGATCTACACCATGCCAGAACAAATGTATTTCTTTTATTTTTAGAAATACCTATGTTCCTCAGATTTGGGAGCATCTCGACTGAGTAAATCTTTTCCCACCTTCACCATGTGACTAACTGCAAAGGAGAAAAATGTTATAGTTCACCAAGCATCCATGGTTGAACAAAATGACATGTAGTAGCAATTCAGTGTTCGATGAAGCAAGAAGCTATGAGCACGAACCTAACTGGTGATCTTCATTGGTTCTTTGGAGATTTTTTACAGTTGGTATATGCTCGATGGGTATGACAAGATAGTGCCTGCAAACGTTGCACAACGAGAATACTCTAACACATATCTTCAAGATAAAAAAAAATGTATGCACAAGCTGATCATAAATGATGGATCTTGTGGTGGTCAATGGAAGAACTGAATTCATATTGCTGCTAAGAGTAAAATCAAGGGATAAGCACTCTGGCATATCAAGGGCTTATCAAAGAGGCAGACAGCACAAAGAGCTCAACATCGCCTGTTATCCCTTTCACTGAGTAAATGTGAAACGTGTTTGACATGTTTGATAGATGTTATTGAACACCACACACATATTAATTATAGCAACTAACTGATCACGAAATGTAAACTATGCCATATTTTTTATAGTTGTACAAATTTAATCAGAGAACTGCAATTGTACATATATACCATATGTCATCTATGCCACTACCTTGTACTCCCTCCGTCCGAAAATACTTGTCATCAAAATGGATAAAAAAAGGTGTATCTAGAACTAAAATACGTCTAGATACATCTTCTTTTATCCATTTTGATGACAAGTATTTCCGGACGGAGGGAGTATGAGATTAAAATAAACACAATGCTAACGCTACTCAAGAAGTGAATGATAACTTGCTAGGAAAGGCGGTGTTTCGAATAGGTGTCCAGACAAATATTGGTCTCAATGAACAATAACTTGTGCTTAGGCACATATCAGCACACACTAGGTTCTCAGCTGATTGACAAGAGCAGTCAAAATTTCTCTGGCAGTGAGTAGCAAACATTGAAAGGAAACACCGACTACGTGACATGATAAACAGCAACTGTGTGACCTGATAAACACCAACTACACGACAGTCTCTTAACACAATCAGAATGCAAAGAAAACATTATTTACACACACTTAGATAGCAAACAAATCAAGCAGCTCCAACTATAAGAGCATAAAACTACAAGAGTACCAACTATCACTAGCAGGACAGATAAGTAATTAAATCTAAGCACCAATTCTCGTGATGCTCGCCAATTGTTCGACGAAATGAACAAAAGCACTACTACGTCGATGAGGTATACTAATGCCACATCTAGACCAAGGACAGCGACACGGCGCTGAACGAACAGACTACAACGGCCAGCAAGTACCTGAACGCCGACGGATTGATGTCCTGGAACGCCACGACCTTGTCATCCTGCGCACAGGAGCAGAAGATCGCACGTTTAGCAAGCAAATCGACAGGTGGCGGAGTTCAGATCGGAGAAGGTGAGGGGACGGTGTACGGAACGGAGTAGAGGAGGACGGCGGTGGAAGCGGGGGCGCGGCGGGCGATGTCGCAGAAGACGCACCAGTCCGCCATCGGCGTCCGTCCTACCCTCTTCGCAGCGGAGCCGCGGAAGCAGAACGACTTCTTCATGGCCTCCCTTCCACCGGTTGCGGGATGGGTAGGTGGGAGGGCGACGCGGAATTGACCGATTCAGCGACGCGGCGGGACGCGGCGGCCGCGCTCGCGGATGCTTGCCGCCGTCGTCGAAGTCGTCGGAAGGGTGATCCCACGGCGCAGCCGACGCAACTGGTGGTTCTGGGCGAGGCCCAGTGTGGCAGCTCGTCGATTGGGTTGGGCTCTTAAGAGTAAAGCTGGAAGCCCAACTACTAGTACTGCACTGTGATTTCAGCTTTCTTTCTGTTTTGTGTCAAAAAAAAAAAGCTTTCTTTCTGTTTTTATTTTATAGAGCCCATGCTCTCAATTAATCAAACACCAGCATTATGATGACTAATCCACCACCAGACTGGCCCAGATGGGTTTCCTGCACATTTTTCTAGCGTCACTAGAATATTTGTGCCCCCAAAAAAGAATATTTGTGGAGCGAGGTTACTGTGGCAATTCTTCGCCGGCAGCTATTAATCATACATATGTTGTGCTCATTCTCAAAGTGGCCAGCCCAAAGGAGTTGTGCCAGTTTCATCCAATTAGTTTGTGCAATATTACTTACAAAATCGCCTCCAAAGATCTCTCCAACAAGCTGAAGGTGGTTTTGTTCGGTATCATACCTGTTGAACAGTTGGCTTTGTTCCTGGAGGATCATAACTAATAATATTATAGAAGCTTATGAGTGTCTCTATTCTGAAGAGAAATAAGGCCAAGCACAATAAGTTTTGTGCCCACATATGGTTCGATATTAACCTGAGGTGGGGAGAGGATGGCGAATATGAACTACATCTACAACCATAATAATGTAGAGCATGTGAACATGCTTCGAATATGAAGAACCTCTTTTGCCAAGCTTGTGAAGATGTTTAGGGTGCGGGTTGCTAGAAGATAGCACCCACACATCTGCGGAAGAGCAGGCAGCGATGTTTCTTCATGTTGTGGGTCATAATCAGAGGTTTAGAGTAATTCACAACACATTCAAGAGATTTAGTGAGATAATTTTTTGTATTTTAAGTAAGTCTTGTATCCATTAAAGAGCTCAAAGGAGAGATGATCAAGGCACCTACTGGTCAAACTCTTAAGAAGATACGCGCGGCTGATGGTGTCCATATTTCAAGGTGCACAATACTACTTCCTCCAATCCTTATTAATTGTCGCTTAAATGGATGTACCAAGGCGTATTTCAATGCTAGATACATCCGTTTGAGCGACAATTAATATGGATCAGAGGGAGTACATGTTAGTTCTTGCCATGCATGACATGATTGTATTGTTGTGATACATAACATTGTTTTCATGCCATCACATGATTGTATTGGCGCAATAGATGGTACTCATGCAATTGCTAGAGTGCCAAGGCCATAGGATGTAGCATACAGGGTTAGTAAGCACTACGTAAGCCAGAATGTGCTTACTATTGTTGATTTTGATATCAAGTTAATATATGTGTTAACTAGTTGGCAAGGATCAACCCATGATATGCTAACATTCTGGCTGACAACATGGCTCGACCCGATGAGATCAATATCCATGGTGGTAGTATCTACCTAGGAGATGTTGGTTGTGCATGTCAAACTAAGGTTCTTTTCCCTTCAAGAAAACGAGGTACCATATCGGCGAGTTCTCTTCTATGAACTATCCTAAGAAATCCGCCGAATTCTTCAATCTGAGACAATCTTTCTTTAGGGTTGTGTTTGATAAGGCATTTGGTGCTCTGAAGAATATATTTGAGATCCTAGATTAGAAGGCATTTCACCTTTTGCCAACCCAAGTTAAGCTTGTTTTTTCATCTTGCATTCTTCATAATTGGATCTTAGACTGGAGGCTTGATGAGTATGTAACAGAGAAGAATGATGTGGCAACTGATGATGTTGGGTCCGGCTATGGCGTGGAGGCACATGACAATGAAGCTTGGAAGAACAGAAAAGATTGAAGTGGGATGAAGCAATGTGGGCTAATAGAGGTAAACATAATGAATTGAAGAAGAAGACAAGGATGAGGATGGTGAACTCCCCTTGTCTAACTCCCCCCCCCCCCCTTTATCCATATGACTGTTAATCTTGTACTACCATTTGTTTAGTAGTTAGGACATGACAATGTTAATTTGGTACATCCTATCTATGTACTTTATAGTAAGGTCACCCCTAGTAAAAATGGATGATCACAACTTTAGGCCAGGAGCAATCAAACGTCATGTAGTTGCATCTTCACAACCATAACCCTCAAGTGATACCAACTAAACATCATGTACCAAACGATCTCATGATGCAACACAGACAGACAAACAAAATGCATAACAAGATTTAGGGCATGTATTATTTCAACCAGGCTCAACCAAGTCATAAGTGTAAGGGGTCAAAATGGCTGCAAGTAACTAGACACCCTCTAAGAGTATGTGTGTGAGTTGTGTGTTTTCACCAAGGCAGAGAGAAGTAGCAATTGTTCGCTCATGAACTTGCTTCCTTGGCTAGAGTGTCAGGTGTTTTTGATTCCTAGGAAGGCAGTATGCATGATAGTGTGTTTGTGGTGTGCATGTAAATGATTGTGCAAATTTATTTACTATCAATATAATACACACATGTCCCATAGAAAAAAGTATTGTCTTAAGGCATCTCCAATGCAAACCCTCAAACAGACACCACAAATGTCCGCGGACATGTCCGGGCGTGTCTGTGGACAAGCTCTCATGTGTGTTGAGTTTTTGGAGGTCCATCTTAAAAGGCTTTGTAAAATGGTTTAACTCAGTGGCCTGGCAGCCCATGAAAAGCCTCGGCCTTTTTGCATATTTTCTTTGTGAATTTTTCTTTTCGATGTTTATTTTGATGAGATTTATATTCAATCCGGTACTTGCTAACCCGGTCTGGCTTTTGAGTTGCCAAGTACAAACTTATAAGATGACCAGTGTCAATTGACCCGGCTTGGCTTTCAACTATAAGTTGTTAGTGCACGATCAATTGTAATCCGGTGTTTGTTAACCCGGTCTAGCTTTGACTACAAGCCACCAGTATGATCATCCAGTGTTTATTATAACCCGCTATGGCTTCATTATAAACCAGCAAAGCATGGTGGGAGTTATCAGCACTAAGGATTTGGGTTATCACCCTTACTACAATCAAGTTGGTAAATCAACGATGTGATTCAATGTCACAGGTATGATGTATTTCATATTTAATTACTCTTGAAAATACAGCCTTGGTTATAAACCCTGGCTTTATAATTGGGTCTTATGACCCGTCCGGCGGTAAACCGCCAGGACAATTTCAGTTTCTTATATGCAGAAATAGGATTGCATAAAGCTACTAAGGATCATAAGCAGACATGTCATTATCATGACGGATTAACAGTATCAGGAAAAGTGAATATGCACGATGGCATAGCAGACCAAGTGTTTAAACTAGCCTATTACAAGGCGATTTGATGCCCCAAAAGGATAATTGTTTATCACACAGATTGCAGTGTGCAGAAGCTAAACCGGCCGCCGGATCATGATTCTTCACCAGGCTGACTTGAAGGCTGTGGATCATCCTGCGCCGGTTCACCCTCTGATGTCTACTACACAACCTTCTTCTTGTAGACGTTGTTGGGCCTACAAGTGCACATGTTTGTAGGACAGTAGCAAATTTCCCTCAAGTGGATGACCTAAGGTTTATCAATCCGTAGGAGGCGTAGGATGAAGATGGTCTCTCTCAAACAACCCTGCAACCAAATAACAAAGAGTCTCTTGTGTCCCCAACACACCCAATACAATGGTAAATTGTATAGGTGCACTAGTACGGCGAAGAGATGGTGATACAAGTGCAATATGGATAGTAGATATAGGTTTTTGTAATTTGAAATAATAAAAACAGCAAAGTAACAAGTGGTAAAAGTGAGCGTAAACGGTATGGCAATGATAGGAAACAAGGCCTAGGGTTCATACTTTCACTAGTGCAAGTTCTCTCAACAATAATAACATAGATAGATCATATAAAAAACCCTCAACATGCAACAAAGAGTCACTCCGAAGCCACTAATAGCGGAGAACAAACGTAGAGATTATGGTAGGGTACGAAACCACCTCAAAGTTATTCTTTCGGATCAATCTATAAAAGAGTTCGTACTAGAATAACACCTTAAGACACAAATCAACCAAAACCCTCATGTCACCTAGATACTCCATTGTCACCTCAAGTATCCGTGGGCATGATTATATGATATGCATCACACAATCTCATATTCATCCAACCAACATAAAAGTACTTCAAAGAGTGCCCCAAAGTTTCTATCGGAGAGTCAAGAACGTGTGCCAACCCCTATGCATAGGTTCCCAATGTCACGAAACCCGCAAGTTGATCACCAAAACATACATCAAGTGGCACATAATATCCCATTGTCACCACAGATAATCACGGCAAGACATACATCAAGTGTTCTCATAAAAGACTCAATCCGATAAGATAACTTCAAAGGGGAAACTCAAAATTCATCACAAGAGAGTAGAGGGGGAGAAACATCATAAGATCCAACTACAATAGCAAAGCTCAGGATACATCAAGATCGTGCCATAGATGGAACACGAGAGAGAACATGAGAGAGAGAGAGATCAAACACATAGCTACTGGTACATACCCTCATCCCCGAGGGTGAACTACTCCCTCCTCGTCATGGATAGCGCCGGGATGATGAAGATGGCCACCGGTGATGGGATCCCCCTCCGGCAGGGTGCCGGAACAGGGTCCCGATTGGTTTTTGGTGGCTACAGAGGCTTGCGGCGGCGGAACTCCCGATCTATCTTCTGTTCTGGAAGTTTTAGGGTACGTAGGTATATATGGGTGCAGGGGGTATGTCGGTGGAGCTACGGGGGCCCCACGAGGTAGGGGGGCTCGCCCGGGGGGGGGCCCACCCTCGTGGGCAGCCCGTATCTCCCCTGACGTGCACTCCAAGTTCCCTGGGTTGCTTTCCTTCCAAAAATAACTTCTCCAGTTGATTTCGTTCCGTTTTGACTCCGTCTGATATTCTTTTTCCTCGAAACACTGAAATAGGCATAAAATAGCAAATCTGGGCTAGGCCTCCGGTTAATAGGTTAGTCCCAAAAATAATATAAAAGTGGATAATAAAGCCCAATATTGCCTAAAACAGTAGATAAAGTAGCATGGAACAAACAAAAGTTATAGATACGTTGGAGACGTATCAAGCATCCCCAAGCTTAATTACTGCTCGTCCTCAAGTAGGTAAATGATAAAAAAGAATTTTTGATGCGGAGTGCTACTTTGGCATAATTTCAATGTAAATCTTCTTACTTGTGATATGAATATTCAGATCCAAAAGATTCAAGACAAAAGTTCATATTGACATAAAAATAATAATACTTCAAGCATACTAGCAAAGCAATCAAAAGTTATAGATACGTTGGAGACGTATCAAGCATCCCCAAGCTTAATTCCTGCTCGTCCTCGAGTAGGTAAATTATAAAAAAGAATTTTTGATGCGGAGTGCTACTTTGGCATAATTTCAATGTAAATCTTCTTACTTGTGATATGAATATTCAGATCCGAAAGATTCAAGACAAAAGTTCATATTGACATAAAAATAGTAATACTTCAAGCATACTAGCAAGGCAATCATGTCTTCTCAAAATAGCATGGCAAAAGAAAGTTCATCCCTACAAAATCATATAGTTAGGCTATGCTTCATTTTCGTCACACAAAGATGTTCCCAACTTCTATACCCCCGATGACAAGCCAAGCAATTGTTTCATACTTAAATAATCTCAAACTTTTTCAATCTTCACGCAATACATGAGCGTGAGCCATGGATATAGCACTATGGGTGGAATAGAATATGATGATGGGGATTGTGTGGAGAAGAAAAAAAAGGAGAAAGTCTCACATTGACGAGGATAATCAACGGGCTATGGAGATGCCCATCAATTGATGTCAACATGAGGAGTAGGGATTGCCATGCAATGGATGCACTAGAGCTATGAATGCTCAACAAAAGAAAACTAGTGGGTGTGCATCCAACTTGCTTGCTCATGAAGACCTAGGGCATTTGAGGAAGCCCATCGTAGGAATATACAAGCCAAGTTCTATAATGAAAAATTCCCACTAGTATAAAAAGACAACTTATGAGACTCACTACATGAAGAACGAGGTGCTACTTTGAAGCACAATATATGAGACTCACTACATGAAGAACAAGGTGCTACTTTGAAGCACAAGTGTGGAAAAAGAGATAGTAGCATTGCCCTTTTTATTTATTTTCTTTTTTTGGGGCCTTTTTTTGGCCTTTATTTTTTTTATTTTTTTATTTGGGCAATGCTCTAATAATGATGATCATCACACTTCTATTGATTACAACATAAGGATTACAACTCGAGACTTAGAACAAGATATGACTCTATATGAATGCCTCCGGCGGTGTACCGGGATGGTGCAATGAATCAAGAGTGACATGTATGAAAAATAATGCATGGTGGCTTTGCCACAAATACGATGTCAACTACATGATCATGCAATGGCAATATGACAAAAGTAATGTATGTCATGAATATGATGATGGAAGTTGCATGGCAATATATCTTGGAATGGCTATGGAAATGCCATGATAGGTAGGTATGGTGGCTGTTTGAGGAAGATATAAGGAGGTTTACGTGTGATAGAGCATATCGTATCACGGGGTTTGGATGCACCGGCGAAGTTTGCACCAACTCTCAAGGTGAGAAAGGGCAATGCACGATACCGAAGAGGCTAGCAAAGGCGGAAAGGTGAGAGTGTGTATAATCCATGGACTCAACATTAGTCAAAAGAACTCATATACTTATTGCAAAAATTTAGAAGTCATCAAAAACCAAGTACTACGCACATGCTCCTAGGGGGATAGATTGGTAGGAAAAGACCATCGCTCGTCCCCGACCGCCACTCATAAGGATGCACACGCCAGGTACACTTCATGTTTCAAATTTGTTACACAACTTTAACTATACGTGCATGCTACGGGACTTGCAAACTTCAACACAAGCATTCTTTGAATTCATAATTACCCAACTAGCAAGACTTTGATATTATCACCTCCATATCTCAAAACAATTATCAAGCATCAAACTTATCTTAGTATTCAACTCACTCAAAAGAAAGTTTCACATATCTTGAATACCAAGTATATTAATATTAAGAAAATTACCATGCTATTAACGACTCTCAAAATAATCTAAGTGAAGCATGATAGTTCATCTATTTCTTCAAAATAAAACTACCACCATGCTCTAAAAGGTATAAGTGATGCACTAGAGCAAATGACAAACTACTCCGAAAGATATAAGTGAAGATCAATGAGTAGCTAAATAATTATGCAACTATGCGAAGACTCTCTCTCATTTAATAATTTCAGATCTTGATACTTTATTAAAACAGCAAGAAAAGCTAAAGAAAACTACAACGCAAGGATAGCACAACTCAAGTGAAGAAGCAAAAACTTAGGCTCAACCAGTACTAACCGATAGTTGTTGAAGAAGAAAGGTGGGATGCCTACCGGGGCATCCCCAAGCTTAGATGCTTGAGACTTCTTGAAATATTATCTTGGGGTGCCTTGTTCATCCCCAAGCTTGAGCTTTTGTGTCTCCTTAATTCCTCTCATATCATGGTTTCTCTTTTTATCAAAAGCTTCATTCACAACAAACTCAACAAGAATTCGTGAGATAGGTTAGTATAAACCAATGCAAAACCTTATCATTTTCCACTGTAACAAAACATTAAAATTATTATTCCACATTGAATACTAAATGCCTCTGCATGTTTAATACTCCTAACCTCAAATAGAATCATTAAACAGACAAACATATGCAAACAATGTAACCATAACAGCAATCTGCCAAAACAGTATAGTCTGTAAATAATGCAAGATTCATCATACTTCCCTAACTCCAAAAATTATGAACTAAAATTCCCACTGTAATAAATTTATCAGAGATCAATATTCAAAAAGATTCAACATTATACCACTCTCTGAATTTTCTAGGGAATTTTTGCAACAGCGGTAAACTTTCTGCTTTTCAAACAGCAACATGTATACTAGCAAAATAAGCATGGCAAAGGCTATCCTTGACCTTTTTATTGAAACTAAAGATGCAAAACATTAATATAATTAACAGAAAGCAAAGACTAATAAAAGAAAATGACGCTCCAAGCAAAACACATACCATGTGGTGAATAAAAATATAGCTCCAAGTAAAGTTACCGATGGTACGAAGACGAAAGAGGGGATGCCTTACGGGGCATCCCCAAGCTTAGGCTCTTGGTTGTCCTTGAATATCTTGGGGTGCCATGGGAATCCCCAAGATTAGGCTCTTACCACTCCTTATTCCATAGTCCATCGAATCCTTACCCAAAACTTGAAAACTTCACAACACAAAACTCAACAGAAAACTCGTAAGCTCCGTTAGTATAAGAAAATAAAACCACCACTTAGGTACTGTAGTGAACTCATTCTAAATTCATATTGGTGTAATATATACTGTATTCCCACTTATCTATGGTTCATACCTTCCGATACTACTCATAGATTCATCAAAATAAGCAAACAACACATAGAAAACAGAATCTGTCAAAAACAGAATAGTCTGTAGTAATCTGTATCAAACGTATACTTATGAAACTCCAAACATTCTACCAAATTAGGAAGACCTGAGCAATTTGTGTACCAATCCAGAGAAAAAAGAATAAGATCATAAGTACGTTTATGTGAATTAACAAAACTAATTTACTGGATGCAAAAGTTTCTGATTTTCAGCAGGATCAACACAACTATCATCGCAAGCTATCCTAAAGGTCTTAATTGGCACTTTATTGAAACAAAACCTATAAAACATGATTACTACAGTAGCATAATCATGTGGACACACAAAAACAGTAAGGATAAATATTGGGTTGTCTCCCAACAAGCGCTTTTCTTTAATGCCTTTCTAGCTAGGCATGATGATGACAATGATGCTCACATAAAAGATAAGAATTGAAACATAACGGGAGCATCATGAAGCATAAGACTAGCACTTTTAAGTCTAACCCACTTCCTATGCATAGGGATTTTGTGAGCAAACAACTTATGGTAACAATAATCAGCAAGCATAGGAAGGTAAAATAAGCATAGCTTCAAGATTTTAAGCACATAGAGAGGAAACTTGATATTATTGCAATTCCCTCATAATAATTTTCAGTAGCATCATGAATGAATTCAACAATATAACCAGCACCTAAAGCATTCTTTTCATGATCTACAAGCATAGAAAATTTACTACTCTCCACATAAGCAAAATTCTTCTCATGAATAGTAGTGGGAGCAAACTCAACAAAATAACTATCATGTGATTGAAAATTAAGATCAAGATGACAAGTTTCATGGTTA
Organism: Aegilops speltoides; assembly: GCA_021437245.1. Classification (NCBI taxonomy): domain Eukaryota; kingdom Viridiplantae; phylum Streptophyta; class Magnoliopsida; order Poales; family Poaceae; genus Aegilops; species Aegilops speltoides. The sequence goes on from CM038142.1 coordinate 440,085,607, forward strand.
TCATTATTCTTTAAAGCATACGTGTCATCACAATAATCATCATAGATAGGAAGCATGCTTTCATCATAGTAAATTTGCTCATCAAAGCTTGGGGGACAAAAAATATCATCTTCATCAAACATAGCTTCCTCAAGCTTGTGGCTTTGCATATCATTAGCATCATGGATATTCAAGGAATTCATACTAACAACATTGCAATCATGCTCATCATTCACCTATTTCATGCCAAGCATTCTATGTAATTCTTCTTCTAGCACTTGAGCACAATTATCCTTTCCATCATACTCACGAAAGATATTAAAATGGTGAAGCGTATGAGACAAACTTAACTCCATTTTTTTTGTAGTTTTTCTTTTATAAACTAAACTAGTGATAAAACAAGAAACAAAAAGATTCGATTGCAAGATCTAAAGATATACCTTCACTTACCTAGCCTCCCCGGCAACAGCGCCAGAAAAGAGCTTGATGTCTACTACACAACCTTCTTCTTGTAGACGTTGTTGGGCCTGCAAGTGCACAGGTTTGTAGGACAGTAGCAAATTTCCCTCAAGTGGATGAGCTAAGGTTTATCAATCCGTAGGAGGCATAGGATGAAGATGGTCTCTCTCAAACAACCCTGCAACCAAATAACAAAGAGTCTCTTGTGTCCCCAACACACCCAATACAATGGTAAATTGTATAGGTGCACTAGTTCGGTGAAGAGATGGTGATACAAGTGCAATATGGATAGTAGATATAGGTTTTTGTAATCTGAAATAATAAAAACAGCAAGGTAACAAGTGGTAAAAGTGAGCGTAAACGGTATTGCAATGATAGGAAACAAGGCCTAGGGTTCATACTTTCACTAGTGCAAGTTCTCTCAACAATAATAATATAGATAGATCATATAACAAGCCCTCAACATACAACAAAGAGTCACTCCGAAGCCACTAATAGCGGAGAACAAACATAGAGATTATGGTAGGGTACGAAACCACCTCAAAGTTATTCTTTCGGATCAATCTATAAAAGAGTTTGTACTAGAATAACACCTTAAGACACAAATCAACCAAAACCCTAATGTCACCTAGATACTCCATTGTCACCTCAAGTATCTGTGGGCATGATTATATGATATGCATCACACAATCTCTCAGATTCATCCAACCAACATAAAAGTACTTCAAAGAGTGCCCCAAAGTTTCTATCGGAGAGTCAAGAACGAGTGCCAACCCCTATGCATAGGTTCCCAATGTCACGAAACCCGCAAGTTGATCACCAAAACATACATCAAGTGGCACATGATATCCCATTGTCACCACAGATAATCACGGCAAGACATACATCAAGTGTTCTCATAAAAGACTCAATCCGATAAGATAACTTCAAAGGGGAAACTCAAAATTCATCACAAGAGAGTAGAGGGGGAGAAACATCATAAGATCCAACTAAAATAGCAAAGCTCGGGATACATCAAGATCGTGCCATAGATGGAACACGAGAGAGAACATGAGAGAGAGAGAGAGAGATCAAACACATAGCTACTGGTACATACCCTCAGCCCCGAGGGTGAACTACTCCCTCCTCGTCATGGATAGCGCCGGGATGATGTAGATGGCCACGGTGATGGGATCCCCCTCGCAGGTCTTGAACAGGTCCCGATTGGTTTTGGTGGCTCTGAGAGGCTTGCGGCGGTGGAACTTCCGATCTATCTTCTGCTCGGAAGTTTTAGGGTGCGAGGTATATATGGGTGCAAGTGCGTTGGTGGAGCTACGGGGGCCCCACGAGGTAGGGAGCGTGCCCGGGGGCCCCACCCTCGTGGGCAGCCCGTATCTCCCTTGACGTGCACTCCAAGTTCCCTAGGTTGCTTTCCTTCCAAAAATAACTTCTCCAGTTGATTTCATTCTGTTTTGACTCCGTCTGATATTCCTTTTCCTCGAAACACTAAAATAGGCATAAAACAGCAAATCTAGGCTGGGCCTCCGGATAATAGGTTAGTCCCAAAAATAATATAAAAGTGGATAATAAAGCCCAATATTGCCTAAAACAGTAGATAAAGTAGCATGGAGCAATAAAAAATTATAGATACGTTGGAGACGTATCACCCTCCTGCTCTCCACCCAGTGGCTGGAAGTCAATGGTTGCCCAGTCAATCCCAGTTAAGGCGCGGAAGACAGCTTCGTCGCTTATAAGGGTCGACGGTTCAACGTCAGGGGCGTAAGTATGCTTACGGATTGGCGGAATAAGATTTTGCACTTCATGATTCAGTGCGTCAACCCATTTGTTGCCTGCATCATAAATCGACCGGTAGAAAGACAAGTCAGTGTCTTCAGCCAATTTGCTCGCCAGTGGACGCATTTCCCTCGTTATGGACCTGAGGTCGTCATTATCAAAGGCTGACCCGTCCTCTTTTTGGCCTGGATAACCGTTTCCAATATCTTCCGGATCAAGATCAGATATCCAGGCCTTGGCCCGAGTCAATGCAGTAAGTGTGCCGACCCTTGCAGCAGATTTCTTCAAATCTTCAAGCTGGGTAGGCATCATGGATAGCTTTTCCAACATGTCCTTGACAACGTTGGGTGCGGTTTATTATGGGAAGCTGTGCAGATGACCCGTTGTACGTCGGCATATAGTTGCTCTATCAATGTATAGGCAGCCTTCAGTTTTTTGCGCATGTCCGAGCCAAGATGAGTAACACGGCTACCTGCAATGGTCAAAGTATTATTAAACCAACAGTTTCATAGCTGTTACTTATTTAAATATTATGAAGAGGTTATTTACCGAAGACAGCAGAAGTCATAGCATTGATCTGCCGCTTCAAGCTAGTCAATTTTTCTGTTACCGGGTTAAGGGCTGCTTCAGCATCCTATGCCCGCTTTAGCAAAGTTGCCTTCTCAGTATCCCGTTTGGCCCGTTCACCTTTAAAGCCATCCTTCAGTTGTTCCATGGCTGTTAAAGCGCCGGTCAGCTCTTCTTTAGCCTTGGAGGTTTCTGCTTGCTAGGAATTGATATTTTCTTGAAGGTCAGCGATTTGAGATTCCTTTTTGGTCAGATCGGCCTGCAAGAGACAGTTAATGAGTTGGGAGTACATCTTTGGAGTCCCAAGCATATAACAAGTTATCCACTTGGTACTTGGGGACTAATGCATATTGCTTTTTATCTACTGTCATTTTCAAAGTCCCAAGCACATAACAAGTTATCCACTTGGCACTTGGGGGCTAATGCAAATTTGCTCTAGTTCAGGATATGGATTTTTCCTATTCAGACGGATTACATTGATGATTATCAGAAATTTTGGAAGCTACATGACAGAAGACATACCAGTTCATCCTAAAGGTATAAACCAGTCCATGGGGGCTATGCCAGAAAAATCAAATATTGATTCTACTACAAGTCCCGGTTCACATCAATTTTATGGACCGACACTTGGGGGCTACTGGAGTTGGTAATTTAAGCCGGTTCTAAGGAAAAAGAACTTGTGCAAAGTAATTGATATTTACCTCATATCGCTCCTTCATCAGACCTACTAAACCGGCTTCATAGTCGCGGCTTGTGTACAGGCGGTTTAAATGTCCAGAATGAATGTCCTGAGCATTGAGGTGGGCATAGCTTGATAAGTCTGTTTTCCACTTGCCCTTGTCCATAGCAGAAAACTCTTCCTTGGCACTATGCTTTGATAAAGCGACAGGGTTGCCAGGAGCAGTATGACTAACACCGGTAATCATAATATCATCCGTGGAGTCATCAATAGCTTTGGCTAGCGGTTTATCAGTTGTTTTTGTTGGGCTTAGAGAATCAACAGATGGGTTTGGCGGATCAGCAGAATGGCTCGTCGGATTTATCTCTACCGGTTCAACAAAAGTATCTTGAGCCTGAGGTACCGGATCATCCAAGATGGTATCAGCATTCGGATCAAAGGTCTCTGGGATTTTCTCCGGTTCAGTGGCCGGATTATCATCGGTCGGTTTATTCAACTTGGCCTTCTTGCTAAGTCTGGCTTTGGCACTGGAAAGGACAGACACAAAAGTTAGTATAATAAACAAATACAAAGCGTAAAGGGTTAAGTGTGAAATGCTTACCCAGGAACAGTTTTGAGGGGAGGGAGTTGTGTGGCCGATGACTCGTCGGATGATGAATGGGAGGTCCCCTGGTAATTCGAGTCAGATGGATTAAGAGGATATCGGAAATAACCCGCCCTGGGATAAACTATATCAGAAGGACAAGAGACCTCTTGACGGTGTTTATGAACCGGAGAGTTCGGTAAACCGGAGGAGGTAACCACTTGGCCACCGTGCCGGGTTGTGCGGCGAGCTTCATGCTGCTGTGTCTTCAAAAGAAAGTGCAGATCCCAATAAGCAAGAGGGCGTGAAAATTTTACTTTCCGGACTGCTCGACGGATTTTTGGTGCTGGCACATGATCTGAGTCGGAAGAAAGAACAATTACCTCTACATCACCAACACGACTAGCTTCCGCGTCATCCTGATAATGATCATTGTCAATGAGGTGTATGAAAAAGGAACCAAGAGAGTCAAGGTCTACCTCTGATTCCAGATTATCAAGCTCTTCTTCATTTGGCAGGTCAGGGGACTCGGCGGTTCTCTTCTTCGCGGGTTTCTTTGTAACTTTGGTCTTGATGCGAGGCGCTCTCACCGGTTTATCCTGAATGGATCATCACCCTGCACAGATGGACAACAAGTTATAATAGAGTGTTTACAGGAGGACGGATTAAAAAGAGTGATGCAATTCTTACAGCTGGCGGTTTGTTGGAAATCTGAAGGGTGAGCCCTACTTTCTTGCATCTGACCACGGTTCATCAAGCATTTTCTTGACAGATTCGGTGACTTCATCATCAGTGAGCTGGATGTCAATATGGCGCCGAGGCTCTTTCAAATCCCCTGTGTACTCACACATTTAACTGGGGCGCCGACTTAAAGGCATAATGCTCCAAGAAACCCAGCATCGAATGAAGTCAACGCCTGTCAATCCGTTTGCAACAAAAGCTCCGAGCTTTGCAAGATGGAGTGCATAGCTAGCTCGTTCCTTTGCGGTGAGTCACTGAGGGACTGGATGTTTATTGGTAAGCCGATGTGGGCGATAGCCCGGCAGAGGATTTTCGCCGTCTGGAGCTGTGTTTCGACAATAAAACCAAGTTTGATTCCAATCTTTGGGGTGGCTATGATGCTTGGCATGAGGGAAATTGACATCTTTCCTCTTCTGGATTGAAACGCCGCCAAGTTCAGTGTTGGGCCCGTTTGTAAACTCGATACGGCGGTTTAAGTAAAAGAAGTCCCGAAAAAACTCAACGGTAGGTTCTTCTTGCAGATAAGCCTCGCAAAATACTTGCCAATTGCAAATATTGGACATGGAATTCGGTCCAATATCTTGAGGGCGGATCTGGAAGCTAGCAAGCACATCACGAAAGAATTTTTATCCGGGAGGGCTAAACCCTCGGCTCAGGTGATTAGCAAACACAATCACCTCTCCATCCTTGGGCTCGGGAGGATTTTCTGGACTGGGAACTCTCCAGTGTATGACTTCCTTCTTTGCTAAAACGCCAGTGGCAATGAACCCATTTAATTGCTCTTCAGTAACTCGGGAAGGGACCCAGTTGCAAGCATAGAACTGTTTGGCCATTTCAACGAAAAGCTGGAAAGAGGATCAATGTCGGTTTAAGATTCATGACTGACACGTATAAACCGGCGCAAGGATGGAGGGAGAAGACATTGACATGTATGTACATGTTAAACCAGATTCTGACATTAAAGGCGATTCAGCGGTTTAAGAGAGGGATAATGGTACCTGGTGGGTTATAATTTCTCTAAAGGTTAAACCGCCTACAATGGTATGGAGGTTACAGATCTGAAAAATTGCTAAGTATTGCACAAACAGGTTTTACAGGTTGATATTATAATTTTGGATCTACTGCAGTTCTAAAAAAGGGGAAAATTCCAAAACCCTAAATGGTGACAGTGGAACAGTTAAGAACCAAATGGGATCTTTTCATTGAAAAAGAGGTGCGGTGATGAGGAAAAATGGATTATAGCTACGACCGCACAGGGAAAATGTCAAAGTTTTTATCAAGTGTTAATGTGGCAGCAAAGTGCAGCAATGAACACCGAAGAACACCGAAACCCTATTGGTAGATCTGAGGTGAAAAGAAAGAAGACTTACTGAGGTTGAGGGAGCAGCGGATCGTAGGATTCAATGTTCACGGGTTTAAACCCTTCGGGGATTTGATGATCCATTACCTCATCTGTGAAGCATAGTGGGTGTGCAGCGCCTCTATATTGGGCTATATCACGACGTAGCTCAAGTGAGCTTTGTCTACTGTGTTCGGCCCGGTCGGAGTTGCTGTATCTGGCGCGACGGTCATCATCGCGCATCGTGGGGCGCCCACGCGATCCGTAGATCGATTTTGATTGTCTTGCCTTATCCTCCAATATGTCTCGCAAGTCCGGTGCATTCCCCCGTGGCTTCGTACCCTTCGAGCGGTGTCGGGGTACGGTTCTAATGGAGGGTCTAAAGGCCTCTCTGTCGCGGCCACGAGGTGGTCGGTCAGCCGTATTGTGCTCTGGTGATGCAGGTTTATATGCCTCCTCCTCTAATCGGGGGAGTAACTTGCATTTGGGGTAGCTTTTGGAGGGGCGTTCGAGTTCATACTCTTCGGCCGCAAGGACTTCAGTCCATCTGTCGGCTAGCAGATCTTGATCAGCTCTAAGCTATTGCTGCTTTTTCTTTAGGTTGTTCGCCGTGGCCATTAGCCTGCGTTTGAAACGCTCTTGTTCGACGGGATCCTCGGGCACGACGAATTCGTCGTCGTTGAGGCTCGCCTCGTCTCCGGAGGGAGGCATGTAATTATCATCCTCTACCTCTTTGCCTGCCGCTCTCTCATGAGGGCTGGCTTCTCCGTCCTCCTGTGCTGAATCTTGCTGGAGGGGGTTCTCTTTGGCACTCTCTGGGGTGTTATTATCTCCGGTGTCGGAATCTCCATTCTTGCTATGGCGGGATTTAGAGCGGCGCTGCTGACGCCGGCGCTTGGGCTGTTTCTTGGAGGAGTCTTCTTCCGCTGCTTCCTTGCCATTCCCATCCTTTGGGATGTCCACCATATACATGTCGTATGACGAGGTGGTCTTCCAGTGCCCCGTAGGCGCTGGTTCTTGGTCGTTTCCGAAATCGTCGTCCATACCGTCGATGTCTTTGGAGTCGTAGTCTAGCATGTCGGTTAGATCGTCGACAGTGGCTACAAAGTGGGTGGTGGGTGGGTTTTGAATTTCTTTGTCGTCCGCATCCCAACCATCCTGACTGCAATTCGGCCAGGGCTCTCCTGATAGCGAGGGATACTTTAGCGAATTAAGGATGTCGCCAAAAGGTGAGTGTTGAAAGATGTCCGCGGCAGTGAACTCCATGATCGGTGCCCAATCGGATTTGATTGGAGGGGGCGTAGGAGGTTCAGAGTCCGGCGAGGAGTCCGGCACCTCGGAGTCACGAGCGTCGCAAGGGACAAGGTCAGTATTCGGCTCCATCGCCGTAGAGGTTGCAGCCCCCCGAGGCGGTGTCTAGCCACCCGTCCTCGATCTGCGTGGTCGGCTCCGAATTAAGGGTCGGAGCGGACTCACGTCGACCTCGTGGCCTTGTCCGCAGCAGAGCTAAATCATGCCCATCGAGACAAGTCGGCGGCGCTCGGTGTGGCTCGAATCCATCGAAGATCAAGTCTCCGCGAACGTCAGCTGTGAAGTTTAGACTTCCAAATCTGACCTGATGGCCAGGGGCGTAGCTTTCGATCTGCTCCAGATGGCCAAGTGAATTGGCCCGCAGTGCAAAGCCGTCGAATACGAAGATCTGTCCGGGGAGAAAAGTCTCACCCTGGACTGCGTTGTTGATGATGATCGAAGGAGCCATCAAGCCAATCGGTGACGACACAGAGGAACTCTCAATGAAAGCACCAATGTCGGTGTCAAAACCGGCGGATCTCGGGTAGGGGGCCCCGAAGTGTGCGTCTAGGCGGATGGTAACAGGAGACAAGGGACACTATGTTTTTACCCAGGTTCGGGCCCTCTCGATGGAGGTAAAATCCTACTCCTGCTTGATTAATATTTATGATATGGGTAGTACAAGAGTGGATCTACCACGAGATCAAGGAGGCTAAACCCTAGAAGCTAGCCTATGGTATGATTGTTTTTCGCCCTATGGACTAAAACCCTCCGGTTTATATAGACATCGGAGAGGGCTAGGTTTACACAGAGTCGGTTACAATGGTAGGAGATCTACATATCCGTATTGCCAAGCTTTCCTTCCACGCCAAGGAAAGTCCCATCCGGACACGGGACGAAGTCTTCAATATTGTATCTTCATAGTCTTGGAGTCCGGCCGATGATGATAGTCCGGCTATCCGGACACCCCCTAGTCAAGGACTCCCTCAATTGTCCTTCTCCTTCAGCCACAAGGGATTCCTCAATGGGTACGATATGACCAACACCCATTCTTCTTATGGCTTGGGGAGGAATTTCATCACCTACATCACACGTACCACTTTGCTCCACTTGGGAGTCGTTATTATCATCAAACTCCATGTTACATGTCTCCTCAATGAGTCTCGTGGACTTGTTGAGGACACGGTAAGCATGAGAGTTTGTAGCATAAGCAACAAATATGCCCTCATGAGCTCTAGCCTCAAATTTAGACAAACGAACACCTTTCTTGAGAATGAACACTTACAACCAAATACCCGGAAGTACTTGAGGTTGGGCTTGTTACCGGTAAGTATCTCATAAGGAGTCTAGTTCAAGCCCTTGCAGAGATAGAGCCGATTGGATGCATGGCAGGCGGGGTTGATGGCTTCGGCCCAAAAGTTGTAGGGAGATCTAAACTCCGCCATCATGGTCCTTGCCGCGTCCATCAACGTCTGGCTTTTTCTCTCCTCCACACCATTTTGTTGAGGGGTGTAAGGAGGCCATTTTGATCCCCTCATCACTAAGGAACTCATCCAAGGTGTAGTTCTTGAACTCGGTGCCGTTGTCACTTCTTATTGTCAAGATCTTTGCATTGTGTTGACGTTGAGCTTCATTTGCAAAGTCGATGACGGTTTGTTGAGTTTCACTCTTCCTCTTGAAGAAATATACCCAAGTGTACTCTTGAATAATCATTTAGAATCACCAAGCAATACTTTCTACCCCCAATACTATCAAAGGATGGAGGCCCAACGAGATCCATGTGAAGGAGCTACAAGGGTCTCTTCGAGTAGATGATAGTGGTGAGAGGGTGAGCCTTCTCATGTAACTTTCCTTTGATACAAGCACTGCAAGCACAATTTTTGGCAAAACTAACATTTGTTAGTCCACAGACATGGTCCCCCTTGAGAAGACTTTGCAAAGATCTCAAATTGACATGGGCTAAACGGCGATGCCAAAGCCACCCCACATCAACTTTAGCCATTAGGCATGTCGCAGTCTTAGTGGGTCGCTCCGAAAAGTTAATCACATAAAGGCCGTTCTCGACATGCCCAACAAAGGCTACTTTAAGAGTCTTGCTCCACAAGAGGGCCATGGTATCAATATCAAAGAATGTGGCAAAACCCATGAGTGCAAGTTGATGAACGAAAAGTAAATTGTATGCAAGGGACTCAACAAGCATGACTTTCTCGATCATGATATCATGAGAAATGACAACCTTGCCAAGACCTAATACCTTGGAAGACGAGGCATCACCCCACTTGACATTGGTGGACATAGATGGAATCTTGTGCACGTCCACCACCAACTCCTTGCTTCCGATCATATGATTTGTGGCTCCACTATCGAGCAACCATGATCCCCCACCGGAAGCAAACACCTACAAGAGATCAATGCTTGGTTTTAGGTACCCATTTTGTAATGGGTCCTTTGATGTTAGTAACAAGGGTCTTAGGAACCCAAATAGATCATTCAATGTACTCATAAGGAGAACCAACAAATTTAGCATAAACATGCCCATCACTAGCACGACATAACACATAAGAAGGGTTAAAGTCACCGGCTTTGTTGGAAGGGGTGGCATTACCCTTCTTGACACCACCACCCTTCACATTGTTCTTCTTCTCCTTAGAAGCACCCTCTCCCTCCTTCACAAAAGTTTGCTTGAGAGGAGGAGGTCGTTTGGCCTTGTGATTCTTCTTCTTGATCTTGGAATTGGGTGTGAACCCAACTCCCTCCTTAGCTACAACTTCCTTTTGATTGCTCAAAAGGTCGTTGAGTTTCTTCTCACCTTGTATGCAAGACACAAGGCCTTTCTCAAGTTGCTCCTTCAACTTGGCATTCTCCTCCACAAGATGCACATGCTCACAACACGGGTTAGTAGCATTTGCATTATCAATTAAGACCATATGAGGAAAAGTGGCTTTCTCCTTGGTTAGCTTCACTTGAAGTTGATCCTGAGACTCCTTGAGGCTAGCATGAGCACCCTTCAAGGCCTTGTGGGCCTTGTCAAGTATATCAAACTCCTCCTTGAGTCTAGCATGGTCAACCCCAAGTTTAGCCTTCTCAGAATTTAGCACACGAGATACAACAAGAGCATGATCAAGATCTTACTTTAATTTAGCATGGTCATCGTTGTGTGACTTCTCAAGAGCAAAACGATGAACACGCTCTTCCTCAAGCGCATTAGAGAGATCTGATATCTCATCGGCATAGTCACGACTATGACCTTCCATCTTAGAGATGGTTTCTTCATGAGCCTCGATCATGTCATTGGCTTCACCAAGTTGTTGCAAGAGAGCAACGAAATGCTTCTTGGATTTGCCCTTGATCTTACTCATAAAAGACTCAAATTCATTTACTTCCTCATTAGACCCCTCACTTTCATCAATGCAATCCGTCAAGTAAGGATTAGTAATGATGGTAGTTTTGATGTTGGGGTTTACCTTGTTGGTGGTTGCCATGAGGCACTTGGCGGTGATGTTCTCGTTGGGTGAACCGAAGAGGGACACTCATGGAGTTGTGGCAATGGCAACGGAGGCCATGGCCATGGCTTCACCATCTTCATCTTCATCATCATCCTCATTGTACTCTTCTTGTGCCACCAACCCTTTGGTCTTGTTCTTGGTGAAGTTGTTCTTGTTGGGGAAGGACTTGGCTTCGTCTTTTCGGATGAGCTTGCCACCATTGTCTTCCCGATTCTCGTAAGGGCACTCCGCAACAAAGTGGCTCACATTGCCACAATTGTAACATGTCCTTACACGTTGCTTGCCCTTGATGCCACTAGAGTTGTTCTTGTTGAAATTGGGCCTTGAATTATTCTTGCTCCAAAATTGCCTTGAAGCGAGAGCCATGTGCTCATGATAATCATATTTCGTGTCTTCGGGGTTGCCCTCCTCATCTTCCTCTTCATCCTCTTCTTCGACACTAGACTTGGCCTTCAAGGAAAGGTTGGGCTTCTTTGCTCTTTGAGAACCCAACACCGCATTGTCGGCGGTCTTGTCCAAGATCCTCATCGCCACAAACTCATCCAACACTTCACTTGAGTTCAAGTTGTGGAACTCCAGCCTTTGATGGATGACGGAGGACATGGCCTTGTGGTAAGGCATCATGACCTTGAGGAACTTGCGCTCGATCCAATTGTCATCCGTATCCTTGCTCCCATGATCTCAGAGTGAGACCGCGAGAGTGGTTAATCTTCGGTAAAGCTCGCGAGGTTCTTCATCTTCATTCATTGCAAACTCATTTTCTTCATCTTGCACCACTTCATAGTTGGGGCGTTGAATGCTTGCGCTTCCCTTGTAAATGGAAACAACATGGTGCCATGCTTCCTTGGCCACGGTGAATGGTCGGAGATGTGCAATATCTTTGGATGAAATTGCATCTTAGATGATGAAGAGAGCATTCTCATTGAATTGATGGTCCGCGGCTTCTCTAGGGGTGAAGTTGCTTGGGTCATGCAGATAGAAACCTTGCTCAATGATTCTCCAAAGATAGTATTAACATGATTTAAATGACGTTTAAAGCGATAGACCCAAGAGTCAAAATCCTCATTTTTCACAATCTTAGGAGGAGGACCAACATGATTCAAATGAGTGGAGGGAACCGGTCCTCCATAAGTAGGTGGAGGTTCAACATGGGCAAAGATGCCGCTACCATTTCTACCACTAGATAAAGGAACTTTATCACATGAAGCTTCCCCCTTATCGGAGTTAGCATCCGTCACCTTGTTAGTGGGAGCAACCACTTCCAACGGTGCGGTGGATAACTTAAGACCATCAAGAAACTCCTTGAACATACCTTTGACCTCGGTCGTCAACTCGTCATGGAGGTTTTCAGTGTGTCCAATGCCACATTGAATTCCTCACATGAGACCGGGGATCCCCCACCGGCCGTAGACGAAGACGGATTTACATCGGGGTGCTCCTCCTCACCGTCTATGGTGTCAACCATACTCTTTGGACGGTAAAATCCTTAATAAAGAGACGAGGCTCTGATACCAATTGAAAGGATCGATATAGTTGACTAGGAGGGGGGTGAATAGGCAACTAACATTTTTTAGCTTTTCTTTACCAAATTAAACTTTGCATCAAAGTAGGTTGTCTAGATATACAACTAGGTGAGCAACCTATATGATGCAACAACAACAAGCACACAAGCAAGCAAATGATATAACACAATATAGCTTGCACAATTAAAGGTGAGAGATAACCAAAAGTGGAACCGATGGAGACGAGGTTGTGTTACCAAAGTTCCTTCCCTTTGAGGAGAAGTACGTCTCCATTGGAGCGGTGTGGAGGCACAATGCTCCCCAAGAAGCCACTAGGGCCACCATATTCTCCTCACGCCCTCACACAATGCAAGATGTCGTTGATTCCACTATTGGTGCCCTTGGAGGCGGCGACCGAACCTTTACAAACAAGGTTGGGGCAATCTCCACAACTTAATTGGAGGCTCCCAACGACACCACCAAGCTTCACCACAATGGACTATGGTTCCGCGGTGACCTCAACCGTCTAGGGTGCTCAAACACCCAAAAGTAACAAGATCCGCGAGGAATTAGTGGGGGGAATCAAATTTCTCTTGGTGAAAGTGTAGATCGAGGCCTTCTCAACCAATCCCTAGAGAATCAACAAGTTTGATTGACTAGGGAGAGAGATCGGGCAAAAATGAAGCTTAGAGCATCAATGGAGCTTGGGGATGGAAGAGGTGGTCAACTCGGAGAAGAAGACTCCCCTTTTATAGTGAAGAGACAAATCCAACCGTTATCCACTTAGACAGCCCGCGACATGCGGTACTACCGCACCAGACAGCGGTACTACCGCAAGGCGTTGTGGTACTACCGCTACAAGCAGTAGAACCGCCGGAGCGGTACTACTGTGCGCCCTTGTGGTACTACCGCAAGGCAGGGTTCGACGGGGCTGGGAAGGCACGAATGAATAAAATTACATCTGTGACTACTTTCCTGAGTTTAGATCGGTGCAAAAATCCGACACGGTACAACCACATCCAGGGAGTGGTACTACCGCATAGGCGCGGATGTAAAAAATTACATCCGCCCCTACTTCCGCATGAGTAGCAATGCTGGACCAGAAGTCACGGTACTACCGTGTCCTAGGAGTGGTACTACCGTGAGCCTCTACGGTACTATTGCTCCCTTGAGCAGTACTACCGCACGCCACAGCACACTACCACTTGGAGTTGTTCATTTTGCAAAGACACGGATAACTGACCGGTGCTCCAAAGAGGCAAGGGAAATGTGGTGCAAAGGAACAGACGTGTACGTGATGATTCCACCCTAACCTTTCCGAAGCGGACCCCGTCTTAATAGTACGGCTTTCCTACGACTCAAATCCACCAAAAGGAAAGCGTGAAAGCGCCGTCTTCACTAAACTCCGGGGCATCAATAAATCTTGTGCCAAAACATGAGATATCTGAAATGCTCAATGCACACGACTAATCCGCAAAAGCATTGTCATCAATCACCAAAACCACTTAGGATGAAATATGCCCCCAGAGAGAGAGAGAGAGAGAGAGAGAGAGAGAGAGAGAGAGAGAGAGAGAGAGAGAGAGAGAGAGAGAGAGAGAGACCATGTGATTGCTTTTGGTTGGACATGTGGATGTCCGAACACCCACAAAACATACTCAACTTTGTGGCCAGTATACCAAAATTCAGACATACGAACTGGTCCGGAGACATTTAGATGACCTTGTTGGATGGCAACAAATGGTCCGGACACTGCAGTCTTGAGGGGATGCCCTTAAGAGTCGACATTCCTGTCTCGCTTTGTTAATGTAATTCAGGGGAAACGAGAGTCCGACTCTGAGTTGGAGCTCAAATGCTCCTGGCATGAACAGTAGAATCCACACAAAAAAGATTATGAATTTTTTGGTGGCAACCGTTAAGGAATGTTCTGAGTGCTTGCAAATTTTAATCATGGAATCACATTCGTGGAAAGTCATGTCAAAACAAAAAAACCAACGCTCCAAAATGCTTTCGAAAGTAGCATCTTTGGAGTTTCATGATTTTTAGGAATGTGACTCCATGATGAAACTTTGCAAGCACTTGAAAAATTTCTTAATGTTTGCCAAAAAAAACGAATTTTGAAGAAAAATATTTTTTTTCAATTTTATTATTCATCCAGGATCTTTTGAGCCCATACTAAGAAACTCCATGTCCAGAAGACTCTTTTACAATGAAGAAAAAACAACTGATCAAATGAAGATACACAAAAGAGAATCACTGGTGAAGGGGAACGACACATTTCCAGAATTCCTTACGGTCACGTCCGATCGTATTCGTAGGTGGCAAACCGAACGCTCACTTGACAGGCAGAGAAACTTGACAGGAAACCCTTCTCCACAACGAGCCACAAATCGAGCGGTCGACTTGACAGGAAACGTTGGCTAGCGCATGGTCCGACTGGTCTGGTCCACGTTGGCTCAACTACACGGGAGAAACAGAGCCATGAGGCCGATCGGAACTCGTTTTTTACCGATCGGGGCCGGAACTTTCCGTGTCACGCTTGCTTTTTGCTCCGTCGCGTCTCCGATCCCGTGGACAGATGGGATCGATCGCCGCGCCGCGCGCCCGGTCACGTAGCATCAAGTTTGCACGGCCCACCGGTCGCCATCCCACCGGCCGGGTTGATGCAACTAACGTGGAGGAAAACGGCCGGAGCCGCACGGTCGCATCGTGCATGATCTTGCGGTCCACAGTTATCCAAGAGTGATCCTAATCTCTCTGCAAAGGAACACGTGCTGGAACCGTGCGCATGCAGCATGCACGCGGGCATTCTGGTAGCTCTGCTCGCCGCCGGCAAGAAGGTTTACGCATGATCTTATCCATGATCCGCCCCGCCGGCCGTCATCAGGTCCCTGTCGGCGTATTAAACCACCGCTCAAAGCGCTTGGATCGGCGGCTCTCCACGTACATACCGTATCTGACTGGCCTCCCGATTATTCGGGTGTGCGGCTAGATCGACCGATCGGCGAGCTGTTTCTCTGTTTCACGATCCAGACAGGCTTCGCGGTCCGATGATCCAGATCGTCGCGTGCAGCAATTCACTTGCTTCAGTTTACCGCGTCCTTTTCGGTTTTCTTGTTGGTGATTAATTGCAGGGCATTAGTCTGCATGGGTTGTTCAAACGGGCACGTGGTAATGTCTCGGTTTCCTTCCGGGAGAAGCGCCATATTAGGTCATGTTTGTACACTCGAATTAGCATCCCGGCCCGTACTTAGGGCACGTACAATGATGCTATCTTAAGAGTGCCACGTAGGATAAATGATGAGGTGGAGGAGATAAAACTCATAAGAAAAGGCTTGTCTTCTCTTATTTAAGATAAGACAAGAGATGATCTCTTAGCACAATTTGTCTCACCATGTTTTAAGGAATGACTAGTTATTGAAGATAAGGTTAAGATATAACCCATTGTAGACATAATTTTTTGTCATCTCTAAATTACATGTAAGACTTAAGATAAGACTGTCTTATCAACCATTGTACATGCCTTTACCAGCTTGCTCACCCCGCAGCAGAAAAATCTCACACTTGATCAAATTTGGCATGTCAGCAGCGACAACACACACCCTAAAAAAAGGCCTTCTACAACAACAAAAAAAGGCAACATGTACGTAGACTTTAACAGGTGGTAAAAAGGTTGTAAACCTTTGCTAATCATCAAGCACCTCAAGTTTACTCGCACCTGTCAATTCCATCAAGGGCGAAAACGATGGCAACGTGATGAGCACGTCAAGGAGCCTCGACTCCGGCGAGACCGAGTCAGGACCTCGCCGGAGATGAGGATGACGCGGCGAGCGGCAACAAGCCGCAACGTCCCAGGAGGAAGCGAGAAAGCAGGTTGACTGATGCAGGTTGGGGGTGCAGGCTCGGCAAAAAATCATGGCCAATGAGACTTAGAGAGATAGCCGGGGTGGTGGCATCACGGCTGTGGAGGAAGGCCAGAGGATGGGAGGGCGGCGAGGTGGTCGCGGATGGCTACGACAACAAGCGGTCTGGCCTGTGATGGATCATACAGTGGGTGGAAAACGGCTCTGGAGGTAGAAGAACAGCTATGTGCAAGATCACTGTCCATAATTATGACTGGCGTAGAAAAAAGAATTCAGACACCTGACTAATAGGTGCCACCTGGCTGGTGGTAGAAACCCCATATTCATATTCGACTGTTTGTTTTATTGCTTGCTTATTAAGACCGGTTTTAAATGCAACTCTCCGTAGTTTTCTTCCCTAACCCTAGGCGGCTAGGACAAAATATTTCGTCAAAGTCGAGCCTATAGATTCGCCTCTTCTATGCCCACCGCTCCGGCGGCCGGTGACGGGGAGGAGAAGTTCTCCCGGTGCCTCCACTCCGGTTAGTAGTTGACTAGGTTTTTTTTAGACCTCGCAGGTGGGGTGCTCAGGCGGATGGCGGCGCTTCTTCTTTGAGTTTCTCTTCTGTGCTTCATTCATCCGTTTGGACGTACTCGATGGAGCTCCAACGTAGATTCTTGCCACCACCTTGGGGCGGTGAGGTTAGGGTTATCGTCATGTGGCGAGATTTTTGTGTCAGATGCTTCAGATCTATGCAAGGGTTCAATGGGGACGACCACTACTCCAGGGCGCTGGTCCTTAGGGGCACATGTATGAAGACCTCCGGTTGTCATTGACAAGATCAAGCCGATTCAGATAGGGTAGCGGCGACAACGACACATTGACGGCTCAATTTAGCGGCAGTTGTAGTCACTTAGTGATTTCGGAATCTCGATGTAAGTTTTATTATGTTTGAGATGTTCTGTACTTTTGATGAACTTTTATAACATATATGATCATTTTAAAAATAAATGCACACCTCACAAAAAAATGTAGTTTTAAATTGTGCTTGCTTATTTGCACTACCCAAAGTTGTTGCTTGGTCTCTTTTGTTTTGTTGGATTGGAAGAGTCACGACACAAAACTGGTCGATCAGCGTCTCAGTACTGAAAAAAAAAATCCTAGCAGAAAGTCTCGTAGTACTAATTAAATACGAACAGCAAATCAAACGATCCTCAAAAGAAAAGAAAACAGCTATCAAACAGTACGCCAGTTGTTTCCAGAAAATGGTAGTGAATTCTTCTTTTTGTGACTTGTCAAACATAGCTTGCTTCCTTCTATATCTCATCGTGTACACCACGTGGGAATACAAAATAACAAAATCATTACATGATGAACAGTTGAACTATTCCTAGTCTTAGATAATTCAATCAATGAACTAACACATCCAACAAGGCAACAATGAGTGTTGAATATACGAGCAAATTACTACGATATTTAATCCGGATAAAGAATAAATAAATAATGATGACAATAGCATATATTAAACTAATCATGCGGACTAGCCTAATAGATGAATAGATCGAATCTAATGCACAATTTAGAATATGAATTCTAGCACGATCTCAAACAGAGAGGACATAATTACATATGGTGCAACAGAAGCAGAATTGCCAACGTTGATGTTGTCGCCCATGCTGTCGATGAAGAGCTTGCCGAGGTCGGGGGAAAAGTCGTCGTTCGGGAAGTAGTTGTTGCCAGTAGTCGCGTGAGTGCGCTCCCCAAAAACCTGAACGCCCCTCTCCCGTACAGGACCACGAGAGGCGAGGTTTCGGAGGTCTGCTGTCCCTTCTCATGGTGCACGCTGGAAGGAAGGATAGAGAAGACTTGTGTGGCTGCTAGGTAGACATCTGCATGTTTATATAGTGTGGGTCGGGTAGGTCGTCGAAGTAAACCCACGTCCAAATCGGTAACAACCCCACGATCCAAAATAATTGGAAACCACTGATTAATTAATGCGTCCTTTAATTATTAATTAATGAATCATTATTATTTTTCTCGAGCAACAAGAATATAGACAACATGCATAGCTTTGTCCTTGGCTCAGGTCATTCCTGAAACCCGACGTGGCGCGTCGTGACGAGGTAAGGCATGGTGTGGCGAGAAGGAGGAGTACACGTATATGTATCCTCTTATAATGCTCATACATATGCTAGAAGAGCTCACCTTATAAGGTGGTGCAACTCTTACTCAACTAACAATACGGGACTAAACATTAGTCCCACTCACACTACACACAGCCATGCATGAATGGGCCATGAGAATTTTAGATTTTAGTGGGGCTTTGAGCCAAAAGCCTACTAGCAAATCCCAACAATGAGTATCAAGGAGATACCCCGCAAAAAAAAGAGTATCGAGGATATGTGTCTATTAAGTGTAGAACAACGGTTGGCACACGATGCAATAAACCACATACTGCATGCTCCATACCTGCACCACTCACGTGGAGGAAAACTGTAGCTGCTGGCGTGTTTAGACTTTAGTACATTCACCGTTGGCACAATTTGGCGCCTTAAGAGGAACCACGGATTAATGTTTTGGAGAATACTTTATATGTTAGATTTTTATGTCTTTGTCAATGAAGTCGTGATGACAATGTTGTACTGTATGAGTCACATGACCGTATTATTATCCTGAGTGCAGTTGCCACGGCTGATGTAGTCAGGGGAGCTTGTGATATTGGTCCCAGTGATCGTCAGCTCTTAATCCAATGAATTGTTCTATGGGGCTTTAACCTGGCTCGATGGTGGCGGCGGCAATTGTGGTGTCAATTTTGTATCAATTTATTTTCCATTTTCTATCATTTTGTTTCCATGTCTTTTCCTAGACGTTAGAAAAACCAAGTGGTCGATTTGATAGTCTACCTTGGAAGGGGTATGTTGCCAACCCAAGTGCATTCAATGTTTTAGATTTTTGCTATTAGGGGTGGGTGGATCTTCGAAACCTTTGAGGCTATTCTAGTTTGTGTCGATTATGGTCTTCTATTTTTCCTTCGTAGGAAATTTTTATGAATGTGGGGATGCAGAATGTGAAGCTAGAGAAGACAGTTGCAAACACTTGGATGTAATTTTTAGTTTCATCAATGATTTGTTTTATTCATACATATTGTGTTAGTTTCTTTGATATGCAGTACATTATCTAATCAATTTGTGAAGTTAGAGTGTTTGATTAAAAACCTAGTGGTTGTAATTACTTAATGAAACTAGATGATACCTTGCACGTTGTTGCTGAAATGTTTTGCAATACATTTCAATGCAATTTGATTGTATGTAAAATGGATATTTGAAGTAATCATATGAGAACCAAATGTGAAAATACATATGATTTATTGTGTTTGATTATTTTATGGTTGTGAAATATCTAGCATAATGGAACGGAAATTCCATGCATGTTTGCCTCTCGAGGGTTTTCCCTATTTATGGTTGTACGTTGTGGTGGGTCATTTCTTAGGCATGTTGATGTGGAAGCAACGTGATTTAAAACCCACTTAAAATGCCCCAACGCATGTTGTGTGTCATGCATACATGGGACGGATACTAGTGGAACAAGTTTGTAAATCTAACAGCTACAACAATTTTGATGATGTGAAAGCACACATGTTAAGGTAATTAAAAGTTGTGGGGATCACTCTCTTAGATAATATAATTAGGTTATGCCAAGGCAACCCCACCACTTCCAAGTTCCGACCCAAGTTTGTAAATTTTATGTTTGCTTATTGGATGGTTTGTTGATGTGGTTGTGCCTTTTGTGCCACGTGCGAGAAATCAATCTTGCTTTCATTCTCACAAACTGAAGTGAGATATTTTGATGCGCGGGATTCCGGCTAGGGATGTCTGGTCTTGACGAATTGGAGATGGAGGGGATTACGAACTACAAAACATGAAGAGAGAAAGGATAACTAGTGAAGCCTTTGCGGCGAAACATGAAAATCGGCAAAAAGTACCATGTCTATACAAGCCTCCGATCCGTACTCCACAATAACACTCTTGCTACACTTGATTATTCAGCCAATCGAAGGTTGATCCCTAGGGAATGGATGTCGTGTACCTCAACATCAAATGATGGTCTTGGATTCATTTCCATAAGGAGGCCTTGGATCTCAAAGGGATGATAAGATGAGCAAAGCACCTTTTGTTTTTAACCCAAATGCTTTGCTAACCCTAAACCTGGAGCTAGATACAGTTTATATACGTTCTCCATGAAGAGGTTCTGGATGGGTGAAGTTACATGGGCACAACCCAATCTCATGCTGCAGGAAAGGCTGAAGGTCTATGACAAGTTCGGTGTTCCGAAGGACTGGAGTTTTGGACCATCTCTGGACTTATCTCCGAGGTGTCGAGAAGTGAAACCAACGATAAAGCCTCGAGTTCCGGGCTGAACTCTAGGATGTCCTGGGTATGATACACGAGTATAAAGGTAAAGCCCAAAGCTTCAGGTTGTCCAATGGCTCTGCGTCCTAAACCTTGGCATTGGAGTCCTCGACCTCGCGTGCTTCTTCCTTCGCTTATCTCTTGGAATGAAGGAACATGTTCTTCCTTCTCTCGATGATGGCTTTATCGATCTCATACCTTTGACATCCTCCCTCTTGCTTATTTTGTTCGGCTCAAACATTAAGATGCAACAGATAGGATGGTCAAATAGTATACCACGCTTAAGAGTGGACTGTAGGCACACTTTAATGAAGAAGGTTCACCTTTATATGTTATAGATTTAAGGAAAAAGGGTTTCCCCCGCTTTACATTATAAAGCAACGGACCAAGCATCCAACCAGTCAATACATAGTGTCAACAAGTCATAAAGTCATGCTGGGGGCACAGCGAGACAAGCCCCAAATAAAGCTAAAAAGGAGAAAGTTAATCCGGCTCGCGGGGAGCAAAAGCCGAGGCCGAGGAACGGAGACCGGAGATGAAGTTGTTGATGACGTCTCGGTCCCGTTGCTTGCTAAGCGGTCTCCAAAGCTGTAAGAAGCCACACATTTTGTAAATTGCATCAGTCACACGACACGGGATCACACGTTCGATGACAAGTTTATTGCGGCAGCACCATAATGTCCAGGCTAGTGTGCCCAGCGCCATCCAGATGGGTGGACGTCTGGGACTGGGTAAACTAAGGACCTCCGCAAAGAGGTCCGGAAGGTTGTCGTGGCACCAGTTGCCATCGACCACCTCCCTGAAACAACTCCACAAGAATTGAGCCGCCGGACACCGAAAAGATGTGATTGCAGTCCTCCGGAACCAAACAGATGGGGCACAAACCATCCCCAGGTCTGTTGCGTTTTTGGACCTCCGTACCCGAAGGTAAGCGACCACGGACCCATTGCCAAAGAGAAAATTCGGATCTTCAATGGGAGTTTGATTTCCGAAAGAACCGTCAGCTCAGCTGGTCCCGGCGAGGGTACAATCGCCTGATAAAGGGACCTAGTCGAGAACCGGCCTTACATGCAAAGGCACTATGTTGATTCTATGCTACAGATTTACATGTATACAGAAAGAGCATGATCCTTAGCTCCTCTCTTACATGCAAAGGCACTATGTTGATTCTATGACCCACATGAACCGGGTCCTGGTCGCTGACCCGTCCTCCTATCGCTTCGGATAGCCGGTGCCTGATGACCGGTCCCATAGACCCCGTTCACCCAGCGTACGTCTCGACACAAGAGGCAGCCGTTTCCTTCCTTTTCTTTCCCGCCTCCTCCGGCAGCGATGTTTCCTTCCCAAACAAAGGGCTCCGAAAGATCATCGCCACACTGCACCACCTGTCTCTTCCATACAAGGCTCGGCTGTCTATAAATATCGCCCGGCTCCGGCGTTCCTTCTGCTCTCTCGATCAATCCAGTAGTCCATACTTTCCCGTGAAAACACACAGCATAAAGTGCTCGATCGCCGCATACATGCGTCTCCTCTGCCATTAGCTCGATCAAGCATCGCTAGCTAGCGCGCAGCGATGATCCCTGCCGTCTCGGCGATCGTGGACGGCGGCGTCCACGACGCCGCCCAGAGCGCGAACGCGCCGCTGCTTCCCGAGACCAGCCTTAAAGGTGGGCGTCCTCCGGCACGGCAGAGGCGGCCGTCGACCGCTCTCCCGGCCATCGCGTGGACCGTGCTCCTTCTCGCGCTCGTCGGGCTCGTCGTCTATCGACAAGGGCATGGCCGCGGCCGGGCCGACACGCAGGCAGACGAGGTCGCGGTGGCGGGCCGCGCCGTGGAGGTGGCCGCCTCCCGCGGCGTCGGGCAGGGCGTGTCGGAGAAGTCCACCGCCCCGGCGCTCCTCGGCGGCGGCGCCTACGACTGGACCAACGCGATGCTGGCGTGGCAGCGCACGGCGTTCCATTTCCAGCCCCAGAAGAATTGGATGAACGGTAGATACGTCGCCATCGCTCTTCTTCTGTCCAATTCAATACGCTGAAACTTGGATACGTACGCCTCTGATACAAACATTTCCACTTTGCTAACTCGGTCTTTGCGTTTTTGTCACGGACGTCTTGTGGGTTCCGATCGACCTCTTCTCATCGGCCTCTCCAGATCCCAACGGTAAGTTGTTGCCGCGCGCCGGCCGATCAATCCAGACATGCACATGCATGCTGTGAAAAAAATGCTTTATGGTTCTAGCGTTTCTGGCTGGACCGTCGTATCAATGCACGACCCAATGATCGTGCGATCTACGTACTAGCTTTCATGTCTTAATTGTTGTGATGAATTGTGACATTCACGCACCGACTGGTCTCGCAGGTCCACTGTATTACAAGGGATGGTATCACCTCTTCTACCAGTGGAACCCGGACGGGGCGGTGTGGGGGAACATCACGTGGGGCCACGCCGTGTCGCGCGACCTCCTCCACTGGCTCCACCTGCCGCTGGCCATGGTGCCCGACCACTGGTACGACATCAACGGCGTCTGGACCGGCTCGGCCACGCAGCTCCCCGACGGCCGGATCGTCATGCTCTACACCGGCTCCACGGAGGACGGCGTCCAGGTGCAGCTCCTGGCCGAGCCGGCGGACCCGTCCGACCCGCTGCTGCGGCGCTGGGCCAAGTCGGAGGCGAACCCCGTGCTGGTGCCGCCGCCGGGCATCGGGCTCACGGACTTCCGCGACCCGACGACGGCGTGGCTCAACCCCACCGACAAGGCCTGGCGGATCACCATCGGGTCCAAGAACCAGGAGCACGCGGGGCTGGCGCTGGTGTACAGGACCGAGGACTTCCTGCACTACGACCTGCTGCCCACGCTGCTGCACGTCGTGCGGGGCACCGGGATGTGGGAGTGCGTGGACTTCTACCCGGTGTCCACGGAGCCGGCCGCCGGCGTGGGGCTCGACACCTCCGCCGCGCCGGGGCCCGGGGTGAAGCACGTGCTCAAGGCCAGCCTCGACGACGACCGGAACGACTACTACGCGATCGGCGCCTACGACCCCGCGACCGACCGGTGGGCGCCGGACGACGCGGCGATCGACGTCGGGATCGGGCTCCGGTACGACTACGGCAAGTTCTACGCGTCCAAGACGTTCTACGACCCCGTGGGGCGGCGGCGCGTGCTGTGGGGGTGGATCGGCGAGTCCGACAGCGAGCGCGCCGACATCCTCAAGGGCTGGGCGTCCCTCCAGGTTAGTAGCTAACTCACTCAAAATTGGTCTCATACTCTCATTTCATTCCTGGCAATCGACCCGGTGGTGTTGCATGCACATGTGACTAGGCCACCTTACTGTACGCCTTAAACCCATTGACTTCCACCGGCCATGAGGTGCATGCCGGCTTGTAAATAGGGAACAAGAAAAATCAAAATCCATGTGTGGGCCCCGGGCCCACATCCATTTATCCAAAATGGCGGGCTGCACGTCTCTCTTGCCTGCTTCATAAAATTAAAACAAACCAACTGTGCAGAGGGCCCAGACAGATCTGCAAGCGTCCAATAGACTGGCGCGAAATGCAATTTGTCTGCAATGTGCCGTGAGCGAATTAGCAATCATTTCCTGGTGATGACCGCGACTTCTCTCCGATTGTCTGAAGCAACTTGTTGCCGGAGGAGTCAAAGGCTCCAATTCGCAGGTGTAACGTGCCTTGGCTGGGTACTTAAGTTGGGTTTTACTTCACGCCGAAGGATTTTGAGTTTAAAAATTCGAAATGACATGTTCAAAGTTTCCTTCAGATTAAGAAGGCGTGTTCATAGTGATCAAGATTAGTCAACGAAAACTCCTTCTGATGCACTAACCAAAAGGTTGCTTAAAAATGTTTTTTTATTATTAAGGAAAAAAGCTTTCTGCTGCTTCATTTCTTTCTACTTGTCCAGTTCCAGGCGCATAACGTTTTCTAGTGTATAAGGAATAACTTTTTTTTTTGCGGGGGTGTATAAGGAATAACTTAACAATTCCACAGACTATATTCTTTTTTTTCAAGAAGCAAAAGACGCGTTTCTTTTTATTTATTTTTTATTGAGCCAAGGCAAGTTCATTCGGTCCTCTTCAGTCGCAAACTCACAGGTCACAGTCACATTAGTTTTGCCTATCATAAAGTCGTAGCACACACTAGGCAGAGCACACATGCAGCACGTAAAGCACGGCAATTAACCACATAGTAATACTTATCAACATGCAGTCAATCCCGAGGACGGTTCTCCTGGACACCAAGACGGGCAGCAACCTGTTGCAGTGGCCGGTGGTGGAGGTGGAGAACCTCCGAATGCGCGGCAAGCGCTTCGACGGGCTCGACATGCAGCCCGGCTCCGTCGTTCCCTTGGACGTCGGCAGAGCAACACAGGTGAGTTGCATTGCAGGCCCCCTCTGCGCTGCATCTCTTCGTTCTACATCGACAGCGAAACTGGGCGTTTTCGGAGTGTACCAACTACCAACGTTGACACTTGGACCTGGTGCGGGTGTGCGTGCAGTTGGACATCGAGGCGGTCTTCCGGGTGCAGGCGGGCGCGGCGGCTGCCGGGAGCATGGCGGCGGGGGCGGAAGCGCCGTACAACTGCAGCGCGAGCGCCGGCGCGGCGGGGCGGGGCTCGCTCGGCCCGTTCGGGCTGCTCGTGCTGGCCGACGACGCCCTGTCGGAGCAGACCGCCGTCTACTTCTACCTGGTCAAGGGCGCGGACGGGAAGCTCAGCACGCACTTCTGCCAAGACGCCTTCAGGTATGCACACACCGATCTTAATCTGCACGCGCTCCTAATTACATCGATCTTAATCTGCACGATCTTAATTGTCAGGTCATCGAAGGCCAACGATCTCGTCAAGGCCGTCTATGGCAGCTTCGTCCCTGTGCTCGATGGAGAAGATCTTTCAGTGAGAATACTGGTGCGTCTCTTAAAGGAAATTCAGAAGACATATTATGATTGATTGGTCTTTGACTCATCAGTTATACACTGATTTTGTCCGTGGATTTTTGCGATAGGTTGATCACTCCATCGTGGAGAGCTTTGCTCAGGGCGGGAGGACATGCATCACATCGCGCGTGTACCCTACGAAGGCAATCTACGACTCTGCCAGAGTTTTCCTTTTCAACAACGCTACAAATGTTAAGGTCACCGCAAAATCGATCAAGATCTGGGAGCTGAATTCAGCCTACATCCGTCCATATCCAGATTCATCATAAGTTGACCGGCAAGCAATGTTTGCCTCAATAGTTTGATTGTATACAATGTAGGGTAGGACTTCTTTTGTTTTCTTTACTTTCTTCATTTTTGTGAATATATTATAACAGGCAGTGAGGCTATTGGTGGACTTCAATTGTATTTTTAGCACAAAATAAGTGTTTTTTTTTGTGTCTGAATAGTGTGACTAGATTACTCAGGGGCTATACAAAATGAAGTAAAAAAAGTACAACTGATGAAGGATTTTGGGAATGTAAAAATGAGAGCATGATGAATGGAAGAACGTGTTTCAAGATGTTCTGGCCGAAGCGGTGGTGCGCGCATATTTTTTGAAGGGTCAAACCAAGCTTTACTACTCAAATTTCACACGACGTGGGATACAAAAAGGGTCATGGGTTCAGACAACCAAACATGCCGCCCCTGATCCAAAAATGTGAGAACTTGGCTAACCTATTTACATCGGTGTTCGTAGCTGTTATGACCGGGCAGACTTATGCCCGTAGGAGGCCCACCGGGGAGGTTTAGTTAGGGGCTTGGCCCACAAGTTATCTTATTTTCTAGCATCGTGGTTATATATACTAGCTGTAAGACTATTTTCAGAATTAAGCAATAAGAACAATCTATTGCCCGTCTCCCAGAGGGAGCCGGACCCTAACCCTAGCCGCATCTCTCCCTTTCTCGCTGTCGCCTCCCTCCAAGCTCGCGACGCCGGCCGCCGCGCCCTCGCCCCCCCCCCCCCCCACAACCGCCCGTCTTTCCCTACAACCTGAGGAGCAGGTCCGGTAGGACCCTGGGTTCTACCAATTTGGTATCCAGAGACTCGGGCTCGATCATGTCTTCTCCATCGCCAACGTCGCCGCTGCCAACCACCTCCACCACGCAGGCGACCATCACCACCGACGGGGCAATCCCGTCGGCCCCTGGAGCCCCCGTTGCGTCCTCACCCGCCTTCGCCCTCGTTGTGTCCTCAACCGCCGTCGCCACCGCTGCGTCCCCACCAGTCGTCCTCACGCCGGAGGAAGTCTCCAGCACCCTGCGGGATCTCGTAACAGCCGTCCAGGGCATCCGCTGTTCTGGCCCCCCTCACAAGACCTCCGCCCGGCGGCGGCAGCCGCCGCCTACAGCCAGCCCATTGCCGTGGCCATCGAGGCATTCGCGCTGGCGGGCCCCATTCTTGCCGTTCGGCGGAAGCAAGCAGCGAACTGCGCCCGATTCTGCAGTTGCAGCCGCCTTACGCCATGGGCCCTCTCGGCATTGTGGTGGCGTCGGCGGTAGCCACGGCTCCCGGCGGCACTGCCGCCCCCGCGGCGCCGCCTCGCCTAACTCGGCTGCCGCCACCCGCATCAGCCGGCCTGCCGATCCATTAGGTCCGGTTCCCGCCATCCCCGTCGCCAATACCAGCGTGGGCGGCTCGGTCTTCGCCATCACCGGCCTACACCACGGCTCCCGAACAGACGACCCCGTTCCTACAGTTCGTCGGGCCATCTGCTTCCGCGAGTCATTACCCGGAGTACTCCGACCAGGCGCCACCGGCCGCCCTGCTCCACTCCTCTGAGCCAGTTCGACACGGCGCTCCGGCACAGACACCTCCGCGGTTCGCCAAAATCGACTTCGCCACCTATGACGGCACGGAGGACCCCCTCAACTGGCTCAACCAGTGTGACCAGTTCTTTCGCGGACAGCGCACCCTCACATCAGAGCGTACCTGGCTCGCCTCCTACCACATCCGCGGCGCGGCACAGACATGGCATTATGCCCTCGAGCAGGACGAGGGCGGCATGCCCCCTTGGGAGCGCTTCTGCGAGCTCTGCCTCCTTCGCTTTGGGCCGATCCGCGGGAGCCGCTTGGCGGAGCTCGGCCGCCTTCCCTTCACCTCCACGGTGCAGGACTTCGCCGACCGCTTCCAGGCCCTGGCGTGCCACACGTCGGACGTGACGGCGCAGCAGCGGGCCGACCTTTTCATCGGTGGCCTTCCGGAGCACATCCAAGTGGACGTGGAGCTACGTGGACCTCAGGATCTCCAGACGGCCATGTACTACGCCCGTGCCTTCGAGTGTCGCGCCCAGGCCATGCAGACGGCAGCCCCCGCTTGAGGAGGCCGAAAGGCCGCCCGGCAGCCCCCGGCGCCCGGCCGGCCACCCTCGGCCGCGACGCGGCCCTTCCGTCGGCTCTCTCCGGCAGAGCAGATGGAGCGGCGGCGTCAGGGCCCCTGCTTTAACTGCGACGATCCTTATATGTCAAGCCATGTCTGCCCGCACCTCTTCTACTTGAAGACGGCCGACTACATTGAGGAGGACACCCTGGCCGACGGGGCTGACGCACTGCCGCCCCCAGCGGCTGCGGAGGCCGCACCCGCGGCCGCCTCGACGATGACACTCATGGTCTCTCTCCATGCGCTCGCTGGCATCCGCGACGAGCGGACCATGCTTTTGCCGGTAATGATCCACGGCGAGCGCTTGGTGGCCTTGGTGGATATAGGCTCCACCCATAACTTCCCGCCCGAGGCTATCATGAGTCGCTTAGCGCTTCAGCCGACGGGCGGGGAGCAACTTCGGGTCACGGTGGCCTACGGAGACCGTCTCCAGTGTCATGGGCTCGCACGGAACGTGCCAATCACCATCGGCGATGAACACTTCTCCATCACATGTGCGGGCATTGACTTGGGCTGTTTTGACTTCATCCTTGGCGTCGACTTTCTGCGGACCCTCGGTCCCATCCTTTGGGACTTCGGCGCTCTGACGATGACCTT
Organism: Aegilops speltoides; assembly: GCA_021437245.1. Taxonomy (NCBI): domain Eukaryota; kingdom Viridiplantae; phylum Streptophyta; class Magnoliopsida; order Poales; family Poaceae; genus Aegilops; species Aegilops speltoides. The sequence continues at coordinate 440,114,234 of CM038142.1, forward strand.
CTGGCGGCTGGGCCGCCGCATCCGGTGGGACGGCGTTGGGGGCACCTCACGGGTGGCACCACAGCTTCAGCTGGTCGCGGCTACCTCCGAGGCCGAGCACCCACTGTTGGATCATCTTCTGCAGCAGCACGACGACCTCTTCACCGAGCCGCAGGGCCTTCCACCAGCCCGGGCTTATGATCACCGTATTCACCTTCTGCCGGGCTCGGCACCGGTGGTCGTTCGTCCTTACCGCTACCCACAGCTGCAGAAGGATGAGTTGGAGCGGCAGTGCGCACTGATGCTCTCCGCGGGCATCATCCGGATCTTCACATCGCCATTCACCGCACCGGTCCTCCTCATCCGCAAGTCAAACGACACGTGGCGCTTCCGCATCGACTACCGCACCCTTAATGCTGTCACACTTAAGGACAATTTCCTATTCCGGTGGTTAATGAGCTCCTGGATGAGCTACATGGGGCGCGCTTCTTCACCAAGCTCGATCTCCGGTCAGGGTACCACCAGGTGCGCATTGATAACCCATAAGTATAGGGGATAGTTGTAGCCTCTTTCGATAAGTAAGAGTGTCGAACCCAACGAGGAGCTAAAGGTAGAACAAATACTCTCTCAAGTCCTATCGGCCACTGATACGACTCTACGCACGGTTGACGTTCGCTTTACATAGAACAAGTATGATGTTGGGGAACGTAGTAATTTCAAAAAATTTCCTACGCACACGCAAGATCATGGTGATGTATAGCAACGAGAGGGGAGAGTGTTGTCTACATACCCTTGTAGACTGAAGCGGAAGCGATCTGGCGTAGAGGAAGTAGTCGACGTTCTCCTCGCGATCCGACCGATCCGGCGCCGTTACTCCGCGCCCGAGTTCTTGACACACGTACAGCTCGATGGCGTCCCTCGTACTCGATCCAGCCGAGTGTCGAGGGAGAATTCCGTCGGACGACGGCGTGGTGGCGATCTTGATGTTTCACGGCGCGAGGCTTCGCCTAAGCTTCATGACAGTATAACCGAGGTGGAATATGGTGGGGGGCACCGCACGGCTAAGAGCGATCTAAAGATCAACTTGTGTGTTCCAAGGTGCCCCTGCCCCGTATATAAAGGAGGGAGGGGGAGGCCGGCCGGCCCTAGAGGAGGCGGCGGGAGGAGTCCTACTCCTACCGGAGTAGGACTCCCCTTTCCTAGTTGGACTAGGTTTGGGTGAGGGGAAGAGGAAAGGCGCGCCCCCTCCTTGTCCTATTCGGACTGGGGGAGAGGCGCGCGCGGCCCTCTGGCCGGCCCTCCTCTTTTCCCTCAAGGCCCACCGAGGCCCATTTACCTCCGGGGTTCGGTAACCTCCGGTTTTCCGATAAATTCCGTTTTCGTCGGAACCATTCCGAACTCCAAACATAGGCTTCAATATATCAATCTTTATGTCTCGACCATTTCGAGACTCCTCGTCATGTCCGTGATCACATCCGGGACTCGAACTTCTTGGTACATCAAAATACATAAACTCATAATAAGCATCATCGAAACCTTAAGCGTGCGGACCCTACGGTTCGAGAACAATGTAGACATGACCTAGAACTATTCACGGTCAATAACCAACAGCGGGACCTGGATGCCCATATTGGTTCCTACATATTCTCGAAGATCTTTATCGGTCGGACCGCATAACAACATCGTTGTTCCCTTTGTCATTGGTATGTTACTTGCCGAGATTCGATCGTCGGTATCAATACCTAGTTCAATCTCGTTACGGCAAGTCTCTTTACTCGTTCCGTAATACATCATCTCACAACTAACTCATTAGTTGTAGTGCTTGCAAGGCTTGATGATGTGCATTACCGAGAGGGCAGAGATACCTCTCCGACAATCGGAGTGACAAAACCTAATCTCAAATCGCCAACCCAACATCGCCTTTGGAGACACTGTAGTACTCCTTTATAATCACCCGATTCGTTGTGGCGTTTGGTAGCACCAAAGTGTTCCTCCGTAGCACGGAGTTGCATAATCTCATAGTTACGAGGAACATGTATAAGTCATGGATAAAAGCGGTAGCAACATACTAAGCGATCGTGTGCTAAGCTAAGGGAATGGGTCATGTCAATCAGATCATTCTACTAATGATGTGACCTTGTTAATCAAATAACAACTCCTTGTTCATGGTCGGAAACATAACCATCTTTGATTAACAAGCTAGTCTAGTAGAGGCATACTAGTGACATGTTGTTTGTCTATGCATTCACACATGTATCATGTTTCCGGTTAATACAATTCTAGCATGAATGATAAACATTTATCATGAAATAAGGAAATAAATAATAACTTTATTATTGCCTCTAGGGCATATTTCCTTGATCTCCCACTTGCACTAGAGTCAATAATCTAGATCACATAGTAATGATTCTAACACCCATGGAGTCTTGGTGCTGATCATGTTTTGCTCGTGGAAGAGGCTTAGTCAATGGTCTCGCAACATTCAGATCCGTATGTATCTTGCAAATCTCTATGTCTCCGTCTGGACTAAGTCCGGATGGAATTGAAGCGTCTCTTGATGTGCTTGGTCCTCTTGTGAAATCTGGATTCCTTCGCTAAGGCAATGGCTCGATATTGTCACAGAAGATTTTCATTGGACCCGATGCACTAGGTATGACACCTAGATCGGATATGAACTCCTTCATCCAGACTCCTTCATTAGCTGCTTCCGAAGCTGCTATGTATTCCGCTTCACATGTAGATCCCGCTACGACGCTTTGTTTAGAACTGCACCAACTGACAGCTCCTCCGTTTAGTGTAAATACGTATCCGGTCTGCGATTTAGAATCGTCCGGATCAGTGTCAAAGCTTGCATCAACGTAACCGTTTACGATGAGCTCTTTGTCACCTCCATATACGAGAAACATATCCTTAGTCCTTTACGGTATTTGGGATGTTCTTGACCGCTGTCGATGATCCACTCTGGATTACTTTGGTACCTCCTGCTATGCTTATAGCAAGGCACACATCAGTGCAGTACACAGACATTGCATACATGATAGAGCCTATGGCTGAAGCATAGGAACATCTTTCATTTTCTCTCTATCTTCTGCGGTGGTCGGGCATTGAGTCGACTCAACTTCACACCTTGTAACACGGCAAGAACCCTTTCTTTGCTTGATCCATTTTGAACTTCTTCAAAACTTTTGTCAAGGTATGTGCTTTGTGAAAGTCCAATTAAGCGTCTTGATCTATCTCTATAGATCTTAATGCCCAATATGTAAGCAGCTTCACGAGGTCTTTCATTGAAAAACTCTTATTCAAGTATCCCTTTATGCTATCCAGAAATTCTATATCATTTCCGATCAGCAATATGTCATCCACATATAATATCGAAATGCTCTGAGCTCCCACTCACTTTCTTGTAAATCTGAGGCTTCTCCAAAAGTGCATACAAACCCAAATGCTTTGATCACACTATCAAAGCGTTTATTCCAACTCGAGATGCTTGCACCAGTCCATATATGGATCGCTGGAGCTTGCACACTTTGTTAGCTCCTTTGGATCGATAAAACCTTCGGTTGCATCATATACAACTCTTCTTCCGTAAATCCATTCAGAATGCAGTCTTTACATCCATTTGCCAAATTTCATAATCATAAAATGCGCAATTGCTAACATGATTCGGACGGACTTAAGCATCGCTACGGGTGAGAAGGTCTCATCGTAGTCAATCCCTTGAACTTGTCGAAAACCTTTTGCGACAAGTCGAGCTTTATAGACGATAACATTACCGTCGTCGGTCTTCTTCTTGAAGATCCACTTGTTTTCTATTGCTTGCCTACCCTCGGGCAAGTCAACCAAAATCCACACTTTGTTTTCATACATGGATCCCATCTCGATTTCATGGCCTCAAGCCATTTTGCGGAATCTGGGCTCACCATCGCTTCTTCATAGTTCGAGGTTCATCATGATCTAGTAGCATGACTTCCGAACAGGATTACCGTACCACTCAGTGCGGATCTTACTCTGGTTGATCTACGAGGTTCTGCAGTAACTTGATCTGAAGTTTCATGATCAACATCATCAACTTCCTCACTACTTGGTGTAGGTGTCTCGAAACTGGTTTCGCGACGAGCTACTTTCAAGTAAGGGAGAAGGTACTATTACCTCATCAAGTTCCACTTTCCTCCCACTCACTTCTTTCGAGAGAAACTCCTTCTCTAGAAAGGATCCATTCTTAGCAACAAATGTTTTGCCTTCGGATCTGTGATAGAAGGTGTACCCAACTGTTTCCTTTGGGTATCCTATGAAGACACATTTCTCGATTTGGGTTCGAGCTTATCGGGTTGAAGCTTTTTCACATAAGCATCGCATCCCCAAAGCGACAACTTTGGTTTCTTGCCAAACCACAGTTCATAAGGTGTCGTCTCAGCGGATTTCGACGGTGTTCTATTCAGTGTGAATGCGGCCGTCTCTAGAGCATAACCCCAAAACGATAGCGGTAAATCTGAAGAGACATCATAGATCGTACCATATCTAGTAAAGTACGATTCGACGTTCGGACACACCATTACGTTGTGGTGTTCGGGTGGCGTGAGTTGCGAAACTATTCGCATTGTTTCAAATGTAGACCAAACTCGTAACTCAAATATTCACCTCCACGATCGATCGTAGAAACTTAATTTTCTTGTTACGATGATTTTCAACTTCACTCTGAAATTCTTTGAACTTTTCAAACGTTTGGACTTATGTTTCATTAAGTAGATATACCCATATCTGCTTAAGTCATCTGTGAAGGTGAGAAAATAACGATATCCGCCACGAGCCTCAACATTCATCGGACCACATACATACGTATGTATGATTTCCAACAAATCCGTTGCTCTCTCCATAGTACCGGAGAACGGTGTTCTAGTCATCTTGCCCATGAGGCACGGTTCATAAGTGCCAAGTGATTCATAATCAAGTGACTCCAAAAGTCCATCAAGATGGAGTTTCTTCATGCGCTTTACACCGATATGACCTAAACGGCGAAGCCACAAATAAGTTGCACTTTCATTATCAACTCTGTATCTTTTGGTTTCAACATTATGAATATGTGTATCACTACTATCGAGATTCATCGAAATAGACCACTCCTCAAGGGTGCATGACCATAAAAGATATTACTCATATAAATAGAACAACCATTATTCTCTAATTTAAATGAATAACCGTCTCGCATCAAACAAGATCCAGATATAATGTTCATGCTCAACGCAGCACCAAATAACAATTATTTAGGTCTAAAACTAATCCCGAAGGTAGATGTAGAGGTAGCGTGCCGACCGCGATCACATCGACTTTGGAACCATTTCCCACGCGCATCGTCACCTCGTCCTTTGCCGGTGTTAAGCAATCCGTAGTCCTGTTTGAGTTGCAAATATTAGCAATGAACCGATATCAAATACCGTGTACTATCTGCGAGCTCTAGTAAGGTACACATCAATAACATGTATATCACATATACATTTGTTCACCTTGCCATCCTTCTTATCCGCCAAATACTTGGGGCAGTTCCGCTTCGGTGACGATCGCTTGCGGTAGAAACACTCGATTTCAGGTTTAGGGCCAGACTTGGGTTTCTTCTCTGAGCGACAACTTGCTTGCTGTTCTTCTTGAGATTCCTTCTTCTTCCCTTTGCCTTTCTTCTTGAAACTAGTGGTCTTATTGACCATCAACACTTGATGCTCCTTCTTGATTTCTACCTCCGCAGCCTTTAGCATTGCGAAGAGCTCTGTATAGTCTTTACTAACCCTTGCATATTATAGTTCATCACGAAGCCTTTGTAGCTTGGTGGCGTGATTGGAGAATTACATCAATGACACAATCATCCGGAAGATTAACTCCCAATTGTGTCAAGTGATTATAGTACCCGGACATTACGAGTATATGCTCACTAATGTAACTGTTCTCCTCCATCTTGCAGCTATAGAACTTATTGGAGACTTCATATCTCTCAATCCGGGCATTCTGTTGGAATATTAACTTCAACTCTGGAACATCTCATATGCTCCATGACGTTCAAAACGTCGTTGAAGTCCCGGTTCTAAGCCGTAAAGCATGGCACATTGAACTATAGAGTAGTCATCGACTTTGCTCGCCAGACGTTCACAACATCCGGCGTTGCTCCAAAGAAGCGAGCTGTCACCTAGCGGTGCATCGGGGCGTAGCTCTTACGTGCAGCAATGAGGATAATCCTCGAGTTACGGACCCGATCCGTGTAATTGCTACCATCATCTTTCAACTTTGCTTTCTCAAGGAACGCATTAAAATTCAACGGAACAACAAAGACGAGCCATCTATCTACAATCAAACATAAACAAGCAAGATACTATCAGTACTAAGTTCATGATAAATTTAAGTTCAATTAATCATATTACTTAAGAACTCCCACTTAGAAAGACATCTCTCTAGTCATCTAAGTGATCACGTGATCCAAATCAACTAAACCATAACCGATCATCACGTGAAATGGAGTAGTTTTCAATGGTGAACATCTTATGTTGATCATATCTACTATATGACTCACGCTCGACCTTTCGGTCTCCGTGTTCCGAGGCCATATCTGCATATGCTAGGCTCGTCAAGTATAACCCGAGTATTCTGCGTGTGCAAAACTGGCTTGCACCCGTTGTAGATGGACGTAGAGCTTATCACACCCGATCATCACGTGGTGTGCGGGCACGACGAACTTTGGCAACGGTGCATACTCGGGGAGAACACTTCTTGATAATTTAGTTGAGAGATCATCTTATAATGCTACCGTCAATCAAAGCAAGATAAGATGCATAAAAGGATAAACATCACATGCAAATCAATATAAGTGATATGATATGGTCATCATCATCTTGTGCTTCACGATCCCCATCTTGTAGCACCACCATGATCACCATCGTCACCGCGCGACACCTTGATCTCCATCGCAGCATCGTTGTCGTCTCGCCAAACTTATGCTACTACGACTATCGCTACCGCTTAGTGATAAAGTAAAGCATTACAGGCGATTGCATTGCATACAATAAAGCGACAACCATATGGCTCCTGCCGATTGCCGATAACCGGTTACAAAACATGATCATCTCATACAATAAAATATAGCATCACGTCTTGACCATATCACATCACAACATGCCCTGCAAAAACAAGTTAGGCGTCCTCTACTTTGTTGTTGCAAATTTTACGTGGCTGCTACGGGCTTAAGCAAGAACCAGTCTCACCTACGCATCAAAACCACAACGATACTTCGTCAAATAGACTCCGTTTAACCTTCTCAAGGACCGGCGTAGCCACACTCAGTTCAACTAAAGTGAGAGAGACAGCACCCACGGTCACCTTTAAGCAGCGAGTGCTCGTGGCGGTGAAACCAGTCTCGCGAAGCGTCACGCGTAATGTCGGTCCTGGGCCGCTTCATCTCACAATACCGCTGAACCAAAGTATGACATGCTGGTAGGTAGTATGACTTGTATCGCCCACAACTCACTTGTGTTCTACTCGTGCAAAACATCAAACCATAGAAAAACCTAGGCTCGGATGCCACTGTTGGGGAACGTAGTAATTTCAAAAAATTTCCTACGCACACGCAAGATCATGGTGATGTATAGCAACGAGAGGGGAGAGTGTTGTCTACGTACCCTCGTAGACTGAAGCGGAAGCGATCACAACGTAGAGGAAGTAGTCGTACGTTCTCCTCGCGATCCGACCGATCCCGGCGCCGTTACTCCGGCGCCCCCGAGTTCTTGACACACGTACAGCTCGATGACGTCCCTCGTACTCCGATCCAGCCGAGTGTCGAGGGAGAATTCCACAAGACGACGGCGTGGTGACGATCTTGATGTTTCACGGTAGCAGGGCTTCGCCTAAGCTTCATGACAGTATAACCGAGGTGGAATATGGTGGAGGGGGCACCGACACGGCTAAGGAACGATCTAAAGATCAACTTGTGTGTTCCAAGGTGCCCCCTGCCCCGTATATAAAGGAGGGAGGGGAGGCCGGCCGGCCCTAGAGGAGGCGGCGGAGGAGTCCTACTCCTCAGGGAGTAGGACTCCCCCTTCCTAGTTGGACTAGGTTTGGGTGAGGGAAGAGGAAAGGGCGCCGCCTCCTTGTCCTATTCGGACTGGGGGGAGAGGCGCGCCACCTCCTGGCCGCCCCTCCTCTTTTCCCTCAAGGCCCACCGAGGCCCATTTACCTCCCGGGGTTCAGGTAACCTCCGGTTTCCGATAAATTCCGTTTTCCGGAACCATTCGAACTCCAAACATAGGCTTCCAATATATCAATCTTTATGTCTCGACCATTTCGAGACTCCTCGTCATGTCCGTGATCACATCCGGGACTCGAACTTCTTCGGTACATCAAAATACATAAACTCATAATAAGCATCGCCATCGAAACCTTAAGCGTGCGGACCCTACGGTTCGAGAACAATGTAGACATGACCTAGAACTATTCACGGTCAATAACCAACAGCGGGACCTGGATGCCCATATTGGTTCCTACATATTCTACGAAGATCTTTATCGGTCAGACCGCATAACAACATCGTTGTTCCTTTGTCATTGGTATGTTACTTGCCCGAGATTCGATCGTCGGTATCCAATACCTAGTTCAATCTCGTTATCGCAAGTCTCTTTACTCGTTCCGTAATACATCATCTCACAACTAACTCATTAGTTGTAGTGCTTGCAAGGCTTCGATGATGTGCATTACCGAGAGGGCCCAGAGATACCTCTCCGACAATCGGAGTGACAAAACCTAATCTCGAAATCGCCAACCCAACATCGCCTTTGGAGACACCTGTAGTACTCCTTTATAATCACCCGATTACGTTGTGACGTTTGGTAGCACCAAAGTGTTCCTCCGTAAACGGAGTTGCATAATCTCATAGTTACAGGAACATGTATAAGTCATGGATAAAAGCAGTAGCAACATACTAAACGATCGTGTGCTAAGCTAATGGAATGGGTCATGTCAATCAGATCATTCTACTAATGATGTGACCTTGTTAATCAAATAACAACTCCTTGTTCATGGTCAGGAAACATAACCATCTTTGATTAACAAGCTAGTCTAGTAGAGGCATACTAGTGACATGTTGTTTGTCTATGCATTCACACATGTATCATGTTTCCGGTTAATACAATTCTAGCATGAATGATAAACATTTATCATGAAATAAGGAAATAAATAATAACTTTATTATTGCCTCTAGGGCATATTTCCTTCATATGAAACTAGAAGTACTTTGTAGGTGTTTTCGGGTAAGCTTGCAAGAAACTAAAGAACACGTAAATATAAACTAGGGGCTGTTTACATAAAGATGCAATAAAGTAAATACAGCGAGTGTGGAAAAGTGGTGGTCGAAGTTGTGGAATTGTCCCTAAGCAACTGACTACGTTACTAGACCAGTAGTCACTATTGCAATTCTATTTGAGGGAGAGGCATAAGCTAACATACTTTCTCTACTTGGATCATATGCACTTATGATTGGAACTCTAGCAAGCATCCGCAACTACTAAAGATTCATTAAGGTAAAACCCAACCATAGCATTAAAGCATCAAGTCCCTTTTTATCCCATACGCAAACAACCTACTTACTAAGGTCTGTGCTTCTGTCACTCACGCCACCCACCATAAGCAAATCATAAACATATTGCAAACCCTACAGCGGGAATCCCTCACGCTTGCGCGACACGGAGGGCACAATAGGACAGCACCAATAAAACATGCAACTCAAATCAGTCATAGCAATTCATCAATCACCGATAGGACCATAGAAATCTACTCAGACATCATAGGATGGCAACACATCATTGGAAAATAATATGAAGCATAAAGCACCATGTTCAAGTAGAGGGTACAGCGGGTTGCGGGAGAGTGGACCGCTGGATATAGATGGGGGAAGATGATGGAGATGTTGGTGAAGATGACGGCGGTGTTGGTCAAGATCGCGGTGATGATGATGGCCCCCGGCGGCGTTCCGGCGCCACCGGAAGCAAGGGGGAGAGAGGCCCCCTTCTTCTTCTTCTTCCTTGACCTCCTCCCTAGATGGGAGGAGGGTTTCCCCTCTGGTCCTTGGCTCCCATGGCTTGGGAGGGGCGAGAGCCCCTCCGAGATTGGATCTATCTCTCTATTTTTGTGTTCTATTCTGGCTCTGTTTCACCGTTTCACGTATATATGGAGATCCGTAACTCCGATTGGCCTGAAACCTTCGTCGTGATTTTTTTTCCGAATATTAGTTTTCTTGCGGGAAAAGAATAGCATCAACCGCCTTACGGTGGGCTCACGAGGGTAGGGGGCGCGCCCCCTACCTCATGACCACCTCGGGCACCGTCTCGCGTGGATTTTTTTTTTTCGTATTTTTCCATATTTTCCAAAAATAAGCTCCGTCCGTTTTTATCCCGTTTGGACTCCGTTTGATATGGATATTCTGCGAAACATAAAACATGCAATGCACGAGAACTGCACGGCCTTTGGATCAATAAGTTAGTCCCAAAAATAATATAAAAAGTTGCCAAAAAGTATATGAAAGTGAATAATATTGGCATGGAACAATCAAAAATTATAGATACGACGGAGACGTATCAACATCGCGAAGCTTAATTCCTGCTCGTCCTCGAGTAGGTAAATGATAAAAAAGGAATTATTTTTGATGTGGAATGCTACCTAGCATAATCTTGATCATATGTCTAATCATGGCATGAATATTAAGACATGAGTGATTCAAAGCAATAGTCTATCATTTGACATAAAAACGACAATACTTCGAGCGTACCAATAAAGCAATCATGTCTTTTCAAGACAATAAGGCCAAAGCAAGCTTATCCCTACAAAATCATACAGTTTGTCCATGCTTCATTTTCATCACACAAAATGCCCCCATCATGCACAACCCCGATGACAAGCCGAGCAATTGGTTCATACTTTTTAACGCGCTTCAGCTTTTTCAACCCTCACGCAATACATGAGCACAAGCCATGGATATAGCACTATAAGTGGAATAGAATATAATGATGGAGGTTATGTGGAGAAGACACAAAAGGAGAAAGTCTCACATCGACGCGGCTAATCAACGGGCTATGGAGATGCCCATCAATTGATGTCAATGCGAGGAGTAGGGATTGCCATGCAACGGATGCACTAAGAGCTAAAAGTGTATGAAAGCTCAACAAAAGAAACTAAGTGGGTGTGCATCCAACTTGCTTGCTCATGAAGACCTAGGGCATTTGAGGAAGCCCATCGTTGGAATATACAAGCCAAGTTCTAATAATGAAAATTCCCACTAGTATATGAAAGTGACAACATAGGAGACAATCTATATGAAGAACATGGTGCTACTTTGGAGCACAAGATATGAGACTCACTACATGAAGAACATGGTTCTACTTTGAAGTACAAGTGTGGAAAAGAGATAGTAACATTGCCCCTTTTCTCTTCTTTCTTTTTTTTGGGTGGGCTTCTTTGGCCCCCTTTTTTATTTAGGCTTCTTTGGCCTTTCCTTTTTTTTCTTTTTTTATGGGGCAATGTTCTATAATGATGATCATCACACTTTTATTTACTTACAACTCGATATTACAACTCGATACTGGAACAAAGATATGACTCTATATGAATGCTTCCAGCGATGTACCAGGATGTGCAATGATCTAGCGTAGCAATGATATCAAAAAACGGACAAGCCATGAAAACATCATGCTAGCTATCTTACGATCTTGCAAAGCAATATGACAATGAATGCTCAAGTCATGAATATGATGATGATGAAAGTTGCATGGCAATATATCTCGGAATGGCTATGGAAATGCCATGATAGGTAGGTGTGGTGGCTGTTTTGAGGAAGATATAATGACGCTTATGTGTGATAGAGTGTATCGTATCACAGGGTTTGGATGCACCGGCAAAGTTTGCACCAACTCTCAAGATGAGAAAGGGCAATGCACGGTACCGAAGAGGCTAGCAATGATGGAAAGGTAAAAGTGCGTATAATCCATGGACTCACATTAGTCATAAAGAACTCATATAATTGTTGCAAAAGTTTATTAGCCCTCGAAGAAAAGTACTACTACGCATTCCCCCAGGGGGATAGATTGGTAGGAAAAGACCATCGCTCATCCCCGACCGCCACTCATAAGGAAGACAATCAAAGAAACACCCCATGCTTCAAATTTGTCACACAACGGTTACCATACGTGCATGCTACGGGACTTGCAAACCTCAACACAAGTGTCTCTACAATCCACAACCACCCACTGGCATAACTCTAATATCACCATCTTTATATTGCAAAACTATTGCAAGGAATCAAACATATCATATTCAGCGATCTACAAGTTTATGTAGGATTTTATGACTAACCATGTGAATGACCAATTCCTGTCATCTCTCTAAATGGATATAAGTGAAGCAAGAGAGTATAATTCTTTCTACAAAAGATATGCCCACGCTCTAACAAATATAAGTGAACAAAAAGAGCATTCTACAAATGGCGGTTTTCTATTTGAAGAAAAACAGGCAATCCAAACTTCAAATGATATAAGTGAAGCACATGAAGCATTCTATAAAGCCACACTCAAAAGATTTAAGTGAAGTGCAATGAGAATTCTATAAATCAACCAAGAATTATCTCATACCAGCATGGTGCATAAAATAAAAATGAAAACTAAATGCAAAAGACGCTCCAAGGCTTGCACATAATGCATGAACGAAACGAATTCGAAAACATACCGATACTTGTTGAAGAAAGAGGGGATGCCTCCCCAGCATCCCCAAGCTTAGACGCTTGAGTCTCCTTGAATATTTACTTGGGGTGCCTCGGGCATCCCCAAGCTTGAGCTCTTGCCTTTCTTCCTTCTTCTCACATCGAGACATCCTCGATTAGACACTACATCCACACAAAACTTCAACAGCAAACTCGGTAAGATCCGTTAGTATAATAAAGCAAATCACCACTCTAAGTATTGTTGCAAACCAATTCATATTTTGTTTTTGCATTGTGTCTACCGTAATATAACTTTTTCATGGCTTAATCCACTGATATAAATCGATAGTTTCATCAAAACAAGCAAACTATGCATCAAAAACAGAATCTATCAAAAACAGAACAGTCTGTAGCAATCTGAACATCCACCATACTTCTGGTACTCCAAAAATTCTACCAAAATTAGGAAAAATAAAAAAGTTGTACATAAAGACAGTGCAAAAGGAATCAGAACGATTTGACGTTCCAGTTAAAAATTTAAAATCACACACTAAAGCCAAAGTTTCTGTCCTGCACCGCACAAACCAACAAACATTGTAAACATCCTAAAGGCAAACCTTGGCACATTATTTTTATAATACAATGGAATTATACAAGGGGATAATTATTTTTATTGAAAAGTTTCTGTAATTAAGATTCACAAACTTCCCATGGGCATGAACAAAGTTCAAGGACGTCCCCCACTTTCACAAAGCTCGTCTCTCTCACTTTCACTTCTCTTTTTGAAAAGTTTTCAGGTTCCCCTCTTTATTTTTTTGTTTTTAAACTATATGAAAGCACTCAACAGAAATAAATGACTCTCTAAAACTTCCGGGTTGTCTCCCTGGCAGCGCTTTCTTTAAAGCCATTAAGCTAGGCATTTAGTGCTCAAGTAATGAATCCACCTAGATCCCAAGGTATATCAAAGCCAATTTTAATTAATAATGATTTGTAATTTAGCAGTGAGCACAAAGTAACATAAATCATGTAATGACGAAGTCTAACTCTCTTCCTATGCATCGGCATGTCATAAAAGAATAATTCATGCACACATAGTAAAGGCCAATGCATAGTATAAGCAGTTTCTTGCAATTCTATCGTGTTGGAAACATAGAGAGGTAGAGATATAGTTACTCTCTCATAATAATTGCAAGTAGGAGCAGCAAGCACATGCATATTATATTCATCAAAATCATCATGTGTAGTAGTAAAAGGCAACCCATCAATATGATCCTTAATAAGTGCAAGCTTCTCCGATATAGTGTAGTCGGGAGAATTCAAAAAGATAATAGGACTATCATGCGCGGGTGCAATAGCAACAATTTCATTGATAACATAAGGAACTATAGCAAGTTCATCTCCATAAGCATAATTCATATTGTCATCTTGGCCACAAGCATAGCAATCATCATCAAAAAGGGATATTTCAAGGGAATCAACGGGATCATAACAATCATCATAGCAATCATCCTTCGGTAAGCACGAAGGGGAACTAAACAGTGTATGAGTTGAAGAGTTACTCTCATTGGAAGGTGGGAACGGGTGATCAATCCGCTCTTCCTCCTTTTGTTCTTCGCTCTTCTCATCATCTTTTTCATCCAATGAGCTCACAGTTTCATCAATTTCCTCTTCCATAGGATCCTGCAAAATATTAGTCTCTTCTTGGACAGCGGGGTAAGCCTCGATATATTGTTTAACATAGGCATTAGAAGCATAATTCTCATAACAATATTCAAGTATGGCAAAATTTTCAGATTTGTAAAGAGTAGCATCATACTTTTCAATCAAAGTAGCAATTTCAAAAGCACAAGCAACAAATTCTTCAATTTGTTGAACATCATAGTAACTATAAACACCTTTAGCATACGAAGATAAGATCCCATTATCAATAAACTCACATTGGTAGGGAAGCTGTTTTTTAGGGTTTTCAGAACAACAAGTAAAATCATATTCCCAACATAAATTCCAAGCATAGCATTGCAAACGTTGAATTTGACCCCATAATAGTTTCCCTTTTTCAGATATACGGTGTCGCACATAACAAGCATGCTCATCTAAAGATTTGCCCTCAACTAAGCTAGTTGGGGTTTCAGCACGAGCACATAGGGATCAAAGATGATCCAAGTAATAAGCTTCAGCAGTGTGATTGATTTTGAGTGGTTCTTCAACCATTGGTCAGCAGGTACAACTATTTTTTTGGTATTTTGTGTTTCCTACCCATGACTAAAGATAGAAAACAACTAAGGACAGCAAATAAAAATTACTTAGTGATAAAGCAAACAAGCACACACGAGAATATTCACTCCACGCTATTGCTCCCCGGCAACGGCGCCAGAAAAAGGTCTTGATAACCAAGTATAGGGGATAGTTGTAGCCTCTTTCGATAAGTAAGAGTGTCGAACCCAACGAGGAGCTAAAGGTAGAACAAATACTCTCTCAAGTCCTATCGGCCACTGATACGACTCTACGCACGCTTGACGTTCGCTTTACCTAGAACAAATATGAAACTAGAAGTACTTTGTAGGTGTTTTCGGGTAAGCATGCAAGAAAGTAAAGAACACGTAAATATAAACTAGGGGCTGTTTACATAAAGATGCAATAAAGTAAATATAGAGAGTGTGGAAAAGTGATGGTAGGAGTTGTGAAATTGTCCCTAAGCAACAGACTACGTTACTAGACCGGTAATCGCTATTGCAATTCTATTTGAGGGAGAGGCATAAGCTAACATACTTTCTCTACTTGGATCATATGCACTTATGATTGGAACTCTAGCAAGCATCCGCAACTACTAAAGATTCATTAAGGTAAAACCCAACCATAGCATTAAAGCATCAAGTCCCCTTTTATCCCATACGCAAACAACCTACTTACTCGGGTATGTGCTTCTGTCACTCACGCCACCCACCATAAGCAAATCATAAACATATTGCAAACCCTACAGCGGGAATTCCTCACGCTTGCGCAACACGGAGGGCACAATAGGACAACACCAATAAAACATGCAACTCAAATCAATCATAGCAATTCATCAATCACCGATAGGACAATAGAAATCTACTCAGACATCATAGGATGGCAACACATCATTGGAAAATAATATGAAGCATAAAGCACCATGTTCAAGTAGAGGGTACAGCGGGTTGCGGGAGAGTGGACCACTGGATATAGATGGGGTAAGGTGATGGAGATGTTGGTGAAGATGACGGCGGTGTTGGTGAAGATCGTGGTGATGATGATGGCCCCCGGCGGCGTTCCGGCGCCACTGGAAGCAAGGGGGAGAGAGGCCCCCTTCTTCTTATTCTTCCTTGACCTCCTCCCTAGATGGGAGGAGGGTTTCCCCTCTGGTCCTTGGCTCCCATGGCTTGGGAGGGGCGAGTGCCCCTCCGAGATTGGATCTATCTCTCTGTTTCTGCGTTCTATTCTCGCTCTGTTTCACCGTTTCGCGTATATATGGAGATCCGTAACTCCGATTGGCCTGAAACCTTCGCCGTGATTTTTTTCCGAATATTAGCTTTCTTGCGGCAAAAGAATAGCATAAACCGCCTTACGGTGGGCTCACGAGAGTAGGGGGCGTGCCCAGGGGGCAGGCGCGCCCCCTACCTCGTGACCACCTCGGGCACCGTCTCGCGTGGATTTTTCTTCCGTATTTTTCCATATTTTCCAAAAATAAGCTCCGTTCATTTTTTATCCCGTTTGGACTCCGTTTGATATGGATACTCTGCGAAACATAAAACATGCAACAGACAGGAACTGGCATTGGGCACTGGATCAATAAGTTAGTCCCAAAAATAATATAAAAAGTTGCCAAAAAGTACATGAAAGTGAATAATATTGGCATGGAACAATCAAAAATTATAGATACGACGGACACGTATCACGCATGCACCCGGGCGACATCGCCAAGACGGCGTTTCGGACTCATCACGACCACTTCATGTTTTTCGTGATGCCCTTTGGTCTCTCCAACGCCCGGGCGACCTTCCAGGCTCTGATGAACGATGTCCTCCGGCCCTACCTACGTCGGTTTGTGCTCGTTTTATTTGATGACATTCTTATCTACAGCGCCTCTTGGCCGAAGCACCTTCAGCACGTCGCCATCGTCTTCAACAAGCTTTGGGCGCACCATCTTCATCTTAAGCGCTCGAAGTGCTCGTTCGGGACGCTGTCTGTCGCCTACCTCGGCCACGTCATCTCGGCCGACGGGGTTGCCATGGATGCCGACAAGGTGGCGGCCGGCGCAGCTTGGCCGACGCCGCAATCGCCGCGGGCTCATCGCGGTTTTCTGGGCCTCGTGGGCTACTACCGGAAGTTTATCCGGGAGTTCGACCTCATCGCGTTTCCCCTCATGCACTTGCTGCACCGCGACGCTTTCGCTTGGGACGACGAGGCGACGGCGGCATTCAAGGCCCTCAAAGGGGCCCTCACGACGGGGCCCGTTCTTCGGATGCCGGATTTTGACCGCCCATTCATGGTGGACTGCGACGCCTCCGGTGTGGGGTTCGGCGTGGTGCTTCATCAGGGCGAGGGCCCTCTCGCCTTCATTAGCAGGCCTTTCGCTCCGCGCCATCTTTAGCTCGCGGCGTATGAGTGGGAGCTCATTGGCTTGGTGCAGGCGATGCGCCACTGGCGTCCCTATCTGTGGGGTCGGTCTTTCCAGATTCTCCCGGACCACTATAGCCTCAAGTTCTTGCTGGACCATAGGCCATCGACTGTGCCGCAGCACCAGTGGATCAGCAAGCTCTTCGGCTTCGACTTCTCCGTCGAGTATCACCCCGGTTGTCTTAACACCATGGCCGACGCCTTGTCTTGCCGAGACACCGACCACGACACCACTGTCACCGACGCTGAGGGGGCGGCGCTCTGCATCCGCTCTGGGCTGACCTTCGGCCTCTTCACCGACATTCGCCGAGCGACAACGACGGCGGCTGACGCCCTTCTTCTTTAGCAGCAGCTGGCTGCAGGCGACCTGGAGGAGCCCTAGAGCTTCACCGACGGCCTGCTCTTCCACGGGTGTCAGGTCTTTGTGCCGGCGCATGATGATCTCCGTCACCAGGTGCTGCTGCTGGCCCACTCAGCGGGCCATGAGGGTGTGCAGAAAACTCTCCATCGTCTTCGCGCTGACTTCTACATCCCTGGTGATCGGGCCCAGGTCCGTGACTGGGTTCGGTCTTGTGTGACGTGTCAGCGCAACAAGACGAAGATGCTATGACCGGCTGGTCTGCTCCAGCCCTTGGAGGTGTCGTCTCAGGTCCGGGCGGATATCTCCATGGACTTCATCGAGGGCCTCCCCAAGGTGGCCGGCAAATCGGTCATTCTCACGATGGTCGACCACTTCTCCAAGTATGCTCACTTCATCGCGCTCGGTCATCCCTACATGGCGGTGTCCGTG
This sequence comes from Aegilops speltoides, assembly GCA_021437245.1. NCBI lineage: Eukaryota > Viridiplantae > Streptophyta > Magnoliopsida > Poales > Poaceae > Aegilops > Aegilops speltoides. The sequence goes on from CM038142.1 coordinate 440,132,356, forward strand.
GCTCGGGCCTTCTTCGACGGGATCGTCCGCCTCCACAGGTTTCCCTCTTCGAGCGTCAGTGATCGGGACCCCGTGTTCACGGGGCATGTGTGGCGCGACCTCTTCAGGATGGCGGGCGTGAAGCTACGCCTGAGCACCGATAACCCACAAGTGTAGGGGATCGCAACAGCTTTCGAGGGTAAAGTATTCAACCCAAATTTATTGATTCGACACAAGGGGAGCCAAAGAATATTCTTGAGTATTAGCAGTTGAGTTATCAATTCAACCACACCTGGATAACTTAATATCTGCAGCAAAGCATTTACTATTTAGTAGCAAAAGTGGTATGATAATAACGGTAATGGAAGCAAAAGTAAAGATAAATGTTTTTGGGTTTTTGTAGTAGTTGTAACAGTAGCAACGGAAAAGTAAATAAGCGAAAAACAATATGTGAAAAGCTCGTGGGCAATGGATCAGTGATGGATAATTATGCCGGATGCGATTTCTCATGCAATAGTTATAACATAGGGTGATATAGAACTAGCTCCGGTTCATCAATGTAATGTAGGCATGTATTCCGTAAATAGTCATACGTGCTTATGGAAAAGAACTTGCATGACATCTTTTGTCCTACCCTCCCGTGGAAGCGGGGTCCTAGCAGAAACTAAGGGATATTAAGGCCTCCTTTTAATAGAGAACCAGAACAAAGCATTAGCACATAGTGAATACATGAACTCCTCAAACAACGGTCATCACCGAGAAGTATCCCTATTATTGTCACTTTGGGGTTGTCGGATCATAACACAAAATAGGTGACTATAGACTTGCAAGATAGGATCAAGAACACACATATATTCATGAAAACATAATAGGTTCAGAGCTGAAATCATGGCACTCTGGCCCTAGTGACAAGCATTAAGCATAGCAAAGTCATAGCAACATCAATCTCAGAACATAGTGGATACTAGGGATCAAACCCTAATAAAACTAACTTGATTACATGGTAAATCTAGCAAGCCTACGATGGAATTACTCACGCACGGCGATGAGCATCATGAAATTGGTGATGGAGGATGGTTGATGATGACGACGGCGATGAATCCCCCTCTCCGGAGCCCGAACGGACTCCAGATCAGCCCTCCTGAGAGAGATTAGGGCTTGGCAGCGGCTCCGTGTCGTAAAACGCGATGAAACTTTGTCTCTGATTTTTCTCACCGAACGTGAATATATGGAGTTGGATTTGAGGTCGGTGGAGGTCCAGGGGGGCCATGAGATAGGGGGGCGCGCCCTATAGGGGGGGCGCCCCTGTCTCGTGGACAGGCCCTGGGCCCCCTGGTGTATTTCTTTCGCCTAGAAATTCTTAATAATTCCAAAAAGTGCCTCCGTGGATTTTCAGGACATTCTGAGAACTTTTCTTTTCTACACATAAAACAACATCATGGCAGTTCTGCTGAAAACAGCGTCAATCCGGGTTAGTTTCATTCAAATCATGCAAGTTAGAGTCCAAAACAAGGGCAAAAGTGTTTGGAAAAGTAGATACGTTGGAGACGTATCAACTCCCCCAAGCTTAAACCTTTGCTTGTCCTCAAGCAATTCAGTTGATAAACTGAAAGTGATAAAGAAAAACTTTTACAAACTCTGTTTGCTCTTGTTGTTGTAAACATGAAAAGCCAGCATTCAAGTTTCAGCAAATATTATGAACTAACCATACTAACAATAACACCTAGGTCTCACAATTACTCATATCAATAGCATAATCAGCTAGCCAGCCATAATAATAAAACTTGAATGACAACACTTTCTCAAAATAATCATAACATGATATAACAAAATGGTATCTCGCAAGCCCTTTCTGAGACCGCAAAACATAAATGCAGAGCACCTTTAAAGATCAAGGACTGACTAAACATTGTAATTCATGGTAAAAGAGATCCAGTCATGTCATACCCAATATAAACCAATAGTAATGAATGCAAATGACAGTGTGCTCTCCAGCGGGTGCTTTTAATAAGAAGGGTGATGACTCAACATAAAAATAAATAGATAGGCCCTTCACAGAGGGAATCATGGATTTGTAGAGGTGCCAGAGCTCAATTTTAAAATAGAGATTGAATAACATTTTGAGCGGCATACTTTCACTGTCAACGCAACGACTATGAGATGGCCGTATCTTCCATACTACATGCATTATAGGCAGTTCCCAAACAGAATGGTAAAGGTTTATACTCCCCCAACCACCAACAAGCATCAATCCATGGCTTGCACGAAACAACGAGTGCCTCCAACATACAACAGCCCTAGAGGAGTTTTGTTTAATTATTTTGATTTGCTTTGATCTTTTTGGATATGGGACTGGGCATCCCGGTTACTGGCCCTTTCTCGTGAATGAGGAGCGGAGTCCACTCCTCTTGAGAATAACCCACCTAGCATGGAAGATATAGGCAGCCCTAGTTGTAACATGAGCTACTCGAGCATACAAAACAGAATTTCATTTGAAGGTTTAGAGTTTGGCACAGACAAATTTACTTAGAACGGCAGGTAAATACCGCATATAGGAAGGTATAGTGGACTCATATGGAACAACTTTGGGGTTTAAGGAGTTTGGATGCACAAGCAGTATTCCCGCTTTGTACAAGTGAAGGCTAGCAAAAGAATGGGAAGCGACCAACTGAGAGAGCGACAACAGTTGTAAACATGCATTAAAATTAATTTACACCGTGTACAATCATGAGTAGGATATAATCCACCATGAACATAAATATCATGAAGGCTATGTTGATTTGATTCAACTACATGCGTGAACATGTGCCAAGTCGAGTCACTCAATTCATTCAAAGGAGGATACCATCCCACCAAATCACATCATAATCATTCTAATAGCATGTTGGCACGCAAGGTAAACCATTATAACTCATAGCTAATCAAGCATGGCACAAGCAACTATAATCTCTAGATGTCATTGCGAATATGTTTACTTCATAATAGTTGACTCAGGAACGATGAATCATCATATTTACAAAAACAAGAGAGGTCGAGTTCATACCAGCTTTTCTCATCCCAATAAGTCCATCATATATCGTCATTATTGCCTTTCACTTGCACGACCGAACGATGTGTATAATAATAAGAGTGTACGTGCACTGGACTAAGCTAGAATCTGCAAGCATTCAACTCAAGAGAGAAGACAGGGTAATATGGGCTCTAAGTTAAATAAACAATCATGCATATAAGAGCCACTAAGCATTTTCAATATAGTCTTCTCGACCCCAAAAGGAAAGAAAAGAAAAGAAAACTATTTACACGGGAAAGCTCCCAACAAGTAAGAAGGAGAACTAGAAATCTTTTTGGGTTTTCATTTTAATTTCTACCACAAGCATGGAAATTAAACTAAGTATTTTTTTTGGTTTTTCTTAAAGTTTATCAAACACACAAGAAGAAAGCTAGAAAAAGGAATTTAAACTAGCATGGATAATACAATGAAAGAGAATGAGCACCGACGACTAGTGTATGATAATGAATGTAAAGTCGGTGAGAAATACGTACTCCCCCAAGCTTAGGCTTTTGGCCTAAGTTGGTCTAGTACCAAGGACCGCCGCTACTCTCCCCGGTGTAATGGGAGGTGTAATCAGGATACCACTGGCTGGTCATCTCTGGATCCCATCGATGATGATGCACGATAAGGGTCGATTCAGTTCCGCTCAGTTCGAGTTCGAGTAAAAGCTTGGGCTCGATGGTTGTTCATCGCTTCTGGCGTAACAAGAAAACTTTTTGCAAGCAAATCAAACAACAGAGGTGCAGGAAAAATAATAATCTCAATGTGTTTCTTATTAAATCTAAGTTTATACATGAGCATCTTTTCTTCGTTGTCAACAATAAACTTGTGTGCTACCATGCTCTTGTAATCTAAAATGTGAGGAGGCAATTTTATCTCCTCCTTCTCCGGTATCTTTCTTTTATTTGTGATAATATCCTTCATATACTTAGCATAAGGATTTACCTTGAGCTTATCAGTTAAGCGCACACGTAAGAAAATAGGTCTAATCATTTCAGCAAAGTGCTCAAAATCCTCATCATCCTTTAACTTGGATGGTTTAGGAGGAAAGGGCATGGGTTTCTGAACCCATGGTTCTCTTTCTTTACCGTGCTTCCTAGCAACAAAATCTCTCATATCATAACGTTGATTCTTTGATTGTGGGTTATCAAGATCAACAGCAGGTTCAATCTCTACATCATTGCTTTTGCTAGGTTGAGCATCAACAAACATTATTATTAACATTATCACTAGGTTCATGTTCATCACCTGATTGTGTTTCTGCATCAGCGATAGAAATATCATTTGGATTCTTAGGTGTGTCTATAGTAGGTTCACTAGAAGCATGCAAAGTTCTGTCGTTTTTCTTTTTCTTCTTTTTAGAAGAACTAGGTGCCTCTAAATTATTTCTCTAAGAATCTTGCTTGATTCTCTTAGGGTGGCCTTTAGGATACAAAGGTTCCTGAGTCATTCTATCAATTCTAGTAGCCACTCTAACAGACAAGTCATTTTTATTATTTAATTCTTCAAGCAAACCATTTTGAGCTTTGAGTACTTGCTCAGCTTGAGTAGCAACCATAGAAGCATATTTGCTAATGAGGTGAAGTTCATCTTTAACTCTAGCTAGATTATCACTTACACGTCCTATCTCGAAAGCATTATTCTTTAACTCTCTACCAACATAAGCATTAAAACATTCTTGTCTAGCCATAAAGTTATCAAATTCATCTAAGCACCGGCTATGAAATTTAGTAGAGGGAATTTCAACTTTATCATATCTATAGAGAGAATTTACCTTTACTACCTGTGTCGGGTTATCAAGACAATGTGGTTCTTCAGGCGGTATATTAAGACCATGTATTTCTTCAATAGGAGGTAAATTCTTAACATCTTCAGCTTTAATACCTTTTTCTTTCATTGATTTCTTTGCCTCTTGCATATCTTCGGGAATGAGAAATAAAACACCTCTCTTCTTCGGAGTGGGTTTAGGAATTGGCTCAGGAGTTGGCTCAATTGGTTCAGGAATTACTTTAGGAATTGGCCTGGGAAGAGTCCAATTATTTTCATTAGTCAACATATTATTCAATAATATTTCAGCTTCGTCGACTGTTCTTTCCCTGAAAACACAACCAGCACAACTATCCAAGTAGTCCTTGGAAGCATCGGTTAGTCCATTATAAAAGATATCAAGTATTTCATTTTTCTTAAGAGGATGATCAGTCAAAGCATTAAGTAATCGGAGAAGCCTCCCCCAAGCTTGTGGGAGACTCTCTTCTTTGATTTGCACAAAATTATATATTCCCCTCAAGGCAGCTTGTTTCTTATGAGCAGGGAAATATTTAGCAGAGAAGTAATAAATCATATCCTGGGGACTACACACACAACGAGGAGCAAGAGAATTATACCAAGTCTTAGCATCACCCTTTAATGAGAACGGAAATATCTTAAGGATATAAAAATAGCGATCATCATTAGTAAATAGGGTGGTTATATCATTCAACTTGGTAAGATGTGCCACAACAGTTTCAGATTCAAGGCCATAAAAAGGATCAGATTCAACTAAAGTAATAATTTCAGGATCAACAGAGAATTCATAATCCTTATCAGTAACACAAATAGGTGAAGTAGCAAAAGCAGGATCAGGTTTCATTCTAGCATTAAGAGACTGCTGCTCCCATTTAGCTAATAGTTTCTTAAGATCATATCTATCATTGCAAGCAAAGATTTCCCTAGCAGCTTCTTCATTCATAACATAACCCTTAGGAACAACAGGTAATACATAATCATTGGGAGAACCTTCATCATCACTATCATCAATAATAGCATCTTAAATATTTTCATTCCCCCTAACTATAGCAAGTTGTTCATCAAGAAATTCACCTAATGGCAAAGTAGTATCACGCACAGAAGTAGTTTCATCATGCATAGCAGAAGTGGCATCATCAATAACATGCGACATATCAGAATTCATAGTAGTAGCAGGTTTAGGTGTCGCAAGCCTACTAATAACGGAAGGAGAATCTAGTGCAGAGCTAGATGGCAGTTCCTTACCTCCCCTTGTAGTTGAGGGCAAAATCTTGGTTTTAGCGTCTTTCAAGTTCTTCATAGTGATCAACAGATATAAATCCCAAGTGACTCATAGAATAGAGCTATGCTCCCCTGTAACTGCGCTAGAAATTAGTCTTGATAACCCACAAGTGTAGGGGATCGCAACAGCTTTCGAGGGTAAAGTATGAAGGAAATATGCCCTAGAGGCAATAATAAAGTTGTTATTTATTTCCTCATATCATGATAAATGTTTATTATTCATGCTAGAATTGTATTAACCGGAAACATGATACATGTGTGAATACATAGACAAACATAACATCACTAGTATGCCTCTACTTGACTAGCTCATTAATCAAAGATGGTTATGTTTCCTAACCATAGACATGTGTTGTCATTTGATTAACGGGATCACATCATTAGGAGAATGATGTGATTGACATGATGTCATGGATTTGTCACGGCAGATGTCCTAGTGAAAGGACTTAGTCGTGGAGCCATCGCTACCGGTTTACTTGAAGGGGTTAAAGCGGACACAAAGACACGAGGGTTTATACTAGTTCGGCCCCTTCGATGAAGGTAAAAGCCTACGTCTAGTTGTGATGGAATTGATGTGGTCTCGATGGCTAGGGAGCAAACAAGCTTCGCCTAGGCTCTAGTTGTGGTTGTCTGTCTTGAACCGCTGCCGGGTCGTCCCCTTATATACACGGGTGACGCCCGTCGGTCCATAGAGTCCCAATCGGTTCATACTCATATCCCGGTTGGTATCTCTCTATTCCTAACTTACAATACAAGTTATACATCAGGCCGGTTTACGGCTACAGGTTCTAAACCGACTATAGGCCTTGGGCCTTCATCTGCTTATACCACTAATGAAGTTAACCCGGCCCAAGTAGGCCGGTTCACGCCTAGTGGTAATATCCCCAACATTAGGCCCCAGATTGATTTGAACCGGTTCATGTCAATCCTTCTCAATATCTTGTTTTGGACATCTTCTGGTAATTGGTAAACCGCCATGTCGTCATCATTCTTGGTTGCTGTAAACCGGCATGACGTCATCTTGAAATTTATCATTTATAACGCCCTCCTTTAATAATAGCTCCTGGATCCGCGCGCTTGACCTAACTCTCTTGCCTTATAAATAAGATCGAAGGGTCATCTCCTTTCTTTTCCCCTCGTCTCTTCTTCTTCGTCGTCCTTGCGTCGCTAGCCTTGGAGCTCCGCCGCCGCCGTCGACCTCTGCTTCGTCTTGGGCCACTGCATCAACCTGAACGTACCAGAGCACTGCGGTATCCTTCCGCATCTTCTCCGTTTCCAGTAAGCTTTCCTTTCTTCTTGACCTAGATCTGTTCTTAGGGTTCCATGTTCGTGCTGTGTTCGTCACTTGCTCATACTTGTTCTCTTACTCTTGAATGAATCTGTGAACCCCTGCTGTGTTTGGTAGTAATCTCTAAGCATCCGCCTGTAATTTCTCATTTAAGCCCATAGATCTTACGCACATACCCGCTCGATAGTTCACTTCCGTTCTGCCTTATTCTTCGGAATATTTTCTGTTTTTATGACTTGCTGTAGATCCGCGGCTGTAATAGGATCTTGTGAAACCTGTTTCTGCATACTTAGCCGTCCGCAACTTCAATTGCTTCCGATGCTTAGGTCAGGCGGTTTAACTTACCATAGAAAAAAGTTACTAAACCGGTATATACCATTAGTCCCCTGGTTGAACCGCCAGAATCCATATGATGCCGCATTGTAGAAGACCGGTTTATAGGTATTACCTCCGGTTTATCGTTGTTTAGATCAACACCTTCTTTTATCCAACATATTCTTGAGCCGGATCACTTATTTCTTGTAGATCTCACCATGGCCAAACAAGTATATGAGTGCAATTGGGTTCCCTCTCGCGTCACAGAATCTCAGTTGGATGATCTAGTCCTGATCGGTGCTTTAGACAATAAAGATACGATCCACTGGAGGGTTCTTGGAAATGAATGTCCTCCCACACCTCAGGAGGGAGAGGTTGTAGTCTTTGCAGATCACTTGGCCCGGGGCTTCAAACCGCCCGGTTCTAAATTTTACCGGGATGTGTTAGCCAATTTTCAGCCCCGTCCACAGGATATTGGCCCCAATTCTGTCACCAATCTATGTCACTTTCAAGTACTCTCTGAGGTATATCTTCAAGAGGAGCCTTCAGTCGAGTTATTTAGAGACCTCTTCCATTTAAACCGTCACACTGAATTTACCGACGGTCCCAATACAGAATTGGGCGGCATGGCCATTCAGAAGAGGAAGGAAATCACTTATCCCCACGTCAAACTCCATACTCATCCCAAGGAGTGGAATGCAACTTGGTTTTATTGCAAAGATACCTCTCCTGATAATGAAAATCCCTTGCCTGGCTTCCGTCCGGAACGGCTCAGCAACACTCACCCTTTTCCACAAAGACTGAGCACCAAAGAGAGAATTAAATATGCTCCGCAACTGTCCAAGCTCCGAGCCTTTATGGCCAACGGTTTAACGGGAATAGACCTTGCACGTTGTTGGATATCATGGAGCATCGCCTCTCGAGCAGCGCCCGGTTTGATGTGCAAATATACTGGTAGTGTCGATGACCCACTCCGACACACTAAAATCCAACTCTCCGACGATGAAGTCACAGATTCTGTGAAAAAGATGTTGAATGAACCGGAGCATCTCTGTGCTCAAACCGGTCTGCTTCCTTACTGCACCACCAACAAACCGCCAGTGGTAAAATTTTAATTGCTCTATTGTTGAATCTGTTACTGCCTTATTCGTCCGACATTTAATTACTGCTGATCCAGGGCGATAATCCGTTTTGGAGCAAGAAACTTCCACAAGACAAAACGGAGAAGGCAGGGCGATCAACCCGGCCCAAGACCAAGGTTATCAAGAAGCCAGCTCATAAGAGAAAGACCACTGCTTCATCTGATCCAGCTATTGATGATGATGTGGGTAACCCGGACCCTGAGGTAGAACTTGATTCACTTGGCTTAGTCTTTACACGCCTTATTGATGATGATGCTTGTCAGGACGACGCTGAAACCAGCAACACGGAAGTCGCTGAGGTAACTATTCTCTCTTCCGATTCAGAAATATTGCCTTTGCCAAAATTTCGCAAGGCAAACCGGAAAGTTAAATTTTCTCAACCTCTTGCTTATTTGGATCCCAAATTTCTTATGAAGACTCAACAACATGAAGCTCGCCAAGACAACCCGCATGTGGCTGGTAGTTACCTCTCGCGGTTACCAAACAGTCCGGTTCGAAAACGCCGCTTCGAGGTCTCCGACCTTTTTATTGATTTAAATCCTAAAGCGGGTTTCTTCCGTCAACCTCTTAATCCATCCGACTCCGATTATCAGGTTACTTCTCATTCATCTTCTGGTGAATCGTCGGCCACTCAGTTGCCTCCATTGAAAACGGTTCTTGGGTAAGCTAAGCTGAACATACGCTTCCAGTATGTTGTGTAATGGCTTATGCTGTTCCTTGACTCTTTGTTTTTCTTTCAGGCCAAACCTAAACCAAGCAAGAAGGCCGCTTTGGATAAAGCGGCTGAAGAAGATGTAGCCCCAGAACATGACAAAGTGCCAGATCTTGAAGTGTTTGCTCCTGAAGATATTCCCAATGATCCTCCTTTGCAAGACGATGCAATTCCCAAAGAGAGGCCTATTAATACTTCAGCCTCTGCTGACCCGCCTGCCAGCTCCGCCCGGATTGAGAAATCCCACAATCCTGCTGACAAACCGGCTGCACCAACACAAACCGCCGAGTCAAAATATGATGATGTTGTGATTACCGGTGTAGGCCGCTTTGAACCCGGGAATCCTGTTACCTTAACCAAGCATACTGTAAAGGAAGATTTTTCCAATCTGAACAAAGGAAAATGGGATGTTGAACTGGAGACATATGCTGCTCTGAGTGCCCAAGATCTTCATTCTGGCTATTTAAACCAGCTTTACACTAGCCGTGACTGTGAAGCTGGTCTTGTAAAGATGATGAGGGATAAATTTGAGGTAACTTACTTCTTTACTTACTACCATTGTATCAATCCTCCTAGCCCCCAAGGGTCGGTTTGTAACCTTCGTCAAACCGGGACTTGCATATGATTTTGAACACTTTGAAATCCATCAACATAGCTCCCAAGGGCCGGTTTAACTTAGCATAATTAAACCGGGGCTCCGATTGAAAACTACCCTTAGAACATAATTTGATCAAATAGCCATTAGGCCCCATGTGCCAAGTTGAATACCTGTATTGAGCTTGGGACTTTGCAATCTAGTAATATATGAAAATTGAAGGTGCATTAGCCCCCAAGTATCAGGCGTATAACTTTGTTATGTGGTTGATACTTCAATTTCAGAGACCGCTTGTTTAAAGCTAAATCTTTGTCAGTATGCAGCTGAGGTGAGAATCAAGGAGGACCGGATTGCCGATTTACAGAGACCTTGAAAACCCAACAGTGAAGCAGATAAGGCAAAGGAAGAATTGACCGGCTTTGAGCATCCTTGAACAGCTGAAGGAAGGCTTCAAGAAAGAGCGGGCTGATTGGGCCATTGAGAAGGCCGCTTTAACCAAAAGAGCGGAAAATGTCAAGCTGCCCTTAAACCGTGGTGGATGAACTTCTACCGTAAAGCGGCAAATACACTCCATGACCGCTGCAATCTTTGGTAAGCTCTTGTTAACTTCGTGATAATTTGAACTCTGCTGTAGTATAAATCCGGTTTGAGACCGTCCCTATATTGTTGTAGGCACACGATCGGGCACTTAGGAAGCGATGTGCGGAAGAAAGCGAAGGCTGCCTACACCTTAGTGGAACAATTATATACCGGAGCCAGCGGATCATCACCACAGCCTCTCATAACAACCCGCACCCTCTTTAATCGGGATACTCTTAACAGGTTGTCGATGCTTCCGGCCGGATTGAGGAGCTGAAAAATCCGCTGCTCGAACCGGAGCTATTAACGCCTTTGATCCGCAAAGGCATGGGTGCGATTCGACCACGTGGAAGCAGCTCAAGGCTATCCCAACTTTGAAGGAGGATGGCTCTGAATTTAACGAAGATGATTTGAGGGCCATAAACCGTGCAAGTCGCCCTCGGCTTGTCGAGAGCGAAGAGGCAGACTTGACGCATTATCAAGCGCAATACAACGATCGAACAAGCGAGTGCTGCCCCAACTCTTGAAGCGGAGAATCGATCCTCCAATCCGTAAGCACACTTACGCCCGATATTGAACCGTCTTCCCTGATCCATGAAGAGGCTGTTTTCCAAGCTTTAATGGGAATCGACTGGACCACTGTTGATTTCCAGCCAATGGGTAGAGACGAGGAAGCTGAAGCGGACGATGATGAGGAGCAGGCTTGAACCGGAAGCCGGTTTGGATAGCTGTCTTTGGCATCTTTCCAAAATAACAATGATCTTATTCGGGCACCGTGTTTGCCTTGTAATAGGATAGTTAATACTTCTATCTTGAATATGCCTTCGTGCATGAGCACTGAAGCTTTTGTTCGAAAAACCTCAACTTATATTTCCTGCAATCAGAAAAATTTGAACTTCGGTGGCGGTTATACCGCCAGCCGGTTTATGATCTTGATATTTGTATCAGTAATGTAACAAATAGGTGATACCAAATACCTGTCATGTCTGGTCATGAAGCTGGCTTAGCCAAGCTTGAAGCGGAGGTTTTATAAACCATTGTCGTCAACAAGGGGGGGAGAAAACAGCTCCCGTATAAACCGTACTGAATCGATACGAACCTCCATGATGTTAACAAGAAAAGGTAAACCGGGCATACTTCTCCGGATTAAAATGGAATCAAATCCATCGGCTGAACCGAAAAAAGGTGTTTGTTGACATAAAAGAAATCCAACAAAGACAAAGAACAAACAAGCCATGAAAATAACATGGAAGCAAAGGCAATGATAAAAACCATTTGCAAAAATATGCTATACTGAGCTGATCAGATGGTATTACCATGGTCGGACAGGACCAAGCCCCCAATAGGAGTGACAATGATTCAAGTCAGCCAGGTCCCCAAATGATTCGTGGCATATATGCCAATCAAGAGGCGTGGCAATGGTTCGGGTTCGACCAAGCCCCCAAGTGATTTTGTGGCCTTAGGCCGATCAAGAGGCGTGACTGGTTCAGACTTGACCATGTCCCCAAGTGATCTGGTGGCTGTCGCCTATCAAAAGGTGTCGCGTTGGTTCGGACACGACCAAGGCCCCAAGTGATATATCAAAAACAAATGTCAAGGGGTAAACCGGAGGCCGCTTTAAAAACAGAGCCACTCCATGTAACCACGCATGATAAGAAAGACAGAGACCCGCTTTATGAGGCTCCAGTTTTATTATATCAAAGAGAATATATACCTTTGTCATGATATGTACATAGATAGAGCCGATGGCTCAAGTGTAGTAAGGCGAAGATGAGCTATGTTCCACGGCTGTTGGTCTCCTCCTCGATGTGCGTGAGTCTTTATGCTCTTGAATATCAATCGATAATGCGACCCGTTGTGCGAGATACTTGCGACCATGAAAGGTCCCTCCCAAGGTGGGGATAACTTGTGCATATCTCGTGCGGTCTTGGATGAGTCGAAGCACCAAATCTCCTTCTTGAAAGGTTCGGTTCTAACCGGTGATTTGTGATAGCGGCGAAGATCTTGTTGGTAAATCGCCGAGCGGGCAGCCGCTATATCACGCTCCTCGTCAATGGGTCCAAAGCGTCTTGCCGTGCCGTCTCATTGTCTGCTTCAACATAAGCTGCCACACGAGGCGAATCGTGCCGGATATCACTAGGGAGAATTGCCTCTGCTCCGTAGACCATGAAAAATGGTGTGTATCCTGTGGATCGGTTTGGAGTAGTATTGATACTCCATAATACAGATGGTAGCTCTTCAACCCAACATCCTGGTGTTCTTTGCAATGGGACCATAAGCCGGGGTTTGATGCCTCGCAAGATCTCTTGATTAGCTCGTTCTGCCTGTCCGTTGGACTGGGGGTGTGCCACTGACGATACGTCAAGTCGGATGTGCTCACGTTCACAGAACTCCTTCATAGCGCCCTTGGATAAATTGGTACCATTGTCAATAATGATACTGTGTGGAAAGCCAAACCGGAAAATCACCTTTTTGATGAACTGCACTGCTGTTGCTGCGTCACACTTGCTGACAGGCTCCGGTTCAACCCACTTGGTAAATTTTTCAACTGCCACCAAAAGGTGGGTTTTCTTATCCTTGGATCTTTTAAAAGGTCCGACCATATCCAGCCCCCAAGTTGCAAACGGCCACGTTATTGGGATCATCCTCAATTCTTGAGCCGGCACATGAGCACGCCGTGAAAATTTCTGACATCCATCACACCGTTTAACCAAGTCCTCCGCGTCAGCATGTGTTGTCAACCAGTAGAACCCGTGACGAAACGCCTTTGCCACCAGAGACTTTGAACCGGCGTGGTGTCAAAAATCCCCTTCATGGACTTCTCTTAAGATTTCACAGCCTTCCTCAGGAGAAACACAACGTTGAAACGCCCCTGATACACTGCAATGATGCAATTCACCATTGACAATCGTCATAGACTTGGATCGCCCGACTATCTGCCTGGCTAGAATCTCATCATCTGGTAACTCCCCCCGGTTCATGTACGCAAGATAAGGAACTATCCAATCCGGAATGACATGCAGGGCTGCTACCAATTGAGCCTCCGGATCAGGAATAGCCAAATCCGCTTCACCTGGAAGCTTGACTGACGGGTTGTGCAATACGTCCAGAAAGACATTAGGCGGGACCGGTTTGCGCTGAGAGCCCAACCGGCTTAAAGCGTCCGCCGCTTCATTCTTCCGACGGTCCACATGATCCACTTGATAACCTTTGAAGCAACCCGCAATAATATCCACTTCCCGACGATATGCAGCCATGAGCGGGTCCTTAGAATCCCAAGTGCCAGACACCTGTTGAGCCACGAGGTCCGAGTCACCGAAGCACTTAACCCGGCTTAAACTCATCTCTTTAGCCATCCGGAGACCATGGAGCAAGGCTTCGTACTCAGCTGCATTATTAGTACAAGGGAACATTAAGCAGAGAACATAACAAAACTTATCACCTCGTGGGGAAGTTAATACGACTCCAGCCCCCGAGCCTTCCAATTGCCTGGATCCATCAAAATGAATAGTCCAATATGTGTGATCCGGCTTCTCCTCTGGTGCTTGTAACTCCGTCCAGTCATTGATGAAATCAACAAGTGCTTGAGACTTCACCGCCGTCCGAGGTACATACTTCAGTCCATGTGGCCCAAGCTCTATAGCCCACTTGGCAATCCGCGATCGCCTCCCTGTTACGTATGATATCACCCGGGGAGCTTAATCGACCTTCGTGATGGGGTGCCCTTGAAAATACTGCTTTAACTTCCTGCTGGCCACGAAGACGCCATAAACCAGCTTCTGCCAATGCGGATACCTTTTCTTGGATTCAATAAGCACCTCGCTGATATAATAAACCGGCCGCTGAACCGGATATTCCTTGCCTGCCTCCTTGCGTTCCACCACAATAGCTACGCTAACTGCCCGAGCATTGGCTGCCACGTATAATAATAGTGGCTCCTTGTCGACCGGAGCTGCCAGGACAGGCGGATTGGCTAATTGCCGCTTCAAGTCCTCAAATGCTTCATCAGCAGCCGGACTCCAGACGAAATGATCTGTCTTCCTCAGCATTTGGTACAAAAGGGATGGCCTTCTCCGAGGCGGCCGATAAACCGCTCGATCTGGCGATTCGCCCGCCAAACGCTGAACATCATTGATGCACTTCGGTTTAGCCAGGGAAGTGATAGCCGTAAACTTCTCCGGATTAGCCTCAATTCCTCTGTTAGACACCAAGAAGCCCAGTAACTTGCCTGCCGGAACTCCAAAGACACACTTGGCCGGATTAAGCATCATCTTGTAAACTCGCAAGTTGTCAAAGGTTTCCTTCAAATCATCCACCAGCGTCTCCTTCTGCCTTGATTTTACTACAATATCATCGACATAGGCGTGCACATTGCGACCGATCTGTTTATGCAGGCAATTCTGTACACACCGTTGATAGGTGGCTTGGGCACTCTTGAGCCCGAAGGGCATAGATATATAGCAGAAGGCTCCAAAGGGAGTAATAAACGCTGTCTTCTCCTGGTCCTTAACCGCCATTTTGATCTGATGATATCCAGAGTATGCATCCAAAAAACTCAAACGCTCACAAACCGTCGTGGCATCAATGATCTGGTCAATGCGGGGGAGGGCAAAAGGATTCGCTGGGCAAGCCTTGTTAAGATCTGTGTAATCCACACACATACGCCAAGTGCCGTTTTTCTTAAGAACCAGCACCGGATTAGCAAGCCACTCTGGATGGAACACCTCAATGATAAAGCCAGCTGCCAAAAGCCTGGCCACTTCCTCTCCAATGGCCTTGCGCCTTTCTTCGTTAAACCGGCGGAGGAATTATTTCACCGGTTTAAACTTGGGATCCACATTAAGAGTGTGCTCAGCGAGTTCCGTCGGTACACCCGGCATGTCGGACGGTTTCCATGCAAAAATGTCCCGATTCTCACGGATGAACTCGATGAGCGCGCTTTCCTATTTGGGATCCAGATTGGCACTGACAGTGAACTGCTTGGACGAATCGCCGGGCACGAAGTCAACAAGCTTAGTCTCAGCTGCCGGTTTGAACTTCAGATCCGAATCATGCTCTGTAGTTGGCTTCTTCAAAGGGGTCATATCCGCCGGATCAATATTGTCCTTATAGTACTTCAACTCCTCCGTGGCACAGACCGACTCTGCATAAGCCGCATCACCTTCCTCACATTCCAAAGCGACCCTACGGCTCCCATGAACCGTTATTGTCCCCTTGTAACCCGGCATCTTGAGCTGCAAGTAGATATAACAAGGCCGCGCCATGAACTTGGCATAAGCCGGCCGCCCAAACAAGGCATGATCTGAGCTCGGATCTTCACCACCTCAAAGGTTAGCTTTTCCGACCGGGAATCGTGTTCGTCCCCAAAAGCCACATCCAGGGCTATCTTACCAACAGGATATGCAGATTTGCCAGGCACCACACCATGGAACACCGTATTGGACGGTCTGAGATCCTTGTCTGTTAGACCCATGCGGCGGAATGTCTCATAGTATAGTATGTTAATACTGCTCCCTCCATCCATGAGTACATTGGTGAATTTAACCACCCGAGGGTCTACCACTAATGCTAGCTGGCCCGGATTATCAACCCGGGGCGGGTGATCCTCTCTGCTCCACACGATAGGCTGCTCTGACCAGCGTAAGTAACGTGGTAAGGCCGGTTCAATGTAATTCACCGCCGCTTGTGGAGTTTTCGGTCGCGTTTATCCAAGCTAGTTGTGAAAACATGATATTGCCCATTGTTCAACTGTTTTGGCTGGCTCTGATAACCCGACTGCTGCTACTGCTGGTGCTGGCCGTTCGATTATTCGGTTGTTATGACCGCCGATTGAGACCTGAACCGAAGCTCCATCGTGACCCGTCCATGGAAACCGGATCCTGAACCGCCACCTGACCCGTGGTCATACCGGAAGGCATTAGAGTTTTTAAACTCCTGCATAATATAACAATACTTCCAAAGGTGGTTAGCCGACGACTCCTTCGTCCCGTGCTTTGGGCAAGGCTGATTCAACAAATAATTCAAACGGTTTGCGTTAGGATTGGGAGCCCCATTACGATTTGCCGCTTTACCTCTGCGCCGCTACCCCCTATCCTGTGCATTAGTGTTGGCCACAAAGTCCATACTGCCATCCGCCTTGCGCTTGCCTCTGTTTCCATGACCCGCCGGTTTGTACTGTTGCCCTTTAGAGTTGCTATTCTTCTTTCCCTTCCCTGCTTCATCATCATCAATCTCGGGATCCTTGGTACTGTCCGAATCAGCATACTTCACTAAACCGGCCATGAGGGTTCCCATCTCATTACAGAACCGCTTCATGCGTCCCAATTTCAATTTTAAAGGCTTGAACCGGCAGTTGCCTTCCAGTGTTAAGATTGCAGAGTTAGCATTGATCCTGTCCGACGAGTGCAAAACTTCCGAAACGCGGCGTACCCAATGGGTCGTTGATTCCCCGTCCTCCTGGACACAAGCCACCAGGTCTACTATGGACTTGGGCTGCTTACATGTATCTTTGAAATTTTGGATAAACCGGGCCCGCAACTGGGCCCATGAGCTGATAGAATTGGGCGGCAGGCTCTTCAACCAAGTATGAGCCGTGCCTTCAAGCATCATGGTGAAGTATTTTGCACACGCGGTCTCATCCACGTCTAGCATCTCCATGGCCATCACATAACTCTCTACCCACGCTTCGGGAGATAAATCAGCGGTGTAATTCGGCACCTTGCGCGGACCCTTGAAATCTTTGGGCAGGCGCACATTGCGTAAAGCGGGGATTAAACAAGGCACTCCCAAAGCGGATGCGACTCCTGGTCCGGCGAAGGTGGTAGGACGAACTGGTGTAAGCTGACCCGCATCATTCTGTGCTGCTAACTCGGCCTCTCTTCATGCCCAGGCCCGGTCCACCACATCCTAAGCATCGCGAACTCCACCTGCCGGGTTATTGCCATGGGCCGCTTCACGGCCTCGCGCATTGCTTGATATGGCCGGCTCATCCATGCACCTGCTATAGCTCCGGCTTGGACGGGGCGTAGAGTGAATCCGATCACGGCTGTACGAATATGCTTCCTGCTGAATCAGCGCGGTCTGGAGAAGCTCCTTAACCCGGCGTGTCTCTATCGCTTGCGGAGAGTCCCCTTCGACTGGGATAGCCTCTAATCGTGCGGCGGCTGCAACAAGGTTGTCCCTAGGATTAGAATAATGACCGGGGCGCTCGACGCGGAGGAACCACAATGTTCGTTGAGGAGGTTCCTCAGCGAGGTTGGACCGTCGCCCTGGTCCTGGTGCCTCAATCCGGTTTGTCTCCAGTGCTGCGGCGGATTCTTGGGTCCAGCTCTGGAGTGTGAAAGATATTTCGGGTCAAACCCTAACGGCGGCGTGATCGTGCTTCCGCTTGAAAACCTCCGTGATGCGTTACGATCAAGCATGGGTTTATAGGCACAGGCGTCCAAAGCGCCCGCTCTGCAGCCATCTGTCTTTTTTCGCCGCTAGATCCGCTTTGGCTTGCACGATTTGCTCTCTCAATTTTGCAATCTCGCATCATGGGCCTCTGATCCGCCGGATTGGCCTCTCGCCATAAGCGGCTAGTGCATCAAACAGATCGATGAGAACTTGAACCGCGGGCGACAAGGCCTCCCGCCTCGCTGATCCGGAGAGCATCGCTGCGGCGGTCGAAGAGTGATTCATTTGCTCGTGTAATCGCCATGAATATTCCAACCCGTTGATCGGCACGGGGTCCGGAATCTGCCGCCATCGGAACAGCCCCTAACCCGATCGTCTTGCAAGCGGTATAACGATTCGGTCTCTCCGGTTGAGGACTCGTCACGGAATAGACGACGGTCTCGCTACCGTGTTACGATTCGTCCTCACGCTCTCCTCCGTGGGCGACTCAATGAAGACACGCTTCACGGCGGTTTAGCTTTGGGTAGATCTCGACGCTGAGCCGTCTCGACGAGGTCGGTGCAGATGTCGGCTCAGCCCAGCTCACCGATCTTGCCGATGAAAACGTGTATGCCACCAAAGGGGACCCGGTACCCGTACTCGATCGAATCGGCCTCGGGACCCCATCCTGCGTCGTCGATGTAGATCCGGCCACGACGACTCTTGGTCATCCGGCCCACAACATAGCCTTCGAGTCCCTTGAGCTTGCCCTCCAAGATCGTCAAACCATCGTGCGATAGCCCCACGGTGGGTGCCAACTGTCGTGGATTTGTCACGGTAGATGTCCTAGTGAAAGGACTTAGTCGTGGAGCCATCGCTACCGGTTTACTTGAAGGGGTTAAAGCGGACACAAACACACGAGGGTTTATACTAGTTCGGCCCCTTCGATGAAGGTAAAAGCCTACGTCTAGTTGTGATGGAATTGATGTGGTCTCGATGGCTAGGGAGCAAACAAGCTTCGCCTAGGCTCGAGTTGTGGTTGTCTGTCTTGTACCGCCGCCGGGTCGTCCCCTTATATACACGGGTGACGCCCGTCGGTCCATCGAGTCCCAACCGGTTCATACTCGTATCCTGGTTGGTATCTCTCTATTAATAACTTACAATACAAGTTATACATCAGGCCGGTTTACGGCTACAGGTTCTAAACCGACTATAGGCCTTGGGCCTTCATCTGCTTATACCACTAATGAAGTTAACCCGGCCCAAGTAGGTCGGTTCACGCCCAGTGGTAATATCCCCAACACATGACCCATTCCGTTAGCCTAGCACTTGATCGTTTAGTATGTTGCTATTGCTTTCTTCATGACTTATACATGTTCCTGTAACTATGAGATTATGCAACTCCCGTTTACCGGAGGAACACTTTGTGTGCTACCAAACGTCACAACGTAACTGGGTGATTATAAAGGAGGTCTACAGGTGTCTCCGAAGGTACATGTTGAGCTGGCGTATTTCGCGATTAGGTTTTGTCACTCCGATTGTCGGAGAGGTATCTCTGGGCCCTCTCGGTAATGCACATCACTATAAGCCTTGCAAGCAATGTAGCTAATAAGTTAGTTACGGAATGATGCATTACATAACGAGTAAAGAGACTTGCCGGTAACGAGATTTAACTAGGTATTGGATACCGACGATCGAATCTCGGGCAAGTAACATACCGATGACAAAGGGAACAACGTATGTTGTTATGCGGTTTGACCGATAAAGATCTTCGTAGAATATGTAGGAGCCAATATGAGCATCCAGGTTCCGCTATTGGTTATTGATTGAGAATAGTTCTAGGTCATGTCTACATAGTTCTCGAACCCGTAGGGTCTGCACGCTTAACGTTACGATGACAGTTTTATTATGAGTTTATAAGTTTTGATGTACCGAAGGTTGTTCGGAGTCTCGGATGTGATCACGGACATGATGAGGAGTCTCGAAATGGTTGAGACTTAAAGATTGATATATTGGATGACTATATTCGGACACCGGAAGTGTTCCGGGCGTTTTCGGAGAAAAACCGGAGTGTCGGAGGGTTACCGGAACCCCCCCGGGAACTAATGGGCCTTGTTGGGCCCTAGTGGAGAGAGAGAGGGGCCGGCCAGGGCAAGAGGCGCGCCCCCTCCCCTTGAGTCCGAATAGGACAAGGAAGGGGCCCCCCTTGCCTTTCCCCTCTCCCACTCCTTCCTTCCCCCTCCTTCTTGGAATAGGAAAGGGAGGGGCAAACCTACTTGGAGTAGGTTTCCCCCTCCTAGGGCACGCCACCCCCTTGGCCGGCCCCCTCCTCCTCCTCCCTTTATATACGGAGGAGGGGGGCACCTCTAGTTACACAAGTTGATCTTCGTGATCGATCCTTAGCCGTGTGCGGTGCCCCCCTCCACCATATTCCACCTCGGTCATATTGTTGCGGTGCTTAGGCAAAGCCCTACGTCGGTAGAACATCATCATCGTCACCACGCTGTCGTGCTGACGGAACTCATCCCCAAAACCCTGCTGGATCGGAGTGTGGGGATCGCCATCGAGCTGAACGTGTGCTGAACTCGGAGGTGCCGTACGTTCAGTGCTTGGATCGGTCAGATCGTGAAGACGTACGACTACATCAACCGCGTTGTCATAACGCTTCCGCTTACGGTCTTCGAGGGTACGTGGACAACACTATCCCCTCTCGTTGCTATGCATCACCATGATCTTGCATGTGCGTAGGAAATATTTTGAAATTACTGCGTTCCCCAACAGTGGTATCAGAGCCTAGGTTTTATGCATTGATGTTATATGCACGAGTAGAACACAAGTGAGTTGTGGGCGATACAAGTCATACTGCTTACCAGCATGTCATACTTTGGTTCAGCGGTATTGTTGGATGAAGCGGCCCGGACCGAAATTACGGGTACGCTTACGCGAAACTGGTTTTACCGCCATGCTTTGCACACAGGTGACTAGCGGGTGTTTGTTTCTCCAACTTTAGTTGAACCGAGTATGGCTACGCCCGGTCCTTGCGAAGGTTAAAACAACACTAACTTGACGAACTATCGTTGTGGTTTTGATGCGTAGGTAAGAACGGTTCTTGCTAAGCCCGTAGCAGCCACGTAAAATTTGCAACAACAAAGTAGAGGACGTCTAACTTGTTTTTGCAGGGCATGTTGTGATGTGATATGGTCAAGACGTGATGCTATATTTTATTGTATGAGATGATCATGTTTTGTAACCGAAGTTATCGGCAACTGGCAGGAGCCGTATGGTTGTCACTTCATTGTATGAAATGCAAACGCCCTGTAATTGCTTTACTTTATCACTAAGCGGTAGCGATAGTCGTAGAAGCAATATATGGCGCAACGACAACGATGCTATGATGGAGATCAAGATGTCGCGCCAGTGATGATGGTGATCACGACGGTGCTTCAGAGATGGAGATCACAAGCACAAGATGATGATGGCCATATCATATCACTTATATTGATTGCATGTGATTTTTTTCCTTTGTGCATCTTATCGTGCTTTGATTTACGGTAGCATTTTAAGATGATCTCTCACTTAAAATTATCAAGAAGTGTTCTCCCTGAGTATGCACCGTTGCGAAAGTTCTTCGTGCTGAGACACCACGTGATGATCGGGTGTGATAGGCTCTACGTTCAAATACAACGGGTGCAAAACAGGTGCACACGCGGAATACTCAGGTTAAACTTGACGAGCCTAGCATATAACAGATATGGCCTCGGAACACGGAGACCGAAAGGTCGAACGTGAATCATATAGTAGATATGATGAACATAGTGATGTTCACCATTGAGACTACTCCATCTCACGTGATGATCGGACATGGTTTAGTTGATTTGGATCACGTGATCACTTAGATGACTAGAGAGATGTCTGTCTAAGTGGGAGTTCTTAAGTAATATGATTAATTGAACTTAAATTTATCATGAACTTAGTACCTGATAGTATTTTGCTTGTCTATGTTTGTTGTAGATAGATGGCACGTGCTATTGTTCCATTGAATTTTAATGCGTTCCTTGAGAAAATAAAGTTGAAAGACGATGGTAGTAATTACAGGGACTGGGTCCGTAACCTGAGGATTAGCCTCATTGCTGCACAGAAGAATTACGTCATGGAAGCACCGCTGGGTGCCAGGCCTGCTGCTGATGCAACTGACGACGTTAAGAAAGTCTGGCAGAGCAAAGCTGATGACTACTCGATAGTTCAGTGTGCCATGCTTTATGGCTTAGAACCGGATCTTCAACAAAGTTTTGAACGTCATGGAGCATATGAGATGTTCCAGGAGTTGATGTTAATATTTCAAGCAAATGCCCGGATTGAGAGATATGAAGTCTCCAATAAGTTCTACAGCTGCAAGATGGAGGAGAATAGTTTTGTGAGTGAACACATACTCAAAATGTATGGGTATAATAATCACTTGATTCAACTGGGAGTTAATCTTCCTGATGATAGTGTCATTGACAAAATTCTTCAATCACTGCCACCAAGCTACAAGAGCTTTGTGATGAACTATAATATGCAAGGGATGGACAAGACTATTCCCGTGCTCTTCCCAATGCTAAAAGCCGCGAAGTTAGAAATCAAGAAGGAGCATCAAGTGTTGATGGGCAACAAGACCACCAATTTCAAGAAAAAGGGTAAAGGGAAGAAGAAGGGGAACTTCAAGAAGAACAGCAAACAAGTTGTTGCTCAAGAGAAGAAACCCAAGTCTGGACCTAAGCCCGAGATCGAGTGCTTCTACCGCAAGCGATGGACCTTTGGAAGCGGAACTGCCCCAAGTATTTGGCGGATAAGAAGGATGGGAAAGTGGACAAAGGTATATGTGATATACATGTTATTGATGTGTACCTTACTAATGCTCGCAGATAGTACCAGGTATTTGATCTGGTTACATTGCTAATATTTGCAACTCAAACAGGACTATGGATTGCGAAGATTGGCTAAGGATGAGGTGACGATGCGTGTGGGAAATGGTTCCAAAGTTGATGTGATCGCAGTCGGCACGCTACCTCTACATCTACCATCGGGATTAGTTTTAGACCTAAATAATTGTTATTTGGTGCCAGCGTTGAGCATGAACATTATATCTGGATCATGTTTGATGCGAGACGGTTATTCATTTAAATCAGAGAATAATGGTTTTTCTATTTATAAGAGTAATATCTTTTATGGTCATGCACCCTTGAAGAGTGGTCTATTTTTATTGAATCTCGATAGTAGTGATACACATATTCATAGTGTTGAAGCCGAAAGATGCAGAGTTGATAATGATAGTGCAACTTATTTGTGGCACTGCCGTTTAGGTCATATCGGTATAAAGCGCATGAAGAAACTCCATACTGATGGACTTTTGGAATCGCTTGATTATGAATCACTTGGTACTTGCGAACCGTGCCTCATGGGCAAGATGACTAAAACGCCGTTCTCCGGAACTATGGAGCGAGCAACTGATTTGTTGGAAATCATACATATTGATGTTTGTGGTCCAATGAGAATTTAGGCTCGCGGCGGGTATCGTTATTTTCTCACCTTCACAGATGATTTGAGCAGATATGGATATATCTACTTAATGAAACACAAGTCTGAAACATTTGAAAAGTTCAAAGAATTTCAGAATGAAGTGGAAAATCATCGTAACAAGAAAATAAAATTTCTATGATCTGATCGTGGAGGAGAATATTTGAGTTACGAGTTTGGTTTACATTTGGAACAGTGCGGAATAGTTTCACAACTCACGCCACCCGGAACACCACAACGAAATGGTGTGTCCGAACATCGTAATCGTACTTTACTAGATATGGTGCGATCTATGATGTCTCTTACTGATTTACCGCTATCGTTTTGGGGTTATGCTTTAGGAACGGCCGCATTCACGTTAAATAGGGCACCATCAAAATCCGTTGAGACGACGCCTCATGAACTGTGGTTTGGCAAGAAACCAAAGTTGTCATTTCTTAAAGTTTGGGGTTGCAATGCTTATGTGAATAAACTTCAACCAGATAAGCTCGAACCCAAATCAGAGAAATGTGTCTTCATAGGATACCCAAAAGAGACTATTGGGTACACCTTCTATCACAGATCTGAGGGCAAGATTTTTGTTGCTAAATTCGGATCCTTTCTAGAGAAGGAGTTTCTCTCGAAAGAAGTGAGTGGAAAGCTAATTATATTGATCATGAAACTTCAGATCAAGTTTCTACTAAACCTCGTAGGTCTACCAGAGTAAGATCCGCACCAGAGTAGTACGGTAATCCTATTCTAGAAGTCATATTACTTGACCATGGCGAACCTACGAACTATGAGGAAGTGATGATGAGCCCAGATTCTGCAAAATGGCTAGAAGCCATGAAATCTGAGATGGGATCCATGTATGAGAACAAAGTATGGACTTTGGTTGACTTGCCCGATGATCGGCAAGCCATTGAGAATAAATGGATCTTTAAGAAGAAGCGACGACGATGGTAATGTAGCTGTCTATAAAGCTCGACTTGTTGCAAAAGGTTTTCGACAAGTTCAAGGGGTTGACTACGATGAGACTGTCTCACCGTAGCGATGCTTAAGTCTGTCGAATCATGTTAGCAATTGCTGCATTTTATGATTATGAAATTTGGCAAATGGATGTCAAAACGCATTCTTGAATGGATTTACGGAAGAAGAGTTGTATATGATCCAACCGAAGGTTTTGTTGATCCAAAAGGTGCTAACAAAGTGTGCAAGCTCCAGCGATCCATTTATGGACTGGTGCAAGCATCTCGGAGTTGGAATAAACGCTTTGATAGTGTGATCAAAGAATATGGTTTTATCTGAGACTTTTGGAGAAGCCTGTATTTACAAGAAAGTGAGTGGGAGCTCAGAGCATTTTCGATATTATATGTAGATGACATATTATTAATTGGAAATGATATAGAATTTCTGGGTAGCTTAAAGGGATACTTGAATAAAAGTTTTTCTATGAAAGACCTCGGTGAAGCTGCTTACATATTGGGCATCAAGATCTATAGAGATAGATCAAGACGCTTAATTGGACTTTCACAAAGCACATACCTTGATAAAGTTTTGAAAACATTCAAAATGGATCAGGAAAAGAAAGGGTTCTTGCCTGTATTACAAGGTGTGAAGTTGAGTCAGACTCGATGCCCGACCACAGCAGAAGATAGAGAGAAATTGAAAGATGTTCCCTATGCTTTAGCCATAGGCTCTATCATGTATTCAATGCTGTGTACCAGACCTGACGTATGCTTAGCAATAAGATTGGCAGGGAGGTACCAAAGTAATCCAGGAGTGGATCACTGGACAGCGGTCAAGAACATCCTGAAATACCTGAAAAGGACTAAGGATACGTTTCTCATATATGGACGTGACAAAGAGCTAGTCGTAAATGGTTACGTTGATGCAT
Source organism: Aegilops speltoides (assembly GCA_021437245.1). Classification (NCBI taxonomy): domain Eukaryota; kingdom Viridiplantae; phylum Streptophyta; class Magnoliopsida; order Poales; family Poaceae; genus Aegilops; species Aegilops speltoides. The sequence goes on from CM038142.1 coordinate 440,157,890, forward strand.
GCTTTGACACTGATCCGGACGATTCTAAATCGCAAACCGGATACGTGTTTTTATTAAACGGTGGAGCTGTAAGTTGGTGCAGTTCTAAACAATGTGTCGTGGCAGGATCTACATGTGAAGCCGAGTACATAGCTGCTTCGGAAGCAGCAAATGAAGGAGTCTGGATGAAGGAGTTCATTTCCGATCTAGGTGTCATACCTAGTGCATCGGGACCAATGAAGATCTTCGTGACAATCTTGGTGCAATTGCCTTGGCAAAGGAATCTAGATTTCACAAGAGGACCAAGCACATCAAGAGACGCTTCAATTCCATCGGGACCAAGTCCGGTGGGAGACATAGAGATTTGCAAGATACATACAGATCTGAATGTTGCGAGACCGTTGACTAAGCCTCTTCCACGAGCAAAACATGATCAACACCAAGACTCCATGGGTGTTAGAATCATTCTTGTGTAATCTAGATTATCGACTCTAGTGCAAGTGGGAGACCGAAGGAAATATGCCCTAGAGGCAATAATAAAGTTATTATTTATTTCCTCATATCATGATAAATGTTTATTATTCATGCTAGAATTGTATTAACCGGAAACATGATACATGTGTGAATACATAGACAAACATAACGTCACTAGTATGCCTCTACTTGACTAGCTCATTAATCAAAGATGGTTATGTTTCCTAACCATAGACATGTGTTGTCATTTGATTAACGGGATCACATCATTAGGAGAATGATGTGATTGACATGACCCATTCCGTTAGCCTAGCACTTGATCGTTTAGTATGTTGCTATTGCTTTCTTCATGACTTATACATGTTCCTGTAACTATGAGATTATGCAACTCCGTTTACGGAGGAACACTTTGTGTGCTACCAAACTTCACAGCGTAATGAGGTGATTATAAAGGAGCTCTCTGGTGTCTCCGAAGGTACATGTTGAGTTGGCGTATTTCGAGATTAGGTTTTGTCACTCCGATTGTCGGAGAGGTATCTCTGGGCCCTCTCGGTAATGCACATCACTATAAGCCTTGCAAGCAATGTAGCTAATAAGTTAGTTACGGAATGATGCATTATGTAACGAGTAAAGAGACTTGCCGGTAACGAGATTGAACTAGGTATTGGATACCGACGATCAAATCTCGGGCAAGTAACATACCGATGACAAAGGGAACAATGTATGTTGTTATGCGGTTTGACCGATAAAGATCTTCGTAGAATATGTAGGAGCCAATATGAGCATCCAGGTTCCACTATTGGTTATTGATCGAGAATAGTTCTAGGTCATGTCTACATAGTTCTCGAACCCGTAGGGTCCACACGCGTAACATTACGATGACAATTTTATTATGAGTTTATAAGTTTTGATGTACCCAAGGTTGTTTGGAGTCCCGGATGTGATCATGGACATGACGAGGAGTCTCGAAATGGTCGAGACATAAGATTGATATATTGGATGACTATATTCGGACACCGGAAGTGTTCCGGGTGTTTTCAGAGAAAAACCGGAGTGCCGGAGGGTTACCGGACCCCCCCCCCGAGAACTAATGGGCCTTGTTGGGCCCTAGTGGAGAGAGAGAGGGCCGGCCAGGGCAAGAGGCGCCCCCCTCCCCTTGAGTTAGGACAAGGAAGGGGGGGGGCGCCCCCCTTGCCTTTCCCCTCTCCCACTCCTTCCTTCCCCCTCCTTCTTGGAATAGGAAAGGGAGGGGGCAAACCTACTTGGAGTAGGTTTCTCCCTCCTAGGGCGCACCACCCCCTTGGCCGGCCTCCTCCTCCTCCCCCCTTTATATACGGAGGAGGGGGCACCTCTAGATACACAAGTTGATCTTCGTGATCGATCCTTAGCCGTGTGCGGTGCCCCCCTCCACTATATTCCACCTCGGTCATATCGTTGCGGTGCTTAAGTGAAGCCCTGCGTCGGTAGAACATCATCATCGTCACCACGCCGTCATGCTGACGGAACTCATCCCCGAAACCTTGCTGGATCGGAGTCCGGGGATCGTCATCGAGCTGAACGTGTGCTGAACTCGGAGGTGCCGTACGTTCGGTGCTTGGATCGGTCGGATCGTGAAGACGTACGACTACATCAACCGCGTTGTCATAACGCTTCCGCTTATGGTCTACGAGGGTACGTGGACAACACTCTCCCCTATCGTTGCTATGCATCACCATGATCTTGCGTGTGCGTAGGAATTTTTTTGAAATTACTATGTTCCCCAACAAAGTATTCAACCCAAATTTATTGATTCGACACAAGGGGGGCCAAAGAATATTCTTGAGTATTAGCAGTTGAGTTGTCAATTCAACCACACTTGGATAACTTAGTATCTGCAGCAAAGTATTTAGTAGCAAAAGTGGTATGATAATAAAGGTAACGGTAGCAAAAGTAAAAATAAATGTTTTTGGGTTTTTGTAGAAGTTTAACAGTTGCAACAGAAAAGTAAATAAGCGAGGAACAGTATGTGAAAAGCTCGTAGGCAATGGATTAGTGATGGATAATTATGCCGGATGCAATTCCTCATGCAATAGTTATAATATAGGGCGATATAGAACTAGCTCCAGTTCATCAATGTAATGTAGGCATGTATTCCGTAAATAGTCATACGTGCTTATGGAAAAGAACTTGCATGACATCTTTTGTCCTACCCTCCGTGGAAGCGGGTCCTAGCGAAACTAAGGGATATTAAGGCCTCCTTTTAATAGAGAACTGGAACAAAGCATTAGCACATAGTGAATACATGAACTCCTGAAACTACGGTCATCACCGAGAAGTATCCCGATTATTGTCACTTCGGGGTTGTTGGATCATAACACATAATAGGTGACTATAGACTTGCAAGATAGGATCAAGAACACACATATATTCATGAAAACATAATAGGTTCAGATCTGAAATCATGGCACTCGGGCCCTAGTGACAAGCATTAAGCATAGCAAAGTCATAGCAACATCAATCTTAGAACATAGTGGATACTAGGGATCAAACCCTAACAAAACTAACTTGATTACATGGGAAATCTCATCCAACCCATCACCGTCTAGCAAGCCTACGATGGAATTACTCACGCAAGGCGGTGAGCATCATGAAATTGGTGATGGAGGATGGTTGATGATGACGACGGCGACGAATCCCTCTCCGGAGCCCCGAGCGGACTCAGATCAGCCCTCCAGAGAGATTAGGGCTTGGCGGCGCTCCGTGTTGTAAAAGCGATGAAACTTCTCTCTGATTTTTCTCTCCCGAACGTGAATATATGGAGTTGGAGTTGAGGTCGGTGGAGGTCCGGGGCCCACGAGATAGGGGCGTGCCCTCTGTGGGGCTATCTCGTGGACAGTGCCACAGGCCTGGTGTATTTCTTTAGCCCAGAAATTCTTATTAATTCCAAAAATGCCTCCTTGGATTTTCAGGACATTCCGAGAACTTTTCTTTTCTACACATAAAACAACATCATGGCAGTTCTGCTGAAAACAGCGTCAGTCCGGGTTAGTTTCATTCAAATCATGCAAGTTAGAGTCCAAAACAAGGGCAAAAGTGTTTGGAAAAGTAGATACGTTGGAGACGTATCAAGCACGGCCTTCCACCCTCAGACGGATGGCCAGTCCGAGGTCATCAACAAGGTGATCGCCATGTATTTGCGTCGTGTCATAGGTGATCATCCTCGTGGATGGGTGGATTGGCTCTCGTGGGAGGAGTACTGCTACAACACCTCCTATCACTCCGCCCTACGTGCCACGCCTTTTGAGGTGGTCTATGACCGCCCGCCTATAGCGATTCTTCTGGTTGATCCAACCGCGGCTCGAACCGAGGCGGCCGGGGACCTTTTGCGGAGCCGCGATGAGATGCTAGAGGAGGTCTGGCAACGCCTCCTTCAGGCCCAACAGTTGGCCAAGCACTACTACAATGGTCATCATCGAGAGGCGGAGTTCGCGGTGGGCGATTGGCTGTGGCTGCGTCTTCTTCACCGCTCTACGCAGTTACTCGACCCACGCGCGAAGAAGAAGCTGGGTCCTCGCTATACCGGGCCCTTTGCTGTCCTGGAGCATATTGGGAAGGTGGCTTACCGCCTTCAGCTTCCGGCGGGTGCTCGCATCCATGACGTCTTCCTTGTGGGGCTGCTCAAGCCCTTCCGTGGAGAGCCACCCGCGGCTCCTCCCGCGCTTCTTCCGACCACCGACGGACGTCTTTTTTCCTGGACCAAAGAAGGTCTTGCAGGCCCAGCTACGTCGAGGCGTGTGGTACATGCTGATTCAGTGGGCTGGACTTCCGGCGGAGGACGCCACTTGGGAGCAGTGCGAGGAGTTCTGCCAACACTATCCAGAGTTTCAGCTCGAGGACGAGCTGTTTGCGCAGGCGGGGAGAGATGTTATGACCGAGCAGTCTTATGCCCGTAGGAGGCCCATCGGACAGGTTTAGTTAGGGGCTTGGCCCACAAGTTATCTTATTTTCTAGCATCATGGTTATATATACTAGCTGTAAGACTATTTTCAGAATTAAGCAATAATAATAATCTATTGCCCGGCTCCGAGAGGAGCTGGACCCTAACCCTAGTCGCATCTCTCTCTCTCTCGCCGCCGCCTCCCTCCAAGCTCGCGACGGCGCCCACGCGCCGGCCGCCGCGCCCTTGCCCCCGACAACCACCCGTCTTCCCCTACAACCTGAGGAGCAGGTCCGGTAGGTGAAGGAAATATGCCCTAGAGGCAATAATAAAGTTATTATTTATTTCCTTATTTCATGATAAATGTTTATCATTCATGCTAGAATTGTATTAACCGGAAACATAATACATGTGTGAATGCATAGACAAACAGAGTGTCACTAGTATGCCTCTACTAGACTAGCTTGTTAATCAAAGATGGTTATGTTTCCTAACCATGAACAAAGGGTTGTTATTTGATTAGCAAGGTCACATCATTAGTTGAATGATCTGATTGACATGACCCATTCCATTAGCTTAGCACACGATCGTTTAGTATGTTGCTACTGCTTTTATCCATGACTTATACATGTTCCTATAACTATGAGATTATGCAACTCCGTTTACGGAGGAACACTTTGGTACTACCAAACGTCACAACGTAACTGGGTGATTATAAAGGAGTACTACAGGTGTCTCCAAAGGTAGATGTTGGGTTGGCATATTTCAAGATTAGGTTTTGTCACTCCGATTGTCGGAGAGGTATCTTTGGGCCCTCTCGGTAATGCACATCACTTAAGCCTTGCAAGCATTACAACTAATGAGTTAGATGTGAGATGATGTATTACGGAACGAGTAAAGAGACTTGCCGGTAACGAGATTGAACTAGGTATTGGATACCGACGATCGAATCTCGGGCAAGTAACATACCGATGACAAAGGAACAATGTATGTTGTTATGCGGATCGACCGATAAAGATCTTCGTAGAATATGTAGGAACCAATATGGGCATCCAGGTCCCGCTATTGGTTATTGACGGAGACGTGTCTCGGTCATGTCTACATTGTTCTCGAACCGTAGGGTCCATGACGCTTAAGGTTTCGATGGCGGTTATATTATGAGTTTATGTATTTTGATGTACCGAAGGAGTTGAGTCCGGATGTGATCACGGACATGACGAGGAGTCTCGGAATGGTCGAGACATAAAGATTGATATATTGGACGGCTATATTCGGACACCGGAAAGGTTCCATAAGTTTCGGAGAAAAGCGGAGTCTTGGGAGGGGTTACGGAACCCCCGGGAAGTTATGGGCCTTAGTGGGCCAAGAGGGGAGAGAGGGCCGCACCGGTGGTGGCGCGCGCCCTCCCCCTGGGAGTCCGAATAGGACAAGGAGGGGGCGCGCCCCTTTCCCTCTCCTCTCCTCTCCTTCCTTCCCCTTCCTCCTTCCTAGTTGGACTAGGAAAGGGAGTCCTACTCCCACTAGGAGGAGGACTCCCCCTCCTTGGCGCGCCTCCTAGGGCCGGCCGGCCCTCCCCTTGCTCCTTTATATCGGGGCAGGGGGCACCCTAAACACACAAGTTGATCATTGAGATCGTTCCTTAGCCGTGTGCGGTGCCCCTCCACCATAATCCACCTCGGTCATATCATTGCGGTGCTTAGGCGAAGCCTGCGCATCGGTAGAACATCAAGATCGTCCCACGCCCGTCGTCTTGACGGAACTCTTCCTCCCGAAGCTCTGCTGGATCGGAGCCCGAGGCGTCACCGAGTTGTACGCATGTCAAGAACTCGGGGCGCGGAGTATGTGGCGCTTGGATCGGTTGGATCGCGAGGAGAATGTCGACTACTTCCTCTACGTTGTGATCGCTTCGCCGGTCTCACGAGTGCGTAGACAACACTCTCCCTCTCGTTGCTATGCATCACCATGATCTTGCGTGTGCGTAGGAAATTTTTGAAATTACTCGTTCCCCAACAGTGGCATCCGAGCCTAGGTTTTATGGTTTGATGTTTTGCACGAGTAGAACACAAGTGAGTTGTGGGCGATACAAGTCATACTACCTACCAAAGCATGTCATATTTTGGTTCAGCGGTATTGTGAGATGAAGCGGCCGGACCGACATTACGCCAGACGCTTACGCGAGACTGGTTTCACCGTTACGAGCACTCGTGCTTAAAGGTGTTGGCGGGTGTCTGTCTCTCTCACTTTAGTTGAACTGAGTATGGCTACGCCCGGTCCTTGAGAAGGTTAAACGGAGTCTATTTGTGAAGTATCATTGTGGTTTTGATGCGAGGTGAGATTGGTTCTTGCTTAAGCCCATAGCAGCCACGTAAAATTTGCAACAACAAAGTAGAGGACGTCTAACTTGTTTTTGCAGGGCATGTTGTGATGTGATATGGTCAAGACGTGATGCTATATTTTATTGTATGAGATGATCATGTTTTGTAACCGAAGTTATCGGCAACTGGCTGGAGCCATATGGTTGTCGCTTTATTGTATGAAATGCAAACGCCCTGTAATTGCTTTACTTTATCACTAAGCGGTAGCGATAGTCGTAGAAGCAAAAGATGGCGTAAACGACAACGATACTACGATGGAGATCAAGGTGTCGCGCCGGTGACGATGGTTATCACGACGGTGCTTCGGAGATGGAGATCACAAGCACAAGATTATGATGGCCATATCATATCACTTATATTGATTGCATGTGATGTTTATCCTTTATGCATCTTATCTTGCTTTGATTGACGGTAGCATTTTAAGAAGATCTCTCACTAAAATTATCAAGTAGTGTTCTCCCTGAGTATGCACCGTTGCCAAAGTTAAATCGTGTCGAGACACCACGTGATGATCGGGTGTGATAAGCTCACGTCCATCTACAACGGGTGCAAGCCAGTTTTGCACACGAGAATACTCAGGTTATACTTGACGAGCCTAGCATATGCGCAGATATGGCCTCGGAACACGAGACCGAAAGGTCGAGCGTGAATCATATAGTAGATATGATCAACATAAGATGTTCACCATTGAAAACTACTCCATCTCACGTGATGATCGGTTATGGTTTAGTTGATTTGGATCACGTGATCACTTAGATGACTAGAGAGATGTCTGTCTAAGTGGGAGTTCTTAAGTAATATGATTAATTGAACTTAAATTTATCATGAACTTAGTACTGATAGTATCTTGCTTGTCTATGTTTGTTTGTAGATAGATGGCTCGTCTTTGTTGTTCCGTTGAATTTTAATGCGTTCCTTGAGAAAGCAAAGTTGAAAGATGATGGTAGCAATTACATGGACTGGGTCCATAACACGAGGATTATCCTCATTGCTGCATAGAAGAGTTACGTCTGGATGCACCGCTAGGTGCCGAACTCTTCTTGATCTGGACGCGGCGTTAAGAACGTTTGGCGAGCAAAGCTGATGACTACTCTATAGTTCGATGTGCCATGCTTTACGGCTTAGAACCGGGACTTCAACGGCGTTTTATGCGTCATGGAGCATATGAGATGTTCCAGAGTTGAAGTTGATATTCCAACAGAATGCCCGGATTGCGAGATATGAAGTCTCCAATAAGTTCTATAGCTGCGGATGGAGGAGAATAGTTACGTCGGTGAGCACATACTCGGAATGTGCGGGTATTACAATCACTTGACTCAAGCGGGAGTTAATCTTCCGGATGATTGTGTCATTGATGAATTCTTCAATCACGCCACCAAGCTACAAAGGCTTCGTGATGAACTATAATATGCATGGGTTAGTAAAGACTATACCGAGCTCTTCGCAATGCTAAAGGCTGCGGAGGTAGAAATCAGAAGGAGCATCAAGTGTTGATGGTCAATAAGACCACTAGTTTCAAGAAGAAAGGCAAAGGGAAGAAGAAGGGAACTTCAAGAAGAACAGCAAGCAAGTTGTTGCTCGGGAGAAGAAACCCAAGTCTGGACCTAAACCTGGCCCGAGTGCTTCTCTCGCAAGCGGTAGTCCTTTGGAAGCGGAACTGCCCCAAGTATTTGGCGGATAAGAAGGATGGCAAGGTGAACAAAGGTATATGTGATATACATGTTATTGATGTGTACCTTACTAGAGCTCGCAGAGCTTTTGGGTATTTGATCTGGTTACATTGCTAATATTTGCAACTCAAAGCAGGACTACGGATTAAGCAAACACGGCAAAGGGCGAGGTGACGATCTTGGCGTGGAAATGGTTCCAAAGTCGATGTGATCGCGGTCGGCACGCTACCTCTACATCTACCTTGGGATTAGTTTTAGACCTAAATAATTGTTATTTGGTGCTGCGTTGAGCATGAACATTATATCTGGATCTTGTTTGATGCGAGGCGGTTATTCATTTAAATCAAAGAATAATGGTTGTTCTATTTATATGAGTAATATCTTTTATGGTCATGCACCCTTGAAGAGTGGTCTATTTTGATGAATCTCGATAGTAGTGATACACATATTCATAATGTTGAAGCCAAAAGATGCAGAGTTGATAATGATAGTGCAACTTATTTGTGGCTTGCCCTTTAGGTCATATCGGTATAAAGCGCATGAAGAAACTCCATCTTGATGGACTTTTGGAGTCACTTGATTATGAATCACTTGGCACTTGCGAACCGTGCCTCATGGGCAAGATGACTAAAACCCGTTCTCGGTACTATGGAGAGAGCAACAGATTTGTTGGAAATCATACATACGAGATGTATGTGGACCGATGAATATTGAGGCTCGTGGCGGATATCGTTATTTTCTCACCTTCACAGATGATTTAAGCGAGATATGGGTATATCTACTTAATGAAACATAAGTCTGAAACATTTGAAAAGTTCAAAGAATTTCAGAGTGAAGTTGAAAATCATCGTAATAAGAAAATAAAATTTCTACGATCGATCGTGGAGGTGAATATTTGAGTTCTGAGTTTGGTCTACATTTGAAACAATGCGGAATAGTTTAGCAGCTCATGCCACCGGAACACCACAGCGTAATGGTGTGTCCGAGCGTCGAATCGCACTTTACTAGATATGGTGCGATCTATGATGTCTCTTACAGATTTACCGCTATCGTTTTGGGGTTATGCTCTTGAGGCGGCCGCATTCACTGAATAGAACACCATCAAAATCCGTTGAGGCGACACCTTATGAACTATGGTTTAGCAAGAAACCAAAGTTGTCGTTTCTCAAAGTTTGGGGATGCGATGCTTATGTGAAAAAGCTTCAACCCGATAAGCTCGAACCCAAATCGAGAAATGTGTCTTCATAGGATACCCAAAGGAAGCATTGGGTACACCTTCTATCACAGATCCGAAGGCAAGACATTTGTTGCCAAGAATGGATCGTTTCTAGAGAAGGAGTTTCTCTCGAAAGAAGTGAGTGGGAGGAAAGTAGAACTTGATGAGGTAACTGTACCTTCTCCCTTATTTGAAAGTAGTTTGTCGCGAAACCGGTTTCGAGACATCTACACCAAATAGTGAGGAAGTTGATGATGTTGATCATGAAACTTGAGATCAAGTTACTCTGAGAACCTCGTAGATCAACCGAGTAAGATCCGCACTGAGTGGTATGGTAATCCTGTTCGGAAGTCATGCTACTAGATCATGATGAACCTACGAACTATGAAGAAGCGATGGTGAGCCCAGATTCCGCAAAATGGCTTGAGGCCATGAAATCGAGATGGGATCCATGTATGAAAACAAAGTATGGACTTTGGTTGACTTGCCGAAGGTCGGCAAGCAATAGAAAACAAGTGGATCTTCAAGAAGAAGACCGACGCGACGGTAATGTAACTGTCTACAAAGCTCGACTTGTCGCAAAGGGTTTCCGACAAGTTCAAGGGATTGACTACGATGAGACCTTCTCACCGTAGCGATGCTTAAGTCTGTCCGAATCATGTTAGCAATTGCCGCATTTTATGATTATGAAATTTGGCAAATGGATGTAAAGACGCATTCTGAATGGATTTACGGAAGAAGAGTTGTATATGATGCAACCGAAGGTTTTATCGATCCAAAGGGAGCTAACAAAGTGTGCAAGCTCCAGCGATCCATTTATGGACTGGTGCAAGCATCTCGGAGTTGGAATAAACGCTTTGATAGTGTGATCAAAGCATTTGGGTTCATCTGAGACTTTTGGAGAAGCCTTGTATTTACAAGAAAGTGAGTGGGAGCTCTGTAGCATTTACGATATTATATGTAGATGACATATTACTGATCGGAAATGATATAGAATTCTGGATAGCATAAAGGGATACTTGAATAAGAGTTTTTCAATGAAAGACCTCGGTGAAGCTGCTTACATATTGGGCATCAAATCTATAGAGATAGATCAAGGCGCTTAATTGGACTTTCACAAAGCACATACCTTGACAAGATTTTGAAGAAGTTCAAAATGGATCAAGCAAAGAAAGGGTTCTTGCTCAGATTGCAAGGTGTGAAGTTGAGTAAGACTCAATGCCCGACCGCTCTGAGAAGATAGAGAGAAAATGAAAGATGTTCCTATGCTTGACCATAGGCTCTATCATGTATGCAATCTTGTGTACGGCACTGATGTGTGCCTTGCTATAATCTTAGCAGGGAGGTACCAAAGTAATCCAGAGTGGATCATGGACAGCGGTCAAGAACATCTGAAATACGAAAAGGACTAAGGATATGTTTCTCGTATATGGAGGTGACAAAGAGCTCATAAAAGCGGTTACATTGATGCAAGCTTTGACACCGATCCGCACGATTCTAAATCGCAGACCGGATACGTATTTACACTAAGCGGAGGAGCTGTCGGTTGGTGCGTTCTAAACAAAGTGTCGTGGCGGGATCTACATGTGAAGCGGAATACATAGCAGCTTCGAAGCAGCTAATGAAGGAGTGCGGATGAAGGAGTTCATATCCGATCTAGGTGTCATACCTAGTGCATCGGGTCCAATGAAAATCTTCGTGACAATCTTGGAGCAATTGCCTTAGCAAAGGAATCCAGATTTCACAAGAGGACCAAACACATCAAGAGACGCTTCAATTCCATCCGGATTTAGTCGGTGGGAGACATAGAGATTTGCAAGATACATACGGATCTGAATGTAGCGAGACCGTTGACTAAGCCTCTTCCACGAGCAAAACATGATCAACACCAAGACTCCATGGGTGTTAGAATCATTACTATGTAATCTAGATTATTGACTCTAGTGCAAGTGGGAGATGAAGGAAATATGCCCTAGAGGCAATAATAAAGTTATTATTTATTTCCTTATTTCATGATAAATGTTTATCATTCATGCTAGAATTGTATTAACAGGAAACATAATACATGTGTGAATGCATAGACAAGCAGTGTCACTAGTATGCCTCTACTAGACTAGCTTGTTAATCAAAGATGGTTATGTTTCCTAACCATGAACAAAGGGTTGTTATTTGATTAGCAAGGTCACATCATTAGTTGAATGATCGATTGACATGACCCATTCCATTAGCTTAGCACACGATCGTTTAGTATGTTGCTCTTGCTTTTATCCATGACTTATACATGTTCCTATAACTATGAGATTATGCAACTCCGTTTACGGAGGAACACTTTGGTACTACCAAACGTCCTGGCGAATCGGGTGATTATAAAGGAGTACTACAGGTGTCTCCAAAGGTAGATGTTGGGTTGGCGTATTTCAAGATTAGGTTTTGTCACTCCGATTGTCGGAGAGGTATCTCTGGGCCCTCTCGGTAATGCACATCACTTAAGCCTTGCAAGCATTACAACTAATGAGTTAGCTGTGAGATGATGTATTACGGAACGAGTAAAGAGACTTGCTGGTAACGAGATTGAACTAGGTATTGGATACCGACGATCGAATCTCGGGCAAGTAACATACCGATGACAAAGGGAACAACGTATGTTGTTATGCGGATCGACCGATAAAGATCTTAAGTAGAATATGTAGGAACCAATATGGGCATCCAGGTCCCGCTATTGGTTATTGACGGAGGCGTGTCTCGGTCATGTCTACATTGTTCTCAAACCGTAGGGTCCGCACGCTTAAGGTTTCGATGGCGGTTATATTATGAGTTTATGTATTTTGATGTACCGAAGGAGTTGAGTCCGGATGTGATCACGGACATGACGAGGAGTCTCGGAATGGTCGAGACATAAAGATTGATATATTGGACGGCTATATTCGGACACGGAAATGTTCGGAAGTTTCGGAGAAAACGGAGTTGGGAGGGTTACCGGAACCCCGGGAAGTTATGGGCCTTAGTGGGCCAAGAGGGGAGAGAGGGCCGCACCGGTGGTGGCGCGCCCCCCTGGGGAGTCGAATAGGACAAGGAGGGCGCGGCCCTTTCTCTCTCTCCCTCTCCTTCCTTCCCCTTCCTCCTTCCTAGTTGGACTAGGAAAGGGAGTCCTACTCCCACTAGGAGGTGGACGCCCCCCCTGGCGCGCCTCCTAGGGTCGGCCGGCCCTCCCCCTTGCTCCTTTATATACGGGGGCAGGGGGTACCCTAGAACACACAAGTTAATCCTTGAGATCGTTCCTTAGCCGTGTGCGGTGCCCCCCTCCACCATAATCCACCTCGGTCATATCGTTGCGGTGCTTAGGCGAAGCCTGCGTCGATAGAACATCAAGATCGTCCACCACGCCGTCGTCTTGACGGAACTCTTCCTCCCGGCTCTGCTGGATCGGAGCCCGAGGGCGTCACCGAGCTGTACGCGTGTCAAGAACTCGGGCGCCGAGTATGTGGCGCTTGGATCGGTTGGATCGCGAGGAGAACGTCGACTACTTCCTCTACGTTGTGATCGCTTCGCTTGGTCTCACGAGGGTGCGTAGACAACACTCTCCCTCTCGTTGCTATGCATCACCATGATCTTGCGTGTGCGTAGGATTTTTTTTGAAATTACTACGTTCCCCAACAGTAGGACCCTGGATTCTACCAGTAACTCTACCTTCGAAGTAAAATTACATGTGTGAGAAGAAACTCTAATCTTAATCTCGCTAATGATAGCACCGTACGCTCCTCGACTGCCTTTGTGAATGTCTTTGACCACTTGCTTCGAATCAGACACTATGATGAAGTTGTGGAGCGCCAAAGCTTCTGCCAGTGCTAAACCCTCTCTGCAAGCTATTGCTTCCAACATCGCTACATCCGTGATCCACAAGATCCCCAAGGCTGAGCTGCCTTGAAAATTTCCTAGCTCTTCTCGGCACACTCCCACCGCTAATCCTCTTGCATAGGTGCTGGAGATCCCGACATCGACATGAATTATGGCGAAGCCCGGTGGTGCGCGCATAGTTGATTTTGGTAGAGTCCAAGGTGGGCATCTGATGCTGCTAGGCCAGGATCCGCCCCAAACAATATTCTGTGTCTTATGCGCCGGTCGCAGGTGTTTGCACAAACTGGCGCACGCCCCTCTCCCTTGGGCTCGACCCATTTAACACTTTTTTCTGGTTCAAAACGTTTCTCGCACGCGCCGGTTCTTGTTCGACTGGTCCAGTCAGTTTTTTTGTCCGGTTTTAGGAACCTTCTACAAGGTTCCATTGGTTTTTCCGAGTGTTTTTTCTGGTTTGTTCCAGGCCAAGTTATATGGTTTTCTTTTCTCTTTCCCATTTTAATTTTACTAACAAGATGCCAGTGCGTTGCACTAAACATCAAGATGTATTTGTATGAGTAGTTTATCTTCTGAGAGAAAAGCATGAATGAGGGAAGGCCTTATTTGCAAATGTGAAGAGGGGTGTGTATCTTTTTTGCAAAATTGCCATAATTTCCTTCCTATCCGTCAGATATAAATCGGATGGTCTATATTGCAGGATGGCAGGCACACAATCATCACCAATTCTATTTTTTATATTTTCTTTTTTTTCTTTTTCAAAATTCATGAACGTTTCTTAAACTTTCAGATAATTTCAAATTCTTAAACATTAAAAAAACAAATTTAGTTTTTTGGGTTTATTTATTTTTATTTTAAAAATGTGTGCATTTTATCAGTTTCTTAAAATTTTCTAAAATTCATCAAAAAAAATCATTTTTTTGTGAACTTATGAACTTTTTTCAACTTTTTGTGAACTTTTTTCATATTACATAATTTTTCAAAACCTAATAGTTTTTTTAATCCATTATTTTTGTGCCAATGCACGACCATTTCCAAATCCATCAACTCTTTCAAATTTTGCAAAATCTTTTTCAAAATCTGATTTTCTCAAAACCGTGAACTATTTCGTCAAACTCCATGAACCTTTTCTATTTTTTGAACATTTTCCCCTTGCGTGAGCGTATTTGGGATTTATGAACTGTTTTCAACCCCAAGTTTTGTTCTTCAAATTTGGTCTATTTTCAATTTTACAAATTGTTTCCAAATGTCCTTTTTTTTCAATAGTTAACAGCCAATGGTCTGCAGACAACTGGTCAACGGTCATACTATCCACGTGTCTTCACATAGCAATCCAGCAAAGGCCCACGGGTCAACCCACCAGGCATAGCTGGGTCGACCTAGCACGCGCGCGGGCGCCCGTAGACCTATCTAGCGCTAAGGCACTGGTTAGGGGCTCTCCGGATGTGGTGTGTACTACCTCCGTCCTGGTTTATTAATTTTCATTGTAATCTGTGCTAAATTTTGACCATAAATTTAACTAATAAAATATTTATGCATGTCACAAAAATTATATCATTGAAAATTATGTTCAAATATGAATCCAATGATATAATTTTTGTTGACATGCACTAACATTTTGTCAGTTAAATCTTTGGTCAAAATTTAGCACAAATTACAAAGAGGACTAATAAATCAGAACGGAGGTAGTACTAGCTGAGGCGTGTTGGGTTTGACAGTAGAGAAGGCCAGGACGACCGCGAGCAATGTTAACAACCAGATTTTCTTTTTTGAAAATAGGCCATGATGGATGGTGCACTTTGATCCGGGTGCGGGTCAATATCACTTCATCCGAGACTGAACTAAGGTCTCACCTCAAGGAGCGCCTTCCCAGTCTCTAGTATTGGGTTGGCAAAACTTCCTAGTTAATTTTTTATATTTTAAGTTTCTTCTCGCATTTAAATAAATAAATACATTCCAAAACTTAGCCATTTCAAGAAACAAATCAGTAACCATGAATTAGAAAAATGCTAAGGCGGTGCAAAAATTTGTTAGGGTAATTCTAGAAAAATGTTGATAGCATTTCAAAAGTAAATTTTTGTAACACATAAAATATATTCGCGCTTTTTAGAAAAATATATGTGGCATTTGTATAAAATGTTACCATTCAAAAAAAATGAACATTACATTGGAAGATATTTTTATCCATTAATATTTTTTTAAAAATGCTTATAAATCTAAAAATATGTTCACATAGTTTAAGAACAAAGTTTTGTATCATTCAAAATGTATCAACAATGTGTTTGAAAAATAAATAACACATATGCGAAAATATATTCAAAGCATGTGTTTTATTTTTATTTTCATTATTTAATTCCAAAATGTCAAATGTTTATAAATAATGTTTCAAATTTATGCAAAAAGAAATACGGAGAAAGAATTATATATCAAGACATATGTTTGAAAAATGGTTAATCATGTATTAAAACATGCGTAAAAAATGTTTCATATCTATACGGAAAATGTACAATATGTACTAACTGTTGACAACCAAAAAATATTTGAAATAAATGTTAACCATGTATTTGTAAAATTATAAATCTGTATAAAACAAAAGTTCCTAACATATACGACATATGTAAAATGTGTACGAAAAAGGGTAGACATCAAAACATACTCTTTTAAATGTTTATTACGTATTTGAAATTTTTTAAACATGCATAAAAAATATTGTTGCTGTATAAGAAAAATGTACAATATGTATGGGAAAAGTATATAAGAATTGGAAAAAAAGAAAAACAAAAAACAAATGAAACCCAAAGAAAACCGTAAAGACAAATACATAAAAAGTAAGAAAGGAAAAACCAACAAATACTGAAGAAAACCGGTGAAAGCTGTAAACACAGGAAAGTAAGAAAAGAAAAAAAAAACAATGCAAACTGATGAAAACCCAAAAAAAGTAATGAAAATACACAAAAAAGGAAAGAAAAGAAAAAACAATGATATCGTGGGGAACCCTAAAGATAAAAAAACAGAAAAGGAAAGAAAAGCAAAGGAAACCCGATGAAAATCCTAAAGAAATCAGAGAAAGAACTAAAAGAAATGACCATTGAAAACCGTAAAGAAAAAGAAGGATAGAAAGAAAAACACAATGAAATCACCTTAAAGAAAAATAAAGAAAGAAAGAAAGAAAGCAATGAAATCCATAGAAAACCGTGAAGAAAACACACAATAAAGGAAAGAAAAGAAAAGTCCCGTAGAAACCAAAGAAAACCGCAAAAAAAAAAGAAAGAAAGAAAAAAAAACCGGTGAAAACTATACCAGTCCCAACAGAAGACAACAAAGAAGAAGAAGAAGAAGAAGAAGAAATCAACGAACAGCTACAGCCAGCGAGTGAGTGTCTTCTGGTTCGCTGGTCACAAAGAGAGGAAGCCGGTCGGCCCAGTAACCACATGAGGGAAAAACCCTTCATGTGAGATTAGTAGAGGGAGCGCTTTGATTCAACAACTGATGGCCTGATTTGGACAGAGATTTTAGGAAGTCCGTGAAAGAAATTACTCATTCGTATATAGAATCAAGATGAAACAAAACATAATATTTGTGATTGTGTTATATACAATGTACTAATTCTTGAAAGGATGTAATTTTTGAAAGGATGTTGCTAGACCTCAGTCGACTGAGACTTAACCAAGTCTAAGTCAAGTGACGTAACGTGTAAGAAAAAAACTTAAAATAAATTTTTGCACGGATCGTCACGTAATATTCCTCAAATATAGAATTGACTAAGATTTATTTGTTTCTCTAGTTCTAGGACTTTTTCTAGTCCCTGGGACTTTTTGAAAAAGACTCTCAAGGAGGTGCTTCTAAGGACTTTTAGCAAAAAGTCCCAAAAAAGTCCCACCCTGTTTGGTTTGCTAGGGACTTTTTCTAATCCCTACACCAAAAAGTCCCTGAAAACAAACACCCCTTAGCGATCCCGTTCTTGAAATCTATGTGGCGCAGAAACGGACAGGTGAAGCTCCAAACGCGTTGCCTGGTTACAGAAACAGACGATATGCTTTCCCGGGCAGCCCGGGCACACAGTTGATGGAGGTGTGGATAACTTGACACGACTCACGCCGACCAAACATAAAATGTCGTATCAACGAAATGACGCTAGAAGCTATAGGTGACTACTGGTGCAGCGCCTATCTAGAGTACAAAATTTTGGTTACATTGCGTTCACGCGTGCGTCAAGAGCGAGCGACGTGTCAGCAGGTGCCGCAATCCATCGCTTGATACGGCCCATCAGGAGCAGGAGCAGGAGCAGGTGGCCGGCGGCACGCCCGCATCGGATGTGAAGCAAGGTAGCACCAAACAGTGCAAGTGGCCGCGGCCGCGGCTCCTCCTTGCATCGAAACAGCCGAGCCTGTGGCCGGAGGACGAGCACGCCGAGGCGATGCGTGCGCTGGAGGTGCTTGCACGTCGCAGCGCAAGCGGAAAACATCAATCATTTGACTCATCTGAGAGGAAAAAACAAGCAGCCGCATGATAGGCACAGCCGGCCCGTTGTGTGCAAGAGACGGTGGGAGTGGACAGATGAGATGGAAAGCTCAAGGCAGCAGGCAGGAGATCGAGAGCAGAGCGAGGGAGGCGGGGAGCGCCGAAGAGGTAGGTGCCGACGTATAGAGTGTAGGCACTACGGTAAGCAGCGCAGGCAGGCAGGCAGGAGGGCAGGACATGAGGTGGCCTAGCCTAGCGCACTAGACATGTGGAAATGGTTGCACCGTTAATATCCCTGTAGCCGACGGTGGCGCGCAGGGATCCATCACATCGGCCAATGGCCCGGCCCGGCCCCTCATAATTTCGTGGCAGCGAGCGGGCCCATGATGCTGCTGCCGCCTCCGGTACTACGAGCCATCCGGCCGGCAGAGCGAGCTAGCTAGCGCTGCTGCAGCAGCGGCGCTAGCTACTACTGGAGTAGTAGTAGTATTACGAAACCGCCCCTCGCGCATGCGCAATTGCGGCCGCGGCGCTGCCGATACGCCGGTCGAGGCCTTGCTCGCAAGATGGCTGGCTTAGCTCCCTTCCCTACTGTGGCCGACCCCGGGCAGCCTTGACCCCCGCCCTGCGCCGCGGCAGGCCTTCCGCAGGCTGCCGCTGCGCTAGCTAGCGCGGCCTGCTGCCTGCCTGCCTGCCTGCGTGGCCTCAGTTCTGATCGTCGCCTAGCGCGGCGTCTAAGCGGCACGCTGCACTGCGCACGCCTGACGCGCACGCCGAACGATGCGCGCGGTACGTACCGCGGCCTTGTAACCATGCGTGTAGAGCCCTTCTGCTTGTCGCCGTGGGGTATGGGGCGCACGTACTTTCCTACGGATAGGGACTCGTCACCCCGGTTTCCCACCGGATATGGATACACATGGAGGCAGCTAGTTTCTCGAGCGATCGAACGAACGAAGGAATGGCGCGCGGGAGCTGGGAACGGACGCCTGCGCCCCGGCCGGGCGTGCTTTCGCTTCTCCCGCGCGCGCTGCCATACAAGTTTGTAGCAACAAACCTTGCAGATGATCGAGGTAGAAGAACGCATCAGCAGTTTTGTCGAGCATATGTGTTGGACGGCACTGATTATGAATGAGCGGATTCTGATGATTAGACTTTACCAGTCGACCTACTACTGTGCAATGGATTGGATCATTCGACGGCTCTAATAATTAGGGGTGGACCGGGCTAGGTTCGTCAAGACAACATTATTAATATCAAAATAAATATATTAATCCCTCCAATCCAAATTAATTAACATAGTTCTACTACAATTAATTCGGATCGCAGGGAGTAGAAAAGTATTTCTAACAAAAATTGCTATTGATTTCACATTATTATATGTTGGTACTTTTCGCTACATGTTTGCTAATTACCGATGACGTTTGACATTCCGAAAAATCTATATGCACTATATTATAAAGTTGAGGTAGCTAGTATGTTCCATAATCGCGAACTGAGCTACTAGTTTTTCCCTAAAAAATTCTACCATTAGCCCCCTTGCGCTAGAATATGCCCAACCGAGTTGAAGTACTAGACTTGATATATGATGCTCATTTTCTGGATTTACTCTAAGATTTTCATGTTATTCTTTCAGTGATAGGCGATGCATTATGTTCCAAAATTTGCTCCCTCACACCGGCGCATGCATTATGTTTTTAAAATCCATTCCAATAACTAATCGGGTAAAAATGTGTTCCAATAATACACACTCCTGATCTTTCAGTATTATTAAACACTAGCAAAATAGCCGATGCATTGCAACAGGAGAAGAAAATGCCGCACGGCCAAAACCAACCATGACTAAGACCCCAATAGGTATTTCCGGGGCATCTCTCTCTCGGCATAAGATGAGAAATCTGATTTTTTTTTTCATGCAAAATTTTGCCGAGGCGTACATGCACCATTATCGACAGTTTCTTTCGTCTCCAATTTGGTTTTGATGAGATGTTCATTGCAATCCGGTTGGTGTCGGTACCAAAAAAAGATGAATCGTGCGCTATTGATTAAGGTTGCATCCTAAATAGCATTTTAAAAAGTTTTTGCCAACGCATACATGTGCACGGTTATCAACGGTTTCTTTCGTATCCAATTTGTCTTTGATGAGGTGTTCATTGCAATCTACTCCCTCCGTTCCGAATTACTTGTCGCACGTATGGATGTATCTAGATGTATTTTAGTTCTAGATACATCCATTTCAGCGACGAGTAATTTGGAACGGAGGGAGTAGGTCGGTGTCGGTATGAAAGAAAGATGCATGGTGTGCTATTGATTAAGGTTGCACCCTAAATAGCATTTAAAAATATTTAATAGGTAAATAATAGCATATTCATATTCAACATATTTTTCTAATCAAATTTCATATATTTCTACTCCTATAAAAAGCTGAGTTGGTGATGATGGTGTGCCTGTCATCATTAATTTACAACCGCTCGATTTACATCCAACGCATCTGAGATAAACTATGTCAGTTTTGCAAAAAGACCCCCGTACTCCACTCCTTGTTTGTAGATAACTCCCTGCCTCTCACATTCATCCATCTCTCCCTCTCACCTCATCTAGACATCTCAGGAAAAAATAAAAAGGATCTAGAGAGGTCGCTGCTTTTGGCGCCCGTCTGCCCCCAACTCCTCTCATCCCTTCTCTCAGGCTGCATGGCCGACCACCACCACGACCTGCTCCTCCTCGCCATCTCCTCTGCCCCCTTCCAAATCATCCTGAGTTACATTTATGATGGTCTAGAAAAAATAAACAAAATCGATACTCAAAAAATAATTCTTAAAGATCATTTTTTGCAAAGCACAATAAGTGTTATTTCTTCAATAGTTTTGGATGTAGGTTGAACACTTGAACATTTTGTTTGCAAAAGTTTTTTATCTATTTTGCCTACATTTACTATTCACCCGGATGCTTGTGAGCTCTAGAGAAGAAATAATATCCGAAGAAACCTATTGATATTTGTTACACATGAGATTACCCCCACATACTTGGTCAAATAAACAACTCCCGGATCAATGCATTTCAGTGTTCCACGCAACACACCGGCATCTTATAGTAACATGTTGAAATTGGAGTTAGAGTTTAAAATATACGGGTATTTAAAAAAAAATATTATTTGTTGTAGATGGACTGCGGGTTAATTATAGAAACGACGGGATGTTTTCTTTAAAAATGATGATGGTGAACGGACAGAAGCAATCCGTACTTTATTAGTAGGTATAGATATGATTTTTCAAAAAAAAAAGGTAGGTATAGATATGACATTCTGGTTCTGGGGCACGTTCTCTATTGGACAAATTTGAGAAAAAAAGATCATAAGTATGAGCTAGCTAGTGGAAATTATAATTGTGTGTCATTATTAAAATGATCATGAGAATTCAGGTAGTAATAGTTTAGCATCATCAAAACTAAATACTTTTTAGCATACCATGGGTTGGAGTTAGAGATATTTGGCTGCGCCCATTCTACTAGACATCTATTTATGAAGAGAGCCTCTCCAACAAGCCCCCCGCCCCTCCACTCACCAAACAAAAATACCCCGATTTTACTATCTCTTATCAGTGCATATACTTTCCTGATGTACAATTTTTTAAAGAAATATATGTATATCTGTACAAAATAAACTATCAAATATAGACCGTTTAATGTCTAAAAAGGCTTACTTTTGATACAAAAATTAGCAGGTAATTTCACGCCGGATGCACATGTCAGAAATAACAACTATATTTGGCATATGTGCAATCTGAATCTTGTTTAAACATCTATTAATATCGTTTCATCTATTTGTTGACCATAACTTTGTTGCCAATTGCCAGTTGAGTGATCTTTTTTCTCCAAGTAAAGAGA
The DNA here is from genome assembly GCA_021437245.1 of Aegilops speltoides. Lineage (NCBI taxonomy): Eukaryota > Viridiplantae > Streptophyta > Magnoliopsida > Poales > Poaceae > Aegilops > Aegilops speltoides. The sequence goes on from CM038142.1 coordinate 440,179,712, forward strand.
AGTTCAGCATGACATAGTCGCACTGTATCGACCGGACAAGGTCATGTTTTACTAGACATTGAGATGGATTATGACAGCCTAATTGATCAACCGAGTTTGCCGCTTTTTTGGTAATTGGGTGTTTGGTTACATGCTTATTCGTGCAATCATATCATATTCAAACTGATGTAGTATTTACTATCCTCAAAAAATAAGATGAAATATCATACGGCAATTATAGTCTACAACCAAGTTTATACTTATTTGGTTTACTAAACAACATAGAACTGTGCACTTTTTAAATTCATTTTCATCTCCGCTTCAGTTAAAAAAACAGCATCATAGGTAGAATTTTTATTGTGTAGCCCGATTGACATGGATAATGTGCTTGTTACACGATTAGTATCTTGGTGCACAAGTTTTGTTATCTATTTGATTTTCTACAAAATTTAAAAATATCATTAACTAAAAATAATTTATGTATTTTTCGTACAACGGATCAATAAAAAACAATGATATTTCAGTGTATCTTTTCTTTTATATTAATTGTCATTCCATAGAATATTACACTACAACTACAAATTTTAAAATATTGACTAAATCAAGTTCGGGGTTTTGGCCCAGTTGAAATAATGCTTGAGCAATGATATCAAAACTAGATGTCTTAGGGTCCTACAATGTGATTAACTACATTTATTTTTTGTTAGACGAGATTAGCTTTAATTTGTTACATTTTTTGTTACACTTGATATTCCCGTGCGCTATGATTGTCTTGTTTGGTTAAGTTGTTGTACAGTTCAAACTGCTTGAGAAACATCCAATCCTGTGATAAGTATATATAGTACTTTGATGCACTTTTTAGGAGGTCTTTAGAGGATTAATTTACCCAACCATGTGATAAGTGTGCCTCCAACCCTGAATTTATCAAACACGTGACTTAGTTCCTTGCAAACACTTATCTACAATACAGACAATTTTTTTTTTTGAGAAACTTACTTACAACAATTTCTAGTTAGCAATGGAAATTCCCGGACGTAACCATTATGATTTTAGCTCTTCATCATGCAATTCTATCGGTTCCTCAAATTCTAGTTAGCAATGGAAATTTTATAGCTCCTCAATCCTTATCTAGACAAATCTAAGAGAATCTTTTCGGGACGGAGGTAATATGATTTTAGATCTTTATTACTAGTGTCATGTTGAAAGATCTAAAATCCTATAGTAACATACATGTCACTAGTAATTTGAGGAATTCGAAGGATAAAAATCGCGCACATGTTCAATTATTCAGCAGACATGTAATTAGTAGACAGAAAGCCAAAGTTAGGAGTTAGGATTATGAACTAATTTAAAACGATAATGTGCGGCAACTAGATCGATCTATTTTATGTCCACAAGATAAGAGGTGGCAAACACAGCAACCTCATTAGATGATAGGCGAACATATAGGACTAGGGAAAGGGCAAAAGACAGGAAGAAACAACGAAAACTAGAAGAGTACTCGTAGATATGATACAATACATCTCAAGATCTCATGATCCCCCAGCACCCTAGCTAGAATGCAGCCAAATTAAGGCAATATATTCTATCTCAAGACGCTAAAACGGAGTGGCGCCCATGCTAGATGCCGCTGTGGCTGCTGCGGCCGCCGCCGCTGCGTAGAGACTGTCCTTGAAAAGCATGCAATCCCCAGCTCCGTCCTACGTACACAGCACAAAGGAGAACGACATAAGTGCTAGCTGCTCAGGGCCTATGCTCGTCAGCTTAATCTGATTCTGCACGGACATACAGTAGTAGTATAGGATTAGGTTTTAGGGCCTCCTTTACTTACCAGCTGGCTTTGGATGCTGGTCTTCCTCATCAGCCCTTGGTCCGGCATCAGACCGAAATGGATGTGTGGAAAATGAGCCCACTGATGCATGCACACGATCGATGATAAATACACAAAGTATTGAACAAATCAAAGATCGAACCCGGTCCGATCAAAATGTGTGTTGAGAAATAGAGAAGATGAAGTTAATTACATTCTTGGCAGCTGCGCTGAAAGCCTCCCTGTGGGTGATGTCCGGATTGTTGGCCTTGATACGCTGAATCTCGTCTCTGCATACGTACATAAGAAGCCATGCATCATGCATAAGCATTTTGCCAGAGAGAAGATTCAAGCTAAAACGGGGAACTAGAATGAACCACTGATAACTCACTTGATGAATCGGTTGTATGCCGAGGGAACTCTCTGCCGCTTCTCTGGATCTGCAGAAAATCACGGCAAGCAGCATGAAATTAAGGACAAACACTTGGCAGCTCCAGCACGGATCAAGGAGAAAGATCAGACAAGTGCAACCTGCTGGCCCGTTTGGTACTCCTACACTCGTATATATAATTATATACCGAACCTACAGAACTGATTATGTTTCTCATTATTCCTAATGCCCTCTGCATTTATTTAGTTTAGTTCTCCTATGCCTATAGTATCACACACTGTGCGTACGTTAACGTTGGAGTTTGGAGGAAAAAAATCCTCCACGGACAAAAGGTACTATTGAGCAGGTGAGCGAGCAAACTATTCAACCGGCCTCTTTCACTCGAAAACTCCATTGACCGCCCAGAAAGAATCCTTAAAAGAGAGACAGAATGCATAAAGAGGCGCTGTATGCTATGCGTGGCGTGCTACCAAGAACAGTGCAGCTGCACATGCATGCTCCGGCGCCCGGAGTTCTCCGGCCCTGGGCATCAAGGTGCTTTGACTAGTTTCTAGTACGTACGACCGGCAGCATGAAGAGAAGAATGGTTTCTTGGAACTGGGCTTGGCACTTACGCTTGGTCCCCGACGCAGTGCTCTTCCGCTGCTGGGGCTCCCTCTGCGCGGGCTTCTCCGGCGGCGGCATCATCGACATGGCCGGCGTGTTGATGGCGCAGCTGTTGCTGCTGCTGGTGATGCTGCTCACGTTGGGGCTGGCCTGATCAGTCAGTAGGCTCGACGGCGCTTGGAAAGACGACATTTCATCCTGCAGGAGTCAAGTTAAGTTAGCAAATATCTGCCATCAGTTCAAAGACGCTGTACAAGTTAAGAATCCAACGCATAATAATAGGTAGGTACATATTCATATACCAGGAGGCCGTGCGGCGACGCCGGTGAGGTCGGGGAGAGGAGCGACGGGCTGAAGGGGAGCTGGTTGGCGGAGGCCGGGAGCAGGAGGTTCCGGAGGTTGACGGAGAGCAGGTTAGCGCAGTGGCCGCATCGCACGGCGACAGTCTTGAAGAGGCTGCTGCACGGCACGCCCACCTGCATGCACACGCCACACGGACGACGAACATGAGATTGTGAGACGAGAGGGTGGAAACGAGCGAACTGAGCCGCGAATCGGACGGAGGTGTACCGCGAGGATGGTGTCGCAGAAGTTGCAGTGGACGTAGCACAGCTGCTCCTGCTCGGCGAAGGGGGGCTGCTGCTGCTGCTGCTCCGCGAGGTGGTCCGGGAAGAAGCTGGTCTCGGACTCCGCGGGCGACGACATCATGGTGCTGGCGACAAGCAAGCCGCGTAGCGCGTACAGTCACTGTATGTACGCGCCCACCACACCACCACCTGCGCGCGCGTGCTTTGATCAGGAGAGGAGGTGAGGGTGGGGGTGGGGGGAGGAAGACGCCGGAGAGGAGAGGAGAGGGGATAGATGCTTGGGAGTGAGCAGTGGTGGGGATGGGAGGGGGTTTATATAGTGGGGTAAACGGCAGCGGGGAGGGGTGAATGGACGTGTATATACTCTAGTCTTGTTGACGAGACGTGATGAGTTGAGGTGAGGTGATTTGATTTGATGGGCGCTCCTGATGGATTTGATTGACCTGCCCGATTCGAGAAAGCCTCGGATCTGTCGTCGTCGTTGTTGTTGCCTCTGCTGATTTGAAAGCCGGGATCCCCCCCTGCTCCTGCTCGTCCGCGCGAGAGCCAGAGCGGGCAAGAGAGGCAAGGAATGGGAATGGACGGAGGTAGCAGGGCCAGCGAGCGAGGGGCAGATTGGGAAAGCCGAGGGGGGCAATAAAGCCAAAGCGTCCAGTCCCGCTCTCCTCCCTCTGGACAGGGAACAGTGGCCGCCACAGTGCCCGGTAGCTAGCATCTTGGGACTGTTCCCTCTGAAAAGCGGGCAGGGCAGGGCAGGGCCGGAATGCGTGGTGGGGATCCATCGCCCGCCGCAGTGGGCCGGCCCACCTGACCACCCGCTCCGCGACGTGCTCTCTGGCCTGCTCTGGTCAGCTCGCTCGGCGCGTTTGGCACCACAGTGCCCACAGTCCTGTTGCCGATCATCGGTTGTCCATCACTGTGTGAAATCTTTGTAATCTGGCGGGCCTCCCGCGGTCAAACCGGACAGCGATTCAAGCTGGAGCGCGTCTGTCCGGTCCGGCCTCTCAGAGGCGACGCATTGTAATTATTTTTGATTGATTGACTGGCTTTTCCAGTTATCTAGCTTCGGTTTTTGTTTTGTTTGGCGCTGTTGATTGATTAGCGGCTGCCAAGCCTGGTCCTGGGCGAGGCTAGTAGCCAAATCGCAGCGTCGATCATGGCACGCACAGCACAGAACTCCGCAGGCTACATGGGCTACTACCTGGCGAATTGATTCCCCTCCGGCCGGCGTGATGCAGATGCCTAAGTACAGTACGTAAACCCTCGTCCCCTTGCCTGAGCGGCTACCTAGGCAGCCAGCTTGGGGGCCTGCGCGCCATGCATGGGGTTTCGCTCCCTGCGTCGACGTCAATGCGTGCCCCCCGCCGCCTGGCCGTGCGTACGGGGCCGGTGTCTCTCTCTCGCTCGCGCGAATGGAACCAAACGGACGGACGCATGGTCCCCGGCCGGCCGGTGGCGGTGGCTAGCCCGCTGCCGCGCCCGCCGTAGCCCGTCCGGCCGGTGTCCGGAGAAAAGAAGCACGTACAAGGCAGAACGGGCGGGAGCCAAAGGGAGGATTCGTTTGGGACGGGACCAGTTGATCCAAATCCAAATGCCCGGCCCAACCGAACGCGTCTCCGTGTCGTCTTCTCCCGGGGCGGGCATGCATGTACTAGGTGTGGCGCTGCCGGCCGGCTAGAGAGCTGGTCTTTACTCCTTAAGCGCACACCAGTAGCGATTTGCAGCGCCGGGACCGCGTGCACTTTAGCTCAGGTGCGTGTCGGCGTCTCGCAAATGTGCGCAGGCAGCCCGGCCGGTCCAACGCAAAGGTGCCTCTGCATGACACTGCTTATAGTGGTGTGTCTGTCCAACGCCTTTACCTCGCCGTCGCCGGCGCCCTTTTCTTGCATGGGGAGAATCAACGTGACAGCAGAAATGGGCCGCGGAGGAAACGGAGTTGGGTGGCTGGCCTGGCCTGGCCAGCTGAGAGCTCCGCTTTGTTTCACGCCTGCGCCGCCGTACAATTAACTGCTCCGATCGAGGCGTATACGGAGGCTGGCTAGCTGCCGTTGCCAAGCTACCTAGCCATGCATGCCTTACAGTAACTACGCCGTTAAGCATGCAGAGCACAGTCTGGCAAAGCAACAGTCATGAGCATCTAGGTCAACTTAGCTTTAATCCTGTTGGTTTTGAGAGGGTGCCATCAGCAGCTAGGCAGTAGAAACTACATGATCTACCTTGTGGTCACACTGACATTCTAGCTGCTACTTATTTCTACCAAGAAAAGTTCATATATAGGTTGATTTCTCACAGCATTTATAGTACTAGAACCAAGATTCGCACCCGTGCTTGAATTGGTCGTGATATTGTAGTATGTGATCGAGAGGGCTACCAGCTCAGTTCTCGCGTGAGGACAATGCGCATAAAACCTGAATATTCGCTATAATATTAGCACCAAAGAAAACTGGGGTAGGCAAGTTATTGTGAAAAAAAAATGACGCCATTGGAGCTAGCTGTGATTGAAAGAATGATGGCCTACAGGATTACAGAGCCAAGTGGTGAAGACAGAGAGAGCCTACAATCGGGTACGTATTACCCTGCCACTTGTAGCGTGCCTACCATTCCTATCCTAGCGTAGCATCTTTTAGGCTAGAGGGAGAAAGGGCTTTGGCGGAAGGCGTGAGCCTCTTAAGAGCATCTACAAAATCCATCTCTCAAATGCCCGTGGACGTGACCGGACGCATCCGTGAGCAGTGACCGGCCACGCCTTAAATTAACCACTCTACATCCGAGTTCTCATGTTTCAACCCCTAAATCCATACAAAGTATGCAAAAAAAACAACCACGTACTACCCTAGCTAATCTTTGTCGTCGGAGATGTCCACGACGTCGGTGCCTGGGCGGTGGAGGCCTCCGGCTCATCCTCCCCCTGCTCGACCTCATCCATGTAGGCGAGCATCTCCGCCTCCTCCGCAGCCTATTGCGCCTCCATCTCTTGCTGGTGACGGCGTCTGGCCTCCGCAGCCGACTCCGAGTGGAGGGCATCGAGGATGGCCAGCTCGTCCACATATAGATACGCGTCGCCAGCGACCCCACATCCTCCTCCTCCGCCTCCTCCTCGTCCTCCTCCTCCGGAGGTAGCCCCGCGGCGATCCGGGCTTAGCGCCTTGCCCGGATCTGCTCAAGGAGCTCCAGCTGGCGCTCCGACATTAAAAATGGGTAGCTCCTCACCCGCGTTAGAAATGGGTAGATCCTCACCCAGCGGCGTGGGGGCATGGCTCCTAGGCAGATGGGGAGTGGAAAGTGGCGGCGGCGGCCAGGCGGAGAAAAATGTGGATGGTAGGGTTCGGTGCCGACGGTTGACTTAAATAGCTGGGCTAGGCACTACGCGGCCCGCCGGAGCGACGCCACGCGGCGACATCGGTTTGACGGAGGAGACGAGCTTCGGACCGCCAGGTTTCCGGACGATTTTGCGTGGGACCCGCCGTCAGTCTAACATGGTGGGTGCGCCGGGGCGCGACCATATCCGCCCAATATTTGGGCTGCATATGAGGGGTGCCGATCAGCCCGGTTGTTTAAGGCGCCCGTCTGGGTCAGATTTTCATGACGGTCAGTGACCGGGCGGGCCGCCCGAGCGTTTGAGGCAAGTTTAGGGGGCCCGACCGTAGATGCTCTAAATAGGACTTCTCGGGCCGTCTCCTCAAAACGCCTCAAATATTTGGATTCATGTGTCCGGACAATGCAAGCCACCCAACGTCCGCAAACCGGACGCAAACGAAAGAACGTTTCCGGAAGTCTGCCACGTACGCGTATGACCACCACGCCCAGTCAATACCCTCTTCGTCCAAAAAAAACCCCTCTTCACCTGAAGCGGTTGTTGCGCATTCATACCGGTCAGCCGTCTCCAGAGCAGACGTGAATCCATGGCATTGATCATTTTCTGTGACGGTCCATGTCGGTGTCAAAACCGGCGGATCTCGGGTAGGGGGTCCCGAACTGTGCGTCTAGGCGGATGGTAACAGGAGACAAGGGACAGGATGTTTTACCCAGGTTCGGGCCCTCTCGATGGAGGTAAAACCCTACGTCCTGCTTGATTAATATTGATGATATGGGTAGTACAAGAGTGGATCTACCACGAGATCAAAGAGGCTAAACCCTAAAGCTAGCCTATGGTATGATTGTTGTAATGTATGTTGTGTCCTCACGGACTAAAGCCCTCCGGTTTATATAGACACCGGAGAAGGCTAGGGTTACAGTCGGTTACAATGGTAGGAGATCTACATATCCGTATCGCCAAGCTTGCCTTCCACGCCAAGGAAAGTCCCATCCGGCCGGGGCGGAGTCTTCAATCTTGTATCTTCGTAGTCTTGGAGTCCGTGGACGATGATAGTCTGGCTGTCCGGACACCCCTAGTCGAGACTCCTCGGTAGCCCTGAACCAGGCTTCAATGACGATAAGTCCGTCGCGCATAATGTTCGGCATTGCAAGGCGGGTTCCTCCTTGAATAATCCGAGAGAAGATCATGAACACCGGGATAGTGTCGGCTCGCAAAATAAATTCCACATTCCACCGTAGAGAGAATAAAATGTACAACAGTCCAATCTGGCGGCGTATTATGCGGCATGACATCACACCGCTACCAAGCCTTTAATTGAATCTTTTTATTATACCACCTCAAAGACGTTTAGCGGCGGTTTCCTTGGCACGTCCGTCAAGCAGTGATCGTGTTCCCTTATTCCGGATTCTCATCAATACGGACGTGGGTAACCCAACGCGTCATTGATGGTGGCGCTTGGGAGATAGCGAGTTTTACCAACTGTGGGGGCGCATAGTCTTCGTCCGCCTATATATAAGGGATAAGGATTTACCTTCTCACCTACGCCTTCTTCCTCCTTTGCTTATCCATCTCCGCGCACTCAAGCTCCAACGCCCAAGCTCGTGCATCTCGCCTCGACCTTCTCCGATCATGTCCGGAGCGGGAGGCAAATGGTTGGCCTCCACCGTTAAGGAGGAGCACATCACCAAGCTGCGCAGCACCGGATACCTTTCCGGCGATATCGCGCATCGGCTGCCCGACGAGGGGCAGCTCATCCCCACCCCCGGGCCCCATGAGAGAGTTGTTTTCCTCCCCCACTTCCTCCGCGGACTGGGCTTTCCACTTCACCCTTTTGTCCGGGGGCTCATGTTTTACTACGGCCTGGATTTCCACGATCTGGCGCCGAACTTCATCCTCAACATCTCGGCGTTTATCGTCGTGTGCGAGGCCTTCCTCTGCATCCAGCCCCACTTCGGCCTGTGGCTCAAGACCTTCAACGTCAAGCCGAAGGTTGTGAAGGGCATAAGCGGAATGCGGAGGCGCCATGTTGGGCAAGTTTCCCAACGTCCTTTGGCTCGAAGGGCCTTCGTGGACTCCGTTAAGGGGTGGCAATCGGGTGGTTCTACATCACCGAGCCGCGCAAACCACGTGGGCGGCGGCCCCGAGTTCAGATCTGGCATCCCCGTAGCTCACCTCCTGGAAAGAGAAGGGCTTGTTGTGGGGCAATCTGAAGGAGCCGCGGGACTCGAGCACGTATCCGAAGTGGTGAACAATAAGCTCAGGCTCGTCGACGTGGTCCAAGTCATGCTCATCCGCCGGATTCTCCCATGCCAAGAACGAGCATTCAATCTGTGGGAGTTCAATCCGGAACAGCACCAGGCGCTAAGTGGGCTCTTCGACACGACGTATGAAGGCGCCTGGAGGGTGCTGTTTAAGGGCACCGAAGCCCCTGCATCCGCGACGGAAGATCGCGGATTTCGCTCGCAACATCCAGCTGATGAGGTAAGTGATTCAACCCCTTTACGGGACACTTGTGGTAAACAGATTGATTCTAAGAGGGTTTCAATCTATCTTTTCCTTTGGCAGGAATGGATGGAGAAGGCCGAGCAGCTCATCTATCCGGCTCCCATGCACGAAGACCAGTGAGCGCCCGTCTAGCGGGGCTGCTGGTTCCGCACCGCACGTGGTGCCGAGAAGAAGGCCAAGAAGGTGGCCACGGGGACTCGAAAGAGTTCCCGCAATCAAGCGTCCGACGACGAGGCGGACTCCTCCCCCGAAGACGAGGAGGAGGAAGAAGACTCTCTCCCGGAGGAGGGAGAGAGGAAGAGGAAGGCTTCCCCAATGGGTGAGGCCGAAGGGTCCAAGAGGGGGAGAACTTTTCCCCCGGACAGTTCCGCCAACACCATCATTGGCGAGGAGGAGTGTCCTTCAAGGGCCAGGCCTCCGGCGAGATCGTAAGTATCCAGATCCCTGATATGCAATTTCTTTCGCGTCACCTAGTGTCCTACTAATGCCGTGATATCTTGTCCATGATCCGGCCGATGATGATCTCCCGCTTCATCGAAGCGGGTCGTGGCCCCGTCGGATGTGGATTCACTTCATTGCCTCTACCCCCGCGCCGATGAGGACGCCGAGGTGGGATCGAAAAGGACCCATCAGAGGAGGCTTGAAGGCGCCGCCAGCAACCTCCGGACTTTGCGCGGACTCTACCTTGGAACTGCAGCGGTTCCAGAGTCCGGCAGCGCCCTTCAAAGAAGGGCAAGATCGTGACACCGGCGGCCTCCGCCCAACCGAGGCGCGGACAACTTGTTGAGGCGCTTAAAGGCGCTTATATCGAGGAAGAACACCGCACTATCATGAGTGCGGTGATTGAAGGTTCACTTCGCCAAGAGCGGGCTGATCGAAGCTTCGCAGCACCTTCTAACGAGCTTTGAGGTAAGAAGTTATAATTATGTAATGTAATACCGCATAGACAGTAGCCCGTGATGCTCAGTTCGGTGTTCGGAAAGAAAAGCCGGACTGAGGATCTAAGAAGATATACGCAAGGTTGCTTAAAATACGTCAATATGGGTTTGCAGGCTGCGCTGCTGACCTCTGCCACACTGACTGCGGAGGTCGGTGCGTTGAAGCAGGATCTCGAGCGGTCCGAGCAAGAGCTCGGCCATGCCAAGAAGCAGCTCGAGGACAAAGAAGGTGAGTAACACCACTTTGAATAGTTACCTTACAGAAAAGGATTTTGGTTGTAATAAAATTAACAAGGATAATATGGGTATTGCAGGGGCCACGAACGAGGTGGCAGCCCTGAAGGAGGCTGTGTCCGCCTTCAGGAGGCACAGGTGGCGGAAGTACGGCAAGAGCTCCAGGCTCTCATGGAGAAGCATGAGAGCTTGGAGCGTGACTCCAAGACTCGAGAGTCCGAGCTTGCCTCGGCTCTCGAAAGTGCCAAGTCCGCCAAGGCCGAGGCCCGTAAGGCCCTTCAGGAGGTTGAAGATGTAAAGAAGATGGCGGTGGGTAAGGCGTTTTTCATGCAAAGCAAGCATGTTAATGTAAACTACCTGACACTTACCCGCGTTCGGAGCTCTCCAGGGGCGTTTGCAGATCTGCGCGTAGTGTGTCCGATGCGCCGCATTCTATCGTGGCGAGGAGGAGCTCGACGGAGAAGGTCTTCGGTCTCGAGACGCCGAGGCCGGCCATCCGGTGCCCCCAAGCGACCGGTGAAGCGGTGGTCGAACTCCTAAGGTAGTGAGGAGGCCATGAAGGGCCTTATAGTCCATTGTGGCTGGACAGGCCATGCCCGGGAGCTACTTCGCCTCGTCGCGGCGGTGGTGGATCGTGCCTGGGTGGAGGTCATCAAGTGCTCCACCTGTATTGAAGGTGCTCGTCGGGCCCTTGCCCGCACAAAGGTGCATTGGGGCAGGCTGGATGCGGAGAAGCTTCTCACTGGCCCGCCGCCACCGGGCAAGGAGTATCGACGCCCGAAATGTATTATAAAACTGTCTGAAGGGATCCCGCGATATTGCGGATGAATGCCCCGAGATGTAATTTTGAGTAAACTCGCTATGTATTATCCTCTGCGCTGAAAACTTTGTTCATATGCGCATTAAGCAACGCTTGTTTAATTTAAAATATTACCTTACATGCGGCCGTTTATAAAATCGAGAGATGGCAAGTCATTGGCTTGACCCCGAGCATGAGTCTTTGGGGTGTTCGGGATAAACTTGAGCACTCTTGTTCCCATTTTGGGTCCATCTAGGAGGCGCTCAACACAACGAACAAGGCAACCGGACTTATAATGCTTGAACACTCTCACTTAGCCATAGAATTCTATAATTTTAAATTTGGTGAAGCCCCGGTATTCGGAAGACCGAATCCGGGCGCTATCGACGCATTAAATCGGACATTATCCGAACTTCGCTCAAGCGGCGTGAGTCTTTAAGGACTCGAAAAGACCTCTCGAACAATGACGATCTCTCGCCTTATCATGCCGGTCAGTTTTAGCTTTCTCCATCGAGGCGCCGCCGGCTCAACCGGGCGCAATCGCGATGGTTCTCCAGTGCCACCTTAGCCGGCAGAATGGAACGTAAGGCACCAAAAGCGTGGGAGCAGGCAAACCCAACTATTGACCCAAGACATGATTGAGCCGATTCATATAATGCTATAAGTTCGGGTGCCACACTTATGAAAGTGTTCGGACTTATCACACCATAATGTGGGGAACATAAGCCCTTGGTGTATTAGACCGTACCAAAATATACGGGTGCAAGATGTCCTGTAATGAACATATATATATAAAAAGTAATGTAATTGCAGTCGAAAAGTGCTGCATTATTTATTAAAGGAAGTCGCTATGAGTGCGGATGATACAAATAGTCTTGATAAGCAAGGATTTGGACTAATTAAACATGTCCCCCTCGAGGATGAGCTGCGGACTTGGTGTATATAATCGAATTTAATGCTCGTAATTGAGACCACACGAGTGTTCGCCGCAGCCTTCTTTCTTCCTGGCTGTTGCATCGTGAGTTCGGCGGGTTCACGCACGGACAGGCATCCGTAAACGGAGTCTGTGTATACAAAGAAGGAAAATAATAATAAAAAGGGTGGCGACTTGCGAGCCCCTGGTGTGGTCGAGCCGCACTGGGTCTATTGTGATCGTGCCTTCCCTGCGCCCATGGTATCTCCAAAGCGTAATGATGTACGCGGAGGTTGTTCTTGCAATCATGCGAGGGCGGGGTTAGGGCCGCATTGCTCGCGATGCTCGATCGTGCAGTTGTCTTGGTTGGTATTGCTTGGCGCGTTTTCTTTGTATCCGCCGTTTAACGGCCGGACTCAAAATTGCCTTAAAAGGCTGCTTTGTACTTCGCCGCCGAGAGCGTGTATGTTCCTCCGTTCGGAGGAGTGTTCCGTATTTCCGTTGACCGTGATGACTCCACGAGGGCTCGCATCTTGAGCTTGAGGTATGCATAATGCGGCGCGCGTTGAACTTTGCAAATGCGGTTCGTCCGAAAGCAGAGCGTGATAGCCGCTGCGAAATGGGACTATGTCAAGATTAACTCTTCGCTCGAAATTATCCGGGATCCGAAGACCACTTCGGTGTGGTGAGCCCGTATAATTGGCTTCCACACCTGGTATGACACCTTTAAAGGTTGTCTTTGTAGGTTTAATCCTTGAGGGGTCTATGCCCATCTTGCTCACTGTATGCTGATAAAGCAGGTTTAGGCTACTACCGCCGTCCATCAGGACTCTCGTGAGGTGAAATCCATCGACGATTGGGTCTAAAACCAATGCGGCGAATCCGCCATGGCGTATGCTGGTCGGATGGTCTCTTCGATCGAAAGTGATCAGACAAGAGGACCATGGATTGAACTTCGGGGCGACTGGCTCCATCGCATAGACATCCCTTAGTGCGTGCTTCCTCTCCCTCTTGGGTATATGGGTTGCGTAAATCATGTTCACCGTCCGCACTTGTGGGGGGAAACCCTTCTGTCCTCTATTGTTCGGCGGTCGGGTCTCCTCCTCGTTGCTGCTGTTTAGCCCCTTGTCATTATTTTCGGCAATTAACTTGCCTGCCTGCTTGAACACCCAGCAATCTCTGTTGGTGTGATTGGCTGGCTTTTCGAAGTGCCATGTATCCGCATAAGCGGTCGAGTATTCGGTCCAAGTTGGACGGACCCGAGTGATTCTTTGAATGGCTTCTTCCACGACGGGTTTAGAGCCTCGAATCCGGCGTTGATTGCCGTATCCTCCTTATCGCCGCCGTTAACGCGGCGTTTTTTTTTCGACGTGACCTGCCGTTGTGGTCCTTAGTATCCATCTTGGCGAATTTTTATTGAGGTTGTTGCTGCGAGCTAGCCAGCTATCCTCTCCCGCGCAAAAGCGGGTCATTAATGATGTGAGTGCTGCCATGGATTTCGGCTTTTCCTGTCCCTGTGCTCGGCTAGCCACTCGTCGCAGATGTTATGTTTGAAGGCTGCGAGGGCCTCTGCATCCGGACAGTCGACGATTTGGTTTTTTGTTTGTCAAGAACCGTGTCGTAATTGTCCGGCGATTCCTCTGGCTGCTGAATTATGTGGCTTAGGTCATCGGCGTCGGTGGCCGCTTTATACGTGCCACGAAATTGTCGAGGAATGCGGCTTCCAGGTCTTCCCAACACCCAATTGACTCTGCGGGCAAGCTGTTAAGCCAATGCCGAGCTCGTCCTTTAAGCTTGAGTGGGAGGTACTTGATGGCATGGAGATCGTCGCCTCGGGCCATATGGATGTGAAGGAGATAATCTTCAATCCAAATCGCGGGGTCTGTTGTGCCGTCGTAGGATTCGATGTTTACGGTTTAAACCCTTGAGGATTTGATGATCCATTACTTCGTCGGTGAAGCATAAGCGGGTGTGCGGCGCCTATATTGAGCAATATCACGACGCAGCTCGAGAGCGTTATCTGCTGTGTTCGCCCGCCGGGTTATTGTATCGGCGTGACGATATTAAATGCGTGGGTCGGGCGCCTCGTGATCCGTAGATGGATCTGGATTGCCTTGCTTTGTCCTGTACGTCTCGCAAGCCGGCGCGTTCCCTCTTGGCCGTACTTTTGGAGCGATGCCGGGTACGGTCTTTGTGGAGGGTCCGGATGCTCTCTTCGTCGCGACCACGGGTGGTCGGTCGGCCGTATCGCGGCGCTAGTGATGAAGGTATGTATGCTTCCTCCTCTAATCGGGGAGCAACTTGCGTCTGGGTAGCTTTTGGAGGCGTTCAAGTTTAAACTCTTGACGCGAGGACCTCGGTCCATCGATCGCCAAGCGAGTCTGATCGGCTTGAAGCTGCTGCTGCTTTTTCATTAGGCTATTTGCCGTGGCGATAAGCCTGCGTTTAAAACGCTCTTGTTCAACGGGATCCTCGGGCACGACGAATTCATCGTTGTTGAGGCTTGCCTCGTCTTCGGAGGGAGGTATATAGTTATAATCCTCAACCTCTTCATCTGCCGCCCTCTCGTGGGGGCTTGTCTGCGTCCTCCTGCGCTGAGTCTTGCTGGAGGGGATTATCTTTGGCACTCTCTGGGGTATTATTATCTCCTGTGCCGAAATCTCCATTCGTGCTGTGGCGGGATTTAGAGCGGCACCGCTGACGCCGGTGCTTGGGCTGTTTCTTTAAGGAATCTGCCTCCGCTACTTCTTCGCCATCCCCGTCCTTTGGGGTGTCCACCATGTATATGTCGTATGACGAGGTGGTCTTCCAAAGGCCCTGAGGCGCTGGTTCTGTTAAATCTCCGGCATCGCCGTCCATAGCATCGATGTCTTGAGTCGTAGTCTAGCATGTCGGTAAGATCGTCGACAAGTGGCTACAAAGTGGGTGGTGTGTGGGCTCAATTTCTTCATCGTCCAGTATCCCAACCATCCCGCCATAGTCCGCCGGGACTCTCCCGATAGCGAGAGATGCTTTAGCGAATTTAGGATGTCGCCAAAGGGCGAGTATTGGAAGATGTCCGCGGTGGTGAATTCCATAACCGGCGCCCAATCCGATTCGATTGGCAGGGGCTCAGGAGGTCCGGAGTCCGGCAAGGAGTCCGGGACCTCGGAGTCATGAGTTTCGCGAGGGACAAGGCTAGTGTTCGGCTCCATTGCCTTGGAAGTTGAAGCCCCCGAGGTGGTGTCCAACCACCGGTCCTCGATCTGGGCGATCGGCTCCGAGCTAAGAGCCGGAGCGGACTCGTGTGCGGCCACCAAGGCACTTTCGGTGGCGGGCTAGATCATGCCCATCGTAATAAAGGCGGGCGCTGCTGGCGTGGCTCGAGCCCGTCGAAGATCAAGTCTCCGCGACGCCGCCATGAAGTTTAGGCTACGAATCGACTCGATGGCCAGGCGTAGCTTCGATCTGCTCCAGATGGCCAAGTGAGTTAGCCCGCGATGCGAAGCCGCCGAATACGAAGATCTGTCCGGGGAGAAAAGTCTCACCCTGGACAGCATTGTTGATTGAAGATGCCATCCAGCCTATCGGTGGCGACACGGAGGAACTCTCAATGAAAGCACCAATGTCGGTGTCAAAACCGCAGATCTCGGTAGGGGTCCCGAACTGTGCGTCTAGGCGGATGGTAACAGGAGACAAGGACACGATGTTTTACCTGTGTTGGGCCCTCTCGATGGAGGTAAAACCCTACGCCCTGCTTGATTAATATTGATGATATGGGTAGTACAAGAGTGGATCTACCACGAGATCAAAGAGGCTAAACCCTAAAGCTAGCCTATGGTATGATTGTTTTAATGTATGTTGTGTCCTACGGACTAAAGCCCTCCGGTTTATATAGACACCAGAGAAGGCTAGGGTTACACAGAGTCGGTTACAATGGTAGGAGATCTACATATCCGTATCGCCAAGCTTGCCTTCCACGCCAAGGAAAGTCCCATCCGGACACGGGACGGAGTCTTCAATCTTGTATCTTCGTAGTCTTGGAGTCCGACGGACGATGATAGTCCGGCTGTCCGGACACCTCCTAGTCCAGGACTCCCTCAGTCCACTTTCACGAGCCGCCCCCCTCAGGTAGCGCCCTTGGCAACTTTGGCGACATTCCAGGCTGATTTTTGGCGATGTATTTGGACGTCAATAGGCATGTGCATCTTCTGCGGCAGGTCTGAGTGTGACAGAAATAATTTGAAACCTTCAGATTTTTTGAGAGCTCATTTGCTTATACCAAAATTATCTATGTGGGGCCAAAACATAAATATGTATTTGCAATTGCACTTATCACCTCCGCTGCGTGGGCCACTTGACATGTACAAAAATAACCCATTAGGAGAAAAAAAATGAGCCCATGTGTAGAAAGGTATTGGATGCAACTCAATTGTATCCATCGAAGTCTGTTACAATTGTTGGGGAACGTAGCAGAAATTCAAAAATTTTCCTACGTGTCACCTGTTGGGGAACGTAGTAATTTCAAAAAATTTCCTACGCACACGCAAGATCATGGTGATGCATAGCAACGAGAGGGGAGAGTGTTGTCTACGCCCTCGTGAGACCGGGCGAAGCGATCACAACGTAGAGGAAGTAGTCGACGTTCTCCTCGCGATCCGACCGATCCCGGCGCCGTTACTCGGCGCCCGAGTTCTTGACACACGACAGCTCGATGACGTCCCTCGTACTCGATCCAGCCGAGTGTCGAGGGAGAGTTCCACAAGACGACGGTGTGGTGACGATCTTGATGTTTCACGGCGCAGGCTTCGCCTAAGCTTTGACGGACAGTATGACCGAGGTGGAATATGGTGGAGGGGGCACCGACACGGCTAAGGAACGATCCGTAGATCAAACTTGTGTGTCTATGGGGTGCCCCTGCCCCGTATATAAAGGAGGGAGGGAGGAGGAGGCCGGCCCTAGGAGGAGGCGCGCCAAGGAGTCCTACTCCCACCGGAGTAGGATTCCTTCTTTCCTAGTCCAACTAGGTCAAGGGGGAAAGAGGGAAGTGGAGAAGGAAGGAAGAGGGGGCCGCGCCCAAACCCTTTGTCCAATTCGGACTGGGCTTGGGAGGGCGCGCCTCCTCGGCTCCTTCCCACTAAAGCCCATTAAGGCCCAATACTCTTCCCCGTATTCCCGTAACTCCCGGTACTCGAAAAATACCGAATCACTCGGAACCTTTCCGAACTCGAATATAGTCGTCCAATATATCGATCTTTACGTCTCGACCATTTCGAGACTCCTCGTCATGTCCCCGATCTCATCCGGGACTCGAACTCCTTCGGTACATCAAAACTCATAAACTCATAATATAAGCATCATCGAAACCTTAAGCGTGCGGACCCTACGGTTCGAGAACTATGTAGACATGACCTAGAACTATTCTTGGTCAATAACCAATAGCGGGACCTAGATGCCCATATTGGCTCCTACATATTCTACGAAGATCTTTATCGGTCGACCGCATAACAACATACGTTGTTCCTTTGTCATCGGTATGTTACTTGCCCGAGATTCGATCGTCGGTATCCAATACCTAGTTCAATCTCATTACCGCAAGTCTCTTTACTCGTTCCGTAATACATCATCTCGCAACTAACTCATTAGTTACAATGCTTGCAAGGCTTAAGTGATGTGCATTACCGAGAGGGCCCAGAGATACCTCTCAGGCATTCGGAGTGACAAATCCTAATCTCGAATACGCCAACCCAACATTTGTCTTTGGAGACACCTGTAGTACTCCTTTATAATCACCCGATTCGTTGTGACATTTGGTAGTACCCAAAGTGTTCCTCCGCAAACGGAGTTGCATAATCTCATAGTTATAGGAACATGTATAAGTCATGAAGGAAGCAATAGCAACATACTAAACGATCGTGTGCTAAGCTAACGGAATGGGTCATGTCAATCGATCATTCAACTAATGATGTGACCTTGTTAATCAAATAACAACTCCTTGTTCATGGTTAGGAAACATAACCATCTTTGATTAACAAGCTAGTCAAGTAGAGGCATACTAGTGACACTGCTTGTCTATATATTCACACATGTATTATGTTTCCGGTTAATACAATTCTAGCATGAATAATAAACATTTATCATGATATGAGGAAATATATATAATAACTTTATTATTGCCTCTAGGGCATATTTCCTTGATCTCCCACTTGCACTAGAGTCAATAATCTAGATCACATCACCATGTGATTAACATCGATAGTTCACATCATCATGTGATTAACACCCATAGTTCACATCGCCATGTGACCAACACCCAAAGGGTTTACTAGATTCGATAATCTAGTTCACATCGCTATGTGATTAACACCCAAAGAGTACTAAGGTGTGATCATGTTTTGCTTGTGAGAGAGTCTTAGTCAACGGGTCTTCCACATTCAGATCCGTTATGTATTTTGCAATTTTTCTATGTCTACAATGCTCTGCACAAAGCTACTCTAGCTAATTGCTCCCACTTTCAATATGTATCTAGATCGAGACTTAGAGTCATCCAGATCGGTGTCAAAACTTGCATCGACGTAACCCTTTACTTATTTAACCTTTTTCACTTCCATAATCGAGAAACATATCCTTATTCCACTAAGGATAATTTTGACCGCTGTCCATGATCTATTCCTAGATCACTATTGTACTCCTTGCCAAACTCAGTGCAGGGTATACAATAGATCTGGTACACAAGCATGGCATACTTTATAGAACCTATCGCCAAGGCATAGGGAATGACTTTCATTCTCTTTCTATCTTCTGCCGTGGTCGGGTTTTGAGTCTTACTCAATTTCACACCTTGTAACACAGTGCAAGAACTCTTTCTTTGACTGCTCCATTTTGAACTACTTCAAAATCTTGTCAAGGTATGTACTCATTGAAAAAACTTATCAAGCATCTTGATCTATCTCTATAGATCTTGATGCTCAATATGTAAGCAGCTTCACCGAGGTCTTTCTTTGAAAAACTTCTTTCAAACACTCCTTTATGCTTTGCGAATAATTCTACATTATTTCCGATCTACAATATGTCATTCACATATACTTATCGAAATCTTTGTAGTGCTCCCACTCACTTTCTAGTAAATACAGCTTCACCATAAGTGCAGATAAAACTATATGCTTTGATCAACTCATCAAAGCGTATATTCCAACTCCGAGATGCTTGCACCAGTCCATAGATGGATCATTGGAGCTTGCACACTTTGTTAGCTCCTTTGGATCGAAAAAACCTTCGTTGCATCATATACAACTCTTCCTCCGTAAAACCATTCAGAATGCAGTTTTACATCCATTTGCCAAATTTCATAAATTGTGGCAATTGCTAACATGATTAGGACAGACTTAAGCATCGCTAGCTTGAGAAAATCTCATTGTAGTCAACATCTTGAACTTTGTCGAAAACCTTTTTGCAACAAGTCGAGCTTTGTAGATAGTAACACTACTATCAATGTCCGTCTTCCTCTTGAAGATCCATTTATTTTCTATGGTTTGCCGATCATCGGGCAAATCCATCAAAGTCCATACTTTGTTCTCATACATGGATCATATCTCGATTTCATGGCCTCAAACCATTTTATGGAATCTGGGCTCATCATCGCTTCCTCATAGTTCGTAGGTTTGTCATGGTCAAGTAACACGATCTCCGAACAGGATTACCGTACCACTCAGTGCGGATCTCACTCTGTTTTACCTACGAGGTTCGGTAGTAACTTGATCTCAAGTTTTATGATCATCATCATTAACTTCCTCACTAATTGGTGTAGGTGTCACAGAACCAATTTCGTGATGAACTACTTTCCAATAAGGGAGCTAGTACATTACCTCATCAAGTTCTACTTTCCTCCCACTCACTTCTTTCGAGAGAAACTCCTTCTCTAGAAAGGATCCATCTTAAGCAACAAATATCTTGCCTTCGGATCTGTGATAGAAGGTGTACCCAACAATTTCCTTTGGGTATTCTATGAAGACGTACTTCTCGATTTGGGTTCGAGCTTATCAGATGAAACTTTTTCACATAAGCATCGCAGCCCCAAACATTAAGAAACGACAACTTTGGTTTCTTGCTAAACCACAGTTCATATAGTGTCGTCTCAACGGATTTAGATGGTGCCCTATTTAACATGAATGCAGCTGTCTCTAATGCATGTTCCCAAAACGATATTGGTAAATCGGTAAGAAACATCATAGATTGCACTATATCCAATAAAGTGCGGTTACGATGTTTGGACACACCATAACATTGTGGTGTTCGGTGGCGTGAGCTGTGAAACTATTCCACATTGTTTTAATTGAAGACCAAACTCAGAACTCAAATATTCGTCTCCGTGATCGATCACGAAACTTTATTTTCTTGTTACGATGATTTTCCACTTCACTCTGAAATTCTTTGAACCTTTCAACTATTTCGGACTTATGTTTCATCAAGTAGATATACCAATATCTGCTCAAATCATCTTGTGAAGGTCGAAAATAACGATACTTGCCACGAGCATCAACACTCATTGGATCGCATACATCGGTATGTATTATTTCCAATAAGTCAAGAGCTTGTTCCATTGTTCGGAGAACGGAGTTTTAGTCATCTTGCCCAAAAGGCACGGTTCGCAAGCATCAAGTGATTCATAATCAAGTGATTCCAAAATCCCATCAAGATGGAGTTTCTTCATGCGCTTTACACCAATATGACCTAAACGGCAGTGCCACAAATAAGTTGCACTATCATTATTAACTTTGTAATTTTTGGTTTCAATATTATGAATATGTGTATCACTACGATCGAGATCCAATGAACCATTTTCATTGGGTGTGTAACCATATAAGGTTTTATTCATGTAAAGCAGAACAACAGTTTATTCTCTTACTTAAATGAATAACCGTATTGCAATAAACACGATCAAATCATATTCATGCTCAACGTAAACACCAAATAACATTTATTTAGTTTCAACACTAATCCGAAATTATAGGGAGTGTGCGATGATGATCATATCAATCTTGAAACTACTTTCAACACACATCGTCACTTCACCCTTAACTAGTTTACATTTATTCGCAACTCCGCTTTGAGTTACTACTCTTAGCAACTGAACCAGTACCAAATACCGAGGGGTTGCTATAAACACTAGTAAAGCACACATAAAACACCTGTATATCAAATATACCCTTTTTCACTTTGCCATCCTTCTTATCCACCAAATATTTAGGGTAGTTCCGCTTCAAATGACCATTTCCTTTGCGTGTAAGCACTTTCGGTTTGTGCTTTGGTTCAGCTTTGGGTTTCTTCGTGGGAGTGACAACTTGCTTGTCAATCTACTTGAAGTTCCCTTTCTTTCCTTTGCCCTTTTCTTGAAACTAGTGATCTTGTCAACCATCAACACTTGATGCTCTTTCTTGATTTCTACCTTCATCGATTTCATCATCATGAAAAACTGGGAATCATTTTCATCATCCCTTGCATACTATAGTTCATCACGAAGTTCTACTAACTTGGTGATGGTGACTAGAGAATTCATCAATCACTATCTTATCTGGAAGATTAACTCCCACTTGATTCAAGCGATTGTAGTACCTGATAATCTGAGTACATGCTCACTAGTTGAGCGATTCTCCTCCATCTTTTAGCTATAGAACTTGTTGGAGACTTCATATCTCTCAACTCGGTATTTGCTTGAAATATTAACTTCAATTCCTGGAACATCTCATATGGTCCATGATGTTCAAAACATCTTTAAAGTCCCGATTCTAAGCCATAAAGCATGGTGCACAAAACTATCAAGTAGTCATCATATTGAGCTAGCCAAACGCTCATAACGCCTCGTGATCCGCTTCCTGCAATAGGTTTGTCACCTAGCGGTGCATCAAGGACATAATTCTTTCAAGCAGCAATGAGGATAAACCTCGATCACGGATCCTATCCGCATCATTGCTACTAACATTTTTCAACACAATTTTCTAGGAACATATCAAAACAAACATATGAAAGCAACAACGCGAGCTATTGATCTACAACATAATTTGCAAAATACTACCAGACTAAGTTCATGATAAATTTAAGTTCAATTAATCATATTACTTAAGAACTCCCACTTAGACAGACATCTCTAGTCATCTAAGTGATCACGCGATCCAAATCAACTAAACCATAACCGATCATCACGTGAGATGGAGTAGTTTTCAATGGTGAACATCTTATGTTGATCATATCTACTATATGATTCACGCCGACCTTTCGGTCTCCGTGTTCGAGGCCATATCTGCATATGCTAGGCTCGTCAAGTATAACCTCGAGTATTCTGCGTGTGCAAAACTGGCTTGCACCCGTTGTAGGTGGACGAGAGCTTATCACACCCGATCATCACGTGGTGTCCGGGCACGACGAACTTTGGCAACGGTGCATACTCGGGAGAACACTACTTGATAATTTTTAGTGAGAGATCATCTTATAATGCTACCGTCAATCAAAGCAAGATAAGATGCATAAAAGATAAACATCACATGCAATCAATATAAGTGATATGATATGGCCATCATCTTCTTGTGCTTGTGATCTCCATCTCCAAGCACCATCATGATCACCATCGCCACCGCGCGACACCTTGATCTCCATCGTAACATCGTTGTCGTTTACGCCATCTATTGCTTCTCGACTATCGCTACCGCTTAGTGATAAAGTAAAGCAATTACAGCGTTGCATTTCATACAATAAAGCGACAACCATATGGCTCCCGCCATTGCCGATAACTTAGGTTACAAAACATGATCATCTCATACAATAAAATATAGCATCACGCCTTGGCCATATCACATCACAACATGCCCTGCAAAAACAAGTTAGACGTCCTCTACTTTGTTGTTGCAAATTTTACGTGGCTGCTACGGGCTGAAGCAAGAACCAATCTCACCTACGCATCAAAACCACAACGATAGTTTGTCAAATAGACTCCGCTTTAACCTTCACAAGGACCGGCGTAGCCACTTTTCAGTTCAACTAAAGTGAGAGAGACAGACACCCGCCGATCACCTTTAAGCAACGAGTGCTCATAGCGGTGAAACCAGTCTCGCGTAAGCGTCGCGTAATGTCGGTCGGGCCGCTTCATCTCACAATACCGCTGAACCAAAGTATGACATCTTTGGTAGGCAGTATGACTTATATCGTCCACAACTCACTTGTGTTCTACTCGTGCATATAACATCAATGCATAAAACCTAGGCTCGATACCTTTGTTGGGGAACGAGTAATTTCAAAAATTTCCTACGCACACGCAAGATCATGGTGATGCATAGCAACGAGAGGGGAGAGTGTTGTCTACGCACCCTCGTGAGACCAAGCGGAAGCGATCACAACGTAGAGGAAGTAGTCGACGTTCTCCTCGCGATCCGACCGATCCGGCGCCGTTACTCGGCGCCCCGAGTTCTTGACACACGACAGCTCGATGACGTCCCTCGACTCGATCCAGCCGAGTGTCGAGGGAGAGTTCACAAGACGACGACGGCGTGGGACGATCTTGATGTTTCACGGCGCGAGGCTTCGCCTAAGCTTTGCGACGGTATGACCGAGGTGGAATATGGTGGAGGGGGCACCGACACGGCTAAGGAACGATCCGTAGATCAAACTTGTGTGTCTATGGGTGCCCCCCCCCGAGATATAAAGGAGGGAGGGAGGAGGAGGCCGGCCCTAGGAGGAGGGCGCGCCAGGAGTCCTACTCCCACCGGGAGTAGGATTCCTTCTTTCCTAGTCCAACTAGGTCAAGGGGAAAGAGGGAAGTGGAGAAGGAAGGAAGAGGGGGCGCGCCCCAAACCCTTTGTCCAATTCGGACTGGGCTTGGGAGGGCGCGCGCCTCCTCGGCTCCTTCCCACTAAAGCCCATTAAGACCCAATACTCTTCCCCGTATTCCCGTAACTCCCGGTACTCAAAAATACCAATCACTCGGAACCTTTCCGAACTCCGAATATAGTCGTCCAATATATCGATCTTTACGTCTCGACCATTTCGAGACTCCTCGTCATGTCCCCGATCTCATCCGGGACTCCGAACTCCTTCGGTACATCAAAACTCATAAACTCATAATATAAGCATCATCGAAACCTTAAGCGTGCGGACCCTACGGGTTCGAGAACTATGTAGACATGACCTAGAACTATTCTTGGTCAATAACCAATAGCGGGACCTGGATGCCCATATTGGCTCCTACATATTCTACGAAGATCTTTATCGGTCGACCGCATAACAACATACGTTGTTCCTTTGTCATCGGTATGTTACTTGCCCGAGATTCGATCGTCGGTATCCAATACCTAGTTCAATCTCATTACCGGCAAGTCTCTTTACTCGTTCCGTAATACATCATCTCGCAACTAACTCATTAGTTACAATGCTTGCAAGGCTTAAGTGATGTGCATTACCGAGAGGGCCCAGAGATACCTCTCCGACATTCGGAGTGACAAATCCTAATCTCGAAATACGCCAACCCAAAATTTGTCTTTGGAGACACCTGTAGTACTCCTTTATAATCACCCAGTTACGTTGTGACATTTGGTAGTACCCAAAGTGTTCCTCCGGCAAACGGGAGTTGCATAATCTCATAGTTATAGGAACATGTATAAGTCATGAAGGAAGCAATAGCAACATACTAAACGATCGTGTGCTAAGCTAACGGAATGGGTCATGTCAATCAGATCATTCAACTAATGATGTGACCTTGTTAATCAAATAACAACTCCTTGTTCATGGTTAGGAAACATAACCATCTTTGATTAACAAGCTAGTCAAGTAGAGGCATACTAGTGACACTCTGTTTGTCTATATATTCACACATGTATTATGTTTCCGGTTAATACAATTCTAGCATGAATAATAAACATTTATCATGATATGAGGAAATATATATAATAACTTTATTATTGCCTCCAGGGCATATTTCCTTCCAAGATCTATCTATGGAGAGACCAGCAACGAGTAGAAAGAGAGTGCATCTACATACCCTTGTAGATCGCTAAGCGGAAGCGTTCAAGAGAACGGGGTTGAAGGAGTCGTACTCGTCGTGATCCAAATCACCGGAGATCCTAGTGCCGAACGGACGGCACCTCCGCGTTCAACACACGTACAGCCCGGTGACGTCTCCCACGCCTTGATCCAACAAGGAGAGAGGGAGAGGTTGAGGAAGACTCCATCTAGCAGCAGCACAACGGCGTGGTGGTGATGGAGGAGCGTGGTAGTCCAGCAGGGCTTCGCCAAGCACCGCGAGATATGAGGAGAAGGGAGAGAGGTATGGCTGCGCCAACAGGAGAAGAAACTCATGTATTGGGCTGCTCCTATGCCTCCACTATATATAGGGGGAGAGGGGGCTGCGCCCCCACCTAGGTTTCCACCCTAGGGGGCGGCGGCCAGCCCTAGATCCCATCTAGGGGGGCGGCCAAGGGGTGGAGAGGGGGAAACTTGCCCCCCAAGCAAGGTGGGGCGCCCCCTCCCCAAACCCTAGGCACCTTGGGCCTTGGTGGGAGGGCGCACCAGCCCCCCTGGGGCTGGTCCCCTCTCAAACTTGGCCCATGCAGCCCTCTGGGGCCGGTGGCCCCACTTGGTGGACCCCCGGGACCCTCCCGGTGGTCCCGGTACGTTACCGATAAAACCCGAAACTTTTCCGGTGACCAAAACAGGACTTCCCATATATAAATCTTTACCTCCGGACCATTCCGAACTCCTCGTGACGTCCGGGATCTCATCCGGGACTCCAAACAACATTCGGTAACCACATACAAGCTTCCTTTATAACCCTAGCGTCATCGAACCTTAAGTGTGTAGACCCTACGGGTTCGGGAGACATGCAGACATGACCGAGACGTTCTCCGATCAATAACCAACAGCGGGATCTGGATACCCATGTTGGCTCCCACATGTTCCACGATGATCTCATCGGATGAACCACGATGTCAAGGACTCAATCGATCCCGTATACAATTCCCTTTGTCTAGCGGTATTTTACTTGCCCGAGATTCGATCGTCGGTATACCGATACCTTGTTCAATCTCGTTACCGGCAAGTCTCTTTACTCGTTCCGCAACACATCATCCCGTGATCAACCCCTTGGTCACATTGTGCACATTATGATGATGTCCTACCGAGTGGGCCCAGAGATACCTCTCCGTTTGCACGGAGTGACAAATCCCAGTCTCGATCCGTGTCAACCCAACAGACACTTTCGGAGATACCGTAATGCACCTTTATAGTCACCCGCCACGTTGTGACGTTTGATACACCCAAAGCACTCCTACGGTATCCGGGAGTTACACGATCTCATGGTCTAAGGAAGAGATACTTGACATTGGAAAAGCTCTAGCAAACTAACTACACGATCTTTGTGCTATGCTTAGGATTGGGTCTTGTCCATCACATCATTCTCCTAATGATGTGATCCCGTTATCAACGACATCCAATGTCCATAGCCAGGAAACCATGACTATCTGCTGATCATAACGAGCTAGTCAACTAGAGGCTCACTAGGGACATATTGTGGTCTTTGTATTCACACGTGTATTACGATTTTCGGATAATCTGCTTATAGCATGAATAAAAGACAATTATCATGAACAAGGAAATATAATAATACTTTTATTATTGCCTCTAGGGCATATTTCCAACAGTCTCCCACTTGCACTAGAGTCAATAATCTAGTTCACATCGCCATGTGATTTAACATTGACAGGTTACATCGCCATGTGACCAACATCATCAAATGAGTTCTGGGGTTTGATCAAGTTTTGCTTGTGAGAGAGGTTTTAGTCAACGGGTCTGAACCTTTCAGGTCCGTGTGTGCTTTGCAAATTTTTAGGTCACATTGTAAATACTGCTTCCACGCTCCACTTGGAGCTATTCCAAATGGTTTGCTCCACTATACGTATCCGGTTTGCTACTCAGAGTCACTCGGATAGGTGTTAAAGCTTGCATCGACGTAACCCTTTACGCCGAACTCTTTATCACCTCCATAATTGAGAAACATGTCCTTATTTACTCCAAGGACAATTTTGACCGCTGTCCAATGATCCATTCGTGGATCATTCTTGTACCCCTTGACTGACTCATGGAAAGGCACACTTCCGGTGCGGTACACAGCACAACATACTGTAGAGCCTATGTGTAAAGCATAGGGACGACCTTAAATCCTTTCTCCTTCTTTCCGCCGTGGTCGAGCTTTAAGTCTTAACTTCATACCTTACATCTCGTGCAAGAACTCCTTCTTTGATCGATCCATCTTGAACACCTTCAAGATCATGTCAAGGTATATGCTCATTTGAAAGTACCATTAAGCGGTTTTTGATCTATCCTCATAGATCTTGATGCTTAATGCTCAAGTAGCTTAAACCGGGTTTTCACTTGAAAAACACTTTTCAAGTAACCCTATATGCTTTACAGAAAATTCTACATCATTTCTGATCAACAATATGTCAACAACATATACTCATCAGAAATTCTATAGTGCTCCCACTCACTTCTTTGGAAATACAAGTTTCTCATAAATTTGTATAAACCCAAAATCTTTGATCATCTTATCAAAGTACATATTCCAACTCCGAGATGCTTACTCCAGTCCTTATAAGGATCATTTGGAGCTAGCATACCTTTAGCATCCTTAGGATCGACAAAACTTTTCTCGATTGTATCACATACAACCTTTCCCTTAAAACCGGTAAGGAAACTCATTTTGACATCCATCTGCTAGATTTCATAAAGCAGCTAATGCTAACATGATTCCGACGGACTTAAGCATCGCTACGGATGAGAAAATCTCATCGTAGTCAACTCTTTGAACTTGTGAAAAACTCTTCGCCACAAGTCGAGCTTCATAGACGGTGACATTACCGTCCACATCCGTCTTCTTCTTAAAGATCCATTTATCTTAATGGCTTGCCGATCATCGGGCAAGTCCACCAAAGTCCATGCTTTGTTCTGATACATGGATCCTATCTCGGATTTCATGGCTTCTAACCATTTGTTGGAATTTGGGCCCACCATTGCTTCTCCATAGCTCGTAGGTTCATTGTTGTCTAGCAACATGACCTTCAAGACAGGATTACTGTACCACTCTAAAGTAGTATGCATCCTTGTCACCCTACGAGGTACGGTAGTGACTTGATCCGAAGTTTCATGATCACTATCATAAGCTTCTACTTCAATTGGTGTAGGTGCCACAGGAACAACTTCCTGTGCCCTGCTACACACTAGTTGTAGTGACGGTTCAATAACCATATCAAGTCTCCACCATCCTCCCACTCAACTTTTCGAGACAAACTTTTCCTCGAGAAAGGACCCGATTCAAGAAACAATCCCTATTGCTTTCGGATCTGAATTAGGAGGTATACCCAACTGTTTTGGGTGTCCTATGAAGATGTATTTTATCCGCTTTGGGTTCGAGCTTATCAACCTGAAACTTTTTCACATAAGCGTCGCAGCCCCAAACCTTTAAGAAATGACAACTTAGGTTTCTCTAAACCATAGTTCATACGGTGTCATCTCAACGGAATTACGTGGTGCCCTATTTAAAGTGAATGTGGTTGTATCTAATGCCTAACCCATGAACGATAGTGGTAATTCGATAAGAGACATCATTGTATGCACCATATCCAATAGGGTGCAACTATGATGTTCGGACACACCATCACACTATGGTGTTCCAGGCGGTATTAATTGTGAAACAATTTCCACAATCTCTTAATTGCGTGCCAAAGCTCGTAACTCAGACTCTCATCTGTATGATCATATCATAGACATTTTATCCTCTTGTCACGATGATCTTCAACTTCACTATGAAATTACTTGAACCATTCAATAATTCAGACTTGTGTTTCATCAAGTAAATATACTCAACATCTACTCGAATCATCCGTGAAGTAAGAACATAACGATATTCATCAGATGCCTCAAAGACTCATTGGACTGCACACAAAATGTGTTACTTCCAACAAGTTGCTATCTTGTTCTATTTTCTTTGAAAAACGAGGCTTTTTAGTCATCTTGCCCATGTGGTATGATTTGCATATCTCAAGTGATTCAAAATCAAGTGAGTCCAAACGATCCATCTGCATGGAGTTTCTTCATGCGATACACCAATAGACATGGTTCGCATGTCTCAAACTTTTCAAAAACGAGTGAGTCCAAAGATCCATCAACATGGAGCTTCTTCATGCTTTTACACCAACATGACTTACATGGCAAAGGCCACAAGTAAGTGGTACTATCATTACTATCTTATATCTTTTGGCATGAAAATGTGTATCACTACGATCGAGATTCAATAAACCATTCCTTTAGGTGCAAGACCATTGAAGGTATTATTCAAATAAATAGAGTAACCATTATTCTCCATAAATGAATAATCAGTATTGCGATAGACATAATCCAATCATGTCTATGCTCAACGCAAACACCAAATCTCGATGGTAGAGGGAGCGTGCGATGCTTGATCACATCAACCTTGGAAACACTTCCAACACATATCGTCAGCTCACCTTTAGCTAGTCTCCGTTTATTCCGTAGCCTTTATTTCGAGTTACTAACACTTAGCAACCGAACCGGTATCTAATACCCTGGTGCTACTAGGAGTACTAGTAAAGTACACATTAACATAATGTATATCCAATATACTTCTATCGACCTTGCCAGCCTTCTCATCTACCAAGTATCTAGGGTAATTCCGCTCCAGTGGTTGTTCCCCTTATTAAAGAAGCACTTAGTCTTGGGTTTGGGTTCAACCTTGGGTTTCTTCACTAGAGCAGCAGCTGTTTTGCCGTTTCATGAAGTATCCCTTCTTGCCCTTGCCCTTCTTGAAACTAGTGGTTTCACCAACCATCAACAATTGATGCTTCTTCTTGATTTCTACTTTCGCGGTGTCAAACATCGTGAATACCTCAAGGATCATCATATCTATCCCTGATATGTTATAGTTCATCACAAAGCTCTAGCAGCTTGGTGGCAATGACTTTGGAGAAACATCACTATCTTATATCTTTTAGATCAAATCCCACTCGATTCAAGTGATTGTTGCACTCAGACAATCTGAGCACAAGCTCAATGATTGAGCTTTTCTCCCTTAGTTTGCAGGCTAAGAAAATCGTCGGAGGTCTTATACCTCTTGACGTGGGCACGAGCCTGAAATCCCAATTTCAGCCCTCGAAAACATCTCATATGTTCCGCGACGTTTCAAAAACGTCTTTGGTGCCTCAACTCTAAACCGCTTAAGCGAACTATCATGTAGTTATCAAAACGTATGTCCGATGTTCGCAACATCCACAAACGACGTTTGGGGTTCAGCACATCGAGCGGTGCATTAAGGACATAAGCTTTCTCTCGTCCGCATAATCGCCATCATCAACTTTCAACTATATTTTCTCTAGGAACATAAATAGTGGAACTAAAGCGCGAGCTTACGACATAATTTGCAAAGATCTTTTGACTATGTTCAGGATAATTAAGTTCATCTTATGAACTCCCACTCAGATAGACATCCCTCTGGTCATCTAAGTGATTACATGATCCAAGTCAACTAGGCCGTGTCCGATCATCACGTGAGACGGACTAGTCATCATCGGTGAACATCTTCATGTTGATCGATCCTCCATACGACTCATGCTCGACCTTTCGGTCTCCGTGTTCCGAGGCCATGTCTGTACATGCTAGGCTCGTCAAGTTAACCCTAAGTGTTTTCGCTATGTAAAACTGTCTTACACCCGTTGTATGTGAACGTAAGAATCCATCACACCCGATCATCACGTGGTGCTTAGAAGCGATTTAACTGTAGCAACGGTGCGGTCGGGGAGAACACTTCTTGAAATTTTGTAAGGGATCATCTTATTTACTACCATCGTCCTAAGTAAACAAGATGCATAAATATGATAAACATCACATGCAATCAAATAGTGACATGATATGGCCAATATCATTTTGCTCCTTTGATCTCCATCTTGGGCTCCATGATCATCATCGTCACCGCATGACACCATGATCTCCATCATCATGATCTCCATCATCGTGTCTCCATGAAGTCGTCTCGCCAACTTATTACTCCTACTACTTTGGCTACCGGTTAGCAATAAAGTAAAGTAATTACATGGCGTTGTTCAATGACACGCAGGTCATACAATAAATGAAGACAACTCCTATATATTCTCGCCGTTGTCATACTCATCGACATGCAAGTCGTGAATCCTATTACAAGAACATGATCAATCTCATACATCACATATCATTCATCACGTTCTTCTTGGCCATATCACATCACATAGCATACCCCGCAAAAACAAGTTAGACGTCCTCTAATTGTTGTTTGCATGTTTTACGTGGCTGCTATGGGTTTTTAGCAAGAACGCTTTCTTACGCAAAACCACAACGTGATTTGCCAATTGCTATTTACCCTTCATAAGGACCCTTTTCATCGAATCCGTTCCGACTAAAGTGGGAGAGGCGGCACCGCTAGCCACCTTATGCACGAAGTGCATGTCAATCGGTGGAACTCGCCTCACGAAGAGTACGTGTAAGGTCGGTCCGGCCGCTTCATCCCACAATACCGTCGAAACAAGATTGGACTAGTAACGGTAAGCATATTGAACAACATCAACGCCCACAACTACTTTGTGTTCTACTCGTGCAAAGAATCTACGCAATAGACCTAGCTCATGATGCCCTTTGTTGGGGAACGTGGCAGAAATTCAAAAATTTTCCACGTGTCACCAAGATCTATCTATGGAGAGACCAGCAACGAGTAGAAAGAGAGTGCATCTACATACCCTTGTAGATCGCTAAGCGGAAGCGCTCAAGAGAACGGGGTTGAAGGAGTCGTTGTCGTGATCCAAATCACCGGAGATCCTAGTGCCGAACGGACGGCACCTCCGCGCTCAACACACGTGACAGCCGGTGACGCCTCCCACGCCTTGATCCAACAAGGAGAGAGGGAGAGGTTGAGGAAGACTCCATCTAGCAGCAGCACAACGGCGTGGTGGTGATGGAGGAGCGTGGTAGTCCAGCAGGGCTTCGCCAAGCACCGCGAGATATGAGGAGAAGGGAGAGAGGTATGGCTGCGCCAACAGGAGAAGAAACTCATGTATTGGGCTGCTCCTATGCCTCCACTATATATAGGGGGAGAGGGGGCTGCGCCCCACCCAGGTTTCCACCCTAGGGGCGGCCAGCCCTAGATCCCATCTAGGGGGCGGCCAAGGGTGGAGAGGGGAAACTTGCCCCCAAGCAGGTGGGGCGCCTCCCCAAACCCTAGGCGCCTTGGGCCTTGGTGGGAGGGCACCAGTCCCCCGGGCTGGTCCCTCTCACACTTGGCCCATGCAGCCCTCTGGGGCGGTGGCCCCACTTCAGGACCCCGGGACCTCCCGGTGGTCCCAGACGCTATCGATAAAACCCAAACTTTTCCGGTGACCAAAACAGGACTTCCCATATATAAATCTTTACCTCCGGACCATTACGGAACTCCTCGTGACGTCCGGGATCTCATCGGGACTCCAAACAACATTCGTAACCACATACAAGCTTCCTTTATAACCCTAGCGCCATCGAACCTTAAGTGTGTAGACCCTACGGGTTCGGGAGACATCTGAGACATGACCGAGACGTTCTCCGATCAATAACCAACAGCGGGATCTAGATACCCATGTTGGCTCCCACATGTTCCACGATGATCTCATCGGATGAACCACGATGTCAAGGACTCAATCGATCCCGTATACAATTCCCTTTGTCTAGCGGTATTTTACTTGCCCGAGATTCGATCGTCGGTATACCGATACCTTGTTCAATCTCGTTACGGCAAGTCTCTTTACTCGCTCCGCAACACATCATCCCATGATCAACCCCTTGGTCACATTGTGCACATTATGATGATGTCCTAACGAGTGGGCCCAGAGATACCTCTCCGTTTGCACGGAGTGACAAATCCGCCTCGATCCGTGTCAACCCAAAAGACACTTTCGGAGATACCGTAATGCACCTTTATAGTCACCCGATTCGTTGTGACGCTTGATACACCCAAAGCACTCCTACGGTATCCGGAGTTACACGATCTCATGGTCTAAGGAAGAGATACTTGACATTGGAAAAGCTCTAGCAAACGAACTACACGATCTTTGTGCTATGCTTAGGATTGTCTTGTCCATCACATCATTCTCCTAATGATGTGATCCGTTATCAACGACATCCAATGTCCATAGCAGAAACCATGACTATCTGTTGATCACAACGAGCTAGTCAACTAGAGGCTCACTAGGGACATATTGTGGTCTTTGTATTCACACGTGTATTACGATTTCCGGATAATACAGTTATAGCATGAATAAAAGACAATTATCATGAACAAGGAAATATAATAATACTTTTATTATTGCCTCTAGGGCATATTTCCAACAACAATATATACACGAGATGTCTTGCATGACAAGTCAACTAAGCCTACCATATCTCTAGAAGTCAATCTATACAAGGCTAGAGATCATAGGAAGATCAATTGGGCATAAATACAGATACGTCACGTTCAATAGCCCCCCGCAGTCGAAGCTTCGGCATCGGCGTCAGCTATGCAAAGACTGGATCGGAGCTCTTGGAATGCAGTGGTTGGCAACCCCTTAGTCATAATGTCGGCAAACTGTTGGGTAGTCAGGATGTGAAGAACACGAAGCCGACCCAACTGAACCTTCTCGCGGATGAAGTGAACATAGAGTTCAATATGTTTGGTGTGTTTATGTTGCACCGGATTTGGTGCAAGATAGGTGTCCGAAACATTGTCATAGAAAATCACCGTAGCCTTCAGGATAGAGACCCGAAGTTCACCAAGAAGGTGACGCCGCCAAGAGGTCTCAACGACTGCGTTGGCGATAGCATGGTACTTCGCCTCGGCACTCGAACGGGAGATGGTGGGCTGCCGCTTAGAGGACCACGAGACAAGCGAGTCGCCGAAGAAGCCACAATATCCCAACGTGGATCATCGGGTGTCAGGACAACCATCCCAATGAGCATCAGTGTAGGCAAGAAGCTTGGTGTGATGGAAATATGCCCTAGAGGCAATAATAAAATGGTTATTATTATATTTCCTAAATCATGATAAAGGTTTATTATTCATGCTAGAATTGTATTGACGGGAAACTTAAATACATGTGTGGATACATAAACAAATATTTGTGTTCCTAGTGAGCCTCTACTAGACTAGCTCGTTGATCAAAAATGGATAAGGTTTCCTAACCATAGACATGTATTGCCATTTGATAACGGGATCACATCATTACAAGAATGATGTGATGGACAAGACCCATTCGTTAGCTTAGCATATTGATCGTTCAGTTTATTGCTATTGCTTTCTTCATGTCAAATACATATTCCTTCAACTATGAGATTATGCAACTCCCAGATACCGGAGGAATACCTTGTGTGCTATCAAACGTCACAACGTAACTGGGTGATCATAAAGATGATCTATAGGTATCTCCGAAGGTGTTTGTTGAGTTGGCCTAGGTCGAGGTTAGGATTTGTCACTCTGAGTATCAGAGAGGTATCTCTGGGCCCTCTCGGTAATACACATCACAAGCTTGCAAGCAAATGACTAAGGAGTTAGTCACGAGGTGTTGTATAACGGAACGAGTAAAGAGACTTGCCAGTAACGAGATTAAACTAGGTATGAAGATACCGACGATCGAATCTTGGGCAAGTGACATACCGATAGACAAAGGGAATTACATATGTTGTCATAATGGTTCGACCGATAAAGATCTTCGTAGAATATGTAGGGAGCCAATATGGGCATCTAGGTTCTGCTATTGGTTATATTCCGGAGAGGTGTCTCGGTCATGTCTACATAGTTCTCGAACCCATAGGGTCCCCACGCTTAACGTTCGTTGACGATATAGTATTATATGAGTTATATGATTTGGTGACTGAATGTTGTTTGGAGTCCCAGATGAGATCACGAACATGACGAGGAGTCTCGAAATGGTCAAGAGGTAAAGATCGATATATAGTACGATGGTATTTAGACACCAGAAGAGTTTCATAGTGCACCGTGCAGTCATCGGGTCACCGGAAGGGGTTCCGGACACCCCCGGTAGGTATATGGGCCTAATGGCCAAGGGGGGGGGGGATAGACCAGCCCACAAGGGGGCTGGTGCACCCCTTCCCTAGTTGGTCGTTCCTATGGGGAAGGAAAGGGGAGGGGTGTCCCCTCCTTCCATTCCCTCCTCATGGGAGAAAGGAAAAGGTGGGGCGCCACCTCCTCCTGCCTTCCTCCCACACCTATATAAGGAAGGGGGGCACACCACTTGGGGAGGACCCCAAGTAGGATTCGGCCTACTTGGGGGAGCCTCCTGGCTGCTCCCCCCTCCACTCTTTACATCCTCGGTCATAATTTCATAGTGCTTAGGCGAAGTCCTGCGGAGATCACTTCATCATCACTGTCACCATGTCGTCGTGCTGCCGGAACTCATCCACTACCTTGCAATCTTGCTGGATCAAGAAGGTGGAGGACGTCAGCGAACTGAACGTGTGCTGAACGCAGAGGTGCCGTACGTTCGGTACTTGATCGGTTGGAGCGCGAAGAAGTTCGACTACATCAACCGCGTTACTAAATGCTTCTGCTTACGGTCTACGAGGGTACATACACACTCTCCCCTTCGTTGCTATGCTTCTCCATGGATAGATCTTGCGTGTGTGCATAATTGTTTTTGTTTTCCGTGCAACCTTTCCCAACATTGGCATTCGAGCTAGGTCTATGCGTAGATGATATGCACGAGTAGAATACAAAGAGTTGTGGGCGGTGATAGTCATACTGCTTACCACCAACATCTTATTTTTATTCGGCGATATTGTGGGATGAAGCGGCCCGGACCAACCTTACTGTTGGAAATATGCCCTAGAGGCAATAATAAAATGGTTATTATTATACTTTCCTGTTCATGATAATTGTCTATTGTTCATGCTATAATTGTATTGACCGGAAACCGTAATACATGTGTGAATACATAGACCACAACATGTCCCTAGTGAGCCCCTAGTTGACTAGCTCGTTGATCAGTAGATGGTCATGGTTTCCTGACTATGGACATTGGATGTCATTGATAATGGGATCACATCATTAGGAGAATGATGTGATGGACAAGACCCAATCCTAAGCATAGCACAAGATCGTGTAGGTCGTTTGCTAAAAGCTTTTCTAATGTCAAGTATCATTTCCTTAGACCATGAGATTATGTAACTCCCGGATACCTTAGGAATGCTTTGGGTGTGCCAAACGTCACAACGTAACTGGGTGGCTATAAAGGTGCACTACGGGTATCTCCAAAAGTGTCTGTTGGGTTGGCACGAATCAAGACTGGGATTTGTCACTCCTGTGACGGAGAGGTATCTCTGGGCCCACTCGGTTATGCATCATCATAATGAGCTCAATGTGACTAAGTAGTTAGTCACGTGATCATGCATTACGAAACGAGTAAAGTGACTTGCCGGTAATGATATTGAACAAGGTATTGGGATACCGACGATCGAATCTCAGGCAAGTAACGTACCGATTGACAAAGAGAATTGTATACGGGATTGCTTGAATCCTTGACATCATGGTTCATCTGATGAGATCATCATGGAACATGTGGGAGCCAACATGGGTATCCAGATCCCGCTGTTGGTTATTGGCTAGAGAGCTGTCTCGGTCATGTCTGCATGATTCCCGAACCCGTAGGGTCTACACACTTAAGATTCAGTGACCTAGAGTCTTTATGGGAATTAGTGTGCAGTTACCGAATGTTGTTCGGAGTCCTGGATGAGATCCTGGACGTCACGAGGAGTTTCGGAATGGTTCGGAGGTAAAGATTTATATATGGGAAGTCCTATTTTGGCCACCGGAAAATGTTCGGGATTTTTCGGTATTGTACCCGGAAGGTTCTAGAAGGTTCTCAAGTGGAGCCCACCTGCATGGGGGGACCCACATGAACGTGGGTAGTGGGGGAAAGGCCCCACACCCCTGGTCAAGGCGCACCAAGATCCCCCCTTAGAAGGAATAAGATCATATCCCGAAGGGATACGATCAAGATCCCTAAAAAAGGGGGATAATAATCGGTGCGGACGGAAATGATGGGATTTCTTTCCTCCCACCTTTGCCAACGCCCCAATGGACTTGGAGGGCAAGAAACCAGCCCCCTCCACCCCTATATATAGTGGGGAGGCGCATGGGAGCTTCACCCTTCCCCTGGCGCAGCCCTCTCCCTCCCCAACACCTCCTCCTCCGTAGTAGTGCTTGGCGAAGCCCTGCCGGAGAACTGCAAGCTCCAACACCACGCCGTCGTGCTGTCGGAGCTCTCCCTCAACTTCTCCTCTCCCCTTGCTGGATCAAGAAGGAGGAGACGTCCCCGGGCCGTACGTGTGTTGAACGCGGAGGCGCCGTTGTTCGACGCTTAGATCGGAATCAACCGCGATCTGAATCGCTACGAGTATGACCCCTTCATCCGCGTTCTTATAACGCTTCCGCATTGCGATCTTCAAGGGTATGAAGATACACTCCCCTCTCTCTCATTGCTAGTCTCTCCATAGATTGATCTTGGTGATGCATAGAAAATTTTGAATTTCTGCTACGTTCCCCAACACTTACATGTCCAAGCACATGAGACCGGTTCCACCGACAGACATGCAACTAGTTTTGTATAAAGGTGGCTGGCGGGTGTCTGTTTCTCCTACATTAGTTGAATCGAATTTGACTGCGGCTAGTCCTTGAAGAACGTTTAAACAACAAACTTGATGAATCACCGTTGTGGTTTTTGCGTAGGTAAGAACGGTTCTTGCTAGAAGCCCGTAGTAGCCATGTAAAAGTTGCAACAACAAAGTAGATGACGTCTAACTTGTTTTTGCAGGGCGTGTTGTGATGTGATATGGTCAACACGTGATGTGATATATGTTGATGTATGAGATGATCATGTTTTGTAATATCGACAACCGACAGGAGCCTTAGGGTTGTCTCTTTATTGTATGAAATGCAAGCGCCATGTAATTGCTTTACTTTATCGCTATGCGTTAGCAATAGTTATAGAAGCAATAGTTGGTGTGAAGACCCTGACGCAATGACGGAGATCAAGGTGTCGAGCTGGTGACGATGGAGATCATAACAATCCTTTGGAGATGGAGATCAAAAGCACAAGATGATGATGGCCATATCATGTCACATATTTTGATTGCATGTGATGTTTATCCTTTATGCATCTTATTTTCCTTAGAATGGCGGTAGCATTATAAGATGACCCCTTCACTAAATTTCATGAAGTGTTCTCCCCGATTATGCACCATTCCCAAAGTTTGTCGTTTCCAAGCACCACATGATGATCATGTGTGATAGACTCTACGTTCACATACAACGAGTGTAAAACAGTTTTGCACATGCAGAATACTTGGGTTAAACATGACGAGCCTAGCATGTACAGACATGGTCTCAGAACACTAGAGACCGAAAGGTCGAA
Source organism: Aegilops speltoides (assembly GCA_021437245.1). Taxonomy (NCBI): domain Eukaryota; kingdom Viridiplantae; phylum Streptophyta; class Magnoliopsida; order Poales; family Poaceae; genus Aegilops; species Aegilops speltoides. The sequence continues at coordinate 440,218,282 of CM038142.1, forward strand.
TGTGAGTCATATAGTAGATATGATCAACATAGAGATGTTCACCATTGATGACTACCCCATCCCATGTGATGATCGGACATGGGTGATGTCTACTATGCAACTTTATTCTTGTAGACCTGTGTTGGGCCTCCAAGCGCAGAGTTTTGTAGGACAGTAGCAATTTTTCCTCAAGTGGATGACCTAAGGTTTATCAATCCGTGGAAGGCGTAGGATGAAGATGGTATCTCTCAAACAACCCTGCAACCAAATACAAGAAATCTCATGTGTCCCCAACAGACCCAATACAATGGCAAATTGTATAGGTGCACTAGTTCGGCGAAGAGATGGTGATAAAAGTGTAAGATGGACGGTAGAAATATTTTTATAATGTGAATAAATGAAAACAGCAAGGTAGAAGTCGATAAAAGTGAGCACAAATGGTATTGCAATGCTTGAAAATGAGGCCTAGGGTCCGTACTTTTGCTTGTGCAATCTCTCAACAATGCTAACATAGTTGGATCATATGATTATCCCTCAAAGTGCAACAAAGAATCACTCCTGAGTTCCTATTAGCGGAGAACAAAAGATAGAAATTGTTTGTAGGGTACAAAACCATCTCAAAGCTATTCTTTCCGATCAATCTATCCTAGAGTTCGTACTAAAATAACACAAAGCTATTCTTTCCGATCGATCTATCAAGAGTTCGTACTAAAATAACACCATATGACACAGATCAACCAACTCTAGTGTCACCTAGATACTCCAATGTCACCACAAGTATCCGAGTTAATTCTACGATATGCATCAAACAACTCCATGATCATAATATTCAATCCACACAAAGAACTACAAGGAGACCCCAAAGTTTCTATCGGAGAAAAGATAATAAAAACGTGCATTAACCCCTATGCATAGATTACCCCAATGTCACCTCGAGAATCCGCAAGTTGAGTGCCATAACATACATCAAGTGAATCAATATGATACCCCATTGTCACCTCAAGTATTCATACCACAAGACATACATCATGTGTTCTTAGATCTGAACATTCAATCCGACAAGACAAAACTTCAGTGGACAAAGATTCAATTCATCACAACAAGAGTAGAAAGGGGAGAAACATCATATGATCCATCTATGTTAACAAAGCCCATGATATATCAACATCGTGACATCTCAAGATCACGAGAGAGAGAGAGAGAGAGAGAGAGAGAGAGATTAAACACATAGCTACTAGTACAAACCCTCAGCCCCAAGGGTAGACTACTCCCTCCTCATCGTGGTGGCCGCCGGGATGATGAAGATGGCCACTGGTGATGATCTCCTTCTCCGGCAGGGTACCTGAATGGGCTCCCGATTGGTTTTCGGTGGCTACAGAGTCTTGCGGTGGCGGAACTTCTGATCTAGGTTCTCCGTAAGGTTTTTTGGAATATTTGAGAATTTATAGGGCGAAGAGGGGGTGCGGGAGGCCACCGAGATGGGCACAACCCACTGGGGGCGCATGGTGGCCCAGGCACGCCCTGGTGGCCCAGGAACGCCCTGGTGGGTTGTGCCCCCCTCGAGACATCCCCGAGGTGCTGCACTGGCCCATCGGTAGTCTTCTGGTCCATAAAAAATTCACAAAAAGTTTCGCAGTGTTTGGAGAACTTACATTTCTGCACAAAAAACAACACCACGGTAGCTTTGCTGAAAACGACGTCAGTCTGGGTTAGTTTCATGCACATCATACCAAAACCATATAGAATTATTGTAAACATGGCATGAATACTTCATAGATTATAGATACGTTGGAGACGTATAAATGGGTTATTTGATTTGTATCACGTATCACTTAGGTAACTTGAGGGATGTTTATTTAAGTGGGAGTTCATTAGTAATTTGATTAATTGAACTTAAATTTATCATGAACTTAGTCTTAACAGTTTGTGCATATCTATGTTGTAGATCAATAGCTCGCGATTTAGCTCCCTTATCTATAATACCTAAATAGTTCATCCCCACTATCATATTTCTCTTGACATGCAGCCTATCCACATCATCATCCATTCATATGCAGCCACGTCACCTATGATCCGAAATAACTTTAATCCCACTTTTGCTCTACTACCCGGCGCTTTAAATTTGTCACTACCTCCACTTCCACGGGATTTGTTATGGCAGGGTCGTAGGTCGTCCCTTTAGTTCTCTTCGCCCCCTCCGATTCCACCCACACAATCAGATCAAAAGCCACTTGCGGTGGCTATATAGCAGCAGATAGAGGGCTGCAACACCGGATCCAGCTGAGATGCCAACTATAAATCGCGCACGACCGGGTATCGAGCCATGCCTATCCATTCCATCCATCCGTCGATCCATCTTTCGGAATAAATTCATATTATTTTCCTCGAAGATCATCGTCAATGGAGTCCCTGGCCATTAGTCCCCGCGAGATGGCGTTGTTGTACGCATATGCGCTGCTGAGCGTGGTGTGCGTGCGTCGCCATGCTAGCCGCGTGGGCTGTTGTGGTGCACTGGTGCTGGTGGTGGCCAGCGCGCTGGGCGGGTCCGACAGGGTGTAGAGGCTCGTGGGCGGCGATGTGGTGGCGGACATGCCGCCGCCCGCCACTGTCGGAGACGACGCAGAGCTGATGCAGGGACGCCGGCGTGTCGGAGAAGACCTTCGGCATGGTGGACGAGATGAGGTTCCTCGGCGCTGGTGTCGATGCCGACGGGTTCCCATGGAGCAAAGCCATGCTCTACTGGAACCGCACAGGCTTCCCTTTCTCCAGCCCGAGAAAAACTGTATGAACAGTACGTGCATGATCCATCCATTCGTCCAACCATTAATCCCGTTTGATTGCAGGGGGCATTGTACTGATTTTTCTCCTTTGATTACAGTTGCCGGAAAGTGAGGCGACGAGCCCACGACCAGGAGGCAGGACCTAGGCGACGGTGGACTGGAGATTTTCTCTTTGTTAGATCCGTCTCTCTCCCTCTCTCCATAAATTTCTATGTCTCCTATGTGTTAACTTTCTCTCTGTTAATTCTCGTTGAAGAATCAAACAGATTGTGAATCCAAGACTATGAATGAGTGCAACGGGTTTCAGTAGGTATGTGTGAGTATATCCTACAACTTCTTCTAATCTATGTAATCGAGCTATTTTTGGCACTCTAAAAGCGATTGTTATAAACAGTTGCTTAACAACAATCTGTGGCAAAATATTTGAGTAGTTCATAGCAGTAGAAGGTTTATTACAAAGGGTGGTAATCTCACCATCTCATAACGAAGAGATCATATCAATAAATTATCCACCTTTTATCCGTCCAATCTAATACAAAGTTGGCTACCTATAACCACTTCTTATCCTCTCAACAAGTCAAAAAATGGCTATTTCTAGCCGTCAGTTCGGGATACCCACGGCCCTAAATCTATCCGGCACAAATATTCATATACCAATTATTGCCTTAAAAACACGTAACAGTTCCGCAGCAACGCGCGGGGTATCATCTAGTTTTTGATATGCTCTGCTACCTCTTGAGCACTGCGTTGGTTTTCCCTTGAAGAGGAAAGGGTGATGCAGCAAAGTAGCGTAAGTATTTCCCTCAGTTTTTGAGAAGCAAGGTATCAATCTAGTAGGAGGCTCCTCAAAAGTACCACACACCTACACAAAAAAAAGAACCTCGCAACCAACGCGATAAAGGGGTTGTGAATCCCTTTATGATAACTTACAAAAATGAGATCTGATAGAGATAATAAGATAAGATAAATATTTTTGGTATTTTTATGATATAGATTGGAAAGTAAAAGATGCAAAATAAAAGTAGATGGAAAACTTATATGATAAAAGATAGACCCGGGGGCCATAGGTTTCACTAGTGGCTTCTCTCAAGATAGCATAAGTATTACGGTGGGTGAACAAATTACTGTCGAGCAATTGATAGAAAAGTGCATAGTTATGAGATTATCTAGGCATGGTCATGTATATAGGCATCACGTCCGTGACAAGTAGACCGACTCCTGCCTGCATCTACTACTATTACTCCACACATCGACCGACTCCTGCCTGCATCTAGAGTATTAAGTTCATGAAGAACAGAGTAACGCATTAAGAAAGATGACATGATGTAGAGGGATAAACTCAAGCAATATGATATAAACCCCATTTTTTATCCTCGATGGCAACAATACAATATGTGCCTTGCTGCCCCTGCTGTCACTGGGAAAGGACACCGCAAGATTGTAAGGGCATATTTATCCCTAAGTGTTTTGGTGATTGATGACAATACTCGTGCGGACTAATCGTGTGCCTTGAGTCCCTCAGATACTTCATCATTAGGCACAAGATGATTCGGTGCCCCTCGGAGTCTGTTGAAGCCGGCGTTGTTCTACGTTTCTCTTTGGTGGAGTTGAGTCATAGGAGAGCCGTACTATTAAGAGGGGGTCCGTGTCGGAAAGGTAGGGTGGAATCACACGTACACTTGTCCCTCCTTTCCTTGCACATTGGAGCTACCCGTCGTTATCTTGGTTGTGTGAAAAACTGACGACTACTGCTGTACTTGCGCTAGTACTGTAGGTACAAGCGGTAGTACCGCAGGGTGTCACGGTAGTACCGCCCTTTTGGCGCGGTAGTACCGCGGCACCCTGGCCTAGTGCCGCTCCGGTGCGGTAGTAGGGGTGGATGTAATTTTTTACATCCGCGCCCCTCACGGTAGTACCGCTCCCTGGGTGCGGTAGTACCGCCGCACCCTGGCATAGTGCCGCTCCGGTGCGGTAGTAGGGGCGGATGTAATTTTTTACATCCGCGCCCCCCACGGTAGTACCGCTCGTCCAGCGCGGTAGTACCGCGGGGGCCCACGATAGTACCGCTCCCTAGGAGTTGTAGTACCGTGCCCCTTCGACCTAGTACCGCAGTGTCGTGGTAGAAGGCGCGGATGTAATTTTTTACATCTGCGCCGACCACGGTAGTACCGCGCCTTGCAGACGGTAGTACCGCGTCGGGTTTTTGCACCACCCTAGTTTCTGCGGAAGTAGGCACGGATGAAATTTATTTCATCCGCGCCTTCGTGCCATGACTCTCCGCCTTGCGGTAGTACCGCAAGGGGAGCGGTAGTACCGCAGCAGCGGTAGTACCGCTCCGCCCTCGTCTCTGTTCGGCAGTGTGCGATTGCCACGGTAGTACCGTGGTGGCCCACGGTAGTACCGCGTCCTTGGAGCAGTAGTACCGTGGGCCGCGGGCAGAACTAGTGGATAGCGGTTGGATTCTTTCCACGACTATATAAGGGATGTCTTCTACCTCTAGTGGACTACCTCTTCCACCTCTAAGCTCCATTGTTGCTCCAAGCTCCATTTTCGCTCGATCTCTCTCCCTAGCCAATCAAACTTGTTGATTTTCTCGGGATTGGGTGACAAGGGCCCGATCTACACTTCCACCAAAGGATATTTGATTCCCCCCCACTTATCCCTTGCGGATCTTGTTACTCTTGGGTGTTGAGCACCCTAGACGGTTGAGGTCACCTCGAAGCCATATTCCATTGTGGTGAAGCTTCATGGTGGTGTTGTTGTTGGGAGCCTCCGATTGTTGTGGAGATTGCCCCAACCTTGCTTGTAAAGGTTGATCGCCGCCTTCAAGGGCACCAATAGTGGAATCACGGCATCTCGCATCGTGTGAGGCGTGAGGAGAATCTGATGGCCCTAGTGGCTTCTTGGGGAGCATTGTGCCTCCACACCGCTCTAACGGAGACGTACTTCCCTTAAAAGGAAGGAACTCCGTAACACATCCTCGTCTTCACCGTCTCCACTCTTGGTTATTTCGTGCCTTTACTTTCGCAAGCTTACTTATTGTTTCATCTCTTGCTTGCTTGCTTGCTAGTTGTTATTGCATCATATAGGTTGCTCACTTAGTTGCATATCTAGACAACCTATTTGTTGCAAAGTTTAATTTGGTAAAGAAAAGCTTAAAAATTGTTAGTTGCCTATTCACCCCCCCCTAGTCAACCATATCGACCCTTTCAATTGGTATCAGAGCCTCGTCTCTTTATTAAGGACTTTGCCGTGCGAAGAGTATGGTTGACACCAACGATGGTGCGGAGGAACACTCCGGTGTGAATCCCATCTCATCTTCGGCCGAAGGGGGAACCTCGGTCTCTCGTGAGGAGTTCAATGTGGCTTTAGACACATTGAAAACCTCCATGACGGCCGAGGTTAAAAGCATGTTTAATGATTTCTTAGAGGGACTTAAACTATCTACCGCACCTATGAAAGTGGGTGATCCTACTAACAAGGTGACGGATGCTTTCTCCGACAAGGGGGAAGCTAACAATGAAAAGAGTCCTTCTACTAGTGGTAGAAATGGCACCGACATCTTTGCCCATGTGGAACCCCCGGTTTATGGAGGGCCAATCCCCTCCACTCATTTGAATCATGCCGGTCCACCTCCTATGTATGAAAAACATGCAGATTTTGATAATTGGGTCTATCGCTTTAAGCGTCATTTGAAACATGTGAACACTAACCTTTGGAGAGTCATTGAAGAAGGTTTTTATCCTCATGACCCAAGCAACTTCACCCCTCGAGAAGCCATGGACAATCAATTCAATGAGAGTGCTCTCTTCATCATCCAAGATGCAATCCTTCCCGAAGATCTCCCTCACCTTCGACCCCATGTCATGGCTAAAGAAGCATGGAAATGTGTCGAGGGTCTCTATCATGGAAGTGCTAGCGTTCAACGGTCCAACTATGAAGTGGTGCAAGATGAAGCCGACGAGTTTGCAATGAAAGAAGATGAAGAACCTCGTGAGCTCTTTCGAAGAGTGACCAAACTCGCGGTGGCACTTCGAGATCATGGAAGGAAGGACATGGATGACAATTGGATCAAGCGGAAGTTCATCAAGGCCATGATGCCCTACAACAAAGCCATGTCCTCCGTCATTCGTCAACGATCGGACTTCCACACCATGACCTCAAGTGAAGTGTTGGATGAGTTCGTTGCAATGAGCATCTTGGACAAGACCGCCGACAATGCGGTGCTCCGTTCTCAAAGAGCTAAGAAGCCTAACCTTGCCTTGAAGGCCAAGGTCATTGTCGAAGAAGAGGAAGAAGTGGAAGATGAGGAAAGCAACCCCGAAGACACCAAGTTTGACTACCATGAGCACATGGCCCTTGCTTCAAGACAATTTTGGAGCAAGAAGAGCTCAAGACCCAACTTCAACAAGAACAACTCAAGTGGCGTCAAGGGCAAACAACGAGTTAGAACTTGCTTCAACTGTGGCAATGTGATCCATTTCGTTGCGGATTGTCCTTACGAGAAGCGGGAAGACAATGGTGGCAAGTTCATTCGGAAAGAGAAAGCCAAGTCCGTCCCCAACAAGAACAACTTCGCCAAGAAGACTCCCACTCGTGGGTTGGTGGTTCAAGAAGAATACCAAGAGGATGACGATGATGATGAGAATGAAGAAGCAACGGCCATGGCATCCATTGCCATTGCTACTCCCCGGGTGTCTCTCTTCGAATCACCCAACGAAAACATCACCGCTAGATGCCTCATGGCTAAGGCTTCAAACAAGGTAACCCCCAACATCACAACCACCATCATTACTAATCCCTCCGTGGAGGATTGCATTGATGGACATGTTGAGTCTAATGAGGAAGTGAATGAATTTGAGTCCTTTATGAGTAAGCTCAAGGGAAAGTCCAAGAAGCACTTTGTTGCTCTCTTGGAACAACTTGGTGAGGCCAATGACATGATCGAGGCTCACGAAGAAACCATCTCCAAGATGGAAGGTCATAGTCGTGACTATGCCGATGAGATATCGGATCTCTCTAATGCTCTTGAGGAAGAGCGTGTGCATCGTTTGACTCTTGAGGAGTCACACAATGATGACCATGCTAAGTTAAAGAAAGATCTTGATCATGCTCTTGTCATGTCTCGTGTGCTAACCTCCGAGAAGGCTAAACTTGGGGTTGATCATGCTAGACTCAAAGAGGAGTTTGAGATACTTGACAAGGCCCACAAGGTCTTGAAGGGTACTCATGCTAGCCTCAAAGAGTCTCATGCTCAACTCCAAGTTAAGCTAATCAAGGAAAAGGCCACCTTTCCTCATATGGTATTGATTGATAATGCATGTGCTACTAACCCTTGTTGTGAGCATGTGCATCTTGTGGAGGAAAATGCCAAGTTGAAAGATCAACTTGAGAAGGGCCTTGTGACTTGCATTCAAGGTGAGAAAAACCTCAACGACCTTTTGAGCAATCAAAAGGAAGTTGTGGGCAAAGAAGGAATTGGGTTTGCACCCAAGTCCAAGAGCAATAAGAAGAAGAACAACAAGGCCAATCGTCCTCCTCCCCTCAAACAAACGTTCGTGAAAGAGGGAGAGGGTGCTTCTAAGAAGAAGAAGGAGAAAGTGAAGGAAGTTGATGTCCAAAAGGGCAAGAACGTTTCCTCAAACAAAGCCGGTGACTTTAACCCTTCATATGTGTTGTGCCGTGCTAGTGATGGACATGTTTATGCTAAATTTGTTGGTTCTTGTTATGAGTACATTGAATGGTCTATTTGGGTTCCCAAGACCCTTGTTACTAACATCAAAGGACCCATTACTAAATGGGTACCTAAAACCAAGCATTGATCTCGTGTAGGTGTTTGCTTCGGTGGGGATCATGGTTGCTCGATAGTGGAGCAACAAATCATATGACCGGGAGCAAGGACTTGGTGGTGGACGTGCAAGAGATTCCATCTATGCCCACCAATGTCGAGTGGGGTGATGCATCACATTCTAAGGTATTGGGTCTCGGGAAGGTTGTCATTTCTCATGATCTAACGATCGAGAAAGTCATGCTTGTTGAGTCCCTTGCATTCAATTTACTTTCCGTTCGTCAACTTGCACTCATGGGCTTTGCCACATTCTTTGATATTGATACCGTGGCCCTCTTGTGGAGCAAGACTCTTAAAGTAGCCTTCGTTGGGCATGTCGAGAACGGTCTCTATGTGGTTAACTTTTCGGAGCAACCCACTAAGACCGCGACATGCCTAATGGCTAAAGTTGATGTGGGATGGCATTGGCATCGCCGTTTAGCCCACGTCAATATGAGATCTTTGCAAAGTCTTCTCAAGGGGGACCATGTTCGTGGACTAAAAAATGTTAGTTTTGCCGAAGATCGTGCTTGCAGTGCTTGTATCGAAGGAAAGCTTCATGAAAAGGCTCACCCTCCCTCAACCATCATCTACTTGAAGAGACCCTTGGAGCTCCTTCACATGGATCTCTTTGGGCCTCCATCTTTTGATAGTCTTGGAGGAAGAAAGTATTGCTTGGTGATTGTGGATGATTATTCAAGATACACTTGGGTATACTTCTTCAAGAGACCCAACAAACCGTCATCAACTTTGCAAATGAAGCTCAACGTCAACATGATGCAAAGATCTTGACAATAAGAAGCGACAACGGCACCGAGTTCAAGAACTACACCTTGGATGAGTTTCTTAGTGACGAGGGGATCAAGCATCAATATGCGGCACCTTATACCCCTCAACAAAATGGTGTTGCGGAGAGGAAGAACCGGACGTTGATGGATGCGGCAAGGACCATGATGGCGGAGTTCAAGTCTCCGTACAACTTTCGGGCCGAAGCCATCAACACCGCATGTCATGCATCCAATCGGCTCTATCTTCGCAAAGGCTTGAACAAGACTCCTTATGAGATCCTCACCGCAACAAGCCCAACCTCAAGTACTTCCGGTGTTGGTTGTAAGTGTTTCATTCTCAAGAAAGGTGTTCGGTTGTCTAAATTTGAGGCTAGAGCTCATGAGGGCATATTTGTTGGTTATGCTACAAACTCTCATGTTATCAGATCCTCAACAAGTCCACCGGACTCATTGAGGAGACGTGTAACGTGGAGTTTGACGAAAATAACGGCTCCTAAGTGGAGCAAAGTGGTACTTGTGATATAGGTGATGAAATTCCTCCCCAAGCCATAAGAAGAATGGGTATTGGTCAAATCCTACCCATTGAGGAACCCCTTGTGGCCGAAGGAGAAGGACAATGCTCTACTCAAGTAGAGCCATCACCTCATCAAGACCCACACGCTTCCGAAGAACAAAGTGAAGGCCCTCAACCTCGTGAACAAGACCAAGGGCAAGATCTACCTCAAGACGGTGATGAACCACTAAATGATGCCCAAGGTCAAGTTCTCCCCCTCGAGCGAGTTCAAGATCAAGAGCAACCTCGAGATCAAGAACAAGCTCAAGACGGCGCTCAAGATCATCTAGTCAACCCTCCTCCTTCCACACCCGAGGAGGAATTAGAGCGTCGTGCCGCGAAGATTGCTTCCAAGCTCACCACCCAAGGCCATCTCATGGAAAATGTGGTTGGAAGCCTACGAAAGGGGGTAAGCACTTGTAGACAATTGGCAAACTATTGTGAACATCACGCGTTTGTCTCTTGTGTCGAACCCCAAAAGGTCTATGAGGCGCTCGAAGACTCGGATTGGCTCAATGCCATGCATGAAGAACTCAACAACTTCGAGTACAACAAGGTGTGGAGATTGGTGCCAAGACCATCCGGGAACCACAACGTCATTGGAACCAAGTGGATCTTCAAGAACAAGCAAGATGCTCATGGGAACATCATTCACAACAGGGCAAGATTGGTAGCACAAGGCTACTCCCAAGTCGAGGGTATCGACTACGGTGAAACCTTTGCTCCCGTTGCTCGTCTTGAATCCATTCGTTTGTTGATTGCTTATGCTTCCCATCACAACTTTAAGTTGCAACAAATGGATGTGAAAAGTGCTTTTCTTAATGGTCCCATTAATGAGTTGGTCTATGTGAAGCAACCCCCCCGGGTTCGAGGATCCCTACTTTCCGGATCATGTGTATCAACTCGATAAGGCACTCTATGGCCTTAAACAAGCCCCACGTGCATGGTATGACCACCTTACCGAGTTGCTACAAGATCGTGGATTTGAAGTAGGGCTAATCGACCCCACTCTTTTTACTAAGAAGGTCAACGGGGAGTTGTTTGTATGCCAACTATATGTTGATGATATTATCTTTGGTTCTCCTAACAAAGCTTTCAATGAAGAATTTGCCGCTCTCATGACCTCCAAGTTTAAGATGTCTTCGATGGGAGAGTTGAAGTTCTTCCTTGGTTTCGACATCAAGCAAAGAAGAGAAGGAACCTTCATCAACCAAGCCAAATACACTCAAGACATGCTTAAAAGATTCAAGCTAAGTGATGTCAAGCCGGCTACTACACCAATGCCTACCAAGTGCCAACTTGACATCGATCCCAATGGTAAAGCGGTGGATCAAAAGGTATATCGCTCCATGATTGGTTCCTTGCTTTAACTTTGTGCATCTAGACCGGATATCATGTTGAGTGTGGGGATGTGTGCACGTTTTCAAGCCGCACCAAAGGAAAGTCACTTTGTGGCGGTCAAGCGAATCTTTTGATATTTGGCTCATACCCCAAACTTTGGCTTATGGTACCCAAGAGGAGCAAACTTCAAGCTTGAAGGTTTCATGGATTCCGATTGGGTGGGAGACAAAGTGGATAGGAAGTCCACTTCCGGAGGGTGCCAATTTCTTGGTTTCTCCTTGGTAAGTTGGTCTTCCAAGAAGCAAAGTTGTGTGTCTCTCTCGTCCACCGAAGCGGAGTATGTGGCGGCCGGTAGTTGTTGTGCTCAACTCCTATGGATGAGGCAAACTTTAAAGGAGTACGGTGTCATTTGTGACAAAGTGCCTCTTTGGTGTGATAATGAAAGTGCCATCAAGATTTCTCTCAACCCGGTGCAACACTTCAAGACAAAGCACATTGAGATTCGGTATCACTTCATCCGGGATCACATTAGGCGAGGGGAGATCGAGCTCAAGTATGTCAACACTCATGATAACCTTGCAGATATTTTCACGAAGCCCTTGGATGAAGCAAGATTTCGTGAGTTAAGGCATGAGCTAAATATCATTGATTTGAGCAATGTGACTTGAACCCGTGCACCCCCCACCACACTCAACTTGTTGTCTAGTTTAGGTGTAGGCATGGACATAGGGGGAGTGTTGTTCTCTCAATGAACTCTCCCTCCCCCCATTATGCATAAATAGATCACCTCTTTCACATTAGCCATTTTTTATGGTACTTGTGCTTCAAAGACGAGTTTTGGTCATGGGCCCAAGGATAATTCTTCGCGGTGCCATACCATCCAACTCAAACATAGGTGGCTTCGGCCACCTCCCTCTCTCCTCGAGAGTTTTTGTCACGTAGGGATTTCCTGTTGTTCCCTTGGTATGTGCTTGTTCTTGTGCAGTTTTGGGTTGTGTCTGTTTTTCGGTGCAAAGGCATTTTTCTCTCTTGTTCGAAACCTTCGGTGGCGTGAGCTCACGGTACTACCGCGGTAGGCCACGGTACTACCGCAGCCAACCACGGTACTACCGCTGATGGGAGCACGGTACTACCGTCCCCAAGCGGCAGTAATTTTTTACTGCCGCCTGGTTGAGCGGTACTACCGCCTCGGCGCGGTACTTCCGCCCGGGCGGTACTACCGCGCTGGTTCGAAGCACATGGGGATAAGATCGGGCAGGGGGAGTTCTAACTCCCCCATACCCAGTCGTTCTCTTCTCTCCATGTTGTCTCTTCCTCTCTCGTGCTCATGAACGGAGCCGGCGTTCGTCGCCGGATCTCCTCCACCGGCTGCACTCCCGTGATTCCGTCCGGTGGGATCGTTCCCCACCACGTGCTCTTGCTATGGACCAAGGTTTTTCCCGAAATCCTTCTCCGTTTTGATTGTATTTGGTTCTTCTAGGTTTTGGGGAGACTTGTATGTTCTTGAGATTCCTAGACTAGATCTCTGCAAGAGTAGGATGAAGGAGTGTGGTATTGCATAGGATTTACACTTGTATTGTTGTCTTGCACTAGATCTGATCACCGTAGCACCGCCATGGCTTCGCGGTTCTTTTTCAGATTCAAATCCTGTTGGATCCGACGCGACGCTGTACTACCGCCTGTATGGAGCGGTACTACCGCTCTCACGGTACTATCGCCCCTAGGGCGCGGTATTATCAAGACGCTGCGCAAGATACTAAAACCTTACATTATCGCTTCCACCACGGTACTACCGTGACCCCTCACGGTAGTACTACCGCTGTCTCGAGCTGTACTAAGCCTTTAGTACCGCAACCCATGGCAGATCTACCGTGGCTCACATCTATCGCATGCCAACTTTCTCGTTTATCTTCTATGGGTTTCATGTGCTGTCTTATAGACTTTGCATTGATTCTTTTCGCCTTGTTTTGGTGCTTTGCGTGTGTGTCTTAGGTGGTGGCTCTCATCGGGCCAATCCCGTTCGTGACACTGGCTCCAAGCGTCTGCGCAACCCAGGAGAAGTTCCCGAGGGGTCATCTGCATCGAAGCGCAATGTCAAGACCACCGCTAGCAAGCACAAGGAGCCCACCAGGGGTATGGATGAGATAGGCGCTCAAGAGTATGTCCGTCTGAGGCAGCTTCACCCCTATGTGACCCCACGCTCCACTGTCAGAGGGTGTGAACTGTTCTGGAACAAGGCCCAAACCCAGATCTACTTGGATGTCATCAAGAACAAGCAGAATACCTATGTGGAAGTGAAGTGGATTGATATGCACCACATGAGGAAGGACAAGTATCGTGACTACTTTGGGGAGGCTCTGGACTTGGTGGAGCAGTTTGGAATTGAGCATGTGATCTCTTTCCACCTGGACTATGACCCTGAGATCATCTGTCAGTTCTTTGCCTCAGTGTTCTTCCACACCAATGATGAAAGGAGGATGACCTGGGTGACCAATGGCCGCAAGCTGTCTGCTACCTGGAAGGAGTTCATGGATTTGCTTCACGTTGCTGATGATGGACTTGACACTCCCGTTGGTGTGCACCCTCACGGCAATGATGACTCTGTTGACAAGGACAAGCTCACCCCGTTCATGGTTGAGAAGACGCTCGCTACTGGCAAGACAATCTTGGTTCTCAACCCCTTCCTGGATATCATGTACCGCATTTTCTGCAACTCTTTGTTCCCACGCATCGGTGACAAAGACAAGGTTCATGCCTTCATGGTGGACATGATGCTTATGTGCAAGGAGGCTCGCTCGTCTCAGACTCAGCCACTTGATGTCGCTCACATCATGTGGTGTGAGCTTCGGTTTGCTGTATTCAACCGCAAGGTGCCTATTTATGGGCCCTACCTGTTTCTGCTGATTTCGAAGACTTGGGAGAAGATGTACCCTGAGGAGGAGTTCCTGGCTCCAGACTGGATTCGCCATGAGCCCATTTGTCTGAGGGTCAAACCCAACTGGCTAACACTGCTACTCGTGGCCGAGGCGCGTCGCTGCTAGGGCTGCTGCTGCTGATGAGGATGTTCTTGCACCGAGGATGTTCTTTGGGGCCGTTCTGCTAGGCCCTCTCAGAGTGACTCTAGGCCATCTTGGGCCAAGAAGTTGAAGGATAAGATGAAGCCTCTTTTCTGCATGCAAGCCAAGGGACAGTACATGGCTCACGTGGAGTCCAAGGAGAGTCGTCGCCGGCACAACAAGGTCTTGCAGCTCTATGGCGAGGATGTGTCTGGCGGATCTGAGGAGCGCATCACTCCTGAGACCGAGTGGATGGAGAAGCAAGGATACAAGTGGACTGATTCTGAGGAGGAGGTCGAGGAGTCCATTCCAGCTGCCGAGGAGTCTGACGAAGAGGCGTGGGACAACTTCTCTGCTTGAGCCACCTCTTGTGTGTTTAGGTGTCCTCTCTGCCTTTTTGGCGTCTCGATGCCAAAGGGGGAGAGAGTGTAGGGATTTGCGAGTTTGTGTTTGTGTGTTTGCTGCTTTCAGTTGAACTCTCTGCTGTTTTTATCGTTTGAACCTTGGTTATCTTACCTCGTTTGGTGTAAGACATATGCACTTTATCTATCCTAGCTAGCTTGTGTTATATTGTGCTACTTTCATGCTATGCTATGCTTATTATCATGTCTTGGTCTCTAAAATATAGGGGGAGTGTTGATCCTAGTTTGTGTGCCATGCAGTCCAAAGCATTCATCTAAAGTGCACACATCTAGGGGGAGCCCCGTCTATATTTTAGAGAAGTGGGGTTTGCCACTGCTTTAAAAATATCTTATCTTTGTGCAAATCCCGTGTTGTCATCAATACACCAAAAAGGGGGAGAGTGTAAGGGCATATTTATCCCTAAGTGTTTTGGTGATTGATGACAATACTCGTGCAGACTAATCGTGTGCCTTGAGTCCCTCACATACTTCATCATTAGGCACAAGACGATTTGGTGCCCCTCGGAGTCTGTTGAAGCCGGCGTTGTTCTACGTTTCCCTTTGGTGGAGTTGAGTCGTAGGAGAGCCGTACTATTAAGAGGGGGTCTGCGTCGGAAAGGTAGGGTGGAATCACACGTACACTTGTCCCTCCTTTCCTTGCACATTGGAGCTACCCGTCGTTATCTTGGTTGTGTGAAAAACTGACGACTACTGCTGTACTTGCGGTAGTACCGCAGGTACAAGCGGCAGTACCGCGGGGTGTCACGGTAGTACCGCCCTTTTGGCGCGGTAGTACCGCGGCACCCTGGCCTAGTGCCGCTCCGGTGCGGTAGTAGGGGCGGATGTAATTTTTTACATCCGCGCCCCTCACGGTAGTACCGCTCCCTCGGTGCGGTAGTACCGCCGCACCCTGGCCTAGTGCCGCTCCGGTGCGGTAGTAGGGGCGGATGTAATTTTTTACATCCGCGCCCCCCACGGTAGTACCGCTCGTCCAGCGTGGTAGTACCGCGGGGGCCCACGGTAGTACCGCTCCCTAGGAGTTGTAGTACCGTGCCCCTTCGACCTAGTACCGCAGTGTCGCGGTAGTAGGCGCGGATGTAATTTTTTACATCCGCGCCGACCACGGTAGTACCGCGCCTTGCAGGCGGTAGTACCGCGTCGGGTTTTTGCACCACCCTAGTTTCTGCGGAAGTAGGCACGGATGAAATTTATTTCATCCGCGCCCTTCCCAGGCCGTGACTCTCCTGCCTTGCGGTAGTACCGTAAGGTGGAGCGGTAGTACCGCGCAGGCGGTAGTACTGCTCCGTCCTCAGGTCTGTTCCGGCCTGTGCAGTTGCCATGGAGTACCGTGGTGGCCCACGGTAGTACCGCACGGCGCCGCGGTAGTACCGCGTCCTTGGAGCGGTAGTACCGTGGGTTGCGGGCAGAACTAGTGGATAACGGTTGGATTCTTTCCACGACTATATAAGGGATGTCTTCTACCTCTAGTGGACTACCTCTTCCACCTCTAAGCTCCATTGTTGCTCCAAGCTCCATTTTCACTCGATCTCTCTCCCTAGCCAATCAAACTTGTTGATTTGCTCGGGATTGGGTGACAAGGGCCCGATCTACACTTCCACCAAAGGATATTTGATTCCCCCCACTTATCCCTTGCGGATCTTGTTACTCTTGGGTGTTGAGCACCCTAGACGGTTGAGGTCACCTCGAAGCCATACTCCATTGTGGTGAAACTTCGTGGTGGTGTTGTTGTTGGGAGCCTCCGATTGTTGTGGAGATTGCCCCAACCATGCTTGTAAAGGTTCGGTCGCCGCCTTCAAGGGCACCAATAGTGGAATCACGGCATCTCGCATCGTGTGAGGGCGTGAGGAGAATACTGTGGCCCTAGTGGCTTCTTGGGGAGCATTGTGCCTCCACCGCTCTAACGGAGACGCATTCCCTTAAAAGGAAGGAACTCCGTAACACATCCTCGTCTTCACCGTCTCCACTCTTGGTTATTTCGTGCCTTTACTTTCGCAAGCTTACTTATTGTTTCATCTCTTGCTTGCTTGCTTGCTAGTTGTTATTGCATCATATAGGTTGCTCACTTAGTTGCATATCTAGACAACCTATTTGTTGCAAAGTTTAATTTGGTAAAGAAAAGCTTAAAAATTGTTAGTTGCCTATTCACCTCCCCTCTAGTCAACCATATCGATCCTTTCAAAGATTGAACCCAAAGCTAAGCACTTCTCCCATTGCAAGAAAGATCAATCTAGTAGGCCAAACCAAACTGATAATTCGAAGAGACTTGGAAAGATAACCAATCAGACATAAAAGAATTCAGAGGAGATTCAAATATTTCTCATAGATAAACTTGATCATAAACCCACAATTCATCGGATCTCGACAAACACACCGCAAAAATAGTTACATCGAATAGATCTCCAAGAAGATTGAGAAGAACTTTGTATTGAGATTGAAAGAGAGAGAAGAAGCCATCTAGCTAATAAATATGGACCCGAAGGTCTGTGGTAAACTACTCGGAACTCATTGGAGAGGTCTGGGAGATGATGTAGAGGCCCTCCGTGGTCGACTCCCCCTCCAGCGGAGTGAGGGCGAAGGCTCCAAGATGAGATCTTGCGGATACAGAAGGTTGCGGCGGTGGAATTAGGTTTCTGTGGTGCTCCTCGATGTTTTCAGGGTACCACTACTAGGGAAAAGCCTATACACAAAATCTTACTAGTAGCGAGGGTTAAAAACCCTCGCTACTGCTACTTACTAGTAGCGCGGGTTTTTAAACCTCGCTACTACTAAGTAGATATCAGTAGCGCGGGTTTTTAACCCTCGCTACTACTAAGCGGTCTCTACCGTGCCTCCCGGGACATGCCATAGTAGTAGCGCCGGTTTTTAACCCTCGCTACTACTAAGGGAGATAGCAGTAGTGCTGGTTTTTAGCCCTCGCTACTACTAAGTGGAAAGATAGCAAAGAAATGAGGTTAAAACCCGCCACTACTAAAGGTCCCATTTTCAAACTCTACCCCTCCCCCCCCTGTGGATCGCCTTTTCAGTTTAAAAAAAATAAAAGAAAATGATGAAAATGTAAAATAATAATAAAAGAAAATAAGTTTCCCATGTGATATGTGGTCTAGTTGTTGGGAAAGTTTGCAAATATGAATTTCGACTTTATTTGCAAAATCTCTCGAGAATTTGTAAAAATGGGCATAACTTTTGCATACTAACTCGGGTGAAAAAGTTTTTTATATGAAAAATCATCTACTCAAAAAGTTACATCTGAATTTAACTGGGGGAACACCGTTAAACATTTTTAAATACTCAAAAACCTAACAGAAAAAAGTTACGGGGCTTTTAAGATCTGGAGGCAAAAAAATTCAAAAAAAAAATTCAGTTTTTTTTAAATTTTTGTTAAATCTGGTCAAACTATGGTCAAACTAATTATTCAAGAATATCAGTGTTACTAAATAATTATTTTATTTTTTTGAATTTTGGTCAAATCTGGTCAAACTATAGTCAAACTGTGGTCAAATCTGGTCAAACTGTGGTAAAACTAATTATTCAAGAAATATTAGTGTTACAAATTTTTTAGAACAATAGTTTCAAACTCAAACAGTGAAATGTGTGACTTCATGCTCAAGCTAAATTCCTGAGGTTAATAGGATTGACATCTTACTATTGTCAGGAAAACAACAAGTGTAGACTTGGAAACGAGGGAGAAT
The DNA here is from genome assembly GCA_021437245.1 of Aegilops speltoides. Taxonomy (NCBI): domain Eukaryota; kingdom Viridiplantae; phylum Streptophyta; class Magnoliopsida; order Poales; family Poaceae; genus Aegilops; species Aegilops speltoides. The sequence continues at coordinate 440,236,717 of CM038142.1, forward strand.
AGAACCCGGAAGTTAAGCGTGCTCAGGCTGGAGTAGTGAGAGGATGGGTGACCGTCCGTGCAGTTAGATGATTTGGAATGATGAGGGGTGATTAGAGATTAAATTGAGTAGCGATGAGGGGTGATTAGAGATTTGAGGTTAAAATAATTCAAAAATTTGAAAATTAGGGGGAAAAATCGATTTTTTTTTCCGAAAAAATCCAAAAAAAATCAGAGATTAGAGATTAGTAGTAGCGCGGGTTGGCACCCGCGCTACTGCTAAAGGACATAGTAGTAGCGCAGGTCGCACCCGCGCTACTGCTATACGTTAGTTGTAGCGCCTTATTAGTAGCGCCGGCCCCCGCGCTACTAATAGGCCCAAAACCCGCGCTGCTGCTAGGCTTTTCCCTAGTGGTGTACGGGAGTATATATAGGCGAAGGAAGTACGTCGGTGGAGCAACAAGGGGCCCACGAGGGTGGGAGGCGCGCCCACCCCCTTTGGGCGCGCCGAGCACCCTCGTGACCTCTTCGTTCGCAGCTTGACGTCCACTCAAAGTCTCCTAGGTTGCGTTTGTTCCGAAAAGATCACTCCCGAAGGTTTCATTCCGTTTGGACTCCGTTTGATATTCCTTTTCTTCGAAACACTGAAATAGCCAAAAAAACAGCAATTCGGGCTGGGCCTCCGGTTAGTAGGTTAGTCCCAAAAATGATATAAGAGTGTAAAATAAAGCCCATAAACATCCAAAACGGGTAATATAATAGCATGGAACAATCAAAAATTATAGATATGTTGGAGATGTATCAAGCATCCCCAAGCTTAATTCCTGCTCGTCCTCGAGTATGTAAATGATAAAAGCAGAATTTTTGATGTGGAATTCTACCTAGCATAATCCTTAATGTAATTTTCTTTATTGTGGCATGAATGTTCAGATCCAAATGATTCAAAATAAAAGTTCATATTGACATAAGAAATAGTAATACTTCAAGCATACTAACAAAGCAATCATGTCTTCTCAAAATAACATGGCTAAAGAAAGTTCATCCCTACAAAATCATATAGTTTGGTCATGCTCCATTTTCGTCACACAAAAATGCTCTCATCTTGCACACCCCCGATGACAAGCCAAGCAGTTGTTTCATACTTTAGCAATATCAAACTTTTTTCAACTTTCACGCAATACATGAGCATGAGCCATGGATATAGCACTTTGGGTGGAATAGAATATGATGATGGAGGTTGCGTGGAGAAGACAAAAAAGGAAAAAATTCTCATGTTAACGAGGCTAATCAATGGGCTATGGAGATGCCCATCAATTGATGTCAACATGAGGAGTAGGGATTGCCATGCAACGGATGCACTAGAGCTATAAATGTATGAAAGCTCAACAAAAGAAACTAGTGGGTGTGCATCCAACTTGCTTGCTCACAAAGACCTAGGGCATGTTGAGGAAGCCCATCGTTGCAATATACAAGCCAAGTTCTATAATGAAAAATTCCCACTAGTATATGAAAGTGACAACAAATGAGACTCTCTATATGAAGAACATGGTGCTACTTTGAAGCAAAAGTGTGGAAAAAGATAGTAGCATTCCCCCTTTTTTGGGCCTTTTTTATTTGGCCTTTCTTTTTTTATTTGGCCTTTTTAAAGGGACAATGCTCTAATAATGATGATCATCACACTTCTATTTATTTACAACTCATGAGTTACAACTCAAAACTAGAAGAAGATATGACTCTATATGAATGCCTCCGGCGGTGTACCGGGATGGGCAATGAATCAAGACTGACATGTAAAAAAAAATTAAGAAGGTGGCTTTGCCACAATACGATGTCAACTACATGATCATGCAATGCAATATGACAATGATGATGCATGTCATGATGAACGGAACGGTGGAAAGTTGCATGGCAATATATCTCGGAATGGCTATGGAATTGCCATAATTGGTAGGTATGGTTGCTGTTTTGAGGAAGATATAAGGAGGTTTATGTGTTATAGAGCGTATCGTATCACGGGGTTTGGATGCACCGGCGAAGTTTGCACCAACTCTCAAGGTGAGAAAGGGCAATGCACGGTACCAAAGAGGCTAGCAATGATGGAAAGGTAAAAGTGTGTATAATCCATGGACTCACATTAGTCATAAAGAACTCATATACTTATTGCAAAAATCTACAAGTAATCAAAAACCAAGAAGTACGCGCATGCTCCTAGGGGGATAGATTGGTAGGAGAAGACCATCGCTCGTCCCCGACCGCCACTCATAAGGATGACAATCTAAGAACACCTCATGTTTCAAATTTGTTACACAACGGTTACCATACGTGCATGCTACGGGACTTGCCAACTTCAACACAAGTATTCTTTAAATTCACAATTACCCAACTAGCATGACTCTAATATCACCACCTCTATACCTCAAAACAGTTATCAAGCATCAAATTAATCATAGCATCCAATTCACTTCCTATGATAGTTTTTATTATACCCAACTTGGATGCTCATCATTCTAGGACCAATTTTATAACCGTAGCAAATACCATGATGTTCTAAAAGACTCTCAAAATAATATAAGTGAAGCATGAGAGATCAACAATTTATACAAAATTAAACCACCGCTATGCTCTAAAAGGTATAAATGAAGCACTAGAGCAAAACTATCTAGCTCAAAAGATATAAGTGAAGCACATAGAGTATTCTAATAAACTCCAAATCATGTTGGTTTCTCCCAAAAGGTGTGTACAACAAGTATGATTGTGGTAATCTAAAAAGCAAAGACTCATATCATACAAAACGCTCCAAGCAAAACACATATCATGTGGCGAATAAAAATATAGCTCCAAGTAAAGTTACCGATAGACGAAGACGAAAGAGGGGATGCCTTCCGGGGCATCCCCAAGCTTAGGATTTTGGTTATCCTTGAATATCTTGGGGTTCCATGGGCATCCCCAAGCTTAGGATCTTGCCACTCCTTATTCCATAGTCCATTAAATCTTTACCCAAAACTTGAAAACTTCACAACACAAAACTCAACAGGAAATCTCATAAGCTCCGTTAGTGCAAGAAAGAAAAACCACCACATAAGGTACTGTAATGAACTCATTCTTTATTCATATTGGTGTTAAACCTACTGTATTCCAACTTGTCTATGGTTCATACCCCCCCCGATACTAGCCATAGATGAATCAAAATAAGCAAACAACACACGAAAAAACAGAATCTGTCAAAAACAGAACAGTTTGTAGAAATCTGTAACTTTCAAATACTTATGGAACTCTGAAAATTCTACAAAAATAGGAAGTCCTGGGATATCTGTCTATTGATCTATAGCAAAAAGAATCAACGCAAAATAACATTTATGTGATTTAATAAAATAATTTCGTGTGCGCAAAAGTTTCTGTTTTTCAGCAGAATCAAATTAACTATCACCGTAGGTTATCCTATAGGTTCTACTTGGCACAACAAATACTAATTAAAACATGAAAACAGATCTAAACAGAAGCTAGATGAAATATTATTACTAAACATAAGCAAAAAGTAAGAAACAAAAATAAAATTGGGTTGCCTCCCAACTAGCGCTATCGTTTAACGCCCCTAGGTAGGCATAAAAGCGAGGATAGATCTAAATAGTGCCATCTTTGGCATTCAATTCATAAGTAGCTCGCATGATAGATTCATAAGGTAATTTAACTTTCTTTCTTGGAAATTATTCCATGCCTTTCCTTAATGGAAATTGGAATCTAATATTCCCTTCCTTCATATCAATAATTGCATCAATCGTTCTAAGGAAAGGTCTACCAAGAATAATAGGACATGAAAGATTCCAATCTATGTCAAGAATGATAAAATTTATGGGCACATAATTCCTATTTGAAACAATAAGAACATCATTGATCCTTCCCATAGGTTTCTTAATGGTGGAATCCGCAAGGTGCAAGTTTAAAGAGCAATCATCAAAATCATGGAAACCTAGCACATCACATAAAGTTTTCGGAATCGTGGAAACACTAGCACCCAAATCACACAAAGCATAGAACTCATGATCTTTAATTTTAATCTTCATAGTAGGTTCCCACTAATCATAAAGTTTTCTAGGTATAGAAACTTCCAATTCAAGTTTTTCCTCATAAGATTTCATCAAGGCATCAACAATATGTTTGGTAAAAGCTTTATTTTGACTATAAGCATGAGTAGAATTCAACTCGGATTGCAAAAAGGAAATACAATCTATTAAAGAACAATTATCATAATTAAATTCCTTGAAATCCATAATAGTGGGTTCAATGCTATGTAAAGTCTTGACCTCTCCAATCCCACTTTTACCAAATTTAGCATCAAGATCTAGAAACTCCGAATTATGGGGACGCCTTTTAACTAAAGTTGACTCATCTCTAGTCCCATCATTATCAAGATTCATATTGCAAAACAAAGATTTAATAGGGTACACATCAATAACTTTTAGATCTTGATCATTATTTTCATGGAGACTAGAAGAACATGCTTTTATAAAGCAATATTTCTTAGCACACATCTTAGCGGTTCTTTCTTTGCACTCATCAATGAAAATTCTCATGTCTTTGAGAGACTCATCGATATCATGCTTTGGTGGAATAGATCTAAGTTTCAAAGAATCAACATCAAGCGAAAGTCTATCAACGTTCCTAGCCAATTCATCAACTTTAAGCAATTTTTCTTCAAGCAAAACATTAAAATTCTTTTGAGAGATCATAAATTCTTTAACGCTATTCTCAAAATCAGAGGGAATCTTATTAAAATTTCCATAAGAGTTGTTGTAGGAATTACCATAATTATTAGAGGAATTACTAGGAAACGGTCTAGGATTAAAGTTTCCTCTATAAGCATTGTTACCAAAATTATTCCTACCAACAAAATTCACATCCATAGATTCATTATTATTATCAATCAAAGTAGACAAAGGCATATCATTATGATCAATAGGAGCACTCTTAGTAGCAAACAATTTCATAAGTTCATCCATCTTTCCACTCAAAACATTAATTTTCTTCTATAACATGCACTTTCTTACTAGTAGATCTTTCGGTGTGCCATTGAGAATAATTAGCCATAATGTTATCAAGGAGTTTAGTAGCTTCTCCTAAGGTGATTTCCATAAAAGTGCCTCCTGCGGCCGAATACAAAAGATTTCTAGAAGCAAAATTCAATCCGGCATAATTTTTTTGTATGATCATCCATAAGTTCAAACCATGAGTAGGGCAATTGTGAATCATTAATTTCATTCTTTCCCAAGATTGGGTGACATGCTCATGATCAAGTTGTTTAAAATTCATAATATCGTTCCTAAGAGAGATGATCTTAGTGGCACGAAAATATTTAGAGATAGAAGCATCTTTGCACTTATTCCATGAATCAATACTATTCTTATGCAAAGACGAAAACCAAGTTTTAGCACGATCTCTAAGTGAAAACGGAAATAACTTCACTTTAACAATATCATTATCCGTATCTTTCTTTTTTGGCATATCACACAAATCAACAAAGTTGTTTAGATGAGTAGCGGCATCTTCACTAGGAAGGCCAGAGAATTGATGTTTCATAACAAGATTCAACAAAGCAGCATTGATTTCACAAGATTCAACATCATTAAGAGGAGCAATCAGAGTGCTAAGGAAATCATTATTATTGGTATTGGAAAATTCACACAATTTGGTATTATCTTGCGCCATCGTGACAAACAATCCAACACACAAGCACAACAGAAGGCAAGCGAGAGAGAGAAGATTGGGAAAGAGAGGGCAAATAAAAACGGCAAGGGTGAAGTGGGGGAGAGGAAAACGAGAGGCAAATGGAAAATAATGTAATGCGAGGGAGATGAGTTTGTGATGGGTACTTGGTATGTCTTGACTTGAGCGAAGACCTCCCCGGCAACGGCACCAGAAATCCTTCTTGCTACCTCTTGAGAACTGCGTTGGTTTTCCCTTGAAGAGGAAAGGGCGATGCAGCAAAGTAGCATAAATATTTCCCTCAGTTTTTGAGAACCAAGGTATCAATCCAGTAGGAGGCTCCTCAAAAGTCCCACGCACCTACACAAACAAACAAGAACCTCGCAACCAACGCGATAAAGGGGTTGTCAATCCCTTTACGGTTACTTGCGAAAGTGAGATCTGATAGAGATAATAAGATAAGATAAATATTTCTGGTATTTTTATGAGACAAATTGGATAGTAAAAGATGCAAAATAAAAGTAGATGGTAAACTTATATGATAAATGATAGACCCGGGGCCATAGGTTTCACTAGTGGCTTCTCTCAAGATAGCATAAGTATTATGGTGGGTGAACAAATTACTGTCGAGCAATTGATAGAAAAGTGCATAGTTATGAGATTATCTAGGCATGATCATGTATATAGGCATCACGTCCATGACAAGTAGACCGACTCCTGCCTGCATCTACTACTATTACTCCACACATCGACCGACTCCTGCCTGCATCTAGAGTATTAAGTTCATGAAGAACAGAGTAACACATTAAGAAAGATTACATGATGTAGAGGGATAAACTCAAGCAATATGATATAAACCCCATCTTTTTATCCTCGATGACAACAATACGATACATGCCTTGCTGCCCCTGCTATCACTGGGAAAGGACACCGCAAGATTGAACCCAAAGCTAAGCACTTCTCCCATTGCAAGAAAGATCAATCTAGTAGGCCAAATCAAAATGATAATTCGAAGAGACTTGCAAAGGTAACCAATCATACATAAAAGAATTAAGAGGAGATTCAAATATTTCTCATAGATAAACTTGATCATAAACCCACAATTCATTGGATCTCGACAAACACACCACAAAAAGAGTTACATCGAATAGATCTCCAAGAAGATCGAGGAGAACTTTGTATTAAGATTCAAAGAGAGAGAAGAAGCCATCTAGCTAATAACTATGGACCCGAAGGTCTGTGGTAAACTACTCAGAACTCATCGGAGAGGCCTTGGATATGATGTAGAGGCACTCCATAGTCGATTCCCCCTCCAGCGGAGCGCCGACAAAGGCTCCAAGATGGGATCTCACGGATACAGAAGGTTGCGGCGGTGGAATTAGGTTTTCATGGTGCTCCTCGATTTTTTCAGGGTACGAGAGTATATATAGGTGAAGGAAGTACGTCGGTGGAGCAACGAGGGGCCCATGAGGGTGGGGGGCACGCCACCCCCTTAGGGCGCGCCAAGCACCCTCGCGGCCGCCTCGTTCGCAGCTTGACGTCCACTCCAACTCTCCTGAGTTGCGTTTGTTCCGAAAAGATCGCTCCCGAAGGTTTCATTCCATTTGGACTCCGTTTGATATTCCTTTTCTTGGAAACACTTTTCTTCGAAATACTGAAATAGGCAAAAAAACAGCAATTCGGGTTGGGCCTCCGGTTAGTAGGTTAGTCCCAAAAATGATATAAAAGTGTAAAATAAAGCCCATAAACATCCAAAACGGGTAATATAATAGCATGGAACAACAAAAAATTATAGATACGTTGGAGACGTATCATGCTCCTAGAGAAAACTAAGTTGAAAGATGATAGTAGCAATGATGCAGACTGTGTCCGTGATCTGAGGATTATCCTCATTGCTGCACAAAAGAATTATGTCCTTGATGCATCGCTAGGTGACAAACCTATTGGAGGAGCGGATGTAGACATTATGAACGTTTGGCAAGCTTGATATGATGACTACTTAATAGTTTAGTGTGCCATGGTTTACGGCTTAGAACCGGGACTTAGAAGACGTTTTGAATGCCATGGAACATATGAGATGATCCAAGAGATGAAATTGGTATTTCAGGCTCATGCCCATGTTGAGAGGTATGAGACCTCTGACAAGTACTTTGCCTACAAGATGGAGGAGAATAGCTCAGCCAGTGAGCATGTGCTTAGAATGTGTGGGTACTACAATCGCATGAATCAAGTGGGAGTTAATCTTCCAGGTAAGATAGTGACTGACAGAGTTCTCTAGTCACTATCACCAAGTTACTAGAACTTCGTGATGAACTGTAATATGCAAGGGATGAAGAAAACGATTCCGGAGCTCTTCGCGATGCTGAATATCAGCGAAGGTAGAAATGAAGAAAGAACATCAAGTGTTGATGGTTAACAAGACCACTAGTTTGAAGAAAAGGGCTAGGGAAAGAAAAGGAACTTCAAGAAGAATTACAATCAAGTTGCCACTCTCGTGAAGAAGCCCAAAGCTGGACCTAAGCCTGAAACTAAGTGCTTCTACTACAAAGGGAATGGTCACTGGAAGCGGAACTGCCTCAGATACTTGGCGGATAAGAACACTACAAAAAAAGACACATCCATGACATTTTGGGCCGAACAATTTTTTTTCTGTCATGCTTATGACACTTCTATGACGATAATTGTGCGAAAACCCGGTATCATCATAGATGTGGTGGGCTCTTAGTTCTATGACAAAAAATCCTAACAGAAAATGGGCTTTTCGTCTTGGGTGGGCTGGAGACGCAGCTGCATGACATTCTATGGGCCGTCCATGACGGGAAAAACCATGGTAGAAGCAAGGGCGAGGAAAATATCGACGAGTTCCCAGTTACGATGGGTGGTTGGGGGCCGAGCTATGCACGTTTCTCCCATACACGTACGCGCGTGTGTTCGAGGCATTGGGCTCTAACTAAACCTGAGCGAGGTGTTCGCCTAACTGAACTTGAGCAATTGCACTGCAAGCTACGCGTTAGTGAAGCCGAGCGATCGATCGATGGCTGTTAACTGAACCCAATCGAGCGATTCCTTCGTTCTCTACTGCTGCTAACTAAAGCCGATAGAACCTACTGCCTCCTTACCTTGATGAACAGTGGGCGTTGTTGGAGGGGGGTTGGATGAACAATTTCCGGTGGGGGGTTGGATGAACAGAACCCTATGGTGTTGGCGCTGGATGAACAAGACCCCGATCAATCGAGCCGGTTGGGCGTGGATGAACAGGACCCCATGGAGGGCTGGATGAACAGGACCCCATGGAGGGAAGGTTGAACAGTAGCCAGTGGAGGGCTGGTTGTACAGTAGTCGGTGGAGGGATGGATGAACAGTAGCCCGTGGAGGGGGGTTTGAACAGGACCCCGTGGAGAGGGTTGGTTGAACAGTAGCCGGTGGAGGAGCGGTAGAGGCTAGATGAACATGAGCCCGTGGATGAACAGTGCAGGTGGAGGCCGGAGGAGGTCGACGGTGGATGGCTAGTAGCCCGTGGAGGCCGGAGGAGGTCGACAGTGGACATGAACAGTATCCCGTGTGTCCGGGGTTGGGTGCGACATATGCCAAAGGATGGCTTATCATGGTGGGGGCGAGTAGAACGTCGCCGGTGCCTGGAAACGGGATGAGGCGAAGACATGCACCCCGGCGGATCTTACCCAGCTTCGGGGCTCTCCAAGGAGATAACACCCCTACTGCTGCTCTACGGGGTCTCCGCATGGTCACTAAGGCAAAGTGAGTACAAGGTTGCTCCTTGAGCTGTTTCTGGAGGTAGGAGAAGGCAAGGCTAGCTTTCTCCTCCCTGTATGATCTCGTCTAGTGCTAATGGGGTCCAACCCTTTGCATGGGTGCCCTGGGAGGTTTATATAGGCCTACCCCCCAGGGGTACAATGGTAAAACCGGCTGGGTGTGGGCCCCAGCCATCTGTCTCTCAGGCCGCCGTCTTCTCCGCCGACTACTGGAGCCCGCCGACTGGTGGGTCCCGCTGACTTGCCTGGTATGGGGCCGACAGTCCTTGTCCACTTGTGGCGGGTCTTGCCATTCTGCAGACATCAGAGCCACGCTTCTAATGACGCTGGCTCGGTCATGGGGTCATGGCAACTGTGCCGCCGCCTGACGGGCGATCACTGTCGCCATTCCCGTGTCGTGTCTGGTTAATGGCGTGTGGGGCCCGTGGGAGGGGCCGGCCGACTCCTCGGGGTCGACTCCCAACGGGTCCGTCTCGCTGCAATCTTGCCGTCTTCAGTACTCGCGCTGACTGGTAGGACCCGCCGTCTCTGGGTCGTACAGACAGGCCGTCGTGGGCACAGGGCTCCGCCCCCAAGGGCTGATGTCAGGGCTGGCATGGCAACAGTGCCGCGGCGGACGGAGATCTCCGTCGGTATGGCGCACTGTGGCCATGCCTGCCCTTAATTAATGAGGTGGTTGAGTCGCAGGCCGACTCCCTATAGCCGGCCTCTTCGGAAGTCGCCGGCGAGGAGTCGGCTTATCTTGGAGTCGCCTCTGGGACTCGGCTTATCTTGGAGTCGCCTCTGGGACTCGGCTTAACTGGGAGTCGCCTCTGGGACTCGGCTTATCTTGGAGTCGCCTCTGGGACTCGGCTCATCTTGGAGTCACCTCTGGGACTCGGCTTAACTGGGAGTCGCCCTAAGACTCGGCTTATCTTGGAGTCGCCTCCAGGACTCACGGGGCGCAGCCTGCTCCGATGTCTTGAAAGATTCTGGGACTTAGGTTAGCCTACCCGTGGCCCATTACTCCGACAGTAGTCCCCGAAGCTGGTGAGGCTCCGAGGGTGATACATCCTGGGGCCTCAACAGTTTTTTTTAGAACTGATGACGGTGAGTAATCCTCACTTCCTTTTATATTAAATAATTAAGGTTAGGGGGGGTGTCAGAGTGTCCAGGACTGTACAAAGTTACATGTTGTGTGAGAGAAGGGGGGGGGGTTGGGGGGTGGTTGTCAGCTATACAACACAACCTGAAAGAAAATCAAAGCAAGTTTACAATAGAAGTGATGCGAGGAGCCAACTCCTGCTTAGCTCTATGAACCAGCATAGCAAAATCATTTTTGAATCTGTTCCTCCAAGAATCAAAGGAAGGCTGGACCCCCCTGAAATGTTTGTCATTCCTCTCCTTCCAGATCCCCCAAGCAGCAACCGTGAAGACTTCCAAGAACATTGGCCGTGTCCACCTGTTTTTGCCTTCGTGCACCATCTTGATCCAGTCAGGATCACTCTGCCAATGTATCCCCAGCGCAGCCCGGCACCTCTGGCTAAAAGGGCAGGTGAAAAAGAGATGAACAATGTCTTCCTCGGGCGGCGTGGCACAGAGTAGACATGTATAGTCATCATTGCGGATTCTGAAGTGTCTACGTCGAAGCATATTCCTGTATTCAGTCTGTCAGCCAGCAGCAGCCACAGAAATACCTTCCATTGCATTGTGCATTTTGTTTTCCAAATCAGACCAAACACCTCATCTGCATGAGCCTGCCTAAAGCAGTACTCATAATATTTGGAAGATCGGAAGTTTGTCCCGCCCCCAAACACAGGACCATATGTCCTTGTCCTCAGTCAACGCCACCTCGAGAACTTCCGTTTGTATCTGAAGAACTTCAGCCTTGGCTTGTACTGAGAGCGGCAAATAGAATACCTCGCCCAGTCTTTGTGAGGACAGGAGATGTCTAACAAAAACATCTGGGTTTCTAGCAAACGAAAATGCCCTTGGGTATTTGTCTTGAAGGATATCTATGCCCCAATTATCCTTCCAGAACAAGACCGTATCCCCAGCAATTACTTCAGTTTTAGTAATGCCCCTGTATATATCAGATATCAACATAAGGTCTCTCCACCAGAAGGATCAACATGGGTCAGAGGCATGAGGTACTTTGTCCACATAGTACGAGTCCCAGATCAGTTTGACGCATGGTACATCATGTTTGTTGTAGAACTTGTGAAGTTGTTTCAGCAGGAGCCCTTGGTTTTGTGTTTTGAGGTCAATGACCCCCAAGCCACCTTTGTTCTTGGGTTTGCACACCATCTCCCAGGCTGCGAGCGAGCTGCCCTTGACCCCATCCTCAGATTTTCTAACCCACAGACACGATCTCCTCAGTTTATCAAGGTGCTCAATGATCCTGGGGTTTATCTTGATGGAGCACATGGCATACACAACCAACGAGGTGACCACAGAGTTGAGCAGTGTAAGCTTGGAACCATAATCTAGAAGCGAAATTGCTGCAGGCATCCTACGCTGAACAGAGGCTACCATTGGCATCAGATCATTCAGGCTCGGGCGTGTGGTGCCCATGGGCAGTCCCAGGTAAGTGAATGGCATGGTGCCGATGGAGCAGCCAAAAATCGCAGCAATCTCTATTGCCAGCGCCGGGTCGGAGTTGATGGGCACCAAGGTCGACTTCTGGAAGTTTATTTTGAGGCCCACTGATTTCGCATAGTCTACGAGGATGGATTTTAGGACTTGCGCCTGCGAGACTGAGGCTGGTAGCACAGCGATCGTGTCGTCAGCATACTGAATGACGGGGTAGTTGCTGTTAGTAGTGGGGATAGGTAGCTGGAGCAGCCCATTTCACGTAGCATCATTGAGGATAAAGATCAAAGGGGATAAGGGGTCACCCTGACGGACCCCACATAGGCAGTCAAACTGTTTTCCGGGGATTCCATTAAGCAAAACCGATGAACTACCCGAAGAGAAAATGCATTTGATCCATCCCAACCACCTTTCGTCAAAGCCCATATGCTTCATAATCTCAATCATGGGTTCATGCTGGATGGTATCGAATGCCTTTGCAAAGTCCAATTTTAGAATGCAACACGCCTTCCCCGACGACTGGCACTGATGTATGTACTCAAACACCCAAGCCAGGCAGTCTTGGATCGATCTCCCCTTCAGAAAGCCATACTGGTTCCGATGTATGATTTTCAGAACCACCTTCTGCAGACGATTAGCCAGTAGCTTAGTTATCAGCTTCAGGCAACAGTTGAGCAACGTGATGGGTCGGAAGTCATTGGCTATTTCAGGCGACTGGGTTTTAGGGATGAGCGTTATGAATCCCGAGTTCAGGCTTTTGAGGTCAATAACGCCCTCGTAGAAGTCATTGCATAATCTATATAAATCATGTTTGATAATATGCCAGCATGATTTCAAAAAGCACCCGTTAAATTCATCCGGGCCAGGCGCTCTATCTGACGGCATCCCACGAACCACAGCGTCAAGTTCCTCATGCGTGAAAGGTGTGGTAAGTTCTTCCAGCCCCTCCACTTTCTTGATGATTCTAGCCAGGTCAAATTTCATCTCGAACTCACCTTTCGTGCCCAATCTCTCTCTGTAGGTATTAAAAAGCTCACAAGCTTTTCCCACATGATCCGTCACCAACGATCCGTCCTGGCGTTTGAGCGAGGATATGGAGTTTTTGCGATATCTTTCTGAGGCCGCCGAGTGAAAAAATGTGGTGTTATCCCCCCCACAGGAGAGCCATCTTACTGTATACCTCTTTTTCCAATATTCTCGTTTGTAGTCAAGGAGGGTGACCAGATGGTTTTTAAGTATATTTCTGAAGTTGGCCTCTGGGACTGACAGCGTCCTTTTGTCCTCGATATTGTCAAGTTCCAGTGGAGCCCAATTGATGTTGTCAATACAAACATTCAGCCTAGAAATCCGCTTGCTCCAACGTTTAAGGGCATACCATAGGTTTTTAAATTTCTTGCATAGAAGCTGGGCTGAGTTCGGTGCATAGCAGTGTTTTTCCCATGTTGAACGAACCAGCTCAAAGAAACCCGGATGAGAAATCCAGAAATTTTCAAACCTAAAGATCTTACTCTTAGGTACAGAAGATTCAATCGAGATCACGCAGGGCGTATGATCAGACACTAGTTTGGGAAGGGGACCCACTGTGGTGTTCGGATAGTTGGAGGTCCAGTTAGACGAGGTAAAGAACCAGTCTAATTGTTCGAGCAGTGGATCGGACTGCATGTTGCTCCACGTATATTTCTTGCCCTTAATTGGCAATTCGACCAGAGCCTGAGCATGTATGAAATCATTAAACGTGAGCATATCATTAGCATCTCCACCTGGTTTGTTGCGATTATCTGGCGCACTAATATAATTAAAGTCCCCACAGAGTAACCAATCTTCATGGTCAGGTATATCAAGATCAAACAGCCAGGATGTGAACTCTGGTCTGCCTTGCCCCGCGCAAGGTCCATAGATGTTAACAAGTTTCCAGTTTTTGCCAGTGTGCACAGAGGTTAGCTGGATGCCCAAAGCAAAAGTTTCAGAGCAAAAAACACGACCTGTAAAAACAGAGCTATCCCAAAGCACAACAAGACCACCAGAGGCCCCTTGGGAGGGCACAACTTCAAACTTATCAAATGTTTTCGGGCAGAAAAGTTTAACAAAATCTAGATCGAAAGTAGCACGCTTAGTTTCTTGCAGACAAATAACTGAACATCCACTAGAGCTGATAGCATTGCGCAGTCCCAAAAGTTTCTTGTCGGAGTTGATCCCTCGGACATTCCAGCACAGAACCTTCCACGCCTTAAACTTCATCGTTGCCACCAGCGTTGTTCTTGTGCTTCTGCTGCGTAGCAAGCAGTTTGTCTTCGCTCAACTGGCTCGGATGAACACCACACATATTAGTCCCAATGGACTGAATAGCATGGATAGAAGTGGGGGGTGGGACAGTTTCTGATACCTTTCATTCTTCCTGGCAGAAGAAGAACCTGTGGTGGAGAGCCCGACAACAGAAGGGTCCTTCCTGGGCTTGACCTTGGAAACTGGCAGCCTCTTGTCAGTCATCGGCGGCACCCTGAACCCATCATATTTGTTTGCGCTTGCACTACGACGAAGAAGAACCGTGTCCACATTGGCTGTCTCAGTGAGTATCATACGCCCGATTGGGCCAGCATCCTGATCCACAGAGTCACGGGGTTCTAGATTCACATTTGTGGCCACCCTCGGGGTATCCATCACCGGCAGTTCGGATGTAGGTTTGTCAACCCAAGCAGACAGAATGGTGACATTGCCCGGCCGAAAAACTGAGCTAAAGATGCTTCCAAAGACATCAACTTCAGGCTTCACAGTAGCAAGCACAGCCAATCGCATACAGTCAAGGTGGAGCTGAATACCAGTGAAAGGATTAAGCGGAAAGCACGCAGTTTGAGGGATCTCAGCAGGTAATATAGCTCTGGTGTATATCCTCTTTAACATCCCTCCCATCCACGAGAGCAACTCACTGTCAGCGGCAATTATTACAGCAGAAACAGAGCCTCCCGCACGGACAAAGGCATGGGCTGCGGAGGGGACGCCATTTATGAAATTATCAGCCAACTTTTTGACATAAGAGATCTTAGACCACACATCAGACAGATTATCCACCAGGTTATGCTCTTGCTGCACACCATCCATCAGAGACGGCCCATCGTACTCAAAATAGGTTCTGAAACTGAATCCTGTGTACGGTGGTGGCACCACTGGCCATGGGCTCCAGCCATTGACATGATCCTGACCCTAGTCCTCCTGATGACCATTCCATGCTGCCTCATTAGCTGCCTGTTGTGCCTCCATCTCATTAATTCTCGCTTGTTGCATGATTCTGTAGTATGGCAGAGCGTACGGGTGTGGAGAGACATTTAGAAGAGGGGGAGTATCTTCTGTCCCCTGCAGACCAGGTACAGTATCTCTTCCATTCAGAACATATACTGGGACAGACCAAGAGCGGCGTAAACCTAGCAGCAATCCAACTTTAGTGACTAGCAGACTATGGGGAACTTCCGCAATATCCTTGATGTGGCACTTGACTAGAACCCTAGCTTTGTTCTCATTCGGTCTTGGCCACGACAGCAGTTTACCAAAGTGCGAGACGGCCTTATGAACATAGTGGTCAGTCATATAATCCATAGGAAAAGCAAGCATCAAGATCCAGACTTCATATTGAAAAGCAGGCATGCGCATGTTAATTCCCTCATCATGGGGGATTAGTGTGAAGTAAGAATCCTCTGTCAGTGCGTGCGGCCCCTCTCTAATGGAATCATCTCTACTCTGGACATCAACAAAAGCAACACAACTCACAGCGATCGGATAGACAAACTCATCCTCAATCTGATACTCTAGATCCTCCCTAATAATCCGACATACTTCTTCCAACCAAAACCTCTTCTGATGATCTGGAACAGGGGGGTGATCTCAATCAGAGCATACCTCTCATGGTTCAGCGGCGCCTCATCGACTACCATGGTGCTCCTCTGTAGGCGATGATCTGGCCCTCGCTCAATGTGCGAGGCGACGGGAGTGAATGGAAACGGGCTGACTGGGAAGTTCGCCATGGTGATACCAGTAGGGTTTTTCGGCCTTGGAGCAGAGGAAGCAGAGGCAAAGGAGAGGGAGGAAGCGGATGAAACTGGGGAGACTGTTTCTGATTGGGCCCCCGGGGCTGTGGAGTTGACAGCTGCAATGAGGGAGGGTATTCGGAGCGTCAGGCAATGGGGAGTGGCCACGTCAGAGGTACATGGGATTTTCTGTTTCACCTTCCATAACAAACCCTGGTTTTTACCGTGTATATCCCGCCGGCCCTGGCAGTTGATATCTTTCCGTTCCACTAGATGAGGCCTAGACAGTTTGAAGTTTTTGGGCTGCCAATAGTACGCAGGCCCAAGCCAATCCCCCGACACTTAACATGGCCCAATAAGTTGCACGTGCTGTATCTCTGGGTGCCGGGACAGCTACGACTTAGATGTTCCTTGCTATTACATGCAAGACATGTTGGAAGCTTACGGCCCAACATGCATGTGTCTACTCGATTAGGAAGATAGTCCGAACATAAACATTGATCGATAAGACGGATACAACGTTGGCAAAAAGTACCTGGGTAGTCCATGTGAAGGTGGCCATGACGTGAGCATTTAGAGCATTTGAGCAAACGAGAATCAATATAATCTTGAGTTGGGACATCAACAATCTGGTCCATAGAGGCGACATTAGCATTAGAATAGCCCGCTTGCCAACCGTCCATAATATGGAATAACTTTTCATCAGAAATGGAATCCCAATATGAATCCTGAAAACGATGTCCCTTGAAAGAAGGCAAGACACGCCGATTTTGCTTTGTAGAACAAATAAAATCTCCCAAACGGATATTCAGCTCCTGATCTGCAATTACCGGAAATTCGAACTGTCCAAAAAATAATCCATCGGCGGCTGGCTGTGTACTCCACTCCGGTGAGGAGCCTTGTGTTTGATCATGTAAATTCTCTAAATGTTTAGCAACTGAGTTCTGCTGATCAAATTTACTTTGTTGATCTTGGAGCCATTTAGATTTGATGGCCAAAGAACGAGACCTCACCTCATGGAGAAAACTATCCGCATGCCAACCAACCTCATGATGAACACCAATATGATCAGGGACACCACGAAAGAGATGAAAATGACAGATAAAATCTGGCCAAATCCGATCCTTAAGACCATAAATAAAGTGTCCCACACGGTTGGATGCAACCGAGAAATGAAAGCGACGATCACTTAGTTGCAAAACCCTAAACTTTGAAGCAAGTCCGCCAATGCAAGATTGGAGCGCTAGGGCCACAGATTCCTCTGTCAACTTGAAAGAAGCCGACGAGAAGGAAACCACAAGGAAGAATTCCTTTGTGGATCCAGTGTTTGCCGAGGTGAAGTGCACCGCAGATCCAAACTTGGCACGTACCTGAGATTCAATCGCCAAGCTCGGAGAGAAATCCCAATGGAGGAGACTCTCCATGGGTAGACGATGGCTGCCACGGCCGGAGTGGTCCATGACAGGGAGGGGGAGGTGGTGGCCGCCGGCGCCGGAGTGGCCACCGGCGGTGGTCGCCTAGGGAGTCGCCTAGCAAGGTCGCCTTGCATGTGTAGTGATTTCCACGGTTGGCCTCAACAGTTTCATTCTTCTGGTGATGGAATTTAGGCCTTGCTCGTCGTCTTCCTTCAAGCCGACTAGCTGGAGTCGGACTCGTAGAGGGCCGTCTTACCCCCCTAAGGAGTTTTTGAAAGTCGCGGCGGGAACCAGCGGCGTTCGACACGCTTCCGCTGTCGCCCATCATGCGGCTGTCGTCGAGGCGCCACGTGGCGTGGACAACCTGCCGCCCTGCGCTGCCGACGGACAGCCTTGGCGGGGCCTGCCACTACCGCGCCTCGGTCCGCGAACGGATCTATTGTGGCCGCGCGGACGGTTGGGTTTCCACGCCGTTATCGCAGCATAACTTTGTGGGTAAATCGTGGGGCGTGGGGTCTGGCGCGATTAATCCACGCCGCCCCATCGGCTTCTCAGCCTATGGGCCTATAAGTAGGCGGGGGGAGCGGGACGGCGAAACACGCGTGCCCATTCCTCCCTGCTCCCCCGCTTCCTCTTGCCTCTACTTCTTCTTGCCATCGTCGCACCAAACCATGCCGCGCCCGCAGCGATGAGTTCTTCCTCCGCCACCGCGGCTCCCGCCGTGCGCTCCGGCGTGTGGGACGGCTCTGAGGTGGACGACGACCACATCGAGCTCCTCCGCAAGATGCGTCGGCTCCCCGGCACGAACCTGGTGCGAGCCCATGCCGCGCCGACGGGGGAAATAAGGCCGGCGCCGGAGGAGGGCGAGCGGGTCATATTCCGCTCGCACCTCATGCGTGGCCTGGGGCTGCCGGCGAGCGGTTTCTTCCGCTCCTTCTTGGAGTTCAACGGGCTCCAGCCGCACCACCTTACTCCGAACACGGTGGTGCTGCTGGCCGCCTTCGCCACCCTGTGCGAGGGTTTTCTTGGCGTTCTCCCCACCATCGAGCTGTGGGGAGAGTTCTTCCAATCCAAACTTGGCACGCACGTCACCGGCATACCGGCTCAGTGCGGCACCTTCATCGCGATGCGAAGATCGACCGCCGACAATCCGTTCCCCTCCATCGCGCTGATTAAGTCAGTGAAGATGTGGCAGCAGTCGTACTTCTACGTGAAGAACGTCGCCCGAGAAGGAGGCTGGGTCAACCTGCCGCCCTACGAAGCCGGCGTGCCGGTTGGGAGGCTTCCTAGCTGGTCCCACCGGGCCAAGACGCTGACTCCCGCTGGTGCCGCCGCCATCGCGCGACTCCGAGTGCTGACGCAGTCGGAAGGCTTGGTTGGGGCCGACTTGCTGGCCGCCTTCGTGGCGCGCCGAGTCCTCCCGCTCCAAGGCCGACCTCATCTGATCTGTCAGATGAGCGACCACCGGGACCCGAGTCGGATGTGCACCAGGGACATGCCCCACGCGGAGGTGGCGAACATGGTGAACCACATCGCGAACTGCGAGCTCGCGGCGGACTGGCAGTTCGGCAAAGAGCCTTACTCGCGCGCCAACCCCTTGCCAGTGGTAAGTCGTATTTTTGTTCTTCTGTTTTTCTTTGTAGTCGAATCCGACTTCTGATACTCTTGGTTTCTTCGAGTCAGAACCACCTTATCCAGCCGGCAACCGGCGCCTCGGGACCGCCCCGTGAATTCGTCCCCGACCGAGTGGAGAGTGACGTCGACGATCCCGACTTGGGTGGCGGCGGCAATGGAGGCCGACGCCGAAGGCGGAGGAGGAGGAGCGGAAGGCGGCTTCAAGCCCTCGGCCACCTTCACCGACTGGCCAGAAGACGACGCCGAAGGGGAAGTCGCCCCGCGCCACCAATCAAAAGCTGACCATCTGGGCGCGAGTTCCTCCGCCGTCTTGGCCGGTCAAGTCGGCGCGAAGAAGCACCGGGCCGGGCCGAGTTCGCTCGGCGGCCGGCCGAAGAAGTTCAAGGGGGCGGCCGCCGCGACCAAGCGGGAGGAGGCAGTCGCAAGGGCCAACCACTTCCACAAGGAAGTGAAGAAGCCGCCACTAGTCTCTGCGTAAGTGTTTTCTGCCTTCGTCTTGTTTCCTTTTGATGAATCTTTTCCGAGTCTTTATATTCCTTTCTTGCTTCAGGGCCCCTCTTTCCCTTGAGAGGGTCGCCGTCCCCTCCGTCATGGGGTCGGCCGAGACGTCCGCCAATACTCGACAGATTGACCCCGCCGCTGACCTCCGGGAGGCGACAGAGCGAAATGCGCGGGAGAAGCGCGACGAGGAGGAGGCCGACCGTCTAGAGCAGGCGGAGACTGAGAAGGCGGCGACCTCCGCCCAGAAGAAGCTGGAAGAGGCTGAAGCCGCCGTCGCAGCAAGACAGTGAGCTGAGGAGATCCCGCACTGCCAATCGGCGCTGCCTGTCATCCCGCTGAACTCCGCACCGCCGCCCCCGGAGTTCATGGGGCAGACTGGAGAAGCCGGGGGGAGAACCCCATCATGGAGAAGGATGGTGGCGAGGCCTTCGCGTCGGGCACGGCCACCACGCCACCGCCGCCGTCGGGGAGCGCGCATGGTAAGCAGCCGGCAGGCCCGCCAGTGCCGCCGACTGAAGACGAGGCGGTGGCGAGGCTGCTCCTTCAAGTCGCCTCACCAGCGCCCCGCCGCCTTGAGAAGGCGATTTTGGCGCCACGCCCCTCGGAGGCCGGCACCGCCAGCTCGGCCATCCCAGATGCCAAGGCGACGAGTGCCGCGCCTACTAGGTGGGTGCGAGGAGGCGGTGACGGTCCGCTGAACCAGGCGCTCCTGGACGTCCAGGCGAAGCTGCGAGCTGAGGGCGAGGCCATCCAGGGCTGCACCGAGGCACATCTGGCGTCGCGAGCAGCTATTCGGGTATGCTTTTCTTCTTTGACTTTGTTTTTTCTCGTTCTTCTCTGTGGGGGAGCGCCACCGCACCCACTGGGTGTCGTCCCCGAGTTTCGGGCCAGCTGCTGAGCAGGCGGCCCGGAACTCCGTCTGGCGAGTTCCGAATATTCACCTTTGTCTGATTGTTTACCACAGGAGTATCACAACCTCCACGTCACTGCCTTCAACTGCAACGTTGAGCAGCTGGGGAAGCGGACCGCCGACTTGTCGGAGAGCCGGAGTGAGTCCTTTCTCTTTTTCGCGGGGGCGCACTGGCGCACCCGCTGGCTGTAGTCCCCGAGACTCGGGCCGACTGCTGAGCAGTCGGGCCGGATCTTCCCGGCGACCTTCTTTGCCAATGACTTAACGTCCTTTCCCTTTGTTCTTCAGAGGCCAACGCCGCTCTTCAGGAATGGTTGGGCGAAGTCAGCACTGCCCTACGCGCCAAGGAGGAGGAGTGCAGCAAGCTCGCCACGTAGCGCGACTGCTGGCGCAAGCAATGGCGGAGCGTATGAGCTGCTCAAGAAGGCGCGGGACGAGGCGTAGAAGAGAGAGACCGCCTCCGCCGAAGTTTGAAAGCGAGAGCTCCTCCTGGACCGACAAGGAGGCGATGCTGACCTCCGGCTTCCATGAGATCGAAGACATCGTCGACGGTGCGTTTCTTTACTTTCTTTCTTTGAGCCGCCGACTGTCAATCAGGCCGACTCCTGACTCTTTCTCTTGCTTCTTCTTGTTTTGGCAGACTTCTTCCCTGGCCACTCGCAGGCGGTCACCCGAGCCATCGAGGTTGATCGCGAGGCGCGGAGGGCAAATGGCGCGGAGATCGCCGCCAACGCCCCCTGACCATCGACGAGCAGCTCCTGAGCATCGAGACTTCGTCTCGCGACCGCCCATCGATTGTCGCGCCGGCTTCAACGCGTCGGGCCCAGCGACATACTGTGGCGTGACATGCCGGCTCTGCAAGACTCGGTCGGACCGCCGACCGGCTGGAGGTCGCAAGCTGGCCGCCTTGAGGCTTGAAGGTTCCTCGCCCGGCTGGAGGCGCTGGCCTTGGAATTCATCAAGGCTTGGTATCCGGGGCTGGGCCTAGACCGGCTGGCCGCGCTCCGGTCAGAGGTCCAGGCAGAGCTGGCGGCTATGGAAGGCGCCCTCATCGAGCGTGCGGCGGCGATTGTCGATTACACAGGCACCAGCTTCTTCGTCCCTGAGCAGGCCGCGAACGGCGAGGAGGTGCAGCTGGAGTGGTTCAGGATGAACCCAGACTACGACGAGGACTCGGCGGAGGTGATCGGCTCCAGCGCTGAGGAGGGAGACGAGGCGGAGGACGGAGGCGAGATGGAGGCGCTAGAAGACGGAGTGGGTGACCAGCCTCAGCTCGACCGCGCCTCCAGCAATGAGCCGCGTCCGACTGAGCCGGTTGCTACCGGAGGCGATCAAGCAGAGGCTGCCCAGCCGGCCGCCCCAGCGCCTGACACTGCCGTCTCCTCCAACCCTCCGAACCCGTCTGCCGCTTCTTAAGCTGCCGTCTTGTCTTTATTTTATCTGCTTTTAGTAGTCTTTGAAAGAACTTGTTAATTTGCACAATTCCACCCGCGGGGTGTATTTTGAACTTGGCCAGAGGCCTATGTTATGCAAATATCTATCCGACTTCTATCTTTCCTTACTCGTCTCTATTTTGGCTTTTTCCTTTGCCGCCTTCCCATAGTCGCCGCTTTGCTAGACGGACAACCGTTCTGCGGACTGCCGCTGGGTCAAATGCTTGGCTACTTTAGGGTAGGCAAGTACTTGGCCTTTTTTCGAGTCTTTTAACAAGTTGGATAGAAAGCAGCAAGCCGACTATTCAAGAGTTGGCTCTGCGAAGAGAGGCTGGAAGCCGGCTTGGGCTATGCTTATGCTTTGAGTCCTTAGCCATTTTTTCGTGTGGGCGCTCATTCTTCCTTACTCTCTGCCCACCAACAGTCACTCTACAAGCTGCGGCTTCTGACAGGAGACGGCTTAAGTGCCGCACACTACTTGTCCGACTGCAGGAAGCATTTCATAGCACAAGACGGCGAGTCCCCGGGCCGACTAGTCGAACCCGGTGCCAAGCAGCATAATAAAGAGTAGCATACTCTAAGGCATAATTTTATCATCTGAGATAACAAAAGGGCAGTCCCCGAGCTCGCCTCGGGGCCCAAAGTCTCGTACTTTAATACAAAGGACAGCGTGGTACATATCAAGATCAATCAGTAAAATCTTGGAGAAGATTTATGCTCCATGGCCGCTCCGACTCTTTGCCGAGTCGCCCCCTCTTGCGTTTCGGGGCTTCGGGCATCGATTAGGTAGTAGGAGTTGTTGCCCGACAAAGACTTTGTCGATGATGAAGGGCCTTCCCAAAGGCGCCGACAGCTTGTGCTGGCCGGCTGTTCGCTGGATCGATCGGAGCACAAGGTCGCCTCTTGGAAAGATCTCGCCCGACCTTCTGTTGTAGTATCGCCAGACTCTCATCGGTAGATCTTTGGACCGGCTGAGTGCCAACAGCCGGCCCTCTTCCAGCAGATCGATGCTGTCTTGACATGCTTCTTTTGCTTCCTCTTTGGTGTACATGGTGATTGGCGGAGAGTCGAGTTCTATGTCCGTCGGGATGAACGCTTCGACACCGTAGATGAGGAAGAAATGCGTGAAGCAGGTTGACTTGTTTGGAGTCGTGCGCAGACTCCAGAGGACCGCTGGCAGCTCCTCAAGCCAACAGCCGGCCGAACGCTCAAGCGGTTCGACTAGTCGAGGCTTGATGCCAGATAGGATGAGGCCGTTTGCTCGCTCCACTTGGCCGTTTGACTGCGGATGGGCAACGGACGCTAAGTCCAATCGAATGCCCTGCGTCGCGCAGAAACGGGCCAAGGCGCCTTTGGCAAAATTTGTGCCATTGTCGGTGATGATGCTGTGCGGTATACCGTACCGGACCTTGATGTCGGCGATGAAAGTCACTGCAGTCGGACCGTTCAACTTCTTGATGGGCTTTGCTTCTATCCACTTGGTGAACTTGTCCACTGCGACGAGTAAATGAGTTAGGCCGCCTCGGGCCATCTTGAATGGTCCTACCATGTCCAGGCCCCAAACTGCAAATGACCAGGCGATGGGGATTGTCTTCAGTGCAGAAGCCGGCTGAAGCGGCTTGGAGCGGAACTTCTGGCACCCCTTGCATTTTTGGACTAATTCCTTGGCCTCTTCCAGAGCAGTTGGCCAGAAGAAACCGTGCCGAAAGGCTTTGGCGACGAGTGCTCTTGAAGCCGCATGGTGGCCGCACTCGCCTTGATGGATATCTCTGAGAATTGCTTGGCCTTGCTCTGGCTCAACGCAGCGCTGATAGACACCAGTGACGCTGCGCCTGACCAGCTCTCTATTGATTATGGTGTAGGCTGCCGCTCGGCGTTTCACTTGCCGAGCTAAGATTTCATCAGTTGGCAGCTCTTTGTTCACTAGAAACTTGAGGATGGGCTGCGCCCATGAGGGTGCTGCTATTTCTTCAATTGCCACCACTGCGACTTGGACAAGGGCGGCTGGGCTGGGAGGCGGCGAGCTGGAGTCTGCGGCCGCTTGCTGGACTGATGAAGTCCCCGGGCCGACTGGCACAGTCCCCGGGCTGACTGGCACAGTCCCTGGGCTGAGTTCTGAAGTCTTCGGGCTGGTTGCCGCAGTCCCCGGGCCGGGTTCCGAAGTCCCTGGGCCAGCTTCGACTGTGATTTTCTTGGAGCCGTCTGTAAGAATTCTCGTGCCGTCTGCTGGGGCTCTGGAGTCGGATTCAACTTCTTCGGGAGGAGCCGGCACAAAGATGGAGTCTTATTCTGGTGAAGGCTTGATAGACGGCTTAAGGAGGCGCTGAAGAGCAACGCCGTATGGTATCGCTTGGTGGGTGGAGCCGACTCGTGCCAAGGCGGCTGCTTGGTCGTTGTCATTTCTTGACACGTGAAGGAACTCGCACCCCTCAAAGTATCCGCTGAGTTGCTGCACCAGGAAGTGGTAGCTCACCATGTTTGCATCTTTGGCGTCCCAGTCGCCAGATGACTGCTGGACCACCAAATCGGAGTTGCCATAGCACAGGATCCGGCGAATGCCGAGTTCTTTGGCAAGCCGGAGCCCGTGAATGAGCGCCTCGTATTCGGCGACGTTGTTGGAGGCGGCGAAGTGGATCTGCAGCGCATACTTGAGCTTGTCGCCTTTAGGGGAGGTGAGGACGACGCCGGCTCCCAAGCCGGTGCGCATCTTGGAGCCGTCGAAATGCATCCGCCAATGGGTGGAGTCGGGCGCTGGCGGCAGGTACTGGGTCTCGGCCCAGTCGACGAGGAAGTCGGCTAGTGCTTGCGACTTGATGGCGGTGCGGGGCTGGTAGTAGATGGTGTAGGGAGCCAACTCTATGGCCCATTTGGCCACTCGGCCGGAAGCATCTTGGCCCCCAATGATCTCGGCCAGCGGGGCTAGGCAAACCACAGTGATTGGAAGCTCTTGAAAGCAAGGCTTCAACTTCTTGGCGGCAAAGTGCACGCCGTAGCACATCTTCTTGTAGTGGGGGTAGTTCTGCTTGGAGGTCGATAGTACCTCGCTCAGGTAATATACCGGTCTCTGGACAGGGAGCGCCTTGCCTTCCTCCTTGCGCTCGACTACAATGATCATCTTGACTACCGGGTGGTGGCGGCGATGTATAGGAGCATGGGCTCTTTAGGAGTCGAGCCGCCAAAGACAGGGGAGTAGTTAACATCTTCTTCAGTGGAGAAATGCTTCATCCGCCTTTGTGGTTCCACTCAAAAAGGTGGTCTTCTTCATCGCTTGGTACAAAGGAGAGCTTTCGCCAACCGATCGATGAATCGGCTGATGGACGCCAAACAGCCGGTGAACTTCTGCACATCTAACAGTCGGCTGGGTACCTCCATCCTCTCGATGGCCTTGATCTTCACAGGGTTACACTCTATGCCGCGTTCGGAGACCAGGAAGCCAAGGAGTTGGCCGGCTGGTACTACGAAGACACACTTCTTAGGGTTGAGATTGATCTGGAATCGGCACAGGTTCTCGAAGATTTCTTTGAGGTCTTCCATCGGTGTCCCACGCTTTTCCGTCTTCACCACTACATTATCTACATAGACGTGGGCGTTTCTGCTGGGTTGCTTGAGGAGGCACTTCTGCATGCAACGCTGAAAGGTGGCGCCGGCATTCCTTAAGCCGAACGTCATGGTTAGGTAGCAGAAGGCTCCGAACGGCGTGATGAAGGCGGTCTTCAGTCTGTCTGCCGGGCTCAGTTTGATCTGGTGATACCCTGAGTATGCATCTAAGAAGCTCAACAGCTCGCATCCGGCTGTGGAGTCTATCACCTGATCAATTCTTGGCAGAGAAAATGGGTCCTTGGGGCACACTTTGTTGAGGCTTGTGTAGTCAATACACATCCGCCACTGCTTGTTCTTCTTCAGCACCAAGACCGGGTTTGCCAACCACTCCAGAAAAAACACCTCCATGATGACTTGTGCTTGGTACAAAGGCTGCCTGACGGGCTTCACATCAGGTCGGACATGTAACTTGTGCTCGGCGAATTCCGTCGGTACACCTGGCATGTCTTTAGGGGACCATGCAAAGATGCCTCGATTCTCACGGAGGAAATCGACGAGCTCGCCTTCCTATTTGCTGTCAAGGTTTGCACCTATGACAACGTACCTCTCTGGGTGCTCCGGGTCCAAGGGTATCTTCTTCGTCTCTTTGGCCGGTTTGAACGAGCCCTCAGCTTCCGACTCCTTGGGTTCAAGCGACATTTCTGGCTGCTTGCCGGCCATCGCCACAGCTCGGTCCAGAAGCCGCTTCTCAGCCGCGATTACCAAGGACTCGGCCAGCCGACTGCTCTCAGGCGCGCAAGCGGATGACTTTCTGTTGTCGCCGGCGACGGTCAGAATCCCCTTGGAAATCGGCATCTTCATCTTGAGGTAGGCGTAGTGGGGAACCGCCATGAACTTGGCCAAAGAAGGTCGGCCAAGTAACGCATGGTATGGGCTTTCGAGGTCCACCACTTCAAACCAAACTGGCTCTCGGCGGAAATGATCTTTGTCTCCGAAGAGGACGTCTATCAGGATCTTGCCGATTGGTGAGCAGGAAAGGCCAGGTACAATGCCGTGGAACACAGTCCGGCTGCTCTGGAGCTGTCTTTTCTTGATTCCTAACTTCTCCATGGTATCCTTGTATAGGATGTTCATGCTACTACCTCCGTCTATCAGCACACGCGAGAAGTGAGCGACCCGCCTATCAGTGGCCAAGGTGGCACTCAGGACCAGGGCATAGGAGCCCAGATTCGGCATCACCTCTGGGTGATCTGCTCTGATCCAACTGATAGGCTTCTCGGACCAATGCATAAACTCGGGGCATCCGATGCTATCGATTTACTTCTTCTGCGCCGCCGCTGCCGCGCCGATCATCACCCACGATGGTGAACACCACATAGGCTCCAGGCTCTTCCGGGTACTCGTCTCGATCGCGCCGATTGGCCGGGCAGCCGCTCTGGCCGGGCGGCGGTGGAGGCGGCGGCCCACCGGGCGGGGAGGAAGGAGGCTGTCTCCCTTGGCGATTCTGGCAAGCCAGTGGCACTTTCGGGTGGTGTGGTTTGACGGCTTCGCACCGCTGTGAAACTTGCAGGGACCATCTAGAGTCTGCTCGTAAGAGAAGGCTGGCAACCAGTTGGACTTGCCGCCTTTCGCCGCTGGTCGGCCGCCCCCCGCCGCTGGTCTTCGATCGCCGCAACTCGCCGATCGCTGGAAGTCGGCTGTGTAGCCTTGCGCTTGTTATCGTTCTGCTGTTGTCGCCGACTGGAATCTCCAACCGGAGTTCTGGGAGCCCGAGGGGCCGTTTTGCCAGTCGCACTAACTTGGATCTCCATCTTCATGGAGGAGTCGGCCGTGGCGTACTTGTCTGCTATGATCAGCAGCTCGTCGAGGGTCTCTGGCTCGTCGCAGAGTAGCCTGTGCTTGAGGAGGGTGCCTTCTCTGCACCTGGCAGTGAACTACTCGATAGCCTGCACCTCGTGCACGTCCTCGCAGGAGTTCCTAAGCTCGGCCCAGCGCGTGAGGTAGTCGCGTGTTGACTCGTCAGGGCCTTGCACACACAAGGAAAGCTGGTGCGGCTTGGGAGGTCGCTTGTACGTGCTCGTGAAGTTGTGGATGAAGGCCTCAGTGAAGTAGACCCAGCTGTTGATGTTGCGGGGCTTCAGACTGTTCAACCATGTCGGGCCGTGCCCTGGAGCATGAGTGGAACATACTTCACGACAACTCGCTTGTTGCCGTTTGCTATGTTGACGGCGGTGGAGTAGTCAACTAGCCAGTCTTCCAGATTCACGGAGCCGGTATACTTGGGTGTGTCTCGGGGGAGCGTGAACCCTTTGGGAAAAGGCTCGTCTCGGATGCAAGGTCCAAAGCAGGGCGGACCCAACTCGTCTTCTTCTTCCAGCCCCAAGGATCGGTGGAGTCGGTCGATCCGGTGGCGGGCGTCATTTTCTCCGACTCCCTCTCGGCGGCCAAGGCGGCCACCGAGAGTCGGATGCTCAACAGGTGGTGGGGAAACTCGCCTTTCTCTTCTCGGTGGGGGAGGAAGATAATCGCCCTGCCGTTCCACTGCTCTCGGGCGGCCGTCTTGGTCGCACTCGATGGTGATGCGAGTCGACCGTACGACAGCCGGCTTTTGTCTTTTCTTCCACGGACTCCACCGATCGGCGCCCGAGATGTCGCGCTTGATCTCGGCGGGAGGCAAGTCGTCGTTCGCCGCCGCGGCGCCTCTGCGCCGCCCGGCTGCATTCACGCTGCAACGCGCCGAGGAGCTGCTGGACTCGATCCGTCATCATGCGGCGCTCTTCGCCTTCAAAGTTCTGCAGCTCGTCAGTCGCCGCCTGGGCGGCGCGGATGTTCTCCGCGGGCGTGGCATATACGGGGCGATTGGCCCCGAACAGGTCGGTGATGGTCGCGCCGCGCTGCCGGACCGCGCCTAGGCGGCTAGGCCCAGTCGGAGCCAGCGAGCCTCGCACAGCGTGATCCATCTCACGCTGGTAGGCTTCTGACAAGCGCCTCATGCTTGCCAGCTTCTTGGCGCCTTCGATGATCTGAAGGCGGCGTGTCTCCAGCATCTCGGCGTCTACGTCTTCTGGAATAGGCGCAGTCAGGTCTTGTAGAGCCGCGTCGAGTGGGTCATGAGCTCCCTCACCGGAACGCTCGTCGTGACTGATGACGAGCACCTCCGTGACAGCGCTTCCGCCGCTCTCCTCATGAGGGAGCGGCTCGTCGTAGACCACCACATTGGTGGGGAACGCGTCGAGCGACGCGGCGTCGGAGTCGACCAGCATCGGGTCGGTGGAGTCTACGGACTCCAGATCCACGGCAGGCTCGCTGGTGACGTGGAGTAGATCGAGGAGGCCCGCGAGGAGGTTCTCGGGGCCGCCCGTGTCTGCGTCGGATGCAGGCTCGTCGGAGAGGCGAACCTCGCCGATAAGCTCGGCTAGGCAGCTGGCTGCACAGGCCGCCTCAGCGCCGCGCAGCGCGTCGATGCAGACTCCGTCTGGCGAGCCTGGCTGGCTGCGCTCGCCAGGGAGGAAAATGGTTCCCGTCTAGAACAAATCTCCGGGCGACGGTGCACCAGGCCCCACGGTGGGCACCAAATGTCGGGGGTTGGGTGCGACATATGCCAAAGGATGGCTTATCATGGTGGGGGCGAGTAGAACGTCGCCGGTGCCTGCAGGAAACGGGATGAGGCGAAGACATGCACGCCGGCGGATCTTACCCAGCTTCGGGGCCCTCCGAGGAGATAACACCCCTACTACTGCTCTGCGGGGTCTCCGCATGGTCACTAAGGCAAAGTGAGTACAAGGTTGCTCCTTGAGCTGTTTCTGGAGGTAGGAGAAGGCAAGGCTAGCTTTCTCCTCCCTGTATGATCTGGTCTAGTGCTAATGGGGTCCAACCCTTTGCATGGGTGCCCTGAGGGGTTTATATAGGCCTACCCCCCAGGGGTACAATGGTAAAACCAGCTTGGTGCGGGTCCCAGCCGTCTGTCTCTCAGGTCGCCGTCTTCTCCGCCGACTACTGGGGCCCGCCGACTGGTGGGTCCCGCCGACTTGTTCGGCACGGGCCGACAGCCCTTGTCCCTTGTGGCGGTCTTGCTGCCTCTGATTACTATAGTCGTGCTTCTAATGACGCTGGCTCAGTCATCGGGTCATGGCAATAGTGCCGCCGCCTGACGGGCGATCACTGCTGCCATTCCCCTGTCGTGTCTGGTTAATGGCGTGTGTGGCCCGTGGGAGGGGCCGGCCGACTCCCGGGGGCCGACTCCCAACGGGTCCGTCTTGTTACACTCTTGCCGTCTTGATTCTCACGATCGGTAGGACCCGCCGCCTCGGGTCATCTGACAGCCGTCAGGCATTGTGGCTCCGCCCCAAGGGCTGATGTCAGGGCTGGCATGGCAACAGTGCCGCGGCGGCCGGAGATCTCTGTCGGTATGGCGCACTGTGGCCATGCCTGCCCTTAATTAACAGGGTGGTTGGAGTCGCAGGCCGACTCCCTATAGCCGGCCTCTTCCGAAGTCGCCGGCCCGGAGTCGGCTTATCTTGGAGTCGCCTCTAGGACTCGGCTTATCTTGGAGTCGCCTCTGGGACTCGGCTTAACTGGGAGTCACCTCTGGGACTCGGCTTATCTTGGAGTCGCCTCTGGGACTCGGCTCATCTTGGAGTCGCCTCTAGGACTCGGCTTAACTGGGAGTCGCCTCTGGGACTCGGCTTATCTTGGAGTCGCCTCCAGGACTCATGGGGCGCAGCCTGCCCCGATGTCTTGAAAGATTCTGGGACTCGGGTTAGCCTACCCGTGGCCCATTACCCCAACACCGTGGAATCCCGTTTTGCGGTACGCCACACCGCTCTCGATGAATAGGACCCCCGTTTCGACCGTAGCGCTCCAACACAAGTCTGTTTCCTCCATTTTGTGGTACGCCACACCCCTCCTGAACAACAGGACCCTGTTTCGACCATAGGAGGTCCTAGAGAAGTTCGTTTCCTCCGTTTTGCGGTACGCCAGACCCCTCCTAATGAACAGGATCTCGTTTTGACCGTGACCGGTCGAACACAAGGCCGTTTCCTCCGTTCTGCGGTACACGAGGCCTCGTTCCCATCGGCTGTTCCATCCAAGCCGGTTGGCTCCCGATGAGAATGACGTATTCCGACCCAGTCAGTTGCCTCTCGATGAACATGACATTGTTTCTCCGTTCTGACCCAGCCGGTTCGTTGCCCGATGAACAGGATGTCGTTGCTGCCGTCCATTGCCTCTCCATGTACACAAGCCTTGGCCGTCCATACATATATATATATATATACATGAGTACGCGCTCGAGACCCCGCCCGTATGTACGTACGTGGCCATATTTTTTTTCTTGCACCCTGGCCGATGTACGTACGTGTACATGCTACGTGCGCGCCTCTACTACGACACGTGCGCGCCTCTACTACGACACGTGCCCTTCCTTACAAGGCCACGGTTCATCAGTGTAGCCTGTAGACAAACCGATCGTATGTACGTACACATTCGCGGCCAGAATGACAGTTTGGGGGCGAATCATTTTTTTGCCAGTAATATGGACGCACTTCCTTACGTGAGAAGATGTAGCTGGTGGGTCCCATCAGCCAGGGGGAGAAAACATTATTTTCTAGGGTAAAAAGGATGCAGTTGCATGCACGCGTCCATGGGCGTGGTGCGTCCCCACTGTCAGCCTCTCATGTATAGTCATCTTCCGATCACTCTCGGTTGTTGACCACACCGTGCCGAGTGCACCAAGGCCGGTGGATGACGGAGAGGCCCTAGACTGGAACGACCCGGAGATGGGGAAGATGCGGTAGTGGAGTCGTAGATGGAGAGGAGTGGGAAATTTGACTGGTTCTGGTGCGCGGTAGCACTGCCGTGGTGCCGCCCACGGGAGATAGGAGCAAGAACAAAGATTGAAGAAGGAGCACGGCTGTTGGATTAACATCCAACGGTCCAGCTGCTAGAATAATTTGTTGATTAAGTTGACAAAGCCCTGCGTACATGTCCGCTTAGTAGGCCCACAAGTCAGCCACCAAATCTGATGGGTCCCAGCTGTCAATGGGAGAAATAATTTTTTCGCATAACAAGGAGGCACTTCCTTCTGTGCGAAGATACAGCCGGTGGGTCCCAGCTGTCAGGAGGAGGAAACATTTATTTAGCTTAATAAGGAGGAACTTTCCTTGCGTGCGACCATGCACCTCGTGGGTCCCAGCCGCCAGGCTCTCCGCGTACAGTCCTATTCTGATGACTCTCGTTTGTTGACCATGCTGCACCGAGCGCACCGAGGCAGTGGACGACGACGAGGCCCCGGACGGGAACGACCCGAAGATGGGAAGACGCAGCAGTGGAGTCGTAGATTGAGAGGAGAAGGGTTATAACTAGTTCTGGTGCGGCGTGGGGCTGTAGTCGGTGGAGAATAACAGGAGGTGTGGATTGGTGGAGGGATAGCCTGGCCGGCGGTGGCGTAGCGCTTCGCAACGATGCGTGCTAAGAAAAGCTGCTAGCCGCCGGAGGCCGGACCAGGCGGTCTCGGCAACGCTGGAGGAAGAAGACGAGAGATTGAAGGTGCATGCCGGCCGTTGGATATAAATCCAATGGCTATGGATGTCATAATCATTCGTTGACCAAGTTAACAACGCCTTGCGTAGGCTTCAACCTATTGGCCCACATGTTAGCCTGCAAAATTGTGGCATATATTTAACCCATGTTTTCTAGAATTTACAGTCCATTTCCTGGGCTGGGTCAACAAATAATTTCACGTCAATGCGGCCCATTTATATTTTCTGAGAAATCCCAGCCCATTTGCACTTTCTTGAAATACACGAATTAGCTGGGCTCGTTCTATATATAATGTTTTGTTAGAAGGAGCAACTAATATCAAAAAATAAACCAGAGCGACACATTTTATATATATAAAATTAACAAATCAGCGAGTTATTGCTCAAAATAAAAATGAGCGCGTTATTATTACATTGGTCCTTAAAACCTTCGCAAGCTTTTGTACGCAATCACAAGGATTTTCCTTGCCTGTGAGTCAAAAACAACCAGGATTTCCTTGCCAACTTCTGTTAAACATTTACTTTATAACACATGGGATGTTTTTGTAATGTATATATAAGTCTCTATAAAATATACAATAATAGTAATAATATAAATATATTTAATGTAGTTAGAAGGGAAAACATAAATTGGACACATCATTATTATTCTTATATATAGATAAATAGAACAGAGATCTGCGTTTTATTAAAAAATACATTTGGCTGCCGATCTTTAAGACCTAAAAAAATAAGTTGAAACCGGTGTCTCCATATGTCGTGGGCTACGCATGTTAAAAAACAAAATCTAGGCCTAGCTGATACTTGTTCGCCCTCTGGAAAAAAATGATAGCAGCTAGATCCCCGAGCGAGTTGGATTAAAGAGGGGGCCGGCAGCGCGACTAAAGAAGCACATCAGGAGCGATTTTTTTCATCAGTGGATGGCTTCCAATGGCGTTTTTTACTTGCCTCTGCACCATACAACTTGTATTTTTAGCTTCCCAGTCCGTGGTGGACCAGCAACCCATTTGCTGGGCGGGCCAACCTATAGAAACTAGGACTCAATTTTTCATCAAGCCCCAAAAACAACGCAGTACTATGTTTGTTTTGAGGCTGAAAACATTATGGCAGGGGTTGAGCGGGGGAGGGGGGAAGACAGAGCAAAAAGATTAAAAAGAGCTGATGCACCGTTGCTACCCTGACAAAGCAGGTGCAATTCTTCTCGGGAAGAAGGTGTGCCGTTGACACCCACACGTCACAAATCCCACAGTAGGCATACTAACAAGTTCACACACAAGTACAACAGAAAAGGTAAACATTCGTATCAAACTCAGGTTCACAGGACACGTTCATATTCATAGCCAACATTCACAATCAACAACTCAAAAGATTCATATATACACAAGTTCAGCATGTCTATGCATCAAAATGATTGATAGATCACACGACAATATATATTTATAGATAATTCACAAAAAGATTCAGATATACACATGTTCAGTATGTTTATGCATCCAAATGATTGAGATCACATCCAATATCATCCATGGACGAACTTTAATTACCTAGGGTACAGACTAGTAAATGGAGTTCAGTCGGAAGTACTTCTTGCTAAAATTAATGCTTGTACGAGTAAACTTTCGAGTACATAAGAGGCAGCACAGACAATCTGAACTTTGCTTGTAGGTTTATCCACAAATAGTGGACTCATGCCGAGGGAGGTTTGAGCAACTTGGCCACTACTTTCATCCAACTAGTTTACTGGCTCATCTTGGTCCCGTAGCTCGCCAAAATTCTACATTGCAGACAAGAAAGGAGGCAGTTGAGAAAATGAACCACCCAATTTTTTTGTACAGTTCAACTGAAAATCCCTGGCGTGCAGACTGATTAAGTGCCAGATGAATATATGTGTTAACCAACATTTCTGGAATCATTAGACTCCATGCCATACAGTTCGCTACCATATGCGCCGATAACCAAAAGGCACAAGTTGGGACCAAAGACTGGACTGTGTTTTTCTAGGCTATGCGCCAAGCAATATTTTTGGCGTTCACTCTCCTAATACTTGGAGTTTGACAACTGGTTGATGCTGCTACGTCTCGAGCTTGCGTTGTTTTTCCCCGAAGAGGAGAGGATGATGCAGCACAGTAGCGTAAGTATTTCCCTCAGTTTTTGAGAACCAAGGTATCAATCCAGTAGGAGGTCACGCACAAGTCCCTTGTACCTGCACAACATGATAGCAACTCGCAACCACCGCTTAGGGGTTGTCAATCCCTTCACGGTCACTTACGAGAGTGAGATTTGATAGAGATAATATTTTTGGTATTTTTGGTATAAAGATGCAAAGTAAAAAGGTAAAAGCAAAACAAGTAAATAAAGTGATGGAGATTGATATGATGAGAATAGACCCGGGGGCCATAGGTTTCACTAGTGGCTTCTCTCAAGAACATAAGTATTCTACGGTGGGTGAACAAATTACTGTTGAGCAATTGATAGAATTGAGCATAGTTATGAGGTTATCTAGGTATGATCATGTATATAGGCATCACGTCTGAGACAAGTAGATCAAAACGATTCTGCATCTACTACTATTACTCCACTCATCGACCGCTATCCAACATGCATCTAGAGTGTTAAGTTAAAAACAGAGTAATGCCTTAAGCAAGATGACATGATGTAGAGGAATAAATTCATGCAATATGATAAATACCCCATCTTGTTATCCTCGATGGCAACAATACAATACGTGCCTTGCAACTCTTTCTGTCACTGAGTAAGGACACCGCAAGATTGAACCCAAAGCCATGCACTTCTCCCATTGCAAGAACTACCAATCTGGTTGGCCAAACCAAACGGATAATTCGAAGAGACTTGCAAAGATAACTCAATCATACATAAAAGAATTCAGAGAAGAATCAAATATTTTCCATAGATAAGTTGGATCATAAACCCACAATTCATTGGTCTCAACAAAGACACCGCAAAAAGAAGATTACATCGAATAGATCTCCACGGGAGAGGGGGAGAACATTGTATTGATATCCAAAAAGAGAGAAGAAGCCATCTAGCTACTAACTATGGACCCGAAGGTCTGAAGTAAACTACTCACACTTCATCGGAGGGGCCATGGTGATGATGTAGAAGCCCTCCGTGGTGGATGCCCTCTCTGGCGGAGCTCCGGAACAGGCCCCAAGATGGGATCTCGTGGTTTCAGAAGGTTGCGGCGGTGGAACTAGGTTTTTGGCTCTCTCTCTGGTCTATTGGGGATACATAGGTATATATAGGAGGAAGTAGTACGTCGGTGGAGCTCCGAGGGGCCCACGAGGCAGGGGGGCGCGCCCAGGGGGGCGCCCTCCACCCTCGTGACCTCCTCGGAAGCTTCTTGGAGTAGGGTCCAAGTCTCCTAGATCACGTTCGGTGAGAAAATCACGTCCCCGAAGGTTTCATTCCATTTGGACTCTGTTTGATATTCATTTCTCAAACACCAAATAGGCAAAAATAGCAATTCGGGCTGGGTCTCCGGTTAATAGGTTAGTCCCAAAAATAATATAAAAGTGGAAAATAAAGCCCAATATAGTCCAAAACAGTAGATAAAGTAGCATGGAGCAATCAAAAATTATAGATACGTTGGAGACGTATCAGGCATCCCCAAGCTTAATTCCTACTCGTTCTCGAGTAGGTAAATGATAAAAAAAGAATTTTTGATGCGGAGTGATACTTTGGCATAATTTCAATGTAAATCTTCTTAATCATGGTATGAATATTCAGATCCGAAAAGATTCAAGAGAAAAGTTCATATTGACGTAAAAATAATAATATGTCAAGCATACTAATCAAGCAATTATGTCATCAAAATAACATGGCCAAAGAAAGTTCATCCCTAAAAAATCATATAGTTAGGCTATGCTTCATTTTCGTCACACAAATATGTTCCCAACTTCTATACCCCCGATGACAAGCCAAGCAATTGTTTCATACTTTTTAATGCGCTTCAGCTTTTTCAACCCTCATGCAATATATGAGCGCAAGCCATGGATATAGCACTATAGGTGGAATAGAATATGATGATGGGATTGTGTGGAGAAGACAAAAAGGAGAAAGTCTCACATTGACGAGGATAATTAACGGGCTATGGAGATGCCCATCAATTGATGTCAACATGAGGAGTAGGGATTGCCATGCAATGGATGCACTAGAGCTATGAATGCTCAACAAAAGAAAACTAGTGGGTGTGCATCCAACTCGCTTGCTCACGAAGACCTAGGGCATTTTGAGGAAGCCCATCATTGGAATATACAAGCCAAGTTCTATAATGAAAAATTCCCACTAGTATGAACAAGACAATTTATGAGACTCACTATATGAAAAACATGGTGCTACTTTGAAGCACAAATATATGAGACTCACTACATGAAGAACAAGGTGCTATTTTGAAGCACAAGTGTGGTAAAAGGATAGTAACATTGCCTTTTCTCTCTTTTTCTCTCATTTTTTTATTTTTTTTATTTTTTTAGTGGGCTTCTCTGGCCTCTTTTTTTTATTTGGGCTTCTTTGGCCTCTTTTTTTTTAAAGTCCGGAGTCTCATCCCGACTTGTGGGGGAATCATAGTCTCCATCATCCTTTTCCTCACTGGGGCAATGCTCTAATAATGATGATCATCACTTTCATTACAACAACTTGATATTACAACTCGAAACTAGAACAAGATATGACTCTATATGAATGCCTACGGCGGTGTAACAGGGTGGTGCAATGAATCAAGAGTGACATGTATGAAAAATAATGCGTGGTGGCTTTGCCACAAATACGATGTCAACTACATGATCATGCAATGGCAATATGACAAAAGTAAAATATGTCATGATGAACGGAACGGTGGAAAGTTGCATGGCAATATATCTCGGAATGGCTATGGAAATGCCATAATAGGTAGGTATGGTGGCTGTTTTGAGGAAGATATATGGAGGTTTATGTGTGAAAGAGTGTATCATATCATGGGGTTTGGATGCACCAGCGAAGTTTGCGCCAACTCTCAATGTGAGAAAGGGCAATGCACGGTACCGAAGAGGCTAGCAAATGCGGAAAGGTAAAAGTGCGTATAATCCATGGACTCACATTAGTCATAAAGAACTCATATACTTATTGCAAAAGTTTATTAGCCCTCGAAGCAAAGTACTACTACGCATGCCACTAGGGGGATAGATTGGTAGGAAAAGACCATGGCTCGTCCCCGACCACCACTCATAAGGATGCACAAGCCAGGTACACTTCATGCTTCAAATTTGTTACACAACTTTACCCATACGTACGGGACTTACAAACTTCAACACAAGTATTTCTCAAATTCACAACTACTCAACTAGCACGACTTTGATATTATTACCTCCATATCTTAAAACAATTATTAAGCATTAAATTTATCTTAGTATTCAATTCACTCAAAAGAAGGTTTCACATATTTTGAACACTAAGTATATTAACATTAAGCAAATTACCATGCTATTAATGACACTCAAAATAATCTAAGTGAAGTATGAGAGATCAAGTTTCTTTAAAACAAATCCACCACCGTGATCTAAAAGGTCTAAGTGAAGCACTAGAGCAAAAATTATCACGCTCAAAAAATATAAGTGAAGCACTATGAGCAAAACTATCAAGCTCAAAAGATATAAGTGAAGCACATAGAGTATTCTAACAAATTCCAAATCATGCATGGCTCTCTAAAATGGTGTGTACATCAAGGATGGTTGTGGTAGACTAACAAGCAAATAAACAAATAATACAAGATGCTCCAAGTAAAACACATATCATGTTGGTGAATAAAAATAGAGCTCCAAGTAAATTACCGGTGGAAGTGGACGAAAGAGGGGATGCCTTCCGGGGCATCCCCAAGCTTTAACTTTTTGGTGTACTTGGATTATCTTGGGGGTTCCATGGGCATCCCCAAGCTTAGGCTCTTGCCACTCCTTGTTCCATAATCCATCAAAAGAATTCACCCAAAACTTGAAAACTTCACAACACAAAACTCAACAGAAATCTCATGAGCTCCATTAGAGAAAGAAAACAAAAGACTACTTCAAGGTACTGTAATGAACTCATTCTTTATTTATATTGGTGTTAAACCTACTGTATTCCAACTTCTCTATGGTTTATAAACTAATTTACTAGCCATAGATTCATCAAAATAAGCAAACAACACACGAAAAACAGAATCTGTCAAAAACAGACCAGTCTGTAGTAATATGTAACTAACGCAAACTTATGGAACTCTAAAAATTCTACCAAAATAGTAAGTCCTGTACTATTTGTTTATTGATCAGCAGCAAAAAGAATCAACGCAAAAGCACTCTCCAGTAAAAAATGGCAGCTAATCTCGTGAGGGCGAAGGTTTCTGTTTTTCAGCAGAATCAAATCAACTATTATCGTAGGTTATCCTATAGGTCTTACTTGGCACAAACACTAATTAAAACATAAAACCACATCCAAACAGAAGGT
This sequence comes from Aegilops speltoides, assembly GCA_021437245.1. Classification (NCBI taxonomy): domain Eukaryota; kingdom Viridiplantae; phylum Streptophyta; class Magnoliopsida; order Poales; family Poaceae; genus Aegilops; species Aegilops speltoides. The sequence goes on from CM038142.1 coordinate 440,275,199, forward strand.
AGATGGATTATTTATTCCTAAACAGAACCAAAAACAAAAAACACAAAATAAAATTGGGTTGCCTCCCAACAAGCGCTATCGTTTAACGCCCCTAGCTAGGCAATGAGATTTCAATGATGCTCACATGAAGGACAAGAATTGAAGCACAAAGAGAGCATCATAAAACATGTGACAAACACGCTTAAGTATAACATACTTCCTATGAATAGGCATATTATAGGCAAACAAGTTTTCAAGGCAAGCAAAAACTAGCATATGCAAGGAAGAAGAAGGTAACGATAGCAATCTCAACATGGAGAGAGGTAATTTAGTAACATGAAAACTTCTACAACCATATTTTCCTCTCTCATAATAATTACATGTAGGATCATAAGAAAATTAAACAAAATAGCTATCACATAACATATTCTCAACACGATCCACATGCATGCAAAGTTGACACTCTTCCAAGATAATGGGATTAACATTAACTAAAGTCATGACCTCTCCAAACCCACTTTTATCAAAAATACCATAAGATTGAACATTCTCCAAATATGTGGGATCTAAAGTTGACACTCTTCCAAACCCACTTTCAATAGTATTGCAAACGTTATTATCAATCTCATATTCATCATGGGGGTTAAATAAATTTTCAAGATCAAAAGAAGAATCATCCCAATCATGATCATTGCGACAAGTAGTAGTCATAGCAAAACTAGCATCCCTAAGCTTAGGGTTTTGCATATTATTAGCATAATTTACATTAAAAGAATTTATCATAAAATCATTCCAATCATGCTTTTTATTTAAAGATCTATCATGAAGTACTTCATCACAATTTTCCAAATTTACGGGTTTAGGGTTTTAGGAAAAAGCTTATAAAGATAATCTAGTGCATCCAAATCACTAGGAATTGGTTCATCATAATTGGATCTCTTAAAAAGATTGGCAAGCGCATCAGGATCCATAGACTTTTAGCAAGCAAAGATGCAAGCAAAAAGAAGGCACAAGCAAACATAAGATTGAACGGAAGAAGGGCGAATAAAATGGCAAGGGTGAAGTGGGGGACAGGAAAACGAGAGGCAAATGGCAAATAATGTAATGCGGGAGATAGGGATTGTGATGGGTACTTGGTATCTTGACTTTTGCATAAGCCTCCCCGGCAACGGCGCCAGAAATTCTTCTTGCTACATCTCGAGCTTGCGTTGGTTTTCCCCGAAGAGGAGAGGATGATGCAGCACAGTAGCGTAAGTATTTCCCTCAGTTTTTGAGAACCAAGGTATCAATCCAGTAGGAGGTCACACAAATGTCCCTTGTACCTGCACAACACGATAGCAACTCGCAACCAACGCTTAGGGGTTGTCAATCCCTTCACGGTCACTTACGAGAGTGAGATCTGATAGAAATAATATTTTTGGTATTTTCGGTATAAAGATGCAAAGTAAAAAGGTAAAAGCAAAACAAGTAAATAAAGTGATGGAGATTGATATGATGAGAATGACCCGGGGGCCATAGGTTTCACTAGTGGCTTCTCTCAAGAACATAAGTATTCTACGGTGGGTGAATAATTACTGTTGAGCAATTGATAGAATTGAGCATAGTTATGAGGTTATCTAGGTATGATCATGTATATAGACATCACGTCCGAGACAAGTAGATCGAAATGATTCTGCATCTACTACTATTACTCCACTCATCGACCGCTATCCAGCATGCATCTAGAGTATTAAGTTAAAAACAGAGTAACGCCTTAAGCAAGATGACATGATGTAGAGGAATAAATTCATGCAATATGATAAATACCCCATCTTGTTATCCTCGATGGCAACAATACAATACGTGCCTTGCAACTCTTTCTGTCACTGAGTAAGGACACCGCAAGATTGAACCCAAAGCCATGCACTTCTCCCATTGCAAGAACTACCAATCTAGTTGGACAAACCAAATGGATAATTCGAATAGACTTGCAAAGATAACTCAATCATACATAAAAGAATTCAGAGAAGAATCAAATATTTTCCATAGATAAGTTGGATCATAAACCCACAATTCATCGGTCTCAACAAACACACCGCAAAAAGAAGATTACATCGAATAGATCTCCACGAGAGAGGGGGAGAACATTGTATTGAGATCCAAAAAGAGAGAAGAAGCCATCTAGCTACTAACTATGGACCCGAAGGTCTGAAGTAAACTACTCACACTTCATCGGAGGGGCCATGGTGATGATGTAGAAGCCCTCCATGGTGGATGCCCTCTTCGGCGGAGCTCCGGAACAGGCCCCAAGATGGGATCTCGTGGATACAAAAGGTTGCGGCGGTGGAATTAGGTTTTTGGCTCTCTTTGGTCTATTGGGGATACGTAGGTATATATAGGAGGAAGGAGTACGTCGGTGGAGCTCCGAGGGGCCCACGAGGTAGGGGCGCGCCTGTGGGCGCCTCCACCTCGTGACCTCCTCGGAAGCTTCTTGGAGTAGGGTCCAAGTCTCCTGGATCACGTTCGGTGAGAAAATCACGTTCCCGAAGGTTTCATTCCGCTTGGACTTCGTTTGATATTCTGTTTCCCCGAAACACTGAAATAGGCAAAAAAACAGGAATTCTGGGCTGGGCCTCCGGTTAACAGGTTAGTCCCAAAAATAATATAAAAGTGGAAAATAAAGACGAATATAGTCCAAAACAGTAGATAAAGTAGCATGGAGCAATCAAAAATTATAGATACGTTGGAGACGTATCAGATGCTGGTTGATACTCGAATGAATATAGGCACTTCTTCTTGTCAACATCGATGCTTGTCTGAGTGAACTTTGGAGTACATAGCAACGGCATACGTATCTATCCATCTGATCTTTTTGTGCAGTTCTATTGAAATCACCCAATGTAATGATTTGCCTGCCAGTTCAGGCTCCAAGTTACTCCTTTATAAAATCGGCAAACAGTAGCACAATACCAAATTACCAATACATATGACAAGCACAATAATCAGGATAAAGACCAGTACCAACCTGTATGAGGTAGCATATCAATTACTATTTCCTTTGACTGGAAGCCGAGATAAGTGAAGCGACTGACAGCAAAGGAAGGAAGCAAGCCCAGATTAGCGACTGACAGGAAAGGAAAGAAGTTGTCGAGGCAATGAAGCACCCAAAGCTTTTGTGCAGTTCCACCAACATCGAGCATCCCTGTTGGCACATATATTGAGAGAGTGAGATTACTGTAATAGTGGGACTAGTTGATGAAACATACACTAACAAATAGAAGCACCCTCATTATATTAATGGGTAAAGTTAGCAACATAATAGTCTTGCTTATAGAGAGGTATTAGTTTATTTAATCAGTGCCAATTAGCTCAATACTCAAAGCATTGCCATGAATCATAGGTTGCAAAACTTTAACATGCAAAGATAAAGGAGCTTCTCATGACAGTAGCACGATACAAACAGAGATTACATCAAACTAATATGGATGAAGGCCTTAGGCCGGTACCAACCTTAGGAAAAAAGCTTATTCATGTAGTCCCATAAGAGATGATAAAGTACTCACTAGAATCACTCAATAGTATATATTTTTGTGCACTGCAAATGTATGGTTGAAATCACTCTTGTTTACCAGTGCTGAGATTATATCGAAAGATTATCAAGAACTTCCAGCAGAGTTAAAGCACTGGCTGGGATACAGTTCATTGTATTGTCTTGTGTAGTCCCAATAAAATGTATGATTGGCACAACATGATCCCTATTTGCACGAGTAGGAATAAGGTGAAACCTTCATTAGATTAGTGAGAAAGGATAGAAAGACATTAGCATATTACTCTAGCAGTAGCATCAAATTCATGATGGACAATACGCAAATCATTGCCTCATTGAACCAATGGCAATAAATTGACATGCAAAACAATACACTATTTTGTAATGACACTAATAATATTCCCTCCCTGCTCCACCACATGATTCACCTCCATAGACAAACATACACACGTACATGATTCAGCATAGGGTGCTACTAAAGATTTGTTTAACTTCGATAGGAAAATTAGGCAGCAATAAATTAGTGGTACTTAAGTATGCCTAATTAATTAAGTGACCTTGTAGGAGAGACAACAAAAGTGGAAGGGCTCCCTAGAGGATCATCTCACATGTAAGGTAGACGTTGCTGGAGCCCTTGAATGGCCTTGACTGAGGCCTCTAGCTTCAGCAAGATCACCTTGGCATTGTTTATTCTTCTTCTTCTTCCTCTTCATGTTTTGTACCAAGTACATGATTGGCCTTCTATTTCAGAATTGGTTTTGTCAATGAGGGAGTACAAGTGTACTAGTAAAAAATAGCATTATTTTCTCATGGCAGTCGCAAAACAGAGATGAACATGTGCATTAAATATCATTCTTACCTAAAGGACGATTATGGTGCCAATATGGATGATGAGGATTGGAACACAGATCTCCCTTTGTGCAGTTCCACCGAAATGAACCAACTGTTCCATTCTGACATCCCAGTTAAACAGCACAAAAGTCACTTCTTTTAAGAAGTGTTTTGTGTAGTGCACCAAAAGGTCACAACAACAACCAGGTGAAATGGATATCCCTGTTTGCACAAAAAGCTACAGAGGAAATAGTTAGAGTCTCAAACAATTACAGGAAAAAACATTTGGGTAAACTTGTCACGGCTTATAACAGTGGCATGGCTTCATTTTACCAGGGGCATTAGATTAAGAGCAGCTAAATATTTGGTATAAGGGCATGGGACAGTGGGTGCACCAGTAGTCCAGCACCATGTACCTAAACAGGGGCATAAAGTGGTGATTCAGAGTTTGTTGCCCCAGGAAACAAACATCCAAGAAACATATCTGGGTTGGTCCCATTTTTGTTCACTCTATCCACCTACTCCTATGTGTGGATAGCAAATCTAGTCCTGGTCATACCACCATGTACAACGTTACCCCTATATTTCCCTTTTCGAACAAGAGACCGGTTGGATGACCAGTTTGTACTACTTTCACCCCCTTTCCTTCCTGTTTGTACCAAGTACGATGTACATACTAAATTCCCCCACCCCCACTTTATATCTTGTTTTAACCAAGTACAAGAATCGACTCCATGAAGTAGCTTTACCTCTAACAATAGAAGAAAAAAATTAGGTGACATTGGACCATCCGATCGAGAGGGGCTGAGAGGTAGAAAATGATGCACATGCAGCGATGTAGCAAGCTGGGGGAGTAGAGCTAAGGCGGTTTCAAAGGAAGATATACCTGAAGGTCGTTGGGATGTGGATAGGTGGGCGGCGGGAGGCCGGATCCGCCCACACTAGGGCAACGATGAAGGGATCGGAGGACATCCCACGCCGGCGCTCGGACAGAGATAACGGTGCGGCCGGTAGTGGGTCTCCTCCCTTGCTGTCGACGACAGCTAACGCTGCCCCTCGTTCCCTTCACCGACGGAGGGGGATACGTCCGGATCTGTAGCCAACGGTGAGGATAGAAAGACAATGTTTTTTGAAGGGATAAAGACAATGTTACCACCGCTATCTTGTTTAGATCTGGAGAGGATGAGAGTGTTTGAATAGAGCAACCCTAGCAAGCAAGCGTGGAGGCTCCGGCCTATATATATGTAATGGGGTAGTTTTCCTTTTTCACTCCATCAAATAATCATTTAAAATTATGTACGTGCCAGGTCGCCTTTTTTAGTTGTTGATTGTTTTTTGAGATAGCTACCCGCTTATTCCAAGTGGTGTTACGGTGTGCCAGATCACACTTTGTATCGTTCAAGTCTGGTACAAGACCCTCCATTAAATGAACAACCACCCCCTCATAAAAATTTTGAACAAGCCCACGGCTAAAATTATCGGAAACGTGGGATGCCCCAACATGCATTATTATTTATATTTTCTACTCCCTTTGTTCCCAAATATAAGTCTTTTTAGACATTTCAAATGGACTACAACATACGGATGTATGCAGACATATTTTAAAGTATGGATTCGTTCATTTTGCTCTGTATGTAGTCACTTGTTAGAATCTCTAAACAGACTTATATTTGGGAATGGAGGGAGTATGTGGGAGTATCCTCAAAACAAAATGTGAGAGTTCAATATTTATTGGGCCCTTTGTAATTGGTGCTAAATTTTGACCAAAGATTTAACTGACAAAATGTTAGTGCATGTTAACAAAAATTATATCGTTTGATTCGTATTTGAACATAGTTTTCAATGATGTAGGGGCTATTTGGTTTCCAGACACATATTGCCACACTTTGCCACACCTCATGTTAGGAAAATTTGACCAAGTTAGGTGGGTGTTAGGTTCTAGCCACACCTAAGACAAGATTTTTTTTATTAGCAGTGAACCCCACATGTCACAGACAAAAAAAGTGTGGCAAGATTCCCTTAGGCAAGCCAAAGTGTGTCTAACAATTTGAGCAACTCAAGTTAGGCAAGTGTGGTAAAAATAATGTGGCAACATATGACAAACATAGTCACAATCCAAACAGCCCCGTAATTTTTTGTGACATGCATGAACATTTGGTTAGTTAAATTTATAGTCAAAATTTGGCAAGGTGCATCAAATCAACACATGCAAGTATCAAAAGGAAAGTCACGACATGCATGCATGCATTGTACTCACTCCGTTTCCAAATATAAGTCTTTTTAGAGATTGCAACAAGTGACTACATACGGAGCAAAATGAGTGAATCTACACTCTAAAATATGTCTACATACATCCGATGTTGTAATCCATTTGAAATGTCTAAAAAGACTTATATTTAGGAACGGAGGGAGTAATTAATGCATCGGTAAACGCAAACTATTGAAATATATCGAGTGCAGTGCTTTGATGTGTCGCGTCAACTCGTACAAGACCGAGAAGTTTGATTACTACAATGCCGTCTCCCTCGCGGGCTGAGCTCCGGTGCCTTAACTGCACCTGTGTCAGGACCCCGACTCAATGTCACATCGATCTAGCCTGTAACACTTCATATCACTTTGCGGCCTCACGCACGGTATCCCCACGGGTGTCGCCTTACCTTTGCCCGGGACCGTTTGTGCCTTTTGGCACACGTATATGATAGTGTCGCTAGCATCCATATGAAAAGGAGCCCGGGCTGACATGGCTAGTCGTAAACCCAAAGTGGCACAGACTTACAGGGACATGCATCCATGACCCAAAGATCGAACATGTCGGCATCGAGCAAGTAAGTTCCGGCTGTAGCACTGGCTAGCAGGACTCGAAGAACCGGTCAGAAGCGGGCTAGCAGGACTCCGTACTCAACGCGTGACATTTCCCGGGATGTATACAGAACGAAGAAGGACACATGCCGGCCAGCCTAAGTGTTCCGGAGCAGTAGCAAGCTACCATGGCTCAGTGGAAACATTAGGAGACATTTCCCGCTAAGAGAGGCTACTAAAGATAAACAACTAGATAGTCAGATCCCACACATACCAAGCATTTCAACAACATACACACAATATGCTCGATATGTGCAAATACAACATGGCATCACAACATGACTCTACGACTCAAGTATTTTATTCAATAGGCCCGAGGAGCGAGATATTACAAACAGGGTCTCATGACCCAACATCCAGAGCATACAAATCAAAGCACAAGCGAAGCTTAACATGTCCGAGTACGACATCTACAAATGAAAAAGGCTTGAAAGCCCGACTATCTACCAGATCTGCCGGGGCACAAGATCGTAGCTGAGGTATCAAGCTAAACGTCAAGTCCACGTGGAACTACTAGCGAGACCAAGTCTCTCTGCAAAAACATAAAATAGGCAAACGTGAGTACAAATGTACCAAAGAAGACTTACATCGTAACTAACTACATATGCATCATTATCAACAAAGGGATGGTGGGGTTTAAGCGCAGCAAGCCAGCTTTGACTCGGTGGCTATCCTAAACTACATCGCAAGTAACTCTTTTGAGGTGGCGCACACGAGTCCACATATTCACCATATCAATACACCACTATGGATCCGCTCCGTCTCCCCACGAGAACGCCATCCATAGCACTCACGCTATCTTGCGTATTTTAGAGTATCCACTTTCACTTGTCTATGAACTGTTATAGGCAACCCGAAGTCCTTTACCGCGGACACGGCTATTCAATAGATGATATTAACCTGCAGGGTGTACTTCTTCATACATGTTTCCACCACTTAGCGTCGCAAGACACGACATGTGCTCGGCAGACTTCAAGCAAAAGCCGACGTGGGTGTAGACCACGACCTACCTAAACACTCAAGTCTCTAGTCCGGGTTTATCGCCTATTTGGGTTCCATCCATGAGGAGATCCGCCAAGTTTCGCTCACAGCCCCAAACGATGTGAACAGGTTCCGTGACACCAAACGGGCGCCCGGTTTACTCGCCACGTGCCTACCGCATCACAGCCCACCCCTACGGTCAAGATCCTGCGACGGCCTCCAAAGATACTACAAACACGTAAACTACTTGCAACTCCCGGACAGAGAACAAGGGTGAATAAGAAGTCGGCGGGGTCATATTTCAGGGCCTAATGCATGGTAGTAGCTGAATCATGGATCACAAACACAGAACTCAGTTCCTAAGGACGGCTGCAACGAGACAACCCACCATGTACTCCTACATGGCCTCTCACCGCTACCTTTACCAAATCGTGTTCACACACTTAGCTCACACACACAGTAGGACATGTTCACACACCTCTGATTCATCCTCGATGAATCAGACCTGACTCAACTCTAAGCAATAGCAGGCATGACAAACAAACATGAATGAGTAGGCACAACAGGGCTCAAACAACTCCTACTCATGCTAGTGGGTTTCATCTATTTACTGTGGCAATGACAGGTCATGCAGAGGATAAAGGGGTTCAACTACATCAGCAAGTAACAGTTGAATCGATGTTATCCTAATGAAGTAAAAGAGAGCAGGAGCGAGAGAGTGGGATTGTATCGGAATGAACAAGGGGGTTTTTGCTTGCCTGGCACTTCTGAAGATATTATAGTTCTTCATCGGTGTCATCGAACTCGTCGTCGGAACCACGTCTATCGAGAGGGGACAAACACCGGTAACTAAGAAAGAACACAATCAATGCAATGCTACAATATGATGCATGATCATGACATGGCAATATGCTGTGATTTGAGCTAATGCACCTAGCTATGATTTAAATGAAGTTGGTTTGAATACATGATTCAAATTCCAACTCCATATATGATTATTTAAATGCCCTTTATTCGTTTTGTCCAAAACAGAGGACAAACATTGTTCAAACATGCATGAAAATGGTACAGATGGATTCCTTGAATTTTTCTGATAATTTTTCATATATAATTTGTTTGATTTGGAGCTATGGTTGATTTTATATGAATTTTAGAAGTTTGCAACAATTTACGGAATTTCCGATTATTTATAAAATAAACTAAATTCCAGAAAAGGAATATTGCGTCAGCATGGGTCATGCTAACCTCAGCAGAGTCAACAGGGCTGCCCCGGGTCAAACCTGACCAGTGGGGTCCACTGGTCAGTGACCCAGTGCTGTTTGGCTCACTGACAGATGGGACCAGGTCAACGGCCACGTCAGCGTAGTCAACACTGACGCGTGGGCCCACCGGGGTTAGTTAAACTAAGCAGAAAATGTAATTTGTGTTAATTAGGGCGTGGGGCCCATTAGTCAGTGGCCTAGGGGTTGGTTAGTGTGGGGGGTTAGCCGCTAATGATGCCCACGTCATCATCGCCGGACTTAGGCCGGCGACGACCGTGATCGGCGACGAAGTTCGCCGAAACTCGCCACGGGCTCGGTTTTGCGCGTGATTTGCGCTTCACGGTAGTCAAGGTGCACCGCATCCAACGGTGGTGGCAGCTGGGGCTGGGCTGGCCAGAGCTCACCGGAACGGGGCTCGCAGCGGCGGCCGGAGTTCGGGCGAGGTTGAGTATGGTGCTGTGGGGCACGGCGGGGCGAACGGCTGGGTGCTACGACCTCCTGGAGGTGTGCTGAGCACGGTGACGTGCTCGTTTTCAAGCTTACGCGTCTGTGGCCACGACGGCGACATGGCACGGCGGCGGCGGGCTCTCGGGTCCAGCGGAAGCAACGACTAGAGCGGGTAAACGAGCACAGGGAGAGAGGGGTTCGGCGTAGTGGCTCACTGCGGTTGTAGGGGGCGTCGAAGTGGGCTCGGGGAAGCGGAGACGGCGGCAAATCGACGGCGGCAGTCCTCGGTGGCCGAGGAGGGGAACGGCGGAGCTAGCGGCATCCAGGGGCTTCCGGCGCCTTTCGTCTGGTGAGGATGTAGAGGGAGGCGAGGCGGAGCTTCCTGAGGCGTCGGCGAGGCGGGGCGGTGGCTGTGGCCGCGGTGGCAGCAAGCGCGGCGGCGATGGCGTTCGGTGGGATGGGGAAAACGGCGAGGGAGAGAGCAGGGGGAGGAATGAGAGGCCGGGTCGATCGGGACGGCACCGAGGAGGAAGGCCCGCGGTGTTGCGCTGTCCCGGACGCAGTGCAGCAGCAGCAGTGGCGTGGCAAGACGGCCGGCGCTACAAGATCGGCACGCGCTTCGGCGTCCGACCGGGCGCGTGGAGATGACGACCGCAATCGGGCGATGGGCATGCTGTTGGGCTGGGTAAGTGGCCAGGTATCCTTTCTCTCTCTCTCTCTTTAGTTGTTTTTTTGTTTTTCTATTATTCTGTAACTTCTGGGCTTTATTAAAAATACCAAAACGTTTTCAAAAATCCTGAAAATAATTGTGGGCTCTGTTTGGAATATTCCCAACAGCCCTCACTTAAGTTCAGAATTAATTGAGCATTTAAAATATTATATAGCATTTAAATGCCCAATTGCAAATACTATAAGAATTAATTCAAAAATCCAGAATGGCCTAAAAATATGTGCATCATTTTTGTCAGAGGTGCTGAACCAATTCAAATATGATGAACATTTCTAAAGGCAGTTTGGGATCATTGAAAAGATTTAAGTTTGGACCTGGTTGAATTCCATTTACTGCTAGGGTTTCGACAATCCCCATTTCAAGTTTCATAGAATTTAAACATGATGCATGGATGATAAAGCAAAGACAAGCAAGGCTTGAACTGGGGATGTGACAACTCTCCCCCACTAAACAAGAATCTCGTCCCGAGATTCAAGAGGTGAGGTAAGAAGACAGAGGGGACATAGAACTGACACAGTCTTCATGATCCATTGCACTCCTCGAAGATGTTAATTCATTGCTTCAAATCAATCTTGACGTCTTTGCTTTCGAGATCTTCATTCAACATGATGACAGGAAGGAAGGGAAAAACTCTAGAGGGATCGATCTCCTCGAAGATCGAACAACTTAGGATCAACTCATGGATTGAGACATGGAAACATCTCTCAAGCTGAGACATGAAACACACATCTGGAGGAATGGAGTGGAACAGATGTCGAGGGTTCACTAGGTAGACAACAATTTTACTCTTAAGAGAGTGGTGAACGGTTGTCAACGTAGCGAGGAGTTTGAGTTGCCATGATACCACAGCGAGACATTTTAGAGGAAGGCAATTCGTAGATATATCCCCTTAAGTGGAAAAAAAATTACCTTTGATTCAGAGATCATTGAAATTCTTTATACCAGCCTAAGGCAATTCACAATCGATCATTTGGCGGGGTTCAAAAGAATGACATATCCGGAATCGAATGGATGATGTGGATTACCTTGTTGAAAACAACACAAGGGTTGGTTTTAGTAACTGGGGAGAAGCTCAATAGTAGAGAGTGAGTCCACTGTTGAAAGGGTTATAGCATAACCGAGGAAACTGAGAGCAATCCCAGTTAGTGCCGATGATAGCACCTAATGCTTGTGTGTGCTCTCAAGAACTTGAGCATTTCCATATTCATCAAGGTTTTATCAACATCCCTGTCAAGGGTGCTGACAACACAACATACTACCATGATGAATAGCGATGGACGATGCAGATGCAAAGGAAGATAACACTTTCTCAGATTTCACCTTAGCGAGACCAAGGGAACTAAATCTGGATGATCGACTGAGAGACATTTAGCACTCCGCTTCTAATGTTCTCCTTGATGTACTAGCGTATCCTATTCATTGAAATGGTCTGGTACCTAGAACATCAAGTAAAGGTCGGACTTCGGAACACAAAAATCACAAGGCACACAAAATAGGGAATAATTCCTAGGAAGTCCTTATGAAGAGGTGGCCAACTTCTTCAATCAAGATATTACAATAACAGGTCTTCCGGCTAGGTGTGTTAGCCACGCATCCACTTTACCGGTTACAGAGAGACCAATATTATAATTCTTGGGAAACGTTCCAACCATCATATCTGCCTGAGATTCAGATCTGGTTGGTGTCGGAATAATCTAGACTCATCGAGTCTTAGAAAGAAAAATGAAAGTTTACAACACAAACCGACGAGAAGACGCTATGTGATTCTCGTGAAATGAACTACGATAGCAAGCTCCAAAACATGAGCTGGTTCTGCTACAAACATGTGAACACATTGTCCTGCATAAACATGACCACAAAGAGTCTTATAATAAAACACTACCGAAGTTCGGGAGGGAACCATCATCGAGGATGTCAAGTCCTTGCATAAGTCTTGCTCTTAAGAAGGAACTTCTTCTCCTTGAACAAATCAACCAAATGGCTTGGGGTGCTAGGGATACGATAGAATGAAGATGATCAGTCTATCGCACCATAGAATACTTCGCACATGCATGACTGACTTGGGATGATTCCAAAGAAAATAAAACAATCTTTCTCGAACTCACGGCGATAACTTGCACCAAATGCACGTGAATCAGAGAAAGTCACTTCTTTCATCCAAGCATATTCTTCATGAATGAAACACGAAGATAATGCTTATATAAGTTTCCAATACTAGCTGAATGATCAACACGAATCATGGAGGAGATAAAAATGTTGCTGATGGGCTCAACAACAACTCATCTAGGTTTCCATATAAGTGGAATTCCACAATTATGTGAACAAGGCGATAGTATTGGTCAGACCCAAAAGATATAATGTGTATGCTCGAGGAAAATCCACGAGTAAGACAACATTACAAACACCATTGGTTCTGACTTGATTTGAGGATAGCCCATACTCAAATCAAAGGTTTAGGGTCAGACAATAGATCCAACAATTGTCAACGAAGATCAATCAATGAAGATATCATCTTTCTTCAACATACATACAAGATGTTGGGGAACATTGCAGAAAATTAAAATTTTTCCTACGGTTTCACCAAGATCCATCTATGAGTTCATCTAAGCAACGAGTATTGGGAGAGAGTTTGCATCTACATACCACTTGTAGATCACGTGCGGAAGCTTGCAAGGTGATGATGGAGTCGTACTCGAACGTGATTCAAACCACCGATGTCCAAGTGCTGAACGGACAGCACCTCCGTGTTCAACACACGTACGGGACGAGCGACGTCTCCTCCGTCTTGATCCAGCAAGGAGGAAGGAGAGGTTGAGGAAGACAGCTCCACCGGCAAAGACGACAGGCGTGGTGATGGTGGAGAAGCAAGATCTCGGCTGTGGCTTCACCAAGCGCCTACGGAGGAGGAGAAGTGTTGGGGAGGGGACGGGCTGCGCCTTGGAGATGGGTCCAGCAACCCCCCTCCCTCCCCCCCTTTATATAGGCCCCCTGGGGGGAGGCCGGTCCCTGGAGATCCAATCTCCAGGGGGGGCGGCGGCCAAGGGGGGGTGGAGTGCCCCCCAAGCCAAGTGGGGCGCCCCCCCACCCCTAGGGTTTCAACCCTAGGCGCAGGGGTGGGCCTAGGGGGGCGCACCAGCCCACTATGGGCTGGTTCCTCCCACTTCAGCCCATGGGGCCCTCCGGGATAGGTGGCCCCACCGGTGGACCCAGGACCCTTCCGTGGTCCCAGACATTACCGGAGACCCCAAACTTTCCGATGGCGAAATACCACTTCCTATATATTATTCTTTACCTCCGACCATTCCGAAATTCCTCGTGACGTCCAGGGATCTCATCCGGACTAACAACATTCGTAGTCACATACTTGACTTCCTACTAACCCTAGCGCCACCGAACCTTATGTGTAGACCCTACGGGTTCGGGAGACATGCGACATGACCGAGACGACTCTCGGGCAATAACCAACAGCGGGTCTGGATACCCATGTTGGCTCCCTACATGCTCCTCGATGATTTCATTGGTTGAACCACGATGTCGAGGATTCGATCAAACCTCGTATGCAATTCCTTTGTCAATCGGTACGTTATTTGCCCGAGACTCGATCGTCGGTACCCCAATACCTTGTTCAGTCTCGCATCGCAAGTCACTTTACTCGCATCAGTAATGCATGATCCCGTGGCCAACACCTTGGTCACCTTGAGCTCATTGTGATGATGCATTACCGAGTGGGCCCAGAGATACCTCTCCGTCATACGGAGTGACAAATCCCGCCTCGATCCGTGTCAACCCAATGATACTTTCGAGATACCGTAATGCACCTTTATAGTCACCCGATTACGTTGTGACGTTTGATACACCCAAGGCACTCCTACGGTAACTGGGAGTTACACGATCTCATGGTCGAAGGAAGAGATACTTGACATTGGCAAAGCTTCTAGCAAACGAACTATACGATCTTTTATGCTATGCTTAGGATTGGGTCTTGTCCATCACATTATTCTCCTAATGATGTGATCCCGTTATCAACGACATCCAATTTCCATAGTCAGGAAACCATGACTATCTATTGATCACAACGAGCTAGTCAACTAGAGGCTCACTAGGGACATATTTTGGTCTTCGTGCTCACATGTGTATTACGATTTCCGGATAATACAGTGCTAGCATGAACAAAAGACAATTATCATGAACATTGAAATATAATAATACTTTTATTATTGCCTCTAGGGCATATTTCCAACAGTCTCCCACTTGCACTAGAGTCACCAATCTAGTTACATTGTGATGAATCGAACACCCATAGAGTTCTGGTGTTGATCATGTTTTGCACGCGAGAGAGGTTTAGTCAACGGATCTGCGACATTTAGATCCGTGTGCACTTTGCAAATCTCGATGTCTCCATCTTGAACATTTTCACGGATGGAGTTGAAACGGCGCTTGATGTGCCTGGTCTTCTTGTGAAACCTGGTCTCCTTGGCAAGGGCAATAGCTCCAGTGTTGTCACAGAAGAGTTTGATCGGCCCCGACGCGTTGGGTATGACTCCAAGGTCGGTGATGAACTCCTTCACCCAAATTGCTTCATGCGCTGCCTCCGAGGCTGCCATGTACTCCGCTTCACACGTAGATCCCGCCACGACGCTCGCTTGCACCGCACCAGCCATCGCTCCACCATTCAACATATACACGATCCGGTTTGTGACTTAGAGTCATCAGATCTGAGTCGGCTAGCGCCGACGTAACCCTTACTGACGAGCTCTTCGTCTCCTCCATAAACGAGAAACATGTCCTTTGTCCTTTTCGTGTACTTCAGATATTCTTGACCGCTGTCCGTTGTTCCTTGCCGGGATTACTTTGGTATCTTGCAACCAAACTTACGGCAAGGTTTACATCGGTCCGTACACAACATGGCATACATAATAGATCCTATGGCTAAAGCATAGGGATGACACTCATCTCTTCTTTATCTTTTGCCGTGGTCGGTGATCGAGCTGAGCTCAATCTCACACCTTGTAACATAGGCAAGAACCCTTCTTGGACTGATCCATTTTGAACCTCTTCAAAATCTTATCAAGGTATGTGCTTTGTGAAAGACCTATGAGGCGCCTCGATCTATCTCTATAGATCTTGATGCCTAATATATAAGCAGCTTCTCCAAGGTCCTTCATTGAAAAACACTTGTTCAAGTAGGCCTTAATGCTGTCCAGAGTTTCAGTATCATTTCCCATCAAGAGTATGTCATCTACATATAACAGAGAAATGCTACGGAGCTCCCACTCACTTTGTTGTAAACGCAGCTTCTCCATAAGTCGCAAGATAACCCAAACGCTTTGATCATCTCATCAAAGCAAATGTTCCAACTCCGAGATGCTTGCACCAGCCCATAAATGGATCGCTGGAGCTTGCATACTTTGTTAGCGTTCGAGGATCGACAAAACCTTCCGCTGCATCATATACAGCTCTTCCTTAAGATGTCCGTTAAGGAATCCCGTTTTGACGTCCATCGCCATATCTCATAATCATAGTATGCGGCAATTGCTAACATGATTCGGACGGACTTAAGCTTTGCTACGGAGAGAATGTCTCGTCAGTAGTCAATCCCTTGAACTTGTCGATAACCCTTAGCGACAAGTCGAGCTATATAGATGGTAACATTACCATCCGCGTCCGCCTTCTTCTTAAAAATCCATTTGTTTTCTATCGCCGATCATCGGGCAAGTCTGTCAAAGTCCATACTTTGTTTTCATACATGGATTATATCTCGGATTTCATGGCCTCAAGCCATTTATTGGAACGGGCCCGCCATTGCTTCTTCATAGTTCAAGGTTCATTGTTGTCTAACAACATGATTTCCATGACAGGTTGCCGTACCACTCGGTGCGGAACGTGTCCTTGTGGACCTTGAAGTTCAAGAGTGACTTGATCCAAGTACCTTGATCATCATCATTGTTTTCCTCTTGGTTGGTGTGGGCATCACAGAACGGTTTCTGCGCCGCACCACCTTCCCGCTCGAGAGGTAGTACTTCATCGAAGTTCTACTTTCCTCCCACTTACTTCTTTCGAGAGAAACTCTTTTCCGAAAGCATCCATTCTGGCAACAAAGATCTTGCCTTCGGATCTTAAGTGGAAGGTATACCCGACAGTTTCCTTAGGGTATCCTATGAATACGCATTTTTCCGACTTGGGTTCGAGCTTTCAAAGTTGAAGTTTCTTGACATAAGCATCGATCGCCAAACTTTTAGAAACGATAACTTAGGTTTCTTCCCAAACGATAATTCATACGGTGTCGCCTCAACGGATTTAGATGGTGCCCTATTTAAAGTGAATGTAGCTGTCTCTAGAGCGATCCCCAAAATGATAGCGGTAAATCGGTAAGAGACATCATAGACCGCACCATATCCAATAGGGTGCGATTACGGCGCTCGACACACCGTTTACCGAGGTGTTCCAGCGGCGTGAGTTGTGAAACGATTCCACATTTCCTTAAGTGTGTGCCAAACTCGTGACTTAAGTATTCTCCTCCACGATCTGATCGTAAGAATTTTATCTTTCGGTCACATTGATTCTCTACCTCACTCTGAAATTCCTTGAACTTTTCAAAGGTCTCAGACTTGTGTTTCATTAAGTAGACATACCCATATCTACTCAAGTCATCAGTGAGAGTGAGAACATAACGATATCCTCCATGAGCCTCAACGCCATTGGACCGCACACATCGGTATGTATGATTTCCAACAAGTTGGTTGCTCGCTCCATTGTTCCGGAGAACGGAGTCTTGGTCATTTTTCCTAAGAGGCATGGTTCGCATGTGTCAAACGATTCATAATCAAGAGACTCTAAAAGTCCATCAGCATGGAGCTTCCTCATGCGCTTGACACCAATGTGACCAAGACGGCAGTGCCACAAGGATGTGGGACTATCGTTATCAACTTTACATCTTTTCGCATCCACACTATGAACATGTGTAATATTACACTCGAGATTCATTAAGAATAAACCATTGACCATCGGAGCATGACCATAAAACATATCTCTCATATAAATCGAACAACCATTATTCTCAGACTTAAATGAGTAGCCATCTCAGATAAACGAGATCCGGATACAATGTTCATGCTCAAACATGGCACTAAATAACAATTATTAAGGTTCAAAACTAATCCCGTAGGTAAATGTAGAGGTAGCGTGTCGACGGCGATCACATCGACTCGAACCATTCCCGACACGCATCGTCACCTCGCCCTTCGCGATCTCCGCTTATTCCGCAGCCTCTGCCGTGAGTTACAAATATGAGCAACGGCACCGTATCAAATACCCGGGAGTTACTACGAGTAATGGTAAGGTACACATCAATTACATGTATATCAAATATACCTTTGGTGTTGCCGCCTTCTTATCCGCTAAGTATTTGGGGCAGTTCCGCTTCAATGACCCTTCCCTTGCAATAAAAGCACTCGGCCTCGTGCTTGGGTCCATTCTTGACTTCTTCCCGCAATAAAGCTTACGGGCGCGGCAACATCTTTGCCGTCCTTCTTGAAGTTCTTCTTACCCTTGCCCTTCTTGAACTTAGTGGTCTTATTGACCATCAACACTTGATGTTCCTTTTGATTTCAGCCTCTGCTGACTTGAGATCGAGAACACTTCAGAATGGTCTTTACCATCCCTCGCATGTTGTAGTTCATCACAAAGCTCTTGTAGCTTGGTGGGAGCGATCGAGGATTCTGTCAATGACCGCCTCATCGGGAGGTTTATGTTCATTTGGGTCATACGGTTGTGCAACCTGGACATCTTCGAGGATGTGCTCACCGACGTAACTGTTTTCCTCCATCTTACAATCTGTAGAACTTGTTAGAGACATCATATCTCTCGACCGGGCATGAGCTTGGAAAACCAGTTTCAGCTCTTCAACATCTCATATGCTCCGTGGTGCTCAAAACGCTTTTGGAGCCCGGTTCTAGGCTGTAAAGCATGCCGCATCGAACGAGGGAGTAATCATCAAGACGAAGTTTGCAAGCGCTCATAACGCCTTGGTTCTTCGACGGAGCGGCACCTAGCGGTCCTTCTAGGACATATTGTTTCTGGCAGCTATGAGGATGATCTCGTGTTCCGGACCCAATCCGTATAGTTGCTGCCATCATCTTTCAGCTTGGTTTTCTAGGAACGCGCTGAAGTTCATGTTGACATTAGCGTTGGCCATTGATCTACAAGACATATTTGCAAAGGTTTTAGACTAAGTTCATGATAATAAAGTTCTAATCAAAATTATGAACTCCCACTTAGATTAGACATCCTCTAGTCATCTAAGTGTTACACGATCCGAGTCGACTAGCCCGTGTCCGATCATCACGTGAGACGGACTAGTCATCGCCGGTGAACATCTTCATGTTGATCGTATCTTCCATACGACTCGTGTTCGACCTTTCGGTCTCCGTGTTCCGAGGCCATGTCCGCACATGCTAGGCTCGCAAGTTAACCCTAAGTGTTTTCGCTGTGTAAAACTGTCTTACACCCGCTGTATGTGAACGTAAGAATCCATCACACCCGATCATCACGTGGTGCTTAGAAGCTTACTTAACTGTAGCAACGGTGCACGCTTAGGGAGAACACTTCTTGAAATTTTGTAAGGATCATCTTATTTACTACCGTCGTCCTAAGTAAACAAGATGCATAAACATAATAAACATCACATGCAATTATATAGTTGTGACATGATATGGCCAATATCATAAAGCTCCATTGATCTCCATCTTTGGGGCTCCATGATCATCTTGTCACCGCTTGACACCATGATCTCCATCATCATGATCTCCATCATCGTGTCTTCATGAAGTTGTCACGCTAACGACTACTTCTACTTCTATGACTAACGCGTTTAGCAATGAAGTAAAGTAGTTTACATGGCGCTCTTCAATGACACGCAGGTCATACAAAAAATAAAGACAACTCCTATGGCTCTCGCGGTTGTCATACTCATCGACATGCAAGTCGTGAATCCTATTACAAGAACATGATCTCATACATCACAATTCATCATTCATCACAACTTCGCTATATCACATCACATGATCAATCGCTGCAAAAACAAGTTAGACGCCCTCTAATTGTTGTTTGCATCTTTACGTGGCTGCGATTGGGTTCTAGCAAGAACGTTTTCTTACCTACTTAATCACCACAACGTGATTTTGTCAACTTCTATTTACCCTTCATAAGGGCCCTGTTCATCGAATCCGCTCCAACTAAAGTGGAGAGACAGACACCCGCCAGCCACCTTATGCAACTAGTGCATGTCATCGGTGGAACCGGTCTCACGAAGCGCACGTGTAACGTTGGTCCGGCCGCTTCATCCCACAATACCGCTGAGCAAGAAAAGACTAGTAGAGGCAAGTAAGTTGACAAGATCAACGCCCACAACAAATTGTGTTCTACTCGTGCATTAGAGAACTACGATAGACCTAGCTCATGATGCCCTTTGTTGGGGAACGTTGCGAGAAAATTAAAATTTTTCCTACGGTTTCACCAAGATCCATCTATGAGTTCATCTAAGCAACGAGTATTGGGAGAGAGTTTTCATCTACATACCACTTGTAGATCGCGTGCGGAAGCTTGCAAGGTGATGATGGAGTCGTACTCGAACGTGATTCAAATCACCGATGTCCAAGTCTGAACGGACAGCACCTCCGCGCTCAACACACGTGACGGGACGAGTGACGTCTCCTCCGCCTTGATCCAGCAAGGAGGAAGGAGAGGTTGAGGAAGACCGCCCACCGGCAAAGACGACGGCGTGGTGATGGTGGAGAAGCAAGATCTCGGCTGTGGCTTCGCCAAGCGCCTACGGAGGAGGAGAAGTGTTGGGAGGGAGGGCTGCGCCTTGGAGATGGGTCCAGCAGCCCCTCCCTCCCCCTTTATATAGGCCCCTGGGAGGCGCCCTCGAGATCCAATCTCTGTGGGGCGGCGGCCAAGGGGGTGGAGTGCCCCTGCCAAGTGGGCGCCCCACCCCTAGGGTTTCAACCCTAGGCGCAGGGTGGGCCTGAGGCGCACCAGCCCACTATGGGCTGGTTCCTCCCACTTCAGCCCATGGGGCCCTCCGGATAGGTGGCCCCACCGGTGGACCCGGGACCCTTCCGTGGTCCCAGACATTCACGGAGACCCGAAACTTTCCCGATGGTCAAATACCACTTCCTATATATTATTCTTTACCTCGGACCATTCCGAATTCCTCGTGACGTCCGGATCTCATCCGGACTCGAACAACATTCGTAGTCACATACTTGACTTCCTACTAACCCTAGCGCCACCGAACCTTAGTGTGTAGACCCTACGGGTTCGGGAGACATCTTGAACATGACCGAGACGACTCTCGGGCAATAACCAACAGCGGGTCCGGATACCCATGTTGGCTCCTACATGCTCCTCGATGATTTCATCGGTTGAACCACGATGTCGAGGATTCGATCAAACCTCGTATGCAATTCCCTTTGTCAATCGGTACATTACTTGCCCGAGACTCGATCGTCGGTATCCCAATACCTTGTTCGGTCTCGTTACACGCAAGTCACTTTACTCGCACCATAATGCATGATCCCGTACAACACCTTGGTCACCTTGAGCTCATTGTGATGATGCATTACCGAGTGGGCCCAGAGATACCTCTCCGTCATAACGGAGTGACAAATCCCGCCTCGATCCGTGTCAACCCAACAGATACTTTCGGAGATACCGTAATGCACCTTTATAGTCACCCGAGCCACGTTGTGACGTTTGATACACCCAAGGCACTCCTACAAGAACCGGAGTTACACGATCTCATGGTCGAAGGAAGAGATACTTGACATTGGCAAAGCTTCTAGCAAACGAACTATACGATCTTTTATGCTATGCTTAGGATTGGGTCTTGTCCATCACATCATTCTCCTAATGATGTGATCCCGTTATCAACGACATCCAATGTCCATAGTCAGGAAACCATGACTATCTATTGATCACAACGAGCTAGTCAACTAGAGGCTCACTAGGGACATATTGTGGTCTTCGTGCTCACACGTGTATTACGATTTCCGGATAATACAGTTCTAGCATGAACAAAAGACAATTATCATGAACATTGAAATATAATAATACTTTTATTATTGCCTCTAGGGCATATTTCCAACACAAGATATCCCCTAAAATGAGCTAAGTCGGACAAGCTTTTATCTTCCAACTCTCCAAGTTGTTGTTTAGCTTAACCAGCTAGCTCAGGGTATGCAACACAGATTCTTGGAGAAGGGGTGGTTTATATGAAACCAACTTGATCACAAACTCAACATAGCAGTCAGGTGACAACTTGGTAATACTTCCGAGAAGATATTCGAAAAATCACGAACCACCGATAAGTTACTAAGCTCGAGAACAATCTTGCTTCTCAGGGCAAGATGATATGATCAAAAGAGCGAGGGTTTGACAAGATCCTAACTCATTGATCGGAGAGTGCACCGGAAATAAGGATTAGGTAGCACAATCATACTTAGGGTGATGATTCAATAATAAACATGCTAAGAATGAGGTTATCGTCCATTTAACTACCAAGCAACGGAGTTGCTAGCAGTATTGATTTCACACATCACGATCACTTGTCGGTATTCCGGTTGCGACAACACGGGACCAAAGAATGAAAAATGTTGGCAAGAAGTATCACTGCGTCAAAAATTCATGGGAGATGGTGTGCAATTCCCATGACATTCTTGATATAAAGATGGTAATACTCCGGGGTAGAACAGAACAAGAGTTGGGTAGACATTTGATCTGCGAGATACAACTACTTTGACCCAATCCTGGATATGGATGAGGTACTGGAGTTTGTTTCTCCTAGTCATTCTGGAATAGAATGGCTCGATGGACCACAAGAATAATAGGCATCGATAACACGAATGCACGTCATAAACTTGACTATCAATTGATAGACGAGGGTCGGATAATTAAAGAGGGACAACCCAAGAGAACATATGATTTTCTGAGTTGTGGATGCATGGACTAGCATGTCGAACGAGTTCAACATATTTCTTCCAGATAACCCATGCAGAAAGGTTGAACTGGCAGAGTCACAAAATAGAGAGAAGAACTCATCAAGAGCACTCTGGTTGTGATCTTTTGGTTCAAAGAACTTCTGTCATAAACGGTTCATACTATTTGGAAGAAGGAAATACCACAAACCTCGAGGACTATCGCAAGGTTACTAATAACCTAAAGGAACTAGCAAACACTATCAACATGAGGTAAGTGGGGTGAATCTCGGGTTCAAAACCCAGAAGTAGAATACCTACTAACTAAATGGCATCACGAGATGCTTTCGAGAATAATGGCCAGAATCTTCACACTGGGAACACTAAACATTGCTAGATTACTAGATGATCCCCTAAGACACCTAGGGTCATAATAATAACTCCAACATAGATGTTAAGGCAACAGAGTACCTCAACTCACCGATTAGTGTGGTTAATCTGGCCCAAAGAGACATCGAAACATGAAGAAATAATTTTGCAAACGCATCAGACTATTTAGAAACCTAGGATGACTCGGACAGCATAACGGCTGTAAATGCTCATAATATTGGAGACATGCTACAAAAATGGTGGCATAGCCACTCCGAAGCACAATATCAAGGTTTCGAGATCAACAGTTATGAACATGTGGAAGTAGTAAAACTGAGCTGAAATTTGAAGTTAACAATTCTATAAGTCTATGGATTAGTAACACGTCATCCTGATAGATAGATGAGAAGGCCTAGTTCTTAATCCCCGTAGAAGAGAAGAGGATGACTCAGGTCAGAAGGCCATGAGATATAAGGAGTAAAA
The DNA here is from genome assembly GCA_021437245.1 of Aegilops speltoides. Classification (NCBI taxonomy): domain Eukaryota; kingdom Viridiplantae; phylum Streptophyta; class Magnoliopsida; order Poales; family Poaceae; genus Aegilops; species Aegilops speltoides. The sequence continues at coordinate 440,298,641 of CM038142.1, forward strand.
AGAGCCTTACGTTCCATCCCACAATCAATTCCCTTACATATAACTAAAGCATTTCTAGACTCAACTTTGACCAGTTTGGCTTGGTAATCCCTGACAGCAACAAAGCTCGATACCAAAGCTGTCAGACCTCGACTCAATGTCACATCGATCTAGCTCGTAACACTTCATATCACTTTGCGGCCTCACGCACGGTATCCCCACGGTGTCGCCTTACCTTTGCGGGACCGTTTATGCCTTTTGGCACACGATATGATAGTGTCACTAGCATCCATATGAAAAGGAGCCCGGCTGACATGGCTAGTCGTAAACCCAAAGTGGCACAGACTTACAGGACAGCATCCATGACCCAAAGATCGAACGTGTCGGTCATCGCAAGTAAGTTCCGGCTGTAGCATCGGGCTAGCAGACTCAAAGAAACCGGGCAGTAGCAGGCTAGCGGGACTCGGACTCAACGCTGACATTTTCAAGGGATGATACAGAACGAAGAAGGACACATGCCGCCAGCCTAAGTGTTCCGGAGCAGTAGCAAGCTACCATGGCTCGATGGAAACACTAGGAGACATTTCCGTAAGAGAGGCTACTAAAGATAAACAACTAGATAGTCGATCCCACACATACCAAGCATTTCAACAACATACGCATAATATGCTCGATATGTGCAAATACAACATGGCATCACAACATGACTCTATGACTCAAGTATTTTATTCAATAGGCCCGAGGAGCGAGATATTACAAACAGGGTCTCATGACCCAACATTGAGAGCATACAAATCAAAGCACAAGCGAAGCTTAACATGTCCGAGTACGACATCTACAAATGAAAAAGGCTTGAAAGCCCGACTATCTACCAGATCTGCCGGGGCACAAGATCGTAGCTGAGGTATCAAGCTAAACGTCAAGTCCACGTGGAACTACTAGCGAGACCAAGTCTCTCGCAAAAACATAAAATAGGCAAACGTGAGTACAAATGTACCCAAAGAAGACTTACATCGTAACTAACTACATATGCATCATTATCAACAAAGGGATGGTGGGGTTTAAGCGCAAGAAGTCAGCTTTGACTCGGTGGCTATCCTAAACTACGATCGCAAGTAACTCTTTTGAGGTGGCGCACACGAGTCCACATATTCACCATATCAATACACCACTATGGATCCGCTCCGCCTCCCACGAGAACGCCATCCATAGCACTCACGCTTATCTTGCGTATTTTAGAGTATCCACTTTCACTTGTCTATGAACTGTTATAGGCAACCCGAAGTCCTTTACATGACACGGCTATTCAATAGATGATATTAACCCTGCAGGGGTGTACTTCTTCATACATGTTTCCACCACTTAGCGTCTACACACGACATGTGCTCGGCAGACTTCAAGCGTAAGCCGACGTGGGTGTAGACCACGACCTACCTAAACACTCAAGTCTCTAGTCCAGGTTTATTGCCTATTTGGGTTCCATCCATGAGGAGATCTGGTCGAAGTTTCGCTCACAGCCCCAAACGATGTGAACAGGGTTCCGTGACACCAAACGGCGCCCGGTTTACCCGGCCACGTGCCTACCGCATCACAGCCCACCCCTACGGTCAAGATGCGCACGGCCTCCAAAGATACTACAAACACCGTAAACTACTTGCAAGTCCTGGACAGAGAACAAGGGTGAATAAGAAGTCGAGCGGGGTCATATTTCAGGGCCCAATGCATGGTAGTAGCTGAATCATGGATCACAAACACAGAACTCAGTTCCTAAGGACGGATGCAACGAGACAACCCACCAAGTACTCCTACATGGCCTCTCACCGCTACCTTTACCAAATCGTGTTCACACACTTAGCTCACACACAGTAGGACATGTTCACACACCTCGATTCATCCTCGATGAATCGACCGACTCAACTCTAAGCAATAGCAGGCATGACAAACAAACATGAATGAGTAGGCACAACAGGGCTCAAACAACTCCTACTCATGCTAGTGGGTTTCATCTATTTACTGTGGCAATGACAGGTCATGCAGAGGATAAAGGGGTTCAACTACCGCAGCAAGTAACAGTTGAATTGATGTTGTCCTAATGCAGTAAAAGAGAGCAGGAGCGAGAGAGTGGGATTGTATCGGAATGAACAAGGGGGTTTTGCTTGCCTGGCACTTCAGAAGATATTATAGTTCTTCATCGGTGTCATCGAACTCGTCGTCGGAACCACGTCTATCGAGAGGGGACAAACACCGGTAACTAAGAAAGAACACAATCAATGCAATGCTACAATATGATGCATGATCATGACATGGCAATATGTTGTGATTTGAGCTAATGCACCTAGCTATGATTTAAATGAAGTTGGTTTGAATACATGATTCAAATTCCAACTCCATATATGATTATTTAAATGCCCTTTATTCGTTTTGTCCAAAACAGAGGACAAACATTGTTCAAACATGCATGAAAATGGTACAGATGGATTCCTTGAATTTTTCTGATAATTTTTCATATATAATTTGTTTGATTTGGAGCTATGGTTGATTTTATATGAATTTTAGAAGTTTGCAACAATTTCTGGAATTTCCTGATTATTTATAAAATAAACTAAATTCCAGAAAAGGAATATTGCGTCAGCATGGCGTCATGCTAACCTCAGCAGAGTCAACAGGGCTGCCCCGGGTCAAACCTGACCAGTGGGGTCCATCGTCGATGACCCAAAGGTTGTTTGGCTCATCGATGATGGGACCAGTCAACGGCCACGCCAACAGTAGTCAACACCGACGTGGGCCCACCGGGGTTAGTTAAACTAAGCAGAAAATGTAATTTGTGTTAATTAGGGCGTGGGGCCCACTAGTCAGTGGCCTAGGGGCTTGGTTAGTGTGGGGGGTTAGCCGCTAATGATGCCCACGTCATCATCGCCGGACTTAGGCCGGCGACGACCAGATCGGCGACGGAAGTTCGCCGGAAACTCGCTACGGGGCTCGGTTTTGCACGTGATTTGTGTCTACGGGTAGCTGAAGGTGCACCGCATCCAACGGTGGTGGCAGTTGGGGCTGGGTTGGCCGGAGCTCACCGGAACGGGGCTCGCGGCGGCGGCCGGAGTTCGGGCGAGGTTGAGTATGGTGCTGTGGGGCACGGCGGGGCGAACGACTGGGTGCTACGACCTCCTGGAGGTGTCTTGAGCACGTGACGTGTTTCGCTGAAGCACGCTCTCGGGCCACGACGGCGACATGGCACGGGCGGCGGCGAAGCTCTTGAACCGCGGAAGCAACGGCTAGAGCGGTAAACGAGCACGGGAGAGAGGGTTCGGCGAGTGGCTCACCGCGTTGTAGGGGCGCCTAAGTGGGCTCGGGAAGCGAGAGGCGGCAAATCGACGGCGGCGGTCCTCGTGGCCGAGGAGGGAACGGCGGAGCTAGCGGCATCCGGGGCTTCCGCACCTTTCGTCTGGTGAGGATGTAGAGGGAGGCGAGGCGGAGCTTCCTGAGGCGTCGGCGAGGCCGGGCGGTGGCTGTGGCCGCGGTGGCAGCAAGCGCGGCGGCGATGGCGTTCGGTGGGATGGGGAAAACAGCGAGGGAGAGAGCAGGGGGAGGAATGAGAGGCCGGTCGATCGGGACGGCACCGAGGAGGAAGGCCAGCATGGCGCTGCGCTGTCCCGAGGACGCAGTGCAGCGGCAGGTGGCGTGGCAAGACGGCTGCGCTGCTGCGTCGGCACGCTTCGGTGTCCGATCGGGCGCGGTGGAGATGACGACCGCAATCGGGCGATGGGCATGCTGTTGGGCTGGGTAAGTGGCCAGGTATCCTTTCTCTCTCTCTTTTAGTTGTTTTTTTGTTTTTCTATTATTCTGTAACTTCTGGGCTTTATTAAAAATACCAAAACGTTTTCAAAAATCCTGAAAATAATTGTGGGCTCTGTTTGGAATATTCCCAACAGCCCTCACTTAAGTTCAGAATTAATTGAGCATTTAAAATATTATATAGCATTTAAATGCCCAATTGCAAATACAATAAGAATTAATTCAAAATCCGAATGGTTTAAAAATATGTGCATCATTTTGTCGAGGTCTTGAACCAATTCAAATATGATGAACATTTCTAAAGGCAGTTTGGGATCATTGAAAAGATTTAAGTTTGGACCTGGTTGAATTCCATTTACTGCTAGGGTTTCGACAATCCCCATTTCAAGTTCATAGAATTTAAACATGATGCATGGATGATAAAGCAAAGACAAGCAAGGCCTGAACTGGGGATGTGACAACCTGCCTTTGGCTCTACGATAGGTGGGCCACCCACCTGTTGGGCCCACCTGTCATAGACGCAAAGGCAGGAGCAGTAAGTCAATGAAGCTGCGTCCCTCCCTTGCGCATGAGAGTGGTGGCTGGCAGGACTAGGAGAAGCTTTCGCTACACACTCTCCCTCCCACATGCGGTGAACATGTAGCAGTTCAATCGGTGTCAGAGGGCCAGCAGCATACTGTAGTACTCCTCCACTGCAGTAGTACTCCATCATTGTTCGACTTCCCGAAGAGGCGAGGAGCCAAGCGCAGCCCAGAAGCTTGTGTGGCAGTTTCATGTTTAGAGTAGTCTAGGATAGCATGTACCATGCCTGTAAGCTTAAAATCGTTGGGGTTGACTCCATGCTATGAGGCCGTCTCGAAGCTTTTTTTATTAAAATAATCTTCTGGCCCTACATGTCATCCTGGTGATTGTAGTTTGCACGCTCATCTGGTCAAGACAGGAATATATTTTTTATTTTGTGGTAGGGTAAGTGTTAGAGGTTGCAGCAAATATATTGTACACTGCGGGTCTTTCAGCCAAGTTTAGAGGCAAGCATGTGGGGCTAGTGCTATGATGTGTCGCGTCAACTCGTACAACGAGGAGAAGGTTGATTTTACTACTACACACCTTCTCCCTTGCCCATGCGCGTGGTGGCTATCCCTCCCGCACGCGGTGGACGGACATGCAGTAGTGGATTCGATACTGTAGAAGTAGTAATAAAATCATTGTTCGTCTTCTCGAAGAGGCGAAGAGCCAAGCGCAACCCGAACGTGGCGATTCATGTAACGCCACGTGGCGATCTTTGTGTAGGGTGGGGCGTGGTGTGGTGCCTTGAGCACGATATAGCCGTGCTCTTGCATGAGACAAAATTGCTATTTGAGCCCACTATTGTAGTACTAGTACTGGCTAGTATAGCCCTGTAAACCGGAAAGGAGTATTTGCCTTTCTAGAGATTTCAACAAGTGACTAGACTACACCGCGTGCAGTACTCCCTCCCTTCCGGTTTATAGGGCTCAAATGTCAAATCTCATCAACCAAGGCATTTTGTGATTGGAAGAATGTATCTCGTACTTTACAAAACTAACCTAACTAAACTCATGCATTAATTACGTAGTTCTCACGTTTTCCTCTCCGCCTTGGTCGCGGTGCACAATATTGAGCACTCCTGTATGACTAGCCGCTCTATTTACATGCGGGACATCAAAGCATCCAGGCCCACGTGCCATCCACCAAATCACAGCGAGGTGCTACAGTTGATACTCACCGGTCACCCCAGTGTGGCCATCATGGCCCGTCATATCACAAAACACACACCTTTACCAGCAGTGGTAAAGTGGCCTCAAAGTTGGACTGGACGAAGCAACCATCATTTCACTCGAATGCTCGTTGAAGCCCTTTCTCCCCTTTCTTGAAAAAAACCTCACTCCAGGCTACTCACTTCCGCCATTTTTCTTCTGTACCGACAACGGAAAGGTGGGCGAATCAGTGATGCTGCTATATTTTCATTCCAAGAATCTTCTTTTTGTGAAGCACCGACCAATTCTCATAGCCTATTCCTTTCCCGTTTTCATTGCGATTGTGGTTTCCTTTCAATTGCTTTTTGTTTGTCAGTTCATTGATGGATCCTGGAGCACTAGGCAAAGAGTTGCCGGCGTACAACCCACTGGAGACAGCAATCTCCAAGAAGCGAGCACCGACCAACGAGTTGACCATGTTGGCGGGACAACCCATGGAGATTAAGAACTCCAAGAAACAAGCACTGTCCAAAGAGTTGACGATGTTGGCGGACAAACTCCTCAAAGAAAGTTGGAAGAACAGCAAGGGCCCCACCGTGCCTACCCCAGAAACTCTTATGGCCACCTATGCGAGGCTCAAGGCCGAGTTTGAGGAGATAGTCGTTGTTGATAAGAAGTATTCCCCTGGCAAGGTGATGGCCCCCATCGAGGACGAGGTGATGCCCCCCGGAGGGATGGGATCCCCCGGTGAGCTGCATAAGGTAAAAAAAAATGGCTTACCATAGTTGTGGTTTTTGATTATTTGCAATGTGCTTGCTAATATGTTAGGGTTGTGCTGATGCCGGTGGACGTCCTTGATGATTCCGATGTCGCGGCCCGTCCTGTGGACGATGCCCTAGAGATCATTTTTGATGTCGCGGTCCGTCCTATTGACATCGCCCCGGAGATCGATTGCGATGCCGCTGTCCATCCTGTGGACGTTGCCCCAGAGATCGATTCCGATGTCGCGGTCAGTCCTGTGGACATCGCCCCAGTGATCGATTCACATGCCACTGTCCGTGTTGTGGTCATTGCCCGAGAGATCGATGACAAGAAATAGTTGGTCGCGCTAATCCTTCAGGGTAGTTTGCATTGCCCTGTGTTTAATTACTAGAACGATGCGGGTTATCAAACCATCTTAGGGCTAGTGCACTGTCTTGTGTGGGCGGTACTTGCTAGTTTTGTTTGATAGTGAATCATGTGAACCCTCTTCGAGTTATGGAAACAGATGTATCCTCACCAGCTTTTGATGTAATATATGGCATGCTTAGATGTAAGTTTGAACTGTTTATCATATCAGTAGGGCTTGTTTGATGATTCTTGGTGTTAGTAGGCTAGATACTGTGCGAGCTATAGTACTTGCAAAACACTCACCGAAGAAAAACGTTGGGGTTGATGAGCTCGTGGTATGCTTATACTTATCCGTCGTCGATTGGCCAATAGCCCAAGCTCCTAAAATTGTAGGCTTAGCGATCGATCCGACAATAGTTGACACGGATACATTCAGGCCTCATTTGGTTCATAGGGTAGGAAAATCGTAGCAGAAGTACAGAGACGTACAACACAGGATCATAGCATTACAGAGACGTACTCCCTTTGTTCCAAAATAGATGACTCAACTTTGTACTACTAACTTTGAAACGGAGGGAGTACAAATCCTAGGCGGGGTACTTTGGCTTAGTGGGTTTCAGTGATATGATGTGGTACATGATGACACACAAGTATAGGGGATCTATCATAGTCCTTTCAATAAGTAAGAGTGTCGAACCCAACGAGGAGCAGAAGGAAATGACAAGCGGTTTTCAGTAAGGTATTCTCTGCAAGCACTGAAATTATCGGTAATAGATAGTTTTGTGATAAGGTAATTCGTAACGGGTAACAAGTAACAAAAGTAAACAAGGTGCAGCAAGGTGGCCCAATCCTTTTTGTAGCAAAGGACAAGCCTGGACAAACTCTTATATAAAGGATAGCGCTCCCGAGGACAGATGGGAATTATCGTCAAGCTAGTTTTCATCATGCTCATATGGTTCGCGTTCGTTACTTTGATAATTTGATATGTGGGTGGACCGGTGCTTGGGTACTTCCCTTCCTTGGACAAGCATCCCACTTATGATTAACCCCTCTCGCAAGCATCTGCAACTACGAAAGAAGAATTAAGGTAAACCTAACCATAGCATGAAACATATGGATCCAAATCAGTCCCTTACGAAGCCACGCATAAACTAGGGTTTAAGCTTCTGTCACTCTAGCAACCCATCATCTACTTATTACTTCCCAATGCCTTCCTCTAGGCCCAAATAATGGTGAAGTGTCATGTAGTCGACATTCACATAACACCACTAGAGGAAAGACAACATACATCTCATCAAAATATCGAACGAATACCAAATTCACATGACTACTTATAACAAGACTTCTCCCATGTCCTTAGGAACAAACGTAACTACTCACAAATCATATTCATGTTCATAATCAGAGGGGTATTAATGTGCATAAAGGATCTGAACATATGATCTTCCACCGAATAAACCAACTAGCATCAACTACAAGGAGTAATCAACACTACTAGCAACCCACAGGTACCAATATGAGGTTTTGAGACAAAGATCGGATACAAGATATGAACAAGGGTTTGAGAGGAGATGGTGCTGGTGAAGATGTTGATGGAGATTGACACCCTCCTGATGAGAGGATTGATGGTGATGACGATGTCGACGATTTCCCCCTCCCGGAGGGATGTTTCCCCGGCAGAACAGCTCCACCAGAGCCCTAGATTGGTTCTGCCAAGGTTCCGCCTCGAGACAGCGGTGCTTCGTCCCGAAAGCTTCCTTATGATTTTTCCAGGGCAAAAGACACCTTATACCAGACGATGGGCATCAGGGGGGGCATCCAGGTGGCCCACGAGGCAGGGGCGCGCCCAGGGGGTAGGGCGCGCCCCCACCCTCATGGACAGTGGGTGGCCCCCCTCTAGTGCTTTCTTCGCCCAATATTTTTTGATATATTCCAAAACTGACTTTCTGGAGTTTCAGGACTTTTGGAGTTGTGCAGAATAGGTCTCTAATATTTGCTCCTTTTCCAGCCTAGGATTCCAGCTGCCGGCATTCTCCCTCTTCATGTAAACCTTGGAAAATAAGAGAGAAAAGGCATAAGTATTGTGATATAATGTGTAGTAACAGCCCATATTGCAATAAATATCGATATAAAATCATGATGCAAAATGGACGTATCAGTATAGTGCTGTCCACTCTTCGCATGTGGTAATAGTATTGCGGGTACAACAAGTTTTCTTGAAGAAGCGAAATTCAAGAAAGTTATGATGGTTCCTTCATCCGACCAACGTACAGTGGGAAAGGTTTGGCCTGTGCTACGACCGGGGTGGACCAGGATAATTTTGTGCATGGCAGGTGGACCAGGATAATTTTGTGCATGGCAGGTGGACCAGGATGGTCGACGTCCCACATGTCAGCGAATGAAACTATTCTTTCCGATATAGAGGATGAGCAACGAGTATTCATTGCTTATTTTTGATGAAAGCTATTCTCTCCACTGTTACGACGGAAGAGTGTGAAACACGGCAGCCCAGTGAACTTGGCATGTGCACCACTCCCACCTTCCTCATGTAATACTAGCATAGTGTTGACTATAAGGTTGGATATAAGGTTATAACTTTTTCTCACTTTCTCTCTATCTATTTCCTCTCAAATGATTTTTACCTTTCTTTTTTAGACACAATTTTTTATGCTTCTTTTTTTTAAGAATTAGTTTTTTTATAGCTAGGTGCACGCGTAGAGACGGGCTCTTGCAGAGCCCACTCCTTGACTTTGTCAATGCCTCTCTCTCCTCCACATAATCGGGCTTATAGCCCAATATTTTACTGGTACTACTTGCTATGAACGCGGGCAGCTGGCGTGTGAGGGGGAGCGCATGCATGGAGGTGGGGGGGGTTCTGGTGGGCCAGGGTGGTCAGAATAGGGCTTGGAAGCGGTCCAGACTCCCGGATGGCCTGATGACCCACAAGTATAGGGATCTATCGTAGCCCTTTCGATAAGTAAGAGTGTCGAACCCAACGAGGAGCAGAAGGAAATGATAAGCGGTTTTCAGTAAGGTTTTCTCTGCAAGCACTGAAATAGTAGGTAATAGATAGTTTTGTGATAAGATAAACAGTAACGAGCAAAAGTAAATAAAGTAAATAAAGTGCAGCAAGGTGGCCCAATCCTTTATGTAGCAAAGGATAAGCTCGACAAACTCTAATAATGAATAAGGAGCTCCCAAGGAAACATTGGGAATTATCGCAAGCTAGTTTTCATCACGCTCATAAGATTCGCGTTCGGTGCTTTGATAATTTGATATGTGGGTGGACCGCACTTGGGTACTGCCCTAACATGGACAAGCATCCCACTTATGATTAACCCCTATTACAAGCATCCACAACTACAAAAGGAGTATTAAGGTAAACCTAACCACAACATTAAACATATGGGTCCATATGAACCCCTAACGGCAACGATAAACTAGGGTTTAAGCTTCGTCACTCTAGCAACCCATCATCTACTTATTACTTCCCTATGCCTTCCTCTAGGCCCAAATAATGGTGAAGTGTCATGTAGTCGACGCTCACATAACACCACTAGAGGAGAGACAACATACATCTCACCAAAATATCGAATCTAATACCAAATTCACATGACTACTAATAGCAAGACTTCACCCATGTCCTCGAACAAACGTAACTACTCACAAAGCATATTCATGTTCATAATCGAGGGGTAATAATATGCATAAAGGATCTGAACATATGATCTTCCACCAAGTAAACCAAATAGCATCAACTACAAGGAGTAATCAACACTACTAGCAACCCACAGGTACCAATTTGTGGTTTTGATACAAGATTGGATACAAGAGATGAACTAGGGTTTTGAGAGGAGATGGTTCTGGTGAAGATGTTGATGTTGACCCCCTCCCGATGAGAGGATCATTGGTGATGACACTGGCGATGATTTACCCCTCCCGGAGGGAAGTGTCCCCGGCAGAACAGCTCTGCCAGAGCCCTAGATTGATTCCACCAAGGTTCCGCCTCGTGGCGGCGGAGTTTCGTCTCGTAAGCTTGCCCACGATTTTTTCCAGGACAAAACCCTTCATATAGCAGAAGATGGAAGCCGGAAGCCCACCAGGGGGCCCAGGAGATAGGGGCGCGCCCTACAGGGGGGCGCTCTCTTGTCTCCTGGACAGGGTGTGGGCCCCCTGGCCTATTTCTTTTGCCCAAAAATTCTTATTAAATCTGAAAAGTTGTTTCGTGGAGTCTCGTGTCTTTTGAGTTGTGCGAATAGGTTTCAACATTTGCTCCTTTGCCGCCTGTAATTCCATTGCCATCATTCCCCCTCTTCATGGTAAACCTTGTAAAATAAGAGAGAATATCCATAAGTATTGAGATATAATGTGTAATAACATCCCATAATGCAATAAATATTGATATAAAATCATGATGCAAAATGGACGTATCAACTCCCCCAAGCTTAGACCTCGCTTGTCCTCAAGCGGAAGCTGAAACCGAAAAATATGTCCACATGTTTAGAGATAGAGGTGTCGATAAAAATAAAATACGGACATGAGGGCATCATGATCATTCCAATAACAACAACATATATGGATTTTATCATATGATTTCTTATGTTCAAGTAATAAGCAATTCACAATGTCAAGTATGGTTCAAAAACTTCATTGGGAACTAACAAACTATAATCTCAGCCATTGAAGCAATTGCAATTTATCGTAACATCAGAAAGAGTCAATAATAGAGATTTTCAACAAGCTCACATACTCAACTATCTCGTAGTCCCCTACAATTGTCAACACCACGCAATACTTGTGGTTATAGGGTTTCAGCCGGACACTGAGAAAGATAGGGGCTTATTGTGTTGCCTCCCAATGTATTCACCTTTACGTGATGTCAACAATAATAGCCTATGCCAACTTACATCCAGTTGGATATATATATATCATGATCTTTCAAACACGAGGAGCTTGCCAAAGGGTAAAATGAAAAAGGGAAAGGTGAGGATCACCTTGACTCAAGCATAAGGTAAAACATAAAGTAAAAGATAGGCCCTTCGCAGAGGGAAGCAGAGGTTGTCATGCACGTTTAGGGTTGATGCATAATGTCTTAGTGCAAAAGAACGTCACTTTATATTGCCCCTTGTATGTGGACCTTTATTATGCAGTCCGTCGCTTTTATTACTTCCACAACAAGTTCGTACAAAGCTTATTTTCTCTACAGTAATAAGTCATACATATTTAGAGAGCAATTTTTATTCCTTGCACCGATGACAACTTACTTGAAGGATCTTACTCAATCCATGGGTAGGTATGGTGGACTCTCATGGAAAAATTGGGTTTAAGGATAATTGGAAGCACAAGTAGTGTCTCTACTTGGTGCATAGAATTTGGCTAGCATGGGGGGGAAAGGCAAGCTCAACATGTTTGGAAGGTCAATGACAATATACTTTAACTGAGATGTCGGAAAATATAAACCATTAGGTTGTCTTCCTTGTCCAACGTCAACTCTTTTAGCATGTCATACTTAATGAGTGCTTCACAATCATAAAAGATGTCCAAGATAATGTATTTATATGTGAACCCCTCTTTCCTTATCACTTCCTATTAATTGCAACGATGACCAAGGCTACGTTCATCAACTCTCAACAATTTTTATGCCTCATACTTTCTATGTGTGAAGTTATCACTATCCATAAGATCAATATGAACTCTTTTGTTCTTTCTACTTTCTCAAGATCATAGCAACATAACAAAGCCCTTGACTCAACACTAATCTTTATTATAGATAGCACACGGACTCGATTACATAAAGAGATCACAAAGCAAAACTCAAAACTACTTGATATCAAAACTTCGACTACTAATAGATCAAGATACTACTAAAAGGATCAAACTAAATAAAGCGGTAAAGATAGGAGTGTGATGGTGATACGATACCGGGGCACCTCCCCCAAGCTTGGCAGTTGCCAAGGGGAGTGCCCATACCCATGTGATTATTTCTTCAGAGGTGATGGAGGTGGTGATGATGACGGTGGATAATCGCACATCGAGCGTAAAAGCTCCTCCAACTTGCGGATAATGCCCTTGAGCCCAGCAATATGATCATTCAACAAAATATTCTCCTCTGTGAGGTACTTGTTCTATATGCGGGCTAACTCAATCATCTTGAAAGCTTCAATCTCTGTTGGAGTGAAAAGGTTAGGTAAAGGTTGAGGGGTGTCTTCTTCTTTCACCACCGGAGCTTGAGCCTCCATGGCCTTCTTGATCCCTTCATCCTTGTTGATCTCTTCTGGTTCCTCCCTTTTCAACTCTATCTTGAATAGCCAAGCATCCTTGTCTTCGTTGTTGGAGGAGGAGAAGTCATGGCGCCTAAATCTGCAATGTAAACAGCTCAAAAAAAATGATTTATATTTGCGTGATACGGTGATGAAAACCTTCGGGAGTATATATAATGAATTTTTACCGACCAAAACACGTAACATACAAGAAAACGGAGTCCGGGAGGCACACGAGGTTCCCACGAGATAGGGGGCACGCCCTACAGGGGGGGCGCCCTCCTCTCTCGTGGGAGCTTCGTGCCCCTTTCGTACTACTTCTTTCTTCCTAAAATCCTAAAATAATCCAAAACTGATAAAAAATGCCATTAGAGTTGTTTTGGAGTCGGTTTACTTACCGTATCACATACCTATGCCTTTTCGGAGTCTGGAACGTTCTGGAAAGTGTCTCTTATGTATTCCTAAGGGGTTATGGTTTCAATAATATTAGTTTCAACATTGATAGGATTACCTGAAATATAATGTTTATTTCTTTGGCCATTTACCACCCTCGGGTTTGTGCCTTCAAAGTTGTTAATTTTTATAGCACCAGAACGATAGAGCTCCTCGATAACGTAGGGACCTTCCCATTTTGAGAGAAGTTTTCCTGCAAAAAATCTTAAACGAGAGTTGAACAATAACACATAATCTCCTACGTTAAATTCACGCTGCTGTATCCTCTTATCATGCTAGCGTTTGACTTTTTCTTTGAAAAGCTTGGGATTCTCATATGCTTGGGTTCTCCATTCATCAAGGGAGCTAATATCAAACAACCTCTTCTCACCGGCAAGTTTGAAGTCATAATTGAGCTCTTTAACAGCCCAATATGCTTTATGTTCAAGTTCAAGAGGTAAATGACATGCTTTTCCATAAACCATCTTATATGGAGACATACCCATAGGATTTTTGTATGCAGTTCTATAGGCCCATAATGCATCATCAAGTTTTTTGGACCAATTCTTTCTAGATCTATTCACAGTCTTTTGCAAAATCAACTTGAGCTCTCTATTGCTCAACTCTACTTGACAACTAGACTGCATCCATAAGGAGATGTGATTCTATGATTGACATCATACTTAGCGAGCATCTTACGGAAAGCACCATGAATAAAGTGTGAACCACCATCACTCATAACATATCTAGGGACTCCAAACCTTGGAAAAATAACTTCTTTAAGCATTTTAATAGAGGTGTTATGATCAGCACTACTAGTTGGAATAGCTCTACCCACTTAGTAACGTAATCAACAGCAACTAAAATATGTGTATAACCATTAGAGGCAGGAAAAGGTCCCATATAATCAAAGCCCCAAACACAAAATGGTTCAATAACAAGAGAATAATTCATTGGCATTTCTTGACGTCTACTAATGTTACCTATTCTTTGACATTCATCACAAGATACGACAAACTTACGAGCATCTTTGAAAAGAGTAGGCCAATAAAAACCAGATTGTAGTACCTTGTGTGCAGTTCTATCTCCAGCGTGGTGTCCTCCATAGGATTCAGAGTGACACTTATGTAGGATCTGTTCTGTTCATGCTCAGCACACAACGCCTAATAATACCATCTACTCCTTCTTTATAAAGGTGTGGATCATCCCAGAAGTAATGTCTTAAATCATAAAAGAACTTTTTCTTTTGCTGGTATGTGAAACTAGGCGGTATATATTTAGCAACAATGTAATTAGCATAATCAACATACCAAGGAGCAGTACGAGGAGCATTGACAACCGCTAATTGTTCATCAGGAAAACTATCATTAATAGGCAGTGGGTCATCAAGAACATTCTCTAACCTAGACAAGTTGTCTGCAACGGGGTTTTCAGCTACCTTTCTATCAATAATATGCAAGTCAAATTCTTGGAGCAAGAGAACCCATCTAATTAGTCTTGGCTTGGCATCTTTCTTTTCCATAAGACATTTAATAGCAGCATGATCAGTGTGAATAGTAACTTTGGAATCAACAATATAAGGTCTAAACTTATCACATGCAAACACAACTGCTAAGAATTCTTTTTCAGTAGTAGCATAATTTCTCTGGGCAGTATCAAGAGTCTTGCTAGCATAATGGATAACATTCAATTTCTTATCAACTCTTTGCCCTAAAACAACACCTACATCATAATCACTAGCATCGCACATAATTTCAAAAGGTAAGTTCGAGTCAGGTGGTTGGACAATAGGTGCAATGATCAAAGCCTCCTTAAGCGTTTCAAATGCTTCTACACAATCATCATCAAAGACAAAAGGAATATCTTTTTGCAATAAATTAGTCAGAGGCCTAGAGATTTTAGAAAAGTCCTTAATGAACCACCTATAAAAACCGGCGTGACCAAGGAAACTTCTTATACCTTTTATGTCCTAGGACATGGCATCTTTTCAATAGCATCAACTTTGGCTTTATCAACTTCAATACCTCTCTCGGAGATCTTGTTCCCCAAGACAATGCCTTCATTAACCATAAAGTGACACTTTTCCCAATTCAGGACGAGACTAGTGTCTTTGCATCTCTGCAAAACTCGATCAAGGTTGCTCAAACAATCATCAAAAGAGGATTCATAGATGGAGAAGTCATCCATGAATACCTCACAGATCTTTTCACAAAAATCAGAAAATATAGCCATCATGCATCTTTGAAAGGTAGCAGGTGCATTACATAAACCAAAAGGCATACGTCCATACGCAAAAGTACCAAAAGGGCAAGTAAAAGTAGTTTTAGATTGATCCTCACGATACAGTATCCGAGAGAAGCGAATAACCATCTAGAAAGCAAAAATGTGTGTGTTTGGATAGCCTTTCTAGCATTTGATCAATAAAAGGTAAAGGGTAATGATCTTTCTTAGTAGCTTTATTTAACTTACGAAAATCAATTACCATCCTATAGCCTGTAATAATTCTTTGCGGGATCAATTCATCTTTATCATTAGGAACAACGGTAATACCTCCCTTTTTAGGGACACAATGGACAGGGCTTACCCATTCACTATCAGCAACGGGATGAATAATACCTTCCTCAAGGAGCTTTAGTATCTCCTTTCTTACCACTTCCTTCATTTTGGGATTTAATCGTCTTTGAGGATCTATAACTGGTTTGGCATCTTTCTCCATTGAAATTTTGTGTTGGCATAATGTGGGACTAATGCCCTTAAGATAATCCAGAGTGTATCCAATAGCAGCTCGGTGCTTCTTTAGAGTTTTCAATAATCTTTCTTCCTCTTTCTCTAAAAGATTAGCACTAATAATAACATGATATGTTTCTTTTTCATCAAGATAAGCATACTTAAGATTATCAGGTAAGGGTTTGAGTTCAAACACGGGATCACCCTTGGGTGGAGGGGGATCCCCAAGAACTTCAACGGGAAGGTTATGTTTCAACATAGGTTCTTGTTTAAGGAACACTTCATCTATTTCTTCCCTTTCCTTCATAAACATATCATTTTCATGGTCTAGCAAATATTGTTCTAACGGATCGGTTGGTGGAACAGCAATGGAAGCAAGACCAATAATTTCATCCTTACTAGGTGGTTCCCTTTGACGAGGTTGTCTAATCAACTTAGCAAAATTAAACTCATGAGACATACCATCTATGCCAACAGTGACAATATTCTTTTCACAATTAATCTTAGCACTAGCAGTATTCAGGAAGGGTCTACCAAAAATAATGGGACAAAAATCATCTTGTGGGGAACCAAGAACAAGAAAATCAGCTGGGTATTTTATCTTCCCACACAAGACTTCAACATCTCTAATGATCCCAATAGGTTTAATGGTGTCCCTATTAGCAAGCTTAATAGTAACATCAATGTCTTCTAATTCAACAGGTGCAATATCGTGCAAAATTTCTTTATAAAGATCATAAGGTATCGCATTAGCACTAGCACCCATATCACATAAACCGTGATAACAATGATCTCCTATTTTAACAGTAAATAACAAAGCGTGCCTACAACAGTCTACGTGTCTTAGTATCAGGTCTAGCAATATTAGCAGTTTCACCACAAAAAGAAATAACATGCCCATCTAAGTCCTTATCCAAAAGATCTTTAATCATAGCAATACCAGGTTCAACATTAATTTACTCGGGAGGTGTATAGGTCCTAGTATTACTCTTACGGACAACAGTCGAAGCTTTTGTCGGATTTCGGGTTCCGGCAGACCCTTGAGGTTCGAACACTGGGGTGCACGCGGAGATTTAACCCTCTGCCTGCCTGTTCCTCGCCGAATCGCTAGGATCTAAACTACCAATTAGAACAACACAAGAGACACAAGATTTATACTGGTTCAGGCCACCATTGTGGTGTAATACCCTACTCCAGTGTGTGGTGTGGTGGATTGCCTCTTGGGCTAATGATGAACAATACAAGGAATAACAGCCTCGCGAGGGTCTGTTCTTGGCTGGTGCGACGAACTGCTAGGAGGAGTTCAATCACTCTATCTACTGGTTTCTTGGTGAGGATCCAGATGCCCTACCCTGGGGGTGGCTAGTCCTATTTATAGGTAAAGGCCCTGGGCCTCTTCCCAAATATTGAGCGGGAAGGGCGCCAACAATTGGCCATTTTGAAGGGGAACAGCGGGTACACTTATCCTGACTAAAGTTGGTCCTCGCCTGTCAAAGTCTCTGGTGGTGACGCCTGCTTGGGCTCCACGATGACTTCTTCCCTGCCGTTGGGCTGGTCTTGGTCTTGTTGCACCGAAATGGATGCCTTGCTCATTGTCGTCGGCGGTCCCCGCCGTTGATCGGCCGGTCATAATCAATCAAGAAGGCCTGGGCAATGTCAGCTCGGCCCTGGCCACCATCTTCAACGAGTGCGGGAGGACGACGGCCTGGCCCGCGTCTCGCTTCTCCATTGACAGGATTGCCACCGAGGTCCCGCATTACGGCCTTCGATGGGCGGGACTGGTTCCCCCCTTTTCTGATTTCTTCAACGCCATGCTTTCCCATTATCAGATCCATATGATGCATCTGGGTCCTGAATCCATTACCCTTCTCGCGGTTTTCGCTTTCGTTTGTAAGGCAGTGATGGGCATCATTCCTTTGGTTGCCTTGCTACGCCACTTCTTCTCTCTGCGCCTTGCCGACCCCACCCAATGTTCAGGGTGCGTGAGCTTTGTTGCTGCGCCTGAGACAACGGCTTCAGGGATTGACTTCAGTCTTCCTCCGCCCGCGCCTGGGTTTCGCGAGCGGTGGCTGTATGTGGACGTAGGGGTGCCCAGCCCCCTGCTGACGGAGCCATCTTCGCCTGCTGTCCCCAACTCAGGCTAGGGCCAGGAGATGCTCGCGAGCCCCCGACTCGCCTTCGTCTGGCGTCGCTTCGAGTTCTTGAAGGAGCTCGGCGTGACAGCGCCCAAGGTGGTGAAGGAGTTCTTGCTACGCCGCGTCGCCCCTCTCCAACGCCATTCTCATCGGATGTGGGCCTTCAGCGGTCGTGGGGATCGTATGCGGCTCCAGGAAGAGGACTTGATGCCTGAAGCGCTGAGGAAGGTGCTCTTGGTCTTGACTGGGGATCCTTCCCCCGGCGGCATTCGGCAAGGGGGGGCCTTGCTGTACCTCTGCTCGAATAGAGGTGACTTCCTGAGCCAGATGCCCATTTTCGATGAATGGGGGCCGCGCCCTGCTGGCCTCCAGGGGCCTCGCGAGAACCCAGTGGTGGTGGTCGCCCTCGCAGCCGGCCAGGGCGACTTTTCCTCAAGTGGCGGAGCAGGAGGCATGAGCCTCGAGGCCGAGGGTGCCCCGCCGAGGTGACAGACTGGGCGGCGCTGTGAGGGAGCGGCCTCGAGGCCCGTCTGCCGTTGCTGTCAAGGTGGCAACCCGCCGCCAAGATCGCTCTGCGGGCCGAGGCCCCGAGGCCCCAGCTGCTCTTCTTGGTGAGGCGATCGGCAGCGCAGACGCGGACGCCTCGACGCTGGTCGCCTTTGGTGCTTCCTCTTCGTCGCAGGTTGACCCTGCGCCAACTCTTTGTCGCTCACAGGACTTTGAGGCCCTCCGGAAGAGGAGGGAGGCCTTGGGCGATGATTACCCTTGCCGCCTGCTGAAACGTAGGAAGTACTTCACCATCGACGAGTAAGCCTTCTCCCTTCCTAGCTCCTGATTCTTCCGTTGACTGTCCTGATCCTTGCTCCGCAGGGCCCTTCCTTCCGAGCTCATGGGGGTGGATGAGGAGCCATTCCCATCGTCTCCGCCCTCTCCGCCGTCTTCAATCGTTCCGAGAAGCAAGGCCCTTGTGGTGAGGCCGGTTGGTGAGATGAACCATCCCGAGGCGCAGCGCGGCCCTGCGCTCCCCGTGGTCTTCCTTCGCGAGCCTTCTTGTGGCTTAGCCAGCCTGCCGTGGGCTTCTCGTCTGGTCGTGGACCGTGATTGGCTGGGGTACTCCCGGCGCTCTTTACTTGGAGATGGACTGGCTCTAGGTCGGGCCTCTGGTAGGGCGTGCCCGGTTATATAAAGGGTGCCAGCCCCCAGCCCCCTGCCCGGGAGACAAGTGCTGATTCGTGCCCCACGGCGCTCGCTTGGGGCAGATGATGGTGTGGAAGACGTACTCGAGCGCGCCTGGGAGCGTTGCGCTCTTCGCCAAGGGTTCCTCCGGAGGGCGGCTGACGCGGTGAGCCTACTTGGTGAGGAGCTCGCTGATGAGGACGCGCGCCTTGAGGCCGAAGGCCTGCGCCTAGTTGTAGAGAGGCGCGAGCTGGAGGCGGCTGCCGCCCTCGCGCACCGTCGGCGCGATCTCGATGATGAGGAGGCCAAGGCGTCGCTGGTGGCCTCTCGGGAGTCCCGTTCCCGGGTTGTCGAAGAAGCCCGGGAAGCTGACCGGCGGCGAGAGGCCGCAGAGGAGCGGGCACGGGAACTCCTGGCCCGGTGCCGTTCACTGGAGGAGCAGGTGGAGCTGCGTGAGGCGGCCCTTGTGTCGATGAAGGTGGCCTCTGGCGACCCAGCGGAGCTCCAGAATCGTGAGGAGGCGCTGACGTTGGAAGCCGCCAAAGGCGCACGCGAGTACGAGCGCCTGGAGATGAGGGAGCGCTTGGTGACACGGGCGGAGGACGATGCCGCTGCGCGGGAAGCCCGTGCCTCGGAGGAGGTCGGACGTCGGGTGGCGACAGCGCGCCTGAACCTCGAGCGTGAGTTCAAGGAGAGACTGGAGTTGGTCCGGACCGAGGCCGAACGTAGGACCACCGTCCTCAGGACCAAACTGGAGGAAGCAACGCGGCGGGTCGATGCCTTGCTGGTCGCACTTGAGGCGGCGCAGGGGGAGTCAACTACTTCCCATGCCGAGGTGCTTCTTCTTCGCCAACAGGTGGTTGAGGCTGAGGCCGTCACTTGCCAGAATGCGGATGAGATACGTCAGCGGCGGCTCTTGGAACACGAGCACGCCCCCATGCTCACCACGCTTCGGGAGAGGGCCAACACGGCCTTAGGTAACATCTGTGAGGCGGCCGTCGGTGAGCCGCATGCCATTAACTACGCCGGCAACCTTCAGTTCTTCACCGACATCGTGACACAGCTGGAGGCACGGTCGGTCCGTGCCAACAGGTTGGTGGAGGAGAGGAGCCGAGCCTTGCTCGGGCGTGCCTTTTCCCGCGTCTTCAGCCATCTCCGGAACATGGATCCTCACTTCAACTTTGATGCCGCCATCGCCCCAGTCCCCCAGGTCGTCCGAGATGACCTGGCGTAATGGGTAGAAGACAACGTGGACGCCCTTGTCAGGGCCTTCGCTTCAGATGATGATGGCGTGATCGTGGCCGCCGACTAGGGCGGCGTGGTGAAAGGCCCCGACATCGCTGACGACAATGCGGAGGGCGATGGCGAGGCCAGCGACGCCAGCGACAGTTCGGGTGGCGTTCCTGAGGATGCCTTGGGGGATTTATCCGACTGATAGCGCATTGTTCCTGTTTCCTTATCCTGCATGAATAGAACTCAGGCTTTTTCCCCCGATGGTTGTAAAAGCATTTTTGGGAGGGGGTGCCCCTCATGTAAAACTTATGTTCAGCTTACTAGTGAATGCTACTTCACTCACGTGCCCGTGCCAACTGGTTGGCCATGTGACGAGCCGGTCGGCTAGTTTACCTTTGTCCCAAGCGGGCCTCGAGATAACTTGTCGGAGGCCGTGGCGCCTTGCATGCCTCCTGATTGAATCCGTGGGATCTGCAGTGAAAACCTCCTGAGAGGGTAGATCGGTGGCAGTCTGGGATGCACGCAAGCCAGGCCAGACCCGGCTCACGAGGGGCTCGTGAGGGGAGGCAGCTGAGGTGAGGTCGTAACCAAAACGCGAGAGATTGCTCGAACGAGACTAAGCACCCCTTCCCCAAACACACACAAATCTCAAATTCGAGTCCAACTTAAATCCAGCGGGGGAAAGCAACAACCAAGAGAAAAGCAATGAAAGTAGAAAAAAGGCCGCGTCCGGCACCTAGTCTAGTCTTGATGTCTTCTCACCAACATGAGCTAAGTGCTGCCACTGGGCGTGGGAGGGAGCCCCAAGGCCTGAGGCCGGCACCCCTAAGACTCCAGGGCATGTACAGCCCCACTAATTATTACGTGAGAGTGTCACGGGGCAGCGAGCTTCACAGCACTGGCCTTCTTCACAGTACCGCCTTGCTTCATATCGCTCGACGAGGGCCCCGCTTGCACCACACTCTAGTGCCATCAACGATTTAATCAAAACCAGGACGCCACCAATGGGGTAGAGCGTCGCCAATGTTCCCCTAACGACCACAGTGTCCTCCGCCAGGCAGGCCCCGAGGCACCTCCTCAAAGCAGGCCTACCTCGTGGGAACGCCTTTGTTCAACGCCGCTGGTGGTGATGTCGGATCTCGCCCCTCTCCCCGCAGCCCCGATGCCCTCCTCCCGAGGGGTAAGAGGCCGCGGGAGCGGGCAGCTGCTCGCTGTGGCGACCTGCACCTCCTGCGACCCATGATTAGCGTATGCCAGGTCCTGAGGGATTAGTGGTACCCGATAATCATCGCTTCCAGCGTGGCCGGTGGGCCGTCCTTGGGTTCCTGGAAGAGCTCAGCTTCTGGCGCCTCATCCCCCCAGCTCGGGCTGAGGAGTGAGCCCTGTTCGCCTTCATGCGGGTGCCCTTGATCCATCATGTGGGGCACGTACTCTTCTGGGACCGTCATCCCGAAGGCCGCGCCATAGGGCTCCACGCGCCATGCAGCTCTGCCTGATGCGCCTACCTAGGGGTGGTAGCGCGGCGGCCCGCTGGGGCCGTGGGTCGCGACGAGTCCTTCTTCGTTGGCGGGGAGCGGAGTCAGTGTTGCCGCTGGTTCGGTGCCGACAGCTTCGCTGGTGTCGGAGTAGCCTTGGAGCCTGCGGGTGCGCGTGGGACCCCCGCGCGGGCTGCCCTGAGCCTGGGGCAGGAGCTGAGTGCAGAAGGGTGAGCCTCGAGGCGGGCGGCCAGGAGCTCCGCCACCCGCTCTAGTAGCACGTCCCGGCCGCCTTCCATCAGCCTGCACTAAAGCAGCTCTCGGGCCACCGTGAGCGCAGCCCTTGAGTTCGCCTGCTCCCGGCTTGTGTATGGCGTCGTGGCCACGGCGTGGTTGGAGGCCCTTGCTGCCGACCGCGTCTGCCGTGGTGCTAGAGCTGTCGAGGCCTGTCCGCGTCGCCCACGGCCCGCAGCGCCCTACGGACCGTGAGCTGCCTAGGGCATGGGGTCGCCCAGGGCGAGCGGCTCTGCGCGGGCGGGCCAAGCCACCCAGGGATCAGGGTTGCCCGCCTGGTCGCTGGACATGGTGATGACGATGCGATGGGACGCGAAGTGGCGGATGGTGGATCCCGGCGCACCCCTACGTGGTGCGCCAAATGTCAGATTTCGGGTTTCGGCAGACCCTTGAGGTTCGAACACTAGGGTGCGCGCGGAGATTTAACCCTCTGCCTGCCTGTTCCTCGCCGAATCGCTAGGATCTAAACTACCAAACAGAACAACACAAGAGACACAAGATTTATACTGGTTCAGGCCACCATTGTGGTGTAATACCCTACCCAAAGGTGTGGTGTGGTGGATTGCCTCTTGGGCTGATGATGAACAATACAAGGAAGAATAGCCTCGCGAGGGTCTCTGTTTGGCTGGTGCGATTTAACTGCTAGGAGGAGTTCAATCGCTCTATCTACTGGTTTCTTGGTGAGGATCCAGATGCCCTACCCTGGGGGTGGCTAGTCCTATTTATAGGCAAAGGCCCTGGGCCTCTTCCCAAATATTGAGCAGGATGGGCGCCAACAATTGGCCATTTTGAAGGGAACAACGGGTACACTTATCCTGACTAAAGTTGATCCTCGCATGTCAAAGTCTCTGGTGGTGACACCTGCTTGAGCTCCACAATGACTTCTTCCTTGCCGTTGGGCTGGTCTTGGTCTTGTTGCACCGAAATGGATGCTTTTGCTTGATGCTCTCGCCTGCGCTTGCTTCCTTTGCACCAAAGAGGAAAGGAGGACACTGCGTGGGCTGGCGCCCGACTGGCGCCCCTGGTCGTCATGGCTTGCATCATGGGCACCTCGCGAGGCATCCTTCCTTGAACTCTCCGCCTCCTCGCGAGCCCACCTGATGAGGCCGTGCCTGAGGAAGATCATTGTCGTCCGCCCCGGGAGGCTTGGCCCCTCGTGAGGGTCTTGAATTTGTGTTGATGAAGATGGGCTGCGCTGGGCCCCCTTTGAGCCACGCCGCAAGCCGCAGGCAGGCAAGTCTGGGGACCCCCGTTCCCAGAACGCCGACAGCTTTGACATGATCTTTTATCCTAACAGGAAAAGGAGGTTTTTCAACATAAGCAATAGGAATAATGGGATCACTATATGTAATAGTCTTCTCTTTGACTGTAATAGGTGCAACTACTTTAACTTCAACAGGAGGATTATATTTAAACCACTTCTCTTTAGGGTGATCAACGTGAGTTGCAAAAGTTTCACAAGAAGTGGCTACTATCTCAGAGTCAAGTCCATACTTAGAGCTAAATCCACGGAAAGCATCGTTATCCATAAAAGATTTAACCCAATCAAACTTAGGTGTCATACCTGACTCCTTACCATCGCCGGAACCCCAATCTTCAAAGTTGCATTTAATTCTTTCCAATAAGTCCCATTTGAAATCAATAGTCTTCAGCATATAGGAACCAAAGACAGAAGTATCGAGCAGGGTTGTGATTATCAAGAGAAAGCCGAGCATAAAAATTTGAATGATCATTTCCGAGAGAGCTCATGATTGGGGCATGAATATAACATTGACTTAAGCTCCCCAAGCTTGAGCGATGCTTTTCCTTCATGAGGCCAGAAATTATATATGTAATTACGATCACGATGAACAAGATGCATAGGATAGAACTTCCGTGAAA
This sequence comes from Aegilops speltoides, assembly GCA_021437245.1. Lineage (NCBI taxonomy): Eukaryota > Viridiplantae > Streptophyta > Magnoliopsida > Poales > Poaceae > Aegilops > Aegilops speltoides. Next base: position 440,322,850 of record CM038142.1, read on the forward strand.
TTCCAACTTCAAACGCTTATAGTTCCAATATCTTGTATCATCACATAGCCTATACCATGTCATTGCATCCCCCTTCAAAGATAAAGGGAAGACCTTCCTTTTGACAACATCATCGGGAATGCCTGCAAGCTTAAATAATCCACAAACTTCATCCACAAAGATAAGGTGTAAGTCCGATGCAATGTTCATCTCCTCGCAAAAGGAATAGCTAGCAGTTTTCTATCATACCCAAGGAATCTCAAAGTGAATATTTTCATAAGGTTCAGAGGGCTGAGGATCATCTATTGGTTTCTTCCGGTTGGGGTGAAGATACCCCAAACAAGCCCCTCAAAGGATTAGTTTCATAGTGACAAGTAATGTAAAATTTCAGCACACTATATAAATGTTTCCTTACCAAGTTCCACTCACTAAGAGCGCTACGCCTCCCCGCAACGGCACCGTAAAAAGAGTCTTGATGACCCACAAGTATAGGGGATCTATCGTAGTCCTTTTGATAAGTAAGAGTGTCGAACCCAACGAGGAGCAGAAGGAAATGATAAGCGGTTTTCAGTAAGGTTTTCTCTGCAAGCACTGAAATAGTAGGTAATAGATAGTTTTGTGATAAGATAAACAGTAATGAGCAAAAGTAAATAAAGTAAATAAAGTGCAGCATGGTGGCCCAATCCTTTATGCAGCAAAGGATAAGCCTGGACAAACTATAATAATGAAGAAAGAGCTCCCGAGGACACATTGGGAATTATCATCAAGCTAGTTTTCATCACGTTCATAAGATTCGCATTCGGTGCTTTGATAATTTGATATGTGGGTGGACCGGCAATTGGGTACTGCCCTAACATGGACAAGCATCTTACTTATGATTAACCCCTATTGCAAGCATCCACAACTACAAAAAGGAGTATTAAGGTAATCCTAACCACAACATTAAACATATGGGTCCATATGAACCCCTAACGAAGCAACGCATAAACTAGGGTTTAAGCTTCTGTCACTCTAGCAACGCATCATCTACTTATTACTTCCCTATGCCTCCCTCTAGACCCAAATAATGGTGAAGTGTCATGTAGTCGACATTCACATAACACCACTAGAGGAGAGACAACATGCATCTCATCAAAATATCAAACGAATACCAAATTCACATGACTACTGTCGGTGTCAAAACCAGCGGATCTCGGGTAGGGGGTCCTGAACTGTGCGTCTAGGCGGATGGTAACAGGAGACGAGGGACACGATGTTTTACCCAGGTTCGGGCCCTCTCGATGGAGGTAAAACCCTACGTCCTGCTTGATTAATATTGATGATATGGGTAGTACAAGAGTGGATCTACCACGAGATCAAGGAGGCTAAACCCTAGAAGCTAGCCTATGGTATGATTGTTGTAATGTATGTTGTGTCCTACGGACTAAAGCCCTCCGGTTTATATAGACACCGGAGAGGGCTAGGGTTACACAGAGTCGGTTACAATGGTAGGAGATCTACTTATCCCTATCGACAAGCTTGCCTTCCACGCCAAGGAAAGTCCCATCCGGACACGGGACGGAGTCTTCAATCTTGTATCTTCGTAGTCTTGGAGTCCGCGGACGATGATAGTCCGTTGTCCGACACCCCTAGTCCAGACTCCTCAAGAGCCCTCTAACAAGGCTTCAATGACGATTAGTCCGGGCGCGATAATGCTCGGCATTGCAAGGCGGGTTCCTCCCTTGAATAATCCAGAGAAGATCATGAACACCGTGATAGTGTCCGCTCGCAAAATAAATTCCACATTCCACCGTAGAGAGAATAAATGTACACCAGTTCAATCTGCTGACGTATTATGCGGCGTGACATCACACCACTACCAGGATTTTACTTGAATCATTTTTTACTATACCGCCTCAGCACGTTTAGCGAAGCGGTTTCCTTGGCACGTCTTGTCGAAGCAGAGATCGTGTTCCCCTTATTCCGGGATTCTCATCAATATGTGCGGTAACCCAACTGTTCCTCGCCGCGCCGCCTCTATCGAAGGTGAATCCCAAACGGTCATGGAGACGGCTCTTGGTATTTTTTTCCTCTTTATAAGAGGACCAAGGCTTGTCCTTGTTCTTCAATCTCGATCGAATCTCCTCCTCGCTCCGGGCCCAACACCCAGAGCCTCAGATTCTAGCGCTTTGGATTCTCAACCATGTCCGCTCCGACCTCCGGGGCGGTGGATGCCCTCCTCCGCCACGGAGGAGGACATATCGGTTACGCGAGGCCAAGCACTGGCCTATGAGGTTTCAAGACAGGTTGCCGCCCAAGGGCAGGCCGTGCCTGCCCCGAGCCCCGTGGAGTTCGTTGTCTTTGATCCCACCTCCGCCGGGCTTAGGCTTCCCGACGGATCCCTTCGTGAGAGGGCTCATGTTCTACTATGGGCTGGACTTTCACGACTTGGCTCCGAGTCCATCCTCCATATCTCCGCATTCATTATCGTCATGAAGCCTTCCTCCGCGTCATTTCCCCACTTCGCCTGTGGTCAAGACCTTCAATGTGGAGCCAAGATGATCGGGGCGCTAAGCGGAGTGCAGCGGGCAGCCATAAGCAAAAGGCCGATGCCTCAGGCCCGAGGGTTCCTTCCAAGAGGAACCTGGACTGTGGCAGCAAGAGTGGTTCTATATCACCGCTCCGAAGGGCAGCAAGCAAAAGCCGCCGCCTTCATTCCGCCCGGGACCTCCACGTCAACTGATGTCGTGGGTCAACCAAGGGCTCAATTGGGGGCCGTTCGAAGACGTGCCCTCACTGCAGGGCCGGATTCAAGACCTCCAAGCGAGGGAGATCAATCTGATCGTGGTGATACAGGTTATGCTAATCGTGCATCTTTCGCCTCGCAACGCCGCCCTCTCCGCCTATGGGAGTTCAACCCGGAGGGTCCTCGGATTCTCCAACACTTCATGGGTGCAACACCCGTGGAGATGTACAAGTTGTTCTTCGGACCGCAGGTGGCGTGTCCGGAATTAGCCGAGGATGCAGGCCTAAGCCGCAATTGCCCGGATACTCAAGTAAATAGCTTAGAGTCCGAACATTCTGTTTATATGCCTTTCTAGAGTTCGCCTCCTGACCCATTACTCTTCACAGGAGTGGGTGGCGCGATCAAGGCTGATAAGGTGTCCGGCCCCCCTCCTAGAGACCGCACTGGAGCCCGTGCTGGTCAGAATGTTGGAGGTCGCGCCCATGGACGGGAGCGATGGGGAAAGTAGAGGAGCTATTATTTCGCCTAAAGGCGTCCAAGAGAGGGGAATCACAAACCCTCCTTCCGTGGGGAGAAGAGGACCGCCTCAAGATCCGGAGGCCAAAGCCCCTAAGCGTGGGAAGAGATCTTCACCGGGGGGTCCGGCGTCCGGAGAGAATCCGGACGCACAATTATCGCCAAAGGATCAGCTCTCCAGCGAGCCGTGCGTATGAAAAGGGGAGTTAATTAGTAAGGAAATACCTTCATTTGTGCTTCTGTGGGTAACCGAAATATTTATCTTGCAGTTCGGATCTGCAGCCTTCTCAGATGAGTTCATCTTCAGGGGACCTTCTTCCGGAGATGATGGAGAGCGAAACGCCTCCGTCTGCAGCGCCGTCAGATAAGGTAGGCGAGCCTGAAGTATCGTCACGGAGGGTATCCCCAAGTCCGGAGGGGCCAGAGAGTTCGGCACCCACTAGTATCCGGCCGGGAGAACAGAAGAATCTGTTTGAGAGGGCGTCCATCTCAGAAGATCACCGTGAGTTGATGTGTATGGTGATTGAAGGATTTCGTCCCACAAAGCGGATTGCGCAATGCCGCTATGAGTTTGTGGCGGGGTTTGAGGTACACGAGAATGACGATCTCTTTGTCTATCGACAGTCTTGCACATGAAAATGCGCCTGTGATAGATAGTAGCCCCGAGACTCGGTAGGTTGTCGAAACGACAGCAGCGTCGAGGATCGAAATCGAAGTAATGAATTCCACCGTTCCTATGCAGGTGGCGGATAGTCCGAGGGCTAGCCGGACTAGTGGGTTTGCCGAGTTAAATCGGCAACTTGACGTGGCGATGCGACATCGCACTTGTCAACCGCGACTTGATGAGTCGCAAGGTAAATGAGTTCTCCGCATCGCTTTATTAAGGGGTCAAGCCTCCTCGATAAATTTTATGCTGTTGTACTGACGGTGTCTTCTTTGTGGAGAGCCTTGGGCGAACTTGCTCGAGCTAAGGAGCAAGCCCGAAGGAGTGACGCGGCTGCCTCGAGGGCGGCCGAGGAGTTGAAAGCCGAAAGGGCTGCTCACTGCCTAAGCAGGGAAGAGGTGGTCGAATTGGCCGTCAAAGTAAAAGATGCTGCCGACCGCAATGAGGCTCTTGAAAAGGAGCGCTTATCGGAGCGCTTACCTGAAGAAGGCCACCGCCGAGGCCAAGGATGCCCGCTCTGCAATGCGGGCCATGAGGGAGGAGCTGCGCCAGGCCGGAGATATCGTGGCTGGCAAGCCTTATCTCGCTGCGTCGCCGGTTTATGGATCAAAAGTATGCTCAATTTGATCGGTGTGGAGTCCGGAGGATCCGTGATATGGACTTAGCGGCAAGTGCGGCCGATGCCGCTGAGCACTTCGAGCCGAAGGATCATAAGATGGAAGAGCTATTTTGGTCTCAATTCCATAGTCCGGATCGCCACTTCCGCTGATCGACCGGTTGGCGAATGGGCCGAGCTAAATAGATTATCCGGTCTTGCCATGAATGACATCGTGGCTCTGCGTCCGCCGAGAGGCCCAAGGCGACGAGCTACTTTGCCATCAGTAGCAATTCCTTGAGCGGTGCCGCATATCAAGGAGATGAAGCGGTCGGCCTGCATCGAAGGCGCGCTGGATGGCACTTGCCCGCAGAAGGCGCATGGGCGAGAGATGGATGCCACCGCTGTTGCCTCCTGTGGTTCGATGAAAGCCGGCTCGCCGAGCACTATTTCGTGGAAGTTATGCGTGGTGCTCGTGTAATAGAGTCGCAGTGCTCAAAATGTCACGCTCAAATGAACGTTTTAGCTTGTAAAACGATGATTATGTTATAACCGCTTTTATACTTGTCGCCCCAAGTAGTAAACCTTCTCCTCATGCGGCCGCTTACGCATACATTTGTATAACTTGAAAGATTGCGTCTTCGACTTCAGCCCCCATGCACAAGGTGCAGGGTGTTCGCAAAATAGCGCTTTACACTTAATCCGGATGTCTCGGTCTGTTTAAGGAGGTGGTAGCGAGCTAACGAGGCAATCCGGACTATAATGCTTAATCACTTTCACTTAGCTGGAGCTCGAGGGTGGGGCTACGATATAGCCCCGGTGGCACCGCACTTCTCAATTCGAGGCGCTGTGTGCTCGACCGAAATGGTCCTTCGTCAAAGCGGAATTCTAAACATTCCGGTAGTCGATCGAGTGGTTGACCGGTCTCGTTGTATCATGACACGTTTTCGGCTTTCATCGAGGTGCTCGCCAAATTAACGGGGCACAATCGCAGAGTTCTCCGGTGCCGCTAAGCGATGATACGGAACATAAGGCAGCAAAACACAGGAGCCGGGCAAACCCAACATTTGACCAAAGACATGATTCGGAGCTGATGCATATAATGCCTAACTCGAGACGCCGAACACTCCCTGAGGTGTTCGGTCTAATAATGGGCGGAACAATGCCATAAGCCCCTAGTGTCCAGGTATGGGCATGGTCTTCTGACGCGGCCGATGCCAAAGCATCAGGCTCCGCTTTGGCTATAGGAAGAAACCAAGGGAGAATAACAACAAGAGACAGTAAAAAAAGGTTTACGCAGGGTCTTAATGTGAAAAGAATCTCACAACGGGTCCCTACTACACGCGCTGTGTTCCGCGCCGTTATCCTGGACGGGTATGCACGTTGTTCATCTGTAAAAAGATAGGAACGCTTAGTTTGAAAACAATTCATGCGAAAAATATGTGTAAAAGAAGGAATATGAATAAGTAAGGCGGGTTTGTATGAACTGCGGTTGTTTAGCGCCGCAGCCCTCAGGAAGAGGTATGCGGCTAGGGAGCCCTAGCCCGCCAAGCCGGATTCGTTTATCCGAGTCCGGGTCTTTAAGTGACCCTCAGATCAAATTACGCCACGGACCGGCATCTTGAGTGTAAGAGACGCAGAATGCGGTATGGCGTTGAAGGGGACAAAAGCCTTTCGTCCCAAGAGTGCTTGATATCCACTTTTAAATGGGACGATGTGAAAATTAATTTTTCGCGTCAAAAATTGTTCGGTGATCCAACACGACTTCTAGTAATATGGAGCCCTGCACTTGGCGAAGGGCCTCAAGCGCCACTCCTTTGAAGGAAGTGCGGCTGTGTCGAATTTTGAAGGGTCTATCCCCATCTTACGGATTGTGTTTGAATACAACAGCTTAAGTCGCTGCCTCCGCCCATTAGGACTCAAGTAAATTGTAGTCCGCCTATTATGGGATTCAATATCGGGAGTCCGCCCGCGCTTCAACGCTTCGAATAGTCGGTGGTCGAAAGTGATTGGCTTTGATATCCAATCTCTATGATCTGCTGGGTTGGACCGTGCGAGGCTCTTTTTAGGAAGTGCCGCGCTATTTTTCCGTATTATCACATGAAGTGAGTTTTCTGCTTTGACCTCTTATGGGAAAGTCTTTTGTTTTCCGGTGCTCTGCTGGTGGGGTTTATCGTCTTCGCTCGACGCGTGGAGCCCCTTGTGTTCGGCGTTTAGGCGGCCGGACTGTTTGAAAACCCAACAATCCCTGTGGGTGTGGTTTGCAGGCCTTCCGGGGGTACTGTGGATTTCACATATCCGACCCAAAATCTTGTTTAAGTTGGACAGCTCATCGCCGTCATCCTTAAGAGGCGTTGTTTTGTTGTTTGGCCGCGAGCATTTGAATCCGGCGTTGACTGCCGTGCTCTTTGGGCTTTTCTCTTTATTCCGGCGCTGTTCTTTTTTGCGCCGTGATTTTCCGTTTCCATCCCTTATTTCAGACGTACTTGGGTCGCTGGTGCTGCATCTTGCTAGCCAGCTGTCCTCTCCCGCACAGAAGCGGGTCATGAGGCTTGTAAGTGCGGATATTGTCCTCGGTTTCTCTTGACTGAGGTGCCTGGCAAGCCATTCGTCTCGGACATTGTGCTTAAAAGCTGCTAAGGCTTCGGCGTCCGGACAGTCGACTATTTGGTTATTTTTGGTAAGAAACCTGTTCCAGAATTTCTGCGCTGACTCTCCGGGCTGTTGAGTTATATGACTTAGATCATCTGCGTCCGGAGGGCGGACATAAGTCCCTTGAAAATTTCCTCTAAACGCATCCTCGAGATCTTTCCAACTTCCCACGGTGTTTTCTGGGAGGCTTTTAAGCCAATGTCGGGCTGGCCCTTTGATCTTGAGGGGTAGGTATTTTATGGCGTGGAGATCATCTCCTCTGGCCATGTGTATATGTAGTATATAATCTTCTATCCGCACTCTGTGGTCTGTTGTTCCATCATAGGCCCCTATGTTTATGGGTTTAAATCTTGCTGGAATTCATGTTCCAGACTTCATTGGTGAAACATAGTGGGTGTCTGGCCTCAGATTTGGGTGTGCCACTATCTTGGACACTTGATGTGTTGCCTTGCTTCCTGGGCCCCTCTTCTTTGGCCCGTAGATGGACCTGACTGGGCCATCTGTCTTTCCAGGTTCATTAGTTGGTTTATGTGTGGCGCCGCTTTAATTTGGCCTATCATCCGCCGTCTATCCAACCAGTGACCTCTTTATTTTTTGACGGTGGAGGCTCTATGGCCTCTTCGTCGAATTCTGGTAGTAGCTTACGCTTCGGGTAGCTCTTTGATTGGTGGCCATTGCCGTATTTATCTGCGGTTTTGAGCACTTTGCTCCATCTCATTCTGAGTGTGTCTTCCGCTGTTTTGAGCTTCCGCTTTTCCTTCTTCAGGCTTCTTGCAGTGTTGACGAGTCTTTTCTGAAGGTTTTTGCTCTCCGGTGGCGTGTCCGGCATGAGGTCATCCGGACTGTCATTTTTGCCGGGCCTGGACTGATTATCTGACTCGTCATGTTCGGACGGTTGCTTATCTGCATGTTCGTCGTCCACTTGTGAGCCCTGCTGTATTGCGGGCTCCTTGGGAGCGTTGTTGTCGTCGAGGCGGGACTTACGGTGGCATGTGCGTCGCCGTTTTGGTTGTTTATCGGCGGGGTTATCTTCTGCCGCGGCCCGTTGGTCCTCGTCATCGCTCTCCTTTGGGGTATCCACCATGTATATGTCATATGACGAGGTGGTCCTCCGTGCCTTATAGGCTCGCTTGTTCGTCTCCGCATCGCCGCTCATTCCGCCGATGTCTTGAGTCATGGTCTAGCATGTCGGTTAGATCGCCGACAGTGGCTACAAAGTGGGTGGTGGGTGGGCTCAATTTCTTCATCGTCCGCATTTCAACCAACCTGGCCGTAGTCCGCCAGACTCTCCCAATAACGAGAGGTGCTTTAGCTTAGGATGTCGCCAAAGGGCGAGTGTTGGAAGATGTCCGCGCGGTGAATTCCATAACCGCGCCCGATCCAATCGATTGGTAGGGCGCTGGAGGTTGAGTCCGCAAGGAGTCCGGCGCTTTGGAATCACGAGTTTCGCAGGGACAAGATTAGTGTTCGCTCCATCGCTGCGGATGTTGAAGCCCCTGCGGCGTCTATCCACCGACCTCGATCCGGGCGATCGGCTCAACTAATGGCGAAGCGGATTCGTGTGCGCGCCACCAAGGCGCTGTTCGGGGCAGAGCTAGATCATGCCCGTCACAAGGCGGGCGTGTTTGGCTGTGGCTCGAGTCCGTCAAGATCAAGTCTCCGCGACATCGGCCGTGAAGTTTAAGCTCCAACCTCGACTCGACGATCAGGGCGTGGCTTTCGATCTGCTCCAGATGGCCAAGTGAATTAGCCCGCAGTGCGACGCCGCCGAATACAAAGATCTGCCCGGGGAGAAAAGTCTCACCCTGGATAGCGTTGTTGGTTGAAGATGCCATCGGGCCTATCGGTGACGGCATGAGGAACTCTCAATGAAAGCACCAATGTCGGTGTCAAACCGGCGGATCTCGGTAGGGGTCCCGAACTGTGCGCCTAGGCGGATGGTAACAGGAGACGAGGGACACGATGTTTTACCTGTGTTCAGCCCTCTCGATGGAGGTAAAACCCACGCCCCGCTTGATTAATATTGATGATATGGGTAGTACAAGAGTGGATCTACCACGAGATCAAGGAGGCTAAACCCTAGAAGCTATCCTATGGTATGATTGTTGTAATGTATGTTGTGTCTCACGGACTAAAGCCCTCCGGTTTATATAGACACCGGAGAGGGCTAGGGTTACACAGAGTCGGTTACAATGGTAGGAGATCTACATATCCGTATCGCCAAGCTTGCCTTCCACGCCAAGGAAAGTCCCATCCGGACACGGGACGGAGTCTTCAATCTTGTATCTTCGTAGTCTTGGAGTCCGGCGGACGATGATAGTCCGGCTGTCCGGACACCCCCTAGTCTAGAACTCCCTCAACTACTAATAGCAAGACTTCACCCATGTCCTCAGGAACAAACGCAACTACTCACAAATCATATTCATGTTCATAATCAGAGGGGTAATAATATGCATAAAGGATCTGAACATATGATCTTCCACCAAGTAAACCAAATAGCATCAACTACAAGGAGTAATCAACACTACTAGCAACCCACAGGTACCAATTTGTGGTCTTGATACAAGATTGGATACAAGAGATGAACTAGGGTTTTGACAGGAGATGGTGCTGGTGAAGATGTTGATGTAGATTGACCCCCTCCCGATGAGAGGATCATTGGTGATGACGTTGGTGATGATTTCCTCCCAAGGGAAGTGTCCCCGATGTAACAGCCCGCCAGAGCCCTAGATTGATTCCGCCAAGGTTCGCCTCGTGGCGGCGGAGTTTCGCCCCGTAAGCTTGCCCACAATTTTTCCAGACAAAACCCTTCATATAGCGTAAGATGGCAGCCGAAGCCCACCAGGGGCCCAGAGATAGGGGGCGCCCTATAGGGGGCCCTCCTGCCTCTGGACAAGGTGTGGGCCCACCGCCTATTTCTTTTGCCCAAAATTTTATTAAATCTGAAAAAGTTGTTTCGTGGAGTCTCGTGTCTTTTTGAGTTGTGCGTAATAGGTTGCCAACGTTTGCTCCTTTTCCACCTGTAATTCCATTGCCAAGATTCCCCTCTTCAAGGTAAACCTTGTAAAATAAGAGAGAATATCCATAAGTATTGAGATATAATGTGTATTAACAGCCCATAATGCAATAAATATTGATATAAAAGCATTATGCAAAATGGACGTATCATGGCCCACCTCACATTATCACCATATATTTCTTGGAGTCCGTGCGCGGCGGGCAGGTGATCTCTTCTCCCTCCCCCGTCTCTCTTTTCTCAGCTGACGCCCGCCGAGCGATTAGATTTCGTCTATTGACGGTTTATTCAATTGCAGTCCCACATGTCAGTGAAAATGCAAGACCACGCGTGTCCCCTCTAGTGAGCGGTGTGCGAGCCGGACTGTCAGGGGTGCGACGCGTACGAGTTGTAAGTGTGTCGCCTTTTCCTTTTGAACTTCCAAAGCATAACATTTTCGTGCAATCGATTGATAGAAATCTAGAACAAAATGACAAGGGTGGTGCTTTCCCGGGCGTTAGCCGGGCTAGTTTGAGTGATATGACATGGTAATGTGCTGTCCACTTGCTCCATTTTTATGTAAGCAAGAGTTTACACTCTTACGTAGGAGGAGTGTGAAACACGGCGGATCTGATTTTGATCGAGGGATAAATGTTCCCTGCCAAATAATGGAGCACTGTTAGCGATTATAGCATGATAGTTAGGGCATCTCCAGCGCCGGCCCACAAATTTACACCATCATCTGTCCGAGGATACTGATGGATGCCATCCAATGTTACCCGCATACCTTTCGACAACTATATGAACTAACCGGATGAAATTCGTGCAAACAAAGCAAATTTCAAATTAACCGGATGAAATTCATTACATTAGGAAACTTTTCCTACAAACTGGATGAAATTCATTACATATTTCACACAAACCATACTAAAACCTACTGTGAACCTAATCTAAACGATCGCCGGCACCTGACCACCATGTCCGGCCATGAACCCGAGAAAGCCGGCCATTGCCTTCACCTCCTCCTCATCCACCTCGATAACCTCCTCCTTCGGAGCACAAGGTTCTGAGGATTTCCGCCTCCACAACGCCGTCAAGCGGCTAATCGGCCATCGTTGTTTATTCCACCAAGCTTGTCGTCGACTGAGTGGAGGAGCGGTGGCCTTCTTGGGACCAGAGCGGCGGCGACCTACCGTGTACTACTCTTCCTCACTACCGGCTGCGCCCGCGCACGCGCGCCGACTTCATGGTTGTGGCGGCGGAGGGGGAGCTGGCAATCTCCTTCGTCTGCTCCTGCGACAGTACCTCCAAGAGATCTTCGGAGCGCGCCCGGAGTGGAGCCGCCGATGTCCTTCGTCTGCTCCTGCGACAATACGTCCAAGAGAGCTTTGGAGCACCAGGAGGCCATGGTTGGAGTGGTGACGACAGAAGGAAGTGACCGGAGGAGAATGAGTGTGGGTTTTTGGTTATGGATAGTTAATATAGAAGGTGAATGACAATGAGCCGCGGCAGATGGATGGACGGCTGGCGCCAGAGTAGGTTCGTCAGGCGTGAATGCGGACGCCGCCTCAATGACATAACTGCAGGTGCGTTGGGTCACTGACATGTGGTCGTAACGAGCAATGGCCTGCATGTCAGTGACACACCAACTGCACCTGCAGTTATGTCTGGTGAATGCGGTATTAACATTCTGGAGAGATGGTGAACGTTTCAGCCGGGAAGCACCATTAGCGATGGAAGGGGTTTCGGTAGGCTAGGACGGTCAGACGCTGCGTGGTGGTAAAATGTGAACTCATGGATGACGAGCCTTTGAAGCGTATGCGGCACATATTGACAACCAGGCGTCCATGCAACCGCTCTTGTCACCAGTTAGCCTTCGACGACCACCATTAGACACCACACAACCATGCATAACTTATGAATACCGGACTAATCGATCGACACACACTCTCGCAAAGGGCACTATGATCGGTCGCTCACGATAGTACATACTCCGTACCATAGTACCCTCTCTAGCTAGGTTGTTTTATAGATTGTCGTTGTGATGGACGATATACATGAGCAAGACGCCGAGTCCCGAGTATGACCGTTGGTGTTGAGCCAGGTGAATACATGCTCGGCATTCACGGAGGCCTCCATCAAACGTCTAAACAGTAATGTCAGGCACCGCCCGGGCACGCAGTTGATGGGCTCGCCGTTTGTGTTGCGCCATGAGCAGGACTTTGATTGAGAGGGTGACGTGCATGCATTAGCATGGTTTGATAGCGTGAGCGTTAGTGTCTGCACGCATGCATGCTACTTGCCTCTATGGACGGTGTGCGCTAATGTGTGAATCACGTATAATATAAAAAAATCCGTTTGTGCATTTAACGCAAAGTATTTCATTTTCATTTGGCTGACGAGTGTGCGTTGTAGCGACGCGTCCGTGGTTTGATTCCTCACATAAGCATAATTTTGGTTTTTATTTCTTTCTCACTGATAGGTTGGCCCGCATAGATAGATAGATAAAGAACACGAGCTGATGAGGCGCATGTGGACTGTTTGACTGGTCAACCAGACAAATACGGAGCTACACTGAGCCAATGACCGAATAATCACCATATCTCGTATACAGTGATCAAAATGTGCTATAAAGACAAGTTCGATGACCGCCAATGCATTTTACTCGGTATTAAATGACTAGGATTGAAGGGGAATCCAAATTTCCTTCGTATTCTGTCCTTGAGCTCTTGACAAACCAATGCACTATACAGTTGTCCGACCACTCCACCCCAGAGCTCTCACCAAGCGTCGTTCATGCCACCGCGCCGTGCACTAACCGGTAAGGAAGCGATGGCATCCCGCCGCGCCGAGTTCCTCGCCGCCCACGACCACACACAAAATGGTAGGGAAGCGATGGCATCCCGCCATGTCGAGTTCATCGCCTCTCGCGACCTCACACCTACGTGGGTGGAATTTGAAGCTGCCAAGGCCGAATGGGCGGTAGAGCAACAGGCGTCCAAACCCGCACAGAGGGAGCATAAAAGTCACAAAGCACTCAAGAAAAGAGAGGCCCGCCGCCGCAAGAAAGAAGACGACGCACGCGCTGCTGCGAAGACGTCGGTTGAGATCCAAGCACGGTGGGGTGTCGCTGACAAAGCCGGGAAGGATAACGACGGTGTCTGGCCAGCATGTGTGAAGTAGTATTACTAGTAGTTAGTGTGTGTGTTTGTGTCTGAGTATGAGCATGTACCAGTACTACTAGTTACTACTATAGTTTTTAGAGCGAATTACCAGTACATTAGCCTAGACTCAATGGAAAAATTCCTATCCTATGCATCAAATGGCATCTCTTTCTCTATAGGGATTGAGATGCATGTCATCTCACTACCTATGATTTTCATATTCCTATAAAATTCCTATCCTATGAACGAAAGGAGGCCTCTGCTGGAGAAACCATCGAGCTAGCAAGATCGCCTGGTACAAGAGTTTTCTTCAAGAAGCGGAATTCAACGAAGTCATGATGGTTCCTTCATCCGAGCAAATTTACAGTGGGAAAGGTTGGGCCTGTGATTTGACGGCTCATTAGTCATTATTGCTGCGGCGCAATGACGGGGGTGACTCTCCCTTGGAGTTCTGCGTGCATGGCAAGTGGACCAGGATGGTCGACATCCCACATGTTGGCAAACGGAAGTATTCTTTCCGATATCGAGGAGCAAGGAAACCGCGTGGTATAGTATCACTAGTGATTTATATTTATTTTTTATTTCTGATGAATGCTAGCCTTTCAACTCTTAAGACGAAGGAGTGCCAAACACGACACGTGCTGGATGTCCCACACGTCAACGGAAGGAGTGGGACATGAACAGCATGGTAGAGCGTCTCCACTTCTTCCACTTCTGGGTCAGAGACCACACGTAGTTATACTAGTGGTATGAATGATACAAAGTGCAACCCGGAGGTCTACTTGGAAGGTCTCGCGGCATACACGTAAACAAATCTAAACCTAATATCACTACAAAAAAAGACACATCTGTGACATTTTGGGTCGGACGAAAAAAAATTCTGTCATACTTAGGACACTTCTGTGACGATAATTTTGACAAAACCTGATATTATCATAGGTGTGGTGGGCTCCTACTTCTATGACAAAAAATTAGGATAGAAAATGGGCTTTTTGTTCTGAGCGGGCCGGAGACGCAGCTACATGAAATTCTTTGTGTCATCCATGACAGAAAAAACCATGGTAGAAGCGAGGGCGAGGAAAATATCGGGGAGTTCCCGGTTACAGTGGGTGGTCGGGGGCCGAGCGATGCGTGTTTCTCTCATACATGTACATGCGTGGGTGCGAGGCGTTGGGATCTAACTGAACCCGAGCGATGCGTTCGCCTACTGAACCCAAGCGATTGCATTGCAGGCTACGCGTTACTGAACCCAAGCAATCGATCGATGGCTGTTAACTGAACCCGATCGAGTGATTCCTTCGCTACTTCTGCTAACTAAAGCCGATCGATGGTGCCTCTGGATGAACAGTGAGCGTTGTTGGGGGGTTTGGATGAATAGTTCCTGGTAGGGGCTGGATGAACACGACCTCGTGGTGTTGCTGCTAGATGAACAGGACCCCGATCGATCAATCCGGTTGGGGGTTGGATGAACAGGACCCCGTGGAGGGAAGGTTGAACAGTAGCTGATGGAGGGCTGGTTGAACAGTAGCCAGTGGAGGGCTGGATGAACAGTAGCCTATGGAGGGGTGGTTGAACAGGACCCCTTGGAGAGGGCTGGTTGAACAGTAGCCGGTGGAGGAGCGGTGGAGGCTGGATGAACAGGAGCCCATGGATGAACAGTCGCAGGTGGAGGCTGGAGGAGGTCGACGGTAGATGAACAATAGCCCGTGGAGGCTGGAGGAGGTCAATGGTGGAGATGAAAAGTATCCCGTGGAGTCTCGTTTTGCAGCACGCCACACCCTACCGATGAACAGGACCCCTGTTTCGACCGTAGTGCTCCAACACAAGTCCGTTTCCTACGTTTTGCGGTACGCCACATCCCTCCTGATCAACAGGGACCTGCTTACGACCATAGGAGGTCCAGCAAGTTCGCTTCTCCATTTTGCGGTACGCTGCACCCTCCCGGATGAACAGATCCTGCTTCAACCGTGGCGGTCGAGCACAAGACCGCTTCTCCGCTTCATGCGTACGCCAGCCTCGCTTCCATCGGTTGTTCTGTCCAAGCGGTTGGCTCTCGGCGAACACGACGATTCTGTTGCCTCCCCATGAACACGATGCATTCCGCTTCTCCCCATGAACAGGATTTAAGAGGTTTCTCCGTTCCACCCAGCCATGTACACGAGCCCCGCCAGACGATGCGCGTAGTAGGCGCTCGAGACCTCGCCCATATGTGCGTGACGCGGGTCAGATTACTTTCTTGCACCTCGCCATCAGACGACGCACATATGCTACGCGGCGCCTCTACTACGACAAATGCGCGCTTCTACATCGACCAGTATGTACGTACACGTTCATGACCAGAATGAAAATGCCACGTACGCTTCGACCAGGTGGGTCCCGACTGTCAGGCACTTCCTTGCATGCGAAGATGTAGCTTGTGGGTCCCAGCAGTCAGGGGGTGAATCATTTTTTTGCTCATAATATGGACGCACTTCCTTGCATGCGAAGATGTAGCTGGTGGGTCCCAGCAGTCAAGGGGGGAACATTTTTTTTGCAAAATACGGTGGCCCGTCCGGTGGGTCCCTGCTATCAGGTGGAGGAATAATTATTTTGCACGTAATAAGGAGGCACGACCGGTGCTGTTTTGGGCGGCTGGAGCAAGAAGACTAGAGGTTGAAGAAGCACTAAGGTCGTTGGATGGACATCGTACGGTCACTGCAGCTAGAATCGTTTATATTGACTAAGTTGACAAAGCCCTTGGTACGCGTCAACTTAGTAGGCCCACAGGTCAGCCTCCGAAACGGTGCGCCCCAGATGTCAGGGGCAGGAATCATTTTTTGGGCGGCTGAAGCCAGAATATCTGAGATTGAAGAAGAAGCATCGCATCCGTTGGATGGACATCCAATGGCCACTGCTGCTTGAACCGTGTGTTGACTATAAGTTGACAAAGCCTTGCGTACGCGTCAACTTAGTTTTTGTTTTTTAGGGGACACGTCAACTTAGAAGTGCCACAAGTGTGTGGCAGAGAACATATAGCCCATTTGCCATTTGTGAAAATGTACGACCCATTTTTGAATTCTAATGGAATTTACTACAGCCCATTTACAGTTTGTTAAAAGTACAACCCATTTTGTAGCTAGGACAATGATTAATAATTTCAACCAACGCTCAAAATAGAATTCAAAAAACTTTCCCACATTTTGATGGGTCTGAAATATTTTTATCCGAAATTTCTAGTGAGATTAAATATAATTTCAGAATAAAGTTGTATTACATAAAAATCCAACGAAATATTGCGCGCGTAACAAGTAATGAAATTTAAACTAATTACGTGTTTGGTGTATTTTTTATAGTTGCTGCCCACTTATTATAATTACATCCCATTTATTATTTCTTAAAGTCCATTTTCTTGTTAAGC
Source organism: Aegilops speltoides (assembly GCA_021437245.1). Lineage (NCBI taxonomy): Eukaryota > Viridiplantae > Streptophyta > Magnoliopsida > Poales > Poaceae > Aegilops > Aegilops speltoides. The sequence continues at coordinate 440,339,537 of CM038142.1, forward strand.
CTAATGCATCCCTCCTAGGAAAGATTTGCAGCCCAGCAGGGCAGAGAATAACAAGTTGACCTGAATATTGTGTACAACTGTCAGCCCAATTGCATTGCTGATGTTGAAAAAAAGGCCTGTGTAGTACAGTACAACCTTACATGGCTACTCAGCCCACATTCAGCGACGCCGGAAAGACCCAAACAAGGCTTCTATACAACTTTTTGAAGTCACTAAGCTCAATTAATAACTTAAGAAAAAAGTTAGAGTATAGTGGAATGTAATTAAAAGCTGTCACGAGCAAAGAAATAATTCAACGGGTCCCACTTGTGTGTGTGTGTGTGTGTGTGTGTGTGTGTGTGTGTGTGTGTGTGTGTGTGTGTGTGTGTGAGAGAGAGAGAGAGAGACCCATCGGCCGATGGTCGTAAGTACATCTTTCAGCCATATGCATTGCTGATGCTTAGAAAAAACTTATATAGTTGACACAATCATATATAACATCATAGCACACTGAACCTGCATAAAAAAATTTCACGCAGGCGGCACAATCAGGGTGGACGCAGTGGATCGCTACGGGTAGGGCTATGTTTAAACCAATGAACTCGTTCATAACGGTTCATCGTATTTATCAATGACGGGGAAATATCTTGAATGTTGTGCAAAGAAAACAGACAGATAACACAATAAATTCTGCTAGCACATTTAGTTGACGCACAACCCTTTCTAAAAAAAGTTCAGGTACAAAAATAGAACAGGTCACAATCAAGTGTACTGGCACATTAGTGCTTCACACCCATAGCTCGGATTTAACTAGTATCTGACAAGATTCAGTTGTTACCTCAAATTAGAGCACATCCAGGCAGCCACCGCCTCTTTCTCCCAAAGAAGCAAGTGGCCTCCGCCGCGATGGAGTAGGCCCTGTGCCATCCATCGTTCCAAGCAACACGGGGAAAGTATGACGTTGACTCCTGTAATGGACGTCGTCGACGGATCCTGGCACCAGCGGCGATGGCAGGACTTCGATTGATGGATTGACCACTTCTGCGACATGCACGAACACTCGATACAGGTACATCCCTAACGTGGTCGACGGCGGCCTTGGTGGCAATGAATAGTGTGATGCCCGGGTAATTAAGCTACAGTAACCCTCTGGTAATGATGCCACGTCACCTTGATTACTGTTGATAATCTCGAGTCAGTTCAAAACCCAGTTCAACTTTCAAATTTAAAACAAAGGCAAACAGTAAAAGTTTTCAAATATTAAAACCGAATTGTTCTCGTTGAGACAAATAATGCATAAGTAATAAAGGTGGAGAAACCAACATCTTTAAAAGTGTTTGAGTGTCTTAAAATAAATAAAACAAGAGTAAAAGAATTCATTGAACGCCTTTTATAATTAATAAAATGTTAAACTATTTTTATTGAGGTTTAAACTTTTGTGGTAGAGGTATAATTAGTGATACAAATTTGGGCACACTCTGCAGGATTTATAAAACTAAATAAAATAAAATAGTAAAAGAACAAAAAATGTAAAACGAGACACATAAAAAATAAAGAAATGGGGCAAAACCACCCCTCTACTCGGGCCAAATGGCCCATCCGCCATCTAGGCCAACCAGCCACCGCCGCCCACCCTCTCTTCCCTTATCCCCCGTGAACCCTAACCCACCAACCGCAAGACCTCCCACTCCCCCACGATCCCCACGCCCTCCTCCCTTCGATTGGATCGGGGATCGACCCGATGCCACCACCTCGACCACGCCGCCGAGCCGCCACCGCCGCCTCCACCTCGACCTCCCGCCCCTCGCCGCCCCACGGACCGCTTCTTTCGTCTCCCCACCTCCTCGACCGGATCTGGTCGTGCCTCGACGCCCCGACGCCGCTTCGCCATCGCCGCTGACCCCGACTCCGTCGCCGGTTGCCCCGGACGCCACGGACTTCCCGCCTACACGCTCGTCCCCCGCTAACCTCCCCGAGCCTCGCGCCTTGACCCCACGGATTCGCGGTGAGGCCCCCGCCTCTCTTCCTCTTGCTCGCACCGTCTCCGTAGTCGCAGCATGCGCCGCCGGTGCTCGTGCTTTCGCAGTGAGCACGCACAAGACTAGCGCATATCCGCTGACCCGTCGCGCCGCCGCCCGCCAGGCCACCGCGGCTGTTGCCGCCACGCCTCGTCCGCTCCTCCCGCAGCCCGTGGTGTTGCTCCCGCCTTCCTCGCCGACGGCCGCCGCGCCCGACTCGCCAAGACCACGTGGCGGCGTCTCGCTACTCGCCGCCGCCGCCTCCTTGTCGCCCATGTCGCGCCATTGGCCGCACCCGAGGCCATCGCTTGGGCTCGCCCTCTGGCGCCGTGGTGGCCGTGCCGGACTCCGCACGCTCAAGACGCCTGCTAGGCCCCTATGGCCCTATGACATGCGGGGCCCGCCCCAGAACATAATTAAGGATAAAATTAAAATAAATTAAATAATTAACTTAATTGATTTTGATTAATTAAATTAAATAACTAATTAAACTAATTACACATTAGTTACCTAATTAACCTGATCTGTTAATTAGTTAATTAAGTAGTCAATGACAGTGGGGCCCATCCCTAATTAATACTAATTAGGTTAATTAAAATGTTTAATTAAATGTGTCATCGACTGCTGGGACCCATCGTCAGTTGACTACCAACCCCGCTGATCGCCGACGTCAAGATGACATCATGTCGATGTCATAAATCCAATTTCGAATTAAATTAAATGATTAATTAAATTCTAGAAATTAATAAAATCTTTAGAAAATCATATCTTTTAATCTGTAACTCGGATTAAATTATTTTCAACATGAAAGTTGCTCAGGACGACGAGACGAATCCGGATACGCAGCCCGTTCGTCCGCCACACATCCCTAGCATAGCAAACACGCAACTTTCCCCCTCTGGTTCATCTGTCCGAAAACACGAAACACCGGGGATACTTTCCCGGATGTTTCCCCCTTTCGCCGGTATCACCTACTACCGCGTTAGGGCACATCGAACACCGCAGTATTGTCTTGTTACGCTTTGTGATGCTTTGATTGTCCGTTATTTATTGTGTTCCTCCGCATTTCTTTTTCCTAGAGACCCCGAGATCGCCGCATGACCCCAGCTCGACTAATAAGTCGACGACCCTCCTTCTTGCCAGAGCAACCAGGCAAGCCCCCCCTTGATCACTAGATATCGCCTATTCTCCTCTATATTGCTTGCATTAGAGTAGTGTAGCATGTTACTTCTTTCCGTTGATCTTATTCTGATGCATAGCCTGACATTGTTGCTACATCTGCTGATACCTTACCGCAATCCTAAATGCTTAGTATAGGATGCTAGTTTATCATCATTGGCCCTACATTCTTGTCACCCATCGCCTTGCTATATTATTGGGTCGTGATCACTGGAGGTGATCACGGTATATACTATACATATATACATACTACTGACAGACTAAAGTCGGGTCACCGTTGAGTACCCGCAAGTGATCCCGATGTGGGGGCCGAAGGACAAGTGGCTCCATCCGGTAGAGGTGGGCCTGGGTTCCCGACGGCCCCGATCGTTACTTTGTGGCGGAGCGACAGGCAGGTTGAGACCACCTAGGAGATAGGTGGGCCTCGCCCTGGTCGGCGTCTCATGGTTGCTTCATAATAACACGCTTAACGAGATCTTGGTATTTGATCCGAGTCCGCCATTTGGTCTATACGCACTAACCATCTACGCTGGAGTAGTTATGGGTATCCCGGCCATGGTATCACCAAACCTTCTTGACGCCACGATCGAGTGGCGCGCGCTACCGATTGGAACATAAGCCCGCACTTGTATTAAGGGGGCTAGTTACGCTCCGGCCGTTCGCAATGTGCAGTGTGCAAGGGTGATGGGCCTGCACCTCGCGCCATAGGAGTTAGACCGGCGGTTGACCTCTGTTGTGCCTAGGTGGGCTGCGACGTGTTGATCTTCCGAGGCCGGGCATGACCCAGAAAGTGTGTCCCGCCAAATGGGATCGAGCGTGTTGGGTTATGTGGTGCACCCCGCAGGAAGTTTATCTATTCAATAGCCGTGTCCCTCGGTAAAAGGACGACCGGAGTTGTACCTTGACCTTATGATAACTAGAACCGGATACTTAATAAAACACACCCTTCCAAGTGCGTGATACAACCCGTGATCGCTTCCACAGGCAACGAGGAGAGGATTCGGGTAGGATTATGCTATGCGATGCTACCGAGATGCTACTTGAGATGCTACTTGGAGATGCTACTTGGAGTACTTCAATCTACTCTCTTCTACATGCTGCAAGACGGGGGCTACCAGAAGCGTAGTCTTCGATAGGACTAGCTGTCCTCCTCTTATTCTGGCATTCTGCAGTTCAGTCCACTAATATGGCCTCCTTACACATATACCCATGCATATGTAGTGTAGTTCCTTGCTTGCGAGTACTTTGGAAGAGTACTCACGGTTGCTTTCTCCCCCCCTTTCCCCCTTTCCTTTCTTTTTGGTTGTCGCAACCAGATGCTGGAGCCCAGGAGTCAGACGCCACCGTCGACAACGACTCCTACTACATCGGAGGTGCCTATTACTACGTGTTGGCTGGTGACGACGACCAGGAGTAGTTTAGGAGGATCCCAGGCAGGAGGCCTGCGCCTCTTTCGATCTGTATCCCAGTTTGTGCTAGCCTTCTTAAGGCAAACTTGTTTAACTTATGTCTGTACTCAGATATTGTTGCTTCCGTTGACTCGTCTATGATCGAGCACTTGTATTCGAGCCCTCGAGGCCCCTGGTTTGTATTATGATGCTTGTATGACTTATTTATGTTTTTTGAGTTGTGTTGTGATATCTTCCCGTGAGTCCTCGATCTTGATCGCACACGCTTATGCGTGCATGATTAGTGTACGATTGAAGGGGCGCCAAGTTGGTATCGAGCCGATCGCTGTAGGAATCCCCTTCCACACTCCTTGGCCGAAGTCGAGTCTAGACTTTACAAAAATTTTACTAACATGGCTTTGTGGCCCATGGGCCCACGTCACCATTGGGTGGTATTAGGATCTTTTACTCCTTATCTATACTCTAGGACTCTGATCTCTCTTCTATTCGGGTTAAATGAATTTTGCTAAATCTAACATTAGGATCTCGTTATCACTTTCACCTGGAGAGCCCCTTATTACTGATGATCGTCTGCTGCACGTGAAGACTCTGAAGATACTCTCCGCCATTGACCCGAGAACTTGTGTTCATCGTGTTTGCAATTCCCCTTCCACCGTCAACCCTTATGGATAACTACTTACAGTTGTTATTCTTATATTCATCCCCATTTGGTCTTGGTATTACAAGATACCCCGAAACACTCGTCGTTGTTTCGATAATCCTTTAAGCTTACTGCCTTGCTGTTCTTTGTCACCTGAATACCCATACGGATAATTCTCGCACTTATCGAGTATCCGCCATCCCCGCTTGTTCATGTGTTTCACAATGGTCTTCAAATATTATTCGATCCTCCAAAAATCCTAAGTAGCTTATTGCTCTGCAATACTTGTCTGCTTGCATTGTGGATGCTTTGCATATGTCTGGCAATATTCGTTAGTATCCTTAGGCACCGTCATTTTGATCCTATTGATTCAAAATGAGTGCGAATGCACACAATCATCAGTTGATCCTTTTAAATTATCTTTCTGACTCAGACGTCACTTGAAACATGAGCTGGATCTCGACCAATCAAATTGCCGTCGGTTGTACCCCTAAGGCTATTCAACTTATCCATCCTTAATCAGAGCATTGCTTCTGATCTCTTGTCTTGGACTTCATAATTCCTTTGCATTTGAGCTGTGAGTTAGTCAGTTGTCTCTATAATCTGATGCACTTGCATTCCTGCTTCCTTTGAGAGGGTACCGATACTCACATCAGCTCCGTTGTAGACCACCTGCACTCTTGTTGGATTATTATCCCCAGTGTCCCCATATTCAATAACTCTGTGAGTCTTCTCTCGGATACATAATGCCTTTGGTAAAGTGTATCCTCTGCTTTGTCAAACATGTTATGCTTTCGAGCTTGTGTTATTTACCCTTGAAGTTGTGGTATATGTTCTAAGAAGCCCCGATGGGTTGAACCTATGACTTCCTTAATCTGTGTGAACTCGAAAGTTTTCAGGGGTCATACTCCTTTGATAATTCACCAGGTAGGTTTTAAAACTGAAATCATTTTTATCTAGAGAAGTGAATGAAAGGTTATGCATTGAAGAAGTGGGAGTCGACCTTGAACTTTGTGTTCATGCACATGGACATGATGTAGATCGTATCATTAAAGCTTCTCTTAAATTAATTATTCCCTTGGTATAAGTTCTTGTATCTGGGATTTGGCCTTTTGCAATCGTGGTTCCACCATGATCTCCTTGAAATACCATTTCTCGTGCAAGTTTAAGCACTTATCTTCTTTAAAGCAATACCCCACCAAGCTCTACTTTGACCGTCGTCGAGTATTACCCCCGGTATCTCGAGATTATCTTGAACCGCATAACTCCTTATGAGTTCTTCATGAAGTACTACATTCTCACCGACACGATTTTCATGGGCTCGAAAGTTATTAAACACTCAAAGACATCGATAATCGAACCGAGTCCGCACCGGTTCAACAACTCTTAGTAATCTTCTTTAAGTACGAAGTTTGTACCGATCACGTCATTCCTAGCCTTATCGGCTATATCATTATCGTGCAACTTTTTAATTGTACTATATGGTCCTTCTTTTCGAAGCACAATTTTCGATGATGAGCTAAGCTTACGTCGACTCTCCTCGTCATATCATTTCACCTTGAACAACAAGCTTGATTCCAAGTTTGTGTCGTATCTGTGGTTTTAATAACTTTTTGCTCCATCCTTCCTTTTGCTTGATGTTGTCGATGAGCGATTATATCTTCATGAAACCTCTCGACAAATGTGTCATGATCATCATAAACATTTTGAGCTCTTCTAGGGTATCAAGAATTCATGATGAGAAATACCATCCTTTCCCTCGATGATTTGTCTTATCATCGACCACTTTATTGCCTTCCATTCAACACAAACTTGTCCGTGTTTTGTGTTATACCTTGAGTTCCTTGCTATCCAGCATTTGTTTTTATTTACCTTGGAGTATTACCATCTTTTATTTCAAGGATGTTGTGAGGACTGCTCCACTTCTTAAGGAATTCTTGGTATTGTGATACTTCTCACCCTCACCATTCTTTCTTGGTCCCTGTGTTGATTCTAACTGGGATACCAACACGTGAACCATGCTACTTGGATTCTGTACTTCTAGCAACCCTATTGCTTTGAAGTTAATGGTCGACATTTCATTCTTAGACCATTGGTTATCGAATCACCATTCTAACATTGATCTTGCTACCTAAGCCCATATTTCGGGTGCACTTTCAACCAGTGATTAATTGTGTATGTTTCCCTCGAGCATACATCATTATATCATTTGATCTTTTAAATGTTATCTCCTTGTTCACATAATTGTGGAGATCCATCTTTTGGAAATCTTGATGGATTGTCGCTGAGACCATCAGCCACCGCCTCATCCTCTCTTTGATTTAATGATGAACTCTTGTTTCGGAACTCACTTCCATAGTTCAATTCCCGAGAATCTTAAAATGTCATCTCGACAATTTGTGTTGCACCTTTTCTTCTTAGGTATCCTAAGTTTGAGGTATCATGACACCAATCAGATCTGAATCTCGGTCAGATATGATGGTTGGGACAACTTTCCAGAGTTATGATGTTGGTCCTTTGATGACCCGTAATATGATGCCATGCCTAGCACACCGCCGGAGGCCCTATTGTTATAGATTCCTTTTCAGAAGGCTATCCATTCTTCCATAAGGAAATTGTAAGACTTATTCTAAAAGTTATTCTCGATGGATCCTTTGTGTTTCCGAGTCCGATCTTCACCGATGACCATGTCAATGCTATCTCAAGCATGTATATGGTACTCCGATTTTCAACAAGAACATTTGAAGCCCAATGCTAAATGTTTCCTGCTCAATTATCCAAACACCGTTGTATGGGTAATGTCATGAGATTTCTCTCCCCTACTTAAGGAGTTTTCTACATTATATCTTGTCATGGATATCATGCACTGCTTGTCCTTGGGAAGGATATACCCTTGAATAATGTGTTTAAACACATTTTCCTTTCCATTTGTTCTGTTTAATTTGATAATTGTATTTTCCTTTCCATTGGTTGGTTTAACGTTTCTTGTGATCTATATGATCTAAGCAGTAATATTCTCCTCGCTTATGTAAACACCTCGTGTACAATTTGTCAAGAAGACCTCGTTATTATTGTTGATGACATTTCGTAACCACCGATGGACGAGAACTTTGCCTATTGGTCCGCCTCGCTTCAACGAAAGGTGAAAATGGTTCTCTTCGCCCTCGCCATTGGTACCGATGTTGTTGCCGACATAACCGACAGACTACCCTCCGACATGCCTTGCTTACATGATCGTAAGACGCCATTGCCTTCCTACTCTTAACCCACATGGTGGGCCCATAACTCACAGCCCACGTGATCAAAACCTGACTCTCCTGCATAACTCGATTCTAATGGTTATTCCCCACGCTGGCTTCAGATTTAATTCATGGGCCACCTTCCTAGTGCTCTATTCGGTATTAGACGCAATACTTACTCTCGCTACTCAACCCCTTTCTCACTCGTTCGACTTCGAGCAACTATCTATTCGCTTGGAACCTCTTATTGTACCTTCGCACTTACTCTCGATGTATTTTATATGTTCAACTCGAGAGACAATCTTTTGCTCATTCATGGGTTAACCCCTGATTGTTTCCCTCTCGTCATAGCTGAGCTGCCCTTATCCTTTCATAAGTAACGATGGAGCTCCCGAAGAAAGGACGACAACTTTATCATGATGCATTGGAATAAACAATTGAAGACATCAACGAAAGGGATTAACTTCTTCGAGAAGATCTGTTAGAATATAGTAACCAGAACTTCCCCCCTTACTCCCCTCCTAAATCTCGGGACGAGATTTCTTGTAGTGGAGGAGAATTTGACGCCTGTAATTAAGCTACAAGAACCTCCGTAATGATGCCACGCCACCGATTACTATTGATAATCTCGAGTCAGTTCGAAACCCAGTTCAACTTTCAAATTTAAAACAAAGGCAAACAATAAAAGTTTTCAAATATTAAAACCGAATTGTTCTCCTTGTGACAAATAATGCATAAGTAATAAAGGTGGAGAAACCAACATCTTTAAAAGTGTTTGAGTGTCTTAAAATAAATAAAACAAGAGCAAAAGAATTAATTGAACGCCTTTTATAATTAATAAAATGTTAAACTATTTTTATTGGAGGTTTAAACTTTGTGGTAGAGGTATAATTAGTGATACAAATTTAGGCACAACTGTTGTGATTTATAAAACTAAATAAAATAAAATAGTAAAAGAACAAAAATGTAAAACGAGACAAATAAAAAATTAAAGAAATGGGGCAAAGCCCCCCTCTACTCGGGCCAATGGCCCATCCGCCATCTAGGCTAACTAGGCCAGCGCCGCCCACCCTCTCTTCCCTTATCCCCCGTAACCCTAACCCACCAACCGCAAAGACCGCCACTCCCCACGATCCCCACGCCCTCCTCTCGCCTTCGATTGATCAGGGATCGACCCCGATGCCACCACCTCGACCACGCCGGAGCCGCCATCGCCGCCTCCACTCGACCTCCCTGCCCCTCGCCGCCCCTAATCAACCGCTTCTTCCTCGTCTCCCCACCTCCTCGACCGGATCTGGGCTGCGCCTCGACGCTTCGGCGCCGCTTCGCCATCGCCGCCGACTCGACTGCCGCTCTGGTTGCCCCGGACGCCACGACTTCCCTGCCTACACGCTGTTGTCCCCCGCAACCTCCCCGAGCCTCGCCGCCTTGACCCTACGGATCCGTGGTGAGGCCTCGGCCTCTTCCTCTTGCTCTCGCACCGCTCGTAGTCGGCACGCGCCCGCCGGCCGTGGTCAAGGTGAGCACGCTGCACTGCGCAACGATATCCGCGCTTCGCCGCGCTTGCCGCCGCCGTGCCACTCGCGGTTGTTGCCGCTTGCCACCGTCGCCCGCCTCGCAGCCTTCGTGGCACGCTCCCGCTTTTCCTCGCCGACGGCCGCCAGGTTCAACCTCGCCGAGACCACGGCGCGCTGCCCCGCCACTCGCCGCCTCGCCGCCTCTTTGCCGCCGGCGTCGCGCCATCGCCAAGGCCCGAGGCCATCGCTGGCTCGCCTCGGGGCTGTGGCTGGCGTGCCCGTGAGCCCGCACGCCAAGACGCCTGCTAGTCCCCTATGGCCTTATGACATGTGGGGCCCGCCCCTGTAACATAATTATGATAAAATTAAAATTAATTAAATAATTAACTTAATTGATTTTGATTAATTAAATTAAATAACTAATTAAAATAATTACACATTAGTTACCTAATTAACCCGATCCGTTAAATAGTTAATTAAGTAGTCAATGACATGGGGCCCATCCCTAATTAATACTAATTAGGTTAATTAAAATGTTTAATTAAATGTGTCACGATCACTGGGACCCATCGTCAGTCGACTACCAACCCCGCTGATCGCCGACGCCAAGATGACATCATGTCGATGTCATAAATCCAATTTCAATTAAATTAAATGATTAATTAAATTCCGTAAATTAATAAAATCTTTAGAAAATCATATCTTTTAATCAGAACTCGGATTAAATTATTTTCAACATGAAAGTTGCTCAGACGATGAGACTAATCCGGATACGCAGCCGCTCGTCCGCCACACATCCCTAGCATAGCAAACACGCAACTTTCCTCCGGCTCATTTGTCCGAAAACGCAAACACCGTGGATACTTTCCTGATGTTTCCTTTCACGCAGATCACCTACTACGCGTTAGGGCACAACCAACAACGCAGTATTGTCTTGTTACGCTTTGTGATGCTCGATTGTTCGCTATTTATTGTGTTCCTCCGCTATTTCTTTCCTAGAGACCGAGACCGCCGGCGACCCCAGCTCGACCACGGAGTTGACGATCGCCTCCTTCTTGCCAGAGCAACCAGCAAGCCCCCCTTGATCACTAGAGATCGCTTATTCTCCTTTATACCGCTTGCATTAGAGTAGTGTAGCATGTTACCGCTTCCGCTGATCCTATTCTCGATGCATAGCCCCGACATTGTTGCTACATCTGCTGATACCTTACCGCAATCCTAAATGCTTAGTATAGGATGCTAGTTTATCATCATTGGCCCTACATTCTTGTCACCGCCTTGCTATATTATTGGGCCGTGATCACTGGAGGTGATCACGGTATATACTATACATATATACATACTACAGATGGTGACTAAAGTCGGGTCACTCGCTGAGTACCCGCAAGTGATCCCGATGTGGGGCCGAAGGATGTGGCTCCATCCCGAGAGGTGGGCCTGGGTTCCCGACGGCCCCGATTGTTACTTTGTGGCGGAGCGATAGGGCAGGTTGAGACCACCTAGGAGACAGTGGGCCGCCTCGTCGGCGCGTCATGGTTGCTTCATAATAACACGCTTAACGAGATCTTGGTATTTGATATGAGTCCGCCATTTGGTCTATACGCACTAACCATCTACGCGGGAGTAGTTATGGGTATCCCGTCGTTGTGGTATCAGCCAAAGCCTTCTTCGACGTCGGCCGATCGAGTGGCGCTACCGGATTGGAACGTAAGCCCGCACTTGTATTAAGGGGCTAGTTCTCGCTTCCGCGCGTCAAGAACGCAGTGTGTGCAAGGGTGATGGGCCCGCACTTCACGCCATAGGAGTTAGACCGCGCGGTCGACCTCTATTGTGCCTAGGTGGGCTGCGACGTGTTGATCTTTTCGAGGCCGGGCATGACCCAGAAAGTGTGTCCGCCAAATGGGATCGAGCGTGTTGGGTTATGTGGTGCACCCCGCAGGAAGTTTATCTATCCGAATAGCCGTGTCCCTCGTAAAAGGACGCACCAGAGTTGTACCTTGACCTTATGATAACTAGAACCGGATACTTAATAAAACACACCCTTCCAAGTGCGATACAACCCGTGATCGCTTCCACAGTGGCAACAAGGAGAGGATTCCTGTAGGATTATGCTATGCGATGCCACCGAGATGCTACTTGGAGATGCTACTTGAGGACTTCAATCTACTCTCTTCTACATGTCTGCAAGACGGGGCCGCTGTAGCGTAGTCTTCGATAGGACTAGCTATCCCCTCTTATTCTCGCATTCTCGCAGATTCACCCAATCGATTTGGCCTCCTTACACATATACCCATGCATATGTAGTGTAGTTCTTGCTTAGTAGTACTTTGATGAGTACTCACTGTTGCTTTCTCCCCTTTTCCCCTTTCCTTTCTTTTTTGGTTGTCGCAACCAGATGTCGGAGCCTGTGGAGTCGACGCCACCATCGACAAGAACTCCTACTACATCGGAGATGCCTATTACTACGCGGTGCCTCGGTGACGACGACTGTGAGTAGTTTAGGAGGATCCTGCAGGAGGCCCGCGCTTCTTTCGACCAGATCCCGCTTTGTGCTAGCCTTCTTAAGGCAAACTTGTTTAACTTATGTCCAGACTCAGATATTGTTGCTTCCACGACTCGCCTATGATCGAGCACTTGTATTCGAGCCCTCGAGGCCCCGGCTTGTATTATGATGCTTGTATGACTTATTTATGTTTTTAGAGTTGTGTTGTGATATCTTCCCGTGAGTCCCTGATCTTGATCATACACGTTTGCGTGCATGATTAGTGTACGATTGAATCGGGGGCGTCACAAATAGTACAACCCCAGTTCCTGCACCGATATCTCAACACCAATCACCTTTGGTATGGTGGACGACTTCTTCATTCATGGCATAACCGTCAGAGCCCAGCTATCTAGAGGAACAAACATACTTACGAGCTCACCTCCAAGGTCGTTGATAAGCTCATTCCTAGACTCGTTGTTCCAAGCACCTCGAGGCATTCCGTGGAAGGTAAGCTTTGTTAAAAACTCGAGCTCAGAGGGCACCGGCCCCATCCTGGGTGCCATCGATCAAACCTCACCATCGTGCCATCGCAGAACAAACGCCGGGAAAATTCGAACACACGACTGTAGTCGAAAGTTGTCCGGTACTTGACGAAGAAATCAGCCGGTGGTGGACATACTTCGACGAGCAAGTCACTTATTTGGATGCTATGCGCAATGCCAAGAGCTTTGACAAGGTCGTTCGGCGAGACGGGAGGCCGGTCGCCGTTGATGGTTACTGTCGGTGTCAAAACCGGCGGATCTCGGGTAGGGGGTCCCGAACTGTGCGTCTAGGCGGATGGTAACAGGAGACGAGGGACACGATGTTTTTACCTGTGTTCGCCCTCTCGATGGAGGTAAAACCCACGCCCCGCTTGATTAATATTGATGATACGGGTAGTACAAGAGTGGATCTACCACGAGATCAAGGAGGCTAAACCCTAGAAGCTAGCCTATGGTATGATTGTTGTAATGTATGTTGTCCCACGGACTAAAGCCCTCGGTTTATATAGACACCGGAGGAGGCTAGGGTTACATGTAGTCGGTTACAATGGTAGGAGATCTACATATCCAGATTGCCAAGCTTGCCTTCCACGCCAAGGAAAGTCCCATCCGGACACGGACGAGTCTTCAATCTTGTATCTTCGTAGTCTTGGAGTCCGCGGATAATGATAGTCCGTTGTCCGGACACCCCTAGTCCAGACTCCTCAAGAGTCTCTCGAACCAAGCTTCAATGACGATAAGTCCGCGCAAGATAATGTTCGGCATTGCAAGGCGGGTTCCTCCCTTGAATAATCCAGAGAAGATGATGAACACCAGGATAGTGTCCGCTCGCAAAATAAATTCCACATTCCACCGTAGAGAGAATAAAATGTACACTTAGTTCAATCTGCCGACGTATTATGCGGCGTGACATCACACCGCTACCAAGCCTTTGTTTGAATCGCTTTTTACTATACCACCTCAAGACGCTTAGCTAAGCGTTTCTTGGCACGCCTTGTCGAGCGTAGATCGTGTTCCCTTATTCCGGATTCTCATCAATACGGACGAGGGTAACCCAACCGCACTATTGATGGTGGCGCTTGGGAGATAAGCGAGTTTTACTAGGCCGGTGGGGGACGACAGCCATTCGCCTATATATAAGGGATAAGGATTTACCTTCTCACCCACGCCTTCTTCCTCCTTTGCTTACACATCTCGCAAGACTCAAGCTCCAACGCCTAAGCTCGCGCTCTCACCTCGACCTTCTCCGAATATGTCCGGAGGGGAGGCAAGTGGTTGGCCTCCACCGCTAAGGAGGAGCACATCACCAAGCCGCGAACGCCGGATACCTCTCCGCGATATCACAGATCGGCCGCCTGACGAGGGGCAGCTCGCCCCTACCCCCGGCCTCACGAGGGTCGCCTTCCTTCCCCACTTCCTCCGCGGACGGGCTTTCCGCCCATCCATTCGTCCGGGGCTCATGTTCTATTATGGCCTCGGATTTCCACGATCCGCGCCAACTTCATCCTCAACATCTCGGCGTTCATCGTCGTGTGTGAGGCCTTCCTCCGCATCCGCCCCACTTCGCTCAGGGCTCAAGACCTTCAACGCTGTCAAGGTTGTGAAGGGCACGCAAGCGAATGCGGAGGCGCCATGTTGGGTAAATTACCCAACGCCCTTTGGCTCAAGGGCCTTTGTGGACTCCGCCAAGGGATGGCAATCGGGTGGTTCTACATCACCGAGCCGCGAAGCCCACATGGCGGCAGCCCCGAAGTTTAGATCTGGCGCCCCACGCAGCTCACCTCCCGGAAAGAGAAGGGCTTGCCGTGGGGCGATCCAAGGAGGTGATCGACTCAACTTGCATCCGTAAGTGGTGAGCAATAATCTCGTGCTCGCCGACGTGGTCCAAGTCATGCTCATCCGCCGGATTCTCCCATGCCAAGAAAGGGCATTCAACTGTGGGAGTTCAATCCGAACAGCACCAGCGCTGAGCGGGCTCTTCGATACACATACGAAGGCACCGGAGGGTGTTGTTTAAGGGCTTAAAGTTCGCGATCCGCGACGGAAGATCATGGATTCAGCTCGCAGATCCAACCGACGAGGTAAGTGATTCAACCCCATTACGGGACACTTTATAGTAATTGAATTGATTAGAAGAGGGTTTCATCCCTTCCTTTCCTTTGACAGGAATGGATGGAGAAAGCCAGGCATCTTATCAGCCCGGCTCCCATGCCAGAAGATCCAGTGGACACCCGCTTAGCAGGGCTGCTGGTTCCGGCACCGCACGTGGTGCCGAGAAGAAGGCCAAGAAGGTGGCCGCGGGACTCAAAGAGTTCCTCAAGAATCAAGCTGCCCGACGACGACGCAAACTCCTCCCCAAGACGAGGAGGAGGAAGAGTACTCTCTCCGGGGGGGGAGAAGAAGAGGAAGGCTTCCCCAATAGGGGAGGCCGAAGGGTCCAAGAGGGGAGAGTTATCCTCGATAGTTTCGCCAACACCAGCGTTATGAGGATGAGTGGCCTCCAAGGGCCAAAGGTCCGCGAGATCGTAAGTGTCCGGATCCTTTGTACGCAATATTTTTTATGTCACGTAGTGTCCTTCTAACGCTGCATTCCGTCCCTAGTCCGGCCGATGACGATCTCCCCGACTCATCGAGCGGGTCGTTGGCCTCGTCGGATGTGAATTCACTTCCGGCTGCCTCTACCCCACGCGCCAACGAGGACGCCGAGGTGGGATCCCAGAGGGACCCATCAGAAGAGGCTCGGAGGCGCCGCCAGCAGCCTCGAACTTTGCGCCGACTCTACATCGAACCCGCAGTGGTTCCAGAGTCCGCAAGCGCCCTTCAAAGAAGGGCAAGATCGCGACACCGACGGCCTCCGGCCCAACCGAGGCGCCGGATAACTTGTCGGAGGCGCTTAAAGGCGCCCATTGAGGAAGAACACCACACTATCATGAGTGCGGTGATTCAAAAGGTTCATTTCGCCAAAAGCAGGCCGACTGAAGCTCGCAGCAGCCTTTTAACAAGCTTTGAGGTAAGAAGTTAAAATTATGTAATGTAATACCGATAGACAAGAGCCTCGATGCTTAGTTCGGTGTTCGGAAAGAAAAAGTCGGACTGAGGATCTAACAAGATATGCGCAGGGTTGCTAAAAATATGTCAATATGGGTTTGTAGGATGTGCTGCTGGCCTCTGCCGCATTAACGACGGAGGTCGATGTGCTGAAGCAAGATCTCGAGCGGTCCGAGCGAGAGCTCGGCCATGCGAAGAAGCAGCTCGAGGATAAAGAAGGTGAGTAACACCACTTTGAATAGGTACCTTACAGAAAAGGATTTGGGTTGCACTTAAGTTAACCAGGATAATATGTATCGCAGGGCCACTAACGAGGTGGCCGCCTCAAGGATGTTGCAGGTCCACGGCCGAACACAAGGCGGCCGCGAACGGGCAGAGCGAGAAAAGCAGGAGGCACAGTGGCGGAAGTTCGGCAAGAGCTCCGTGCTCTCATGGAAAAGCATGAGAGTTTGGAGCGTGACTCAGACTCGAGAGTCCGAGCTTGCCTCGCCTCGAAAGTGCCAAGTCCGCCAAGGCCGAGGCCCATAAGGCCCTTCAGAGGTTGAAGATATAAAGAAAATAGCAGCGGTAAGGCATTTTTCATGCAAAGCAAGCATGTTAATGTAAAATACCTAACACTTACTCGCATTCGAGCTCTCCTGTATGCTTGCAGATCTGCCGCCAGAGGCGTCCGATGCCGCCAGATTCTATCGTGGGCGAGGAGGGAGCTCGACGAAAAAGTCTTCGTCTCAAGATGTCGAGGCCGGACACCCGTGCTTCAAGCCACCAACCAAGCAGCTGGTTGAACTCCACAAGGTAGCCGAGGAGGCCATGAAGGGCCTTATAGTCCGGTTCAGGGCTCGGACAAGCCATGCCTGGGAGCTACTTTGGCCTCGGCGGCGGCTGGTGGATGCATGCCCTCGGTGGATGTCATCAAGCGCCCACCAGATTGAAGGTGCTCGCTGGCTCTTGCCCGCATTAAAGGTGCAATGGGGCAGGTTGATGCGAGAAGCTTCACGGACCCACCGCCACGGTAAGGAGTATCGCACGCCGAGATGTATTATAAAACTGTCCTGAAGGGAGCCCGCAATATTGCGGATGAGTGCCCCCGAAATGTAATCTTTGAATGAATTTGCTGTGTATTATCCTACACGCTGAAACTTTGTTCATGTACGTGTTAAGCAACGCTTGTTTGATTTAAAATATTACCTTCTGTGCGGCCGTTTATAAAATCTGAGAGATGGCAAGTCGTTATTTCAAATTTCAAGCCACGAAAGTTTGGGGTGTTCGGGATAAACTTGAGCACTCTTGTTCCCATTGTTGGGTCCATCGAGGGAGGCACTCAACACAACGAACAAGGCAACCGGACTTATAATGCTTGAAAACTCTCACTTAGCCATAGAATTCTATAATTTTCAATTTCGGCGAAGCCCTTGGTATTCGGAAGACCGAATCCGAGGCGCTATCCACGCCTTCATCGGACATTGTCCGAACTTCGTCAAGCGGCGTGAGTCTTTATGACCCAAAAACCTCTCTAACAATGACCAGCCTCTCGCCTTATCATGCCGCCAGTTTTAGCTTTCTCCACTAAGGCGCCGCCTGCTCAACCGGGCGCAATCGCAGTGGTTCTCCCAGTGCCACCTTAGCCGACGGAACGGAACGAAGGCACCAAAAGTGGAGCTGGGCAAACCCAACTATTGACCCAAGACATGATTCGAGCCGATTCATATAATGCTATAAGTTCGGGTGCCGACTTGTGAAAGTGTTCGACTTATCACACTGATAGAGTGGGGAGCATAAGCTCCCGGTGTATTGGGCCGTACCAAAATATACGAGTGCAAGATGTCATATAATGAGCATATATATAAAAGGTAATGCAATTGCGATAAAAAAGGTGCTACATTATTTATGAAAGAAAGTCTGCTAGTGGAGCGGACTGATACAAATAGTGTGGTAAGCAAGGGATTTGGACTAAGTAAACGTGTCCCCCTTCAGGGATGAGCTGAGGACTTGGTGTATATAATCGAATTTAATGCTCATAATTGAGACCACCTGAGTGTTCGTCGCGACCTTCTTTAGTCCCTCGATCACAGATCATGAGTTCGGCAGTTCGCCACGGACAGGCTTCGTTAATGTAATCCTGTGTACATAAGAGAAGAAAAATATTAATAAAAAAGGGGGCACACTTGCAGCCCCGGTGTGGTCGAACCGCACTGGGTCCGCTGCGATCGTGCCCCTCCCCTGTGCCCATGGTATCTCGAAGCGTAATGATGTACGCGAGTGTTATTCTTGCGATCATGCTGGCGAGGGTTAGCCGATTGTTACGCGTGCTCTAATCGCGCCAGGTGGTCGCGGTTGGTATTGCTCCGGGCGCGCTTTGCTGTATACGGCCTTTTAACGGTCGGACTCGAGAATTGCCTTAGAAGGCTGCTCTGTACTTCTGCCGCGAGAGCCGCTCTATGTTCCTCCATTCGGAGGGAGCGTTTCGTATTCCCATTGACCGTGATGACTCCACGAGGGCCCGACATCTTGAGCTTTAGGTATGCATAGTGCGGCACCGCGTTGAATTTTGCAAACGCGGTTCGTCCGAGTAGAGCGTGATAGCCGCTGAGAAACGGGACTATGTCGAAGATTAACTCTTCACTCCGGAAATTATCCGGGATCCAAGACCAGTTCCAGCAGGATCGAGCTCGCATAGTTGGCTTCCACTCGGTATGACACCTTTAAAGGTTGTCTTTGTAGGTTTAATCCTTGATGGGTCTATGCCCATTTTGCGACCGTATCCCGATAAAGCAGGTTCAAAAGCCGCCGCCGCCCATCAGACTCTCGTGAGGTGGAACCCATCGACGATTGGGTCTAAAACCACGCGCGAATCCGCCATGGCGTATGTTAGTCGGATGGTCTCTTCGATCGAAAGTGATCGGACAAGAGGACCATGGGTTGAACTTTGGGGCGATCGCTCCATCGCATAGACGCCCCTTAGTGCACGCTTTCTCTCCTCTTGGGTATGTGGGTCGCAGATATCATATTCACCGTCCGCACTTGTGGGGAAAACCCTTCGCCCTCTCGTTATTCGGGCGGTCGGGTCTCTTCCTCGCCATCGCTGTTTAGCCCTTGTCATTGTTTTCGCAATTAACTTGTCGGGCTCGCTTGAACACCCAGCAGTCTCTATTAGTGTGGTTAGCTGGCTTTTTAGAGGTGCCATGTATCCGCATAAGCGGTCGAGTATTCGGTCCAGATTGGACGGACCTGAGTGGTTCTTTTGAATGGCTTCTTCCACGACCGGTTTAGAGCCTCGAATCCGCGCCGATCGCCAGATCCTCCTTATCGCCGCCAAGCACGCGGCGCTTTGTTTTTGTTTCGACGTGACTGCCGTTGTTGTCCTTAGTATCCGGACCGTCGAATTTTTACGAGATTGTTGCCGCGGCTAGCTACTTGTCCTCTCCCGCACAAAAGCGGTCATTAGTGATGTGAGGGCTGCCATGGATTTCGCTTTCCCGCCCCTGTGCCGGGCTAGCCATTCATCCCGGATGTTATGTTTAAAGGCTGCAAGGGCCTCTGCATCCGGACAATCGATGATTTGATTTTTCTTCGTCAAGAACCGTGTCCGTAATTGTCCGCCGATTCGTCGGCTGCTGAATGATGAGGCTTAGGTCATCGGCGTCCGTGGTCGCACATATGTGCCTTGGAAGTTATGAAGGAATGCAGCCTGTGTCTTCCCAACACCCAATTGACTCAAGGGCAAGCTGTTAAGCCAATGCCGAGCTGGTCCTTAAGCTTGAGGGAGGTACTTGATGGCGTGGAGATCGCCACCAAGGGCCATATGGATGTGGAGAAGATAGTCTTCGATCCAAACCGCTGGGTCTGTTGTGCCATCGAAGATTCGATGTTTACGGGTTTAAACCTTCGGGATCTCATGATCCATTACTCACGCTGAAGCATAGCGGTGTGCGCGCCTCAGATGAGCAATATCGCGACGCAGCTCGAGAGAGGATTGTCTCGCTGTGTTCGCCCAGCCAGAGTTATTGTATTCTCGCGCGACAAGATTCGTCAGTGGGTCGAGGGCCTATGTGATCCGTGAGATGGACCTGGTTGCCTTGCTTTGTCCTCCAATATTTCTCGCAAGTCCAGCTGCTCCTCTTGGCTTCAGACTTTTGGAGCGATGCCGGGTATGGTCTTGGCCGGAGCTCGATGCCTTCCGTCACGCACCACGGGTGGTCGGTCACCATATCGCATACCGGTGATGGAGGTATGTATGCTTCCTCCTCTAATCGGGGAGCAGCTTGCGCCTTGGGTAACTTTTGAAGGACGCTCGAGTTTATACTCTTCGCCGCAAGGACCTCGGTCCATCGATCGCCGCAGGTCCCGATCAGTTTGAAGTTGCTGCTTTTTCTTTAGGCTGTTTGTCGTGGCGATAAGCCCGCGCTTGAAGCGCTCTTGTTCGATGGGATCTCGGCACGATTTAATTCGCCATCGCTGAGGCTTGCTTGCTGGAGGGAGGCATATAGTTATGATCCTCAACCTTCTTCGCCGCCTCGTGAGGGCTTGCTTCTTCGATCCTCCCGCGCCGAGTCTTGCCGAGAGGGGATTGTCTTCGCACTCTCGAGTATTATTATCTCCCGTGCCGAATCTCCATTCTTGCTGTGGCGAGATTTAGAGCGCGCGCCGACGCCGGCGCTTGGGCTGCTTCTTTAAAGAGTCTCGCCTCCGCTGCTTTTCTTCGCCGTCCCCATCTTTTGGGGTGTCCACCATGTATATGTTGTGTGACGAGGTGGTCTTCCAAAGGCCTCAGAGGCGCTGGTTCTTTCGCCTCCCGCATCGCCGCCCATAGCGCCGATGTCTTCGGAGTCGTAGTCTAACATGTCGGTTAGATCGCCGATGCTGGCTACAAAGTGGGTGGTGGTGGGTTCTGAATTTCTTCGTCGTCTGCATTTCAACCATCCCGCCATAGTTCGCCAGTCTCTCCGTATAACGAGATGATTTAGTGAATTCAAGATATCGCCAAAGGCGAGCATTGGAAGATGTCCGCGCGGTGAATTTATAACCGCGCCTAATCCGGATCGATTGGTAGGGCGCTGGAGGTTCGGAGTCCGCAAGGAGTCCGCGCCGGAATCATGAGTTTCGCAGGGACAAGATTAGTGTTCGCCCATCGCTGTGGATGTTGAAGCCCCTGTGGCGCGCTTCATCCACCGCCTCGATCCGGGCGATCGGCCCGCTAATGGTCAAGCGATCCGCAGGCGCCACCAAGGCACTCGCTCGCGGCGTAGCTAGATCATGCCCGCCGGCACAAGGCGGCGCGCTTGGCGGGCTCGAGTCCGCCGAAGATCAAGTCTCCACACGACATCGGCCGTGAAGTTTAAGCTTCCAAATCCGACCGACGGCCAGGGGCGAAGCTGATTCGCTTCCAGATGGCCAAGTGAATTGCCCGCAGCAAAGCCGCCGAATACGAAGATCCGTCCGGGAGAAAAGTCTCACCCGACAGCGTTGTTGGTTGAAGATGCCATCGCTTATCGGTGACGCATACGTAGGAACTCTCAATGAAAGCACCAATGTCGGTGTCAAACCGCGGATCTCGGTAGGGGGTCCCAAAGCGTGCGTCTAGGCGGATGGTAACAGGAGACGAGGGACACGATGTTTTACCTGTGTTCGGCCCTCTCGATGGAGGTAAAACCCCACGCCCCGCTTGATTAATATTGATGATATGGGTAGTAAAAGAGTGGATCTACCACGAGATCAAGGAGGCTAAACCCTAGAAGCTAGCCTATGGTATGATTGTTGTAATGTATGTTGTCCTACAGACTAAAGCCCTCCGGTTTATATAGACACCGGAGGAGGCTAGGGTTACACAGTAGTCGGTTACAATGGTAGGAGATCTACATATCCGTATTGCCAAGCTTGCCTTCCACGCCAAGGAAAGTCCCATCCGGACACGGGACGGAGTCTTCAATCTTGTATCTTCGTAGTCTTGGAGTCCGGCAGATAATGATAGTCCGGCAGTCCGGACACTCCCTAGTCCAGGACTCCCTCAGTTACCGTCAGCACTTTGCCGGCAAACTGGTCATCAAGTGCCGCAATCCACTGTTGAGCGACAGCACACAACGATTGAAGGCAGGACGGACCTCAGGATCTCCGGCTCGGAGATCCGCGTTGATCGACGACATGATTGTGCGCTTGAGTACAGGGAGTACAGGAGGGGGATTTGGGGGAACTGGAGTAGGAATCGAGATTCTAGAGGTGGGGGAGGGGCGGGAGATTGGGGATGAAAAGGTAGCATGAATTTCGAACACGCGCCAATATGCTCTCGGCGAGCAAGTGCACGAAAACACCAGTGGCGCCCACATGTTGGCCTAAGAGTCCTTATTCTTTCTTTTTTGGAGAGCCCGACCTTTTGTAGGATCTTTTGAGAGCCCGGCCTGAGAGTCATAATTGACCTGTTTGGCATTGCGTTAATACTCGGCCCATATTCAACGACACCTCACTGGCCCAAACAAGTGTACATCATCAAAAAGACACTAAACTCAAATTATAACTTGAAAAAGGAGATATACTCTGAACACTGGAGAATGGTGATGCCCTCATTTAGCCCACCAACAGTTCGAGACAATAAACAATTCGAAACAACGATATATATAACATTCAAACACTGACTAGTGACTACTACTAACATAAACAGCAAGACATGATAGTTCATAAGAAGTCTTGCTACACCACCAAAATGCACCCATCTGCAGCGCTCAGACTCTCGTGATCCAGATGAGAATGACATTCTAAATAGAGACAACTATTACATAGTAAGATTGACATAGACAAGGATGACCAAATGACAAGCAATAGGCATAACAAAAGAGAGAACTACCCATCCAGAACAAGCAGCAAAGACAACAAGTCATTCAAAGAGGGATGATCCAACACCATCACAATTTGCAGCCCCGCTTCAATGACCAAAGGATCCGAGACACCAGACTCCAACCTTCGATGTAATCGCCTAATTACCTATCAACTCAAGGCTTGAACCACATCATCGCTCGTCAGATTTGAGACATACAAGGATCAAAGTTAATCCAGATGCCTTTTTCATTCTCACCTTCTTTTGGTTGCAGGCTGTATCGTTGACAATCAGGGGAGTTTGCTCCCGAACTCCTAGGGCTCGCCATGTAGACACAGTTTTCCATAGCAAACATAGCCTCTCTGCTATCAAGGTCCTTGCCAACGGTGATCTCCTGGTTAATGGGATAATTGAGTCCGAGAAAAAGAGAGTGTGAGCCAAGGCTGTTTACCCGCCTCCAACTCAAAAATCCTAAAGGCCCCAACAAGCTGGTATCTTGCTCATAGACGTAACAGCCACTGTCTGGATACTCACGTATTTCACGGTGCTTGTATCACTACAAGAAATATGTCAACTTGTGACCACCACTATTGGTCACTGAAAGGTCACAAATTTCCATTTACGACCTTTTGGTGACCAAAAAATGAAGGTCAAAAGTCTGGTCATAAACCGACTATAGCGACCTTTCTTTTGAATGGTCAAAGACGTTACTTACCAAAATATTCCTATTGTGGCTTTTGGTCACTAGCAGCCTCCCTGTGCCACGAGGCATCCAGCGTGGCAAGTCGATGTGGCACAAGATTCAGCCCGGTCCAATTCAAGGTTTATATGGGCCGAGCCCATTAATTCAGCCTTTCTATATATATTTTACGTGTCAATTTTTGGTCGATTTTGGGCCTAGCCCAACATTATAGCCTTTTATCTTTGGGCCGTAGCTTTTGTTTCTCTTTTTTAATGCATGCCAATTGACAAATTTCGTAAGTGGGTCCCAAATGTGACGCTCTAGTTTGTGGGACTCATCAGAAGGTCATGTTCTTTCATATTTCAATATGCAAATACAAAAAATGTACACAATATTTCAAATAAATAGGAAGCAATCTGCTACATCATATAACATACATAAAAATGTGATCAGCACCAAGTTTACAATTAGATAACACATACGCACCAAGTGTATCATCCCAAGTCTATCACATGAGACCTACAAGTTCTCGCTACATCATATAACACACAAATAGGATCAGCCCCGTAACTAGCACACATACAAGTTCTCGCCACAAGGAGTTCAAGCATTCTTAACTAGCTCAATGAGGTAAAACTATGCTTCATCCAACTTCTTTGTCCTAAATGAAATGCCAAAGATCTCGCACATTGTAGAAAAAATGTTTAGGGACAAAATAAAAGTAAATCGAATACAAAGTATCAAAAAACCAAAGTATTAAAAACTGCAATAATTTACTCAGAGTTGGGTGTACACAATACCATGGTTTTAATATAAAATACAGAGCAAGTGTTTGGCTACAACATAGAATGTCAGAAAATTTGTCGACTAGCCCTTAGCGATGTGATCTAGCTAGCCGATGTGGCAGCCAATGCAAACACGAGCTAGCCAGCTTGTGTCCTGCTTCTGTTATGTTAATCTAGCTAAGTAGGTTGGCTAGCCCTTGCCATTCAGTCCATATTAACCAAGCATACATAGACAAAGCAGATTTTGGCATGCTAGAATTCTTACGGCAAACAAGATTGTTTGTCCAAAGAAATTATTCGTTAGGAACATCTCAGTATACAAGAAACGGGATAATGATTCATTATCCATATGAGGGTGACCTCGTGGTGCGATCTATTGACGAGGGTCTAGCTTATCGCTGCTACTCCACATATTAAATTTTACTTAATAGAGCAAGATGGAGTAACCCAAAAATTAACAAGGAAAGCAAATGTATCAAGAAATGGCAGTTCACTTAGATATTTTAAGTTAAAATACTCCCGTGAGTAAACAACAATGACACGGACAGAGTAAAGGATGGATGTTGTAAATTAATCAAGTAATTCTTTTTTGTTCTCATATTTTTCACCCTCTCGACATCGCTTAGACCACTTACAAGATGACAAAGTTAATTTTGCATAACACCTATGGATTCTTATCTTCTTCAAGAAGGGGGCACAATTACGCCTAATTAAGCACGATGAAAGGGACCATCCAATTAAATTCCATTCTTATCTTCTTCAAGAAGGACAAAGTAACATCCCAAAGATATCTCAAGTTGATGAATTATTCTAGCAATAACCAACTTAGAAACATCCTCGTTGTTCCATTTAATCTTACTACAAGATAGTAGAAGAATCACTCTTGGTGAATCAAATCATAACAAATCGAGCAATAGATACAGGAGGCGATCGTGCCCTGGCCATTTTCATTTCAAGAATTTAGAAAGAGGGCGATGGGGAATGTAACCTTGAGGCCCTGTTATGGGGTTGTGTCTCGATGAAGGTTTGCCCTTTGGGGTGGCAGCTCTAGCTCCACCAGATGCAAAGAAGAAGACTCCAATCGGCACGGCGGCGGCGGCAACACCAATGTTCACCGTGTGACATTTCGATCATCATTGCAGAATTTTATTTATTTATTTAAGACACAAGTAGCAAAGATCATGTTCACCTTCAGATATATTTCAATAGCCTACCGCTATTGTCATATATGTTAAATATGCAAGAGCTAAAAACGACGCTTATGTACATCCAATGCAAACAGACTTATAAAGAAGAATATTTGGTCTATTTATTGATTTTACCAACAGGGTAAGTTGTGTTCTCTTCAATTTACTCGATTTAATCTAACATATGAATGCTCTTCTCAGACCGCTTCCTAATAGAAAGAATCATAGAACGGTCTATACTGGCGCTCATTGATGGAGAGTTGTAGACATGAAATGTGACCTGACTTTACATGGGAGAAGGTCATGTTTCCGCAAACACTCCAAAGAATAAAGAATCCAGGCCTTCTTCTCCCGCCGTTGTTTTTCTCCGGCTTGCTCCTTCTTCTCCGGGCGTGCTTCTTCTTCTCCTACAACAAAGAAGAAAAAGAAAGTTAATGACAATGAGAGTTTGACAACAGCAGCAGGTCAATAACAATAGCATGGCACGGTCAACACTAAGCACCGCTTGAAATCAACACAACAAGTGACTATAACTATAGTTGTAGGCAATCGTAACTATTTCTATTGAACTTCAATCATAGCTGCGATAAACTGAACTACAATATTTATTTACAAGCGTAAATAATCTAGAACCAGAGGAGGTTCCTCACAAGCAACAGGATGCACTAATCCTACTGTAATCGCGGAAACATTTAACCATTTAACCATTTAATCCAATCCCATCCAAAGCCGTGGGAAGATTCTTGCAACTAACTTGTGGATCAAGAGTGCAAAGCAAGCAAACAGCTAAGATTCCCAACATGCACAACTAGACAGAAAAAAAACTAGCATCATCCTCGCATCACTGCTAGCACAAAGAAGCAAGCTATAAAAGGCCTTGCATTTGATGAGCAACACACCTAATAAAACATTATTTGTCTAAGACACACAAGGTAATACAGAGATTATATGGTGGGTAGATGATTATGAGGAGCTGCTACCAAATGTAGGTTGTGTGCACTACATGCCACCGCTCGATGCCTTGATTACGGAATACTGACATCAGATCCAACAAAAGCGCTCACTGCTTGAGCTTTACGCCCGACAGACTGAACGCATAAAGATGCTCAATGTAATTCCTTGACCGACCGACTTGATCGAACAAACATCCATGCATGTATCACTTGAGCTAGCATGCACCAACCAAAGGTGTAACTAACCAACTACTCCAGCTAATTAACTTCAAGCATGAATAATTAACAATTAAACAAGATGTAAACTAGCATAATGATCTATAAACAAAATGGGAAGTAAGCAGACGTGACCTGGAGGTCGTTGGAGAGCTCGGGCGTGACCTGGAGGTACTTGGTCTTGTCCTTGAGCCCGGCCATGGCCACCTTCTTTCCCAAACACGGACACATACACCTTGCACACCTACAGACACAAACCGGAGTAGAGAAAAGGAACTCAGCATCCCAGATTGCAGCGCAGCCGCATCGTTTCGAGGGAGAGTCCGGGCGTGACCTGGAGGTCGTTGGAGAGCTCGACGTCGGCGACGGTGGTGGGGGAGGAGAGGTAGCGGTCGGCGCCAAGGGCGGCCTCGGGGAGGACGCCGCGTTGCATGATGGGGTCATGGTCAAGATGTCCGCCCGCTCCCGGTGGATCTGCCGCCACCATTCGCACCGTCGCTCCTTGGCTATGCACCGCACCACGCGCAGCCGCCAGACGGAGACGGGCGCTGACGGCGAGGGCCCGTGGCGTGGCGGGGACACCAAAGCAGCCGCCACGGGAACATCCTCGCTGGCTTCATGGTGGTGGGGATTTTATGCGGTGGTGGCTGCCGGCCGTCATTGTGGGGAGGGAAGGGAGGGGAGAGGAGGAGGGCGTGGGGAACGGCGACGAAGCTCACGGAGGGAGATGGTAGCGGCGACGCGAGACACGAGGAAACGGGGATCTGGATGGTGGAAGGAAGGATGGCACTGGGGCGATGAAGATGTCGATGGCGGCAGGGATGGGGTGGCCGGCGGTGGGTTTGGGATGGCAGAGAGAGGGAGGTCTGGGTCGGGGAGAGGGGGATCTGGGAGGAGGTGGCGGCGGCGAGGATCTGAGGGAGGAGGAGTGCGGCGGCTGCGAGGAGAGGAGGGGTGCGATGGGGGGGTCGATGGGATCTGACCTAGGGTTTGGGCTGCGGGTGGGCGGCTGTGATGGATGGATGTGGGATGAGAGATGGATGGATGGATGGATGGGCGCCATGTCATCAATCCGTGGGAAGAGTCGTGATTGGTTCGAAAAACAAGTGATTTAAAAAAAATGTCTAAGTACTAAAAATAGAGGGGTTTTGTGAAGTAGCTATCAAAAATATTTTGCAAAATGGCACCACACAAATTTTCACTAGATTTAGACCACATTTTATGGATAAGGACCAATTTCTATGCATTTCGATCTTTCTAGCTATTTTAATCATTTTCCGAAAGTGCCCACAATGACTTTTTTTTTGAAGGACCTACCAAATAATTGTTGCAAAATTGGACCAAATCATTTTTCTACAATACTAGGCCATATTTAATGCACAAATGACCAAATGGTTGGGTGTCAAAAGTTTTGATCCACCTCTCGTGAAAAAGACAAATTGCCGCCAATTCAGTTGGAAGCGGGTCAAATTTGAACTGCAGCTGCCTCATAGTTTGGTATTTATTTTTTTCAAAAATCATTTCTAGGTACATAAGTATCTATTTAATCATAGAAACGCCAAAAAAAATTCCAAGATTCAACCACTAGCTAGGAACGGTCATTCCCGCCGTTTTGACCGCATTTTGAAATGGGCATAAAAAATTCAAAACAAATCAAAAAATTGGAAAACCTTCGCATTGTGTCATTATTTGTGGACAAGTTTCCAGGAAAAATAACAAACTTGTAATACGGCAATTATTTTAAAAAAGTGTTCTCAGATGGCTTTCGAGCCAAATGATCAATCTTATGGCCACATTCATGGCATAGTTTGTTCAAATGATCTCATATTGTGCACAAGTGTGCATATTAGAATGGCAAACAATGTTGCCTAAGGAAGTTTTCATTTTCTTTGGACGAAAAAACCATTTTTCATTTTTCGAGTGCCCGAAAGGAGGTTTTTTTGTGAAGGAACTACCAAATAATTATTGCAAAATTGGACCAAATCATTTTTATAAAACACCAGGCCATATATAATGCACAATTGACAAAATGGTTGGGTGAAAAAGTTTTGATCCACCTCGATGAAAAAGACAAATTGTCGCCGATTCACCGAAACGGGTCAAATTTGAACTGTAGCTGCCTCATAGTTTGCTCTTTATTTTTTCCAAAAATCATTTATAGTTACATAAGGATCTATTTAATCATAGAAACACCAAAAAATTCCAAGATTCAACCACTAGCTAGGAACGGTCAAGCCCGCCGTTTTGACCGCATTTTGAAACGGGCATAAAAAATTCAAAAAAAATCAAAAAATTGGAAAACCTTCGCATTGTGTCATTATATGTGACCAAGTTTCCAGGAAAAATAATAAACTTGTAATACGGTAATTATTTTAAAAAAGTGTTCTCGGAAAGGAGGTATCAAGTGTGAAGATTCATGGCATTCAAGCCAAATGATCAATCTTATGGCCACATTCATGGCATAGTTTGTTCAAATGATCGCATATTGTGCACAAGGGTGCATATTGGAATAGCAAACAATGTTGCCTAAGGAAGTTTTCATTTTCGTTGGACGAAAAAACCATTTTCCATTTTTCGAGTGCCCGAAAGGAGGTTTTTTTGTGAAGGAACTACCAAATAATTGTTGCAAAATTGAACCAAATCATTTTTATAAAATACTAGGCCATATTTAATGCACAATTGACAAAATGGTCTGGTGTAAAAATTTTTGATCCACCTCTCGTGAAAAAGACAAATTTCGCCGATTCGCTTGGAAGCGGTCAAATTTGAACTGCAATTGCCTCATAGTTTGCTATTTATTTTTTCCAAAAATCATTTCTAGTTACATAAGGACCTATTTAATCATAAATACATGGTTTGGTGGCGATACATCGAGGTTTGGGCGGTGGCCGAGGGCCCCAACTCTAGAGCGCCAGAACTCAAGATGCCCGCCAAGGTGGTCATCAGCGTGACCGTGGCGTTGCCATGTGTTCTGGGCGGCCTAGGCATGTCTAGTGGGTTGGGCACTCCCCAGGTTGGTGCTAGGAAGAAAATTACAACATAAGATTCTCACGTGGAGACCAATCGATGCTCAAACATGAATTAGCAGCCAAGTGTTTGATTAGCGGTACGGGAAATGTACATGGCTAATGGGCGTGAGTTTTGGCTGAGGATGATCAGTTACTAAGAAGACCGTTTTCACAAATTTTCAGCTCAAAAGGAGGAGGCTAGGTGGTACTTGCTTTGCAAACCACCACACTGGACATAAATACGAATGTTGAAGCTCGTCTCAAAATAATGAATGGATTGAGCTGGCATTTGGTGGAGGATGGTTATTTGGGCATAGGAAAGCAGTGTAGAAAATGGATACTATTTGGACATGCCAAAGTGGTACTTCCTTCACAAACTGTTACTTCGAATGTAATAGGAAAATGAATATTTTTGAATTATTTTTGAACTAGGCAAGGAAGGTTTTTACATATTTGACGTAAGATATGACCCAAAGAATTTA
Organism: Aegilops speltoides; assembly: GCA_021437245.1. Taxonomy (NCBI): domain Eukaryota; kingdom Viridiplantae; phylum Streptophyta; class Magnoliopsida; order Poales; family Poaceae; genus Aegilops; species Aegilops speltoides. Next base: position 440,369,711 of record CM038142.1, read on the forward strand.
TGAGATTTTTTGGGAATTTTGGGAATGATAGAAATATAGGTTGCTTCACAACCTAGGGCAAAACTCGCCACATGGACATGACACATAGGCAAAACTGATGAGGTGGCGCCTAGTCATAGCAACCCACCACAATTTACAAGGCTATGACCATCTATATTGGTCGTTAACAACTAGAAATAAGGCAGTGGACTAGCGCTATTAGCTTTATGACCATTTCATGTAAGGAAATTATGACCTTTCTGACCAAAATGGTCGCAATGGTTTAGGGTTTGGAGCCCCTCGAACAGCTTTTGACCAATTGGTCTCAAATGGTCATAAATCTATGACCAATTCTTCCAGGGTCACTGACAGAAGGTCATAAGTTGACATATTTCTTGTAGTGTATACAGTGGGGTTTTTGCAATATAACTTTTCTGGCTCATGTGTCCGAATGATCATCAGTCTTTTGCCGTCGTCTGATCGAGCGAGGAACCAGTTGTGCTTCCCTGCTTTTGGCAAAGGTGGTGTGATTCCAAAGGGCAAGAATCAGAGGGACACCGTGATCATATCAAAAAAGACAGGCATTGTTAATGTAAGATCAGCGTTGTTCAGAGTATGAGTAGGATAATGCAAGAAACATCATTGATATGTCCCTATTGGATTTGGGAGGAAAATGCAGGGAAATGTATACTAGGTTAGAAAATATGGAAGTGCCATGCATGGTTATACTCATGTTATCTCGCAATCGAATCATCGCAGGAAACTACCATGTCATGCATGTTATGTAATCATGTTCTGTCCTCACAAACAAATTCTTCAAGGTAACTAACAGACCATGCATTGTTATATACTCGTGTTCTGTGGACAAAATTTTTGTGAGGATATTATTCTAGCCATTGATTCCTGAAGGGTGAATATAGGTATGTACACATGGTAAGCATTACAGGATTTCACTACTTCCAAATATAGAGTTCTTCATATGCACATTTACTTCCCTAATGTATGGTTAGATGAAACCAACAGTGTGGTGCATGTTTCTACATCATGAAAATGAGGAAACTAACATGGCCATTGATACACACTCATATTTAGTAGTAGTATATAGATTACTGTAAAATAAGGAGAATATCCATATATTCCTAACCGTTTGATTATTCAGGGGTACAAATTGGCTGTAATGACATGGTCACAATCGCATGAATTAACTCATTCCAAATATATCTGATTTATGGCGTCTCTAATACATTGCCATAGTTCTACTCAAATTCTGCTCAAACAGGATATGCCAATCATCACAAAAGTTCAAACAGTGTCATGGCGTCATCATTAACATCAGATGGAAACAACTTACACGCGCCATCCCAGCAATACGTGGTGCCATCTGGTTTGTCGATCATGTAGATGATGCCATTGTGTTCAATAGCATCACAGAAGTGTGTATCAGCTTTGACGATGATCCGCTGCAGGCTGAGTTGTCTCCAGCTAAAGAAGGCACCAGCATAAAGATAGGCGAGTTCGCAGTCGAACAAGGCAATTAGCTTGAAGTCTGCGTAATTCGCATGTCATATGGGCACTTGGCAGATTACTATCTTCTGCAAAACAAGGTCCGTCCAACTGACGTGGTAATCTAGATGACTTGGACCGCGACGGTAAAACTCTATATAATCCAACGGAGGAAGGATAATCTCATGGGAGGTCTGGAAGTTCACGAGCACCAACTTTTTCCCGTCTTCTCTGACGGTAGCCATCCAGTGGGAGTTCATGCCGACACAGTACATACCTTCCAAGAAGTTCTGGGCGATGGTGATTGGATCAAAGTCGAGGGAAATGATGTACGATGACCCACTACATACCTGCAAAGAAGTTTTGGCTAATGGAGATCGGATTCAAGTCGAGGGGCATCATGTACGCCTTCGTGTCATGGTGAGCAAATCTCGCAAGACCAGATAGCAGCAAGCAGGGTGTCTTGAAAATCTTAGGCCTCGCTTTGACGATGGCCATGTGCATGTCCCTCGAGCATGCAGCCAGCCGCAGGCGCTCAACATATCCATACACGAACAACAGAGGTCGAGGATCTCGCTAGGGAGATTGCTCCCATCTCGGCTCATATGGATGTTGCGCCGTTTGCGTTCGGCCATGGCGGAGTTTGGAAGGTGGGGTTTTTGGGGCTTGATTTATGGGGGAGAAGGCTGCCGGTGCTAGAGCAGCTAGCGAGGGAATAGTGGTACTAGGGGAGGCGAGTGAGGCAACCGTACGCGGGGGCACAGTGAGATGGAGATGGAGATGGAGTGGTGTTAGGGGAGAGGGAGACGAGGTGAGGCATGCTAATATGCTAGACAGCAGCAGTGACAGACTTCACAGTGCACAAGGTGAGGCTGACTTTGGTAACCCAAACACGCCGCCTGGACTAGTGTCAGGTGTAGGGTGTTGTCACTTCACGGTGAGGACCGGATGAATAGTATTTTGACCATCAAGTGTACCACAGTTGTACTACTACTACTACTAGTAGTAGGACCATGAGTACTCTAGTACTATATAGCGGAAATAGGTCTCCCATGCTAGCATGCCTCTGCGTTCACTTCATCCTCCAGGTATCATCCATATTGCTAGCAGAACCAAATTCTCGTGCATGCGGAAGCGCGAAGATGGGCCTTTTCTTTTTTGAGGATAACTGTGTATTCCTTAACCAGAGAATGTTGTGTCTCCCAAGCACGCGCCAATATCCATCTGAACCAGCTATGACACATTTTTTTTATCTGTTTGCATAGGTCCCACCTATCAGGAAAGGTGTAGAAATAAAAAGGAATCATAAAATGTCTCGCCACGGTGATTCAAAAGAGTGACCTCAACTTGCCAGTGGCACATGTAGCGCTAGAAGGATGGGCGCGTACACGAACAGGTACGACTCCTTAGTCTACCCTCATAGCCTTTTCGTTTAGTCTACCTAGCCGTCTAATCAACTGCCTGCACGCCACTTCTCCCATTTACTTCTCCATCGGGAACCGATTTTCCTTGGCTTCTTCACCTCTCCTTCATCTTCATTTGCATCCAAACCCCACTGCATTCACATTGTTTTAACCTCTTCACATACTCCTGGAGTAATTCCGAAGACCCTTTAAATAATCATCTACTTCAGTTAGACTAGCCATATAATCCTAATTCTCCAAACCAAAGCCCTCCGTTCCATCGGTTCCAAATGGCGAAAGAGATCCAGATGCAGGTTTTTAGCATCCAACATGTCCTCGTTGAAGGCTCGTTGAGCATAGTTTCCACCGTCACCGACCACCCAAGGGTTGTTCGTAAGTGGATCAACAATGTATCCATCTCCCTCGAAAAGGTAGAGCTGATGGTCATCGGTCTCAACGCAGAGTACACGGAGCGTGCCACTCGGAAGATCCGACGCGCTGCCGTCCTTTAGCTGTGCCTCAAAGATGATGTTTTGGTGTACCACATCATACACACGCCCTCGATACTAGGTGAGATTCATGATTTCCTGTTTCGGACGACAAATACTTATGTGGGGCAGCCATCGAAGGGGACAAACAGAAGCTGGTGCCGTACAACCTTGATTTGAAAAGCATCGCTGACCTACAAACCAAAATCAAAATTCCTGTAGAAGATTGTGATAAACAGACACCATCATATTCGACGTAGCAAATTTTGTGCCCGGTACAAATCTTCAGAAGGGTGACGAGAGGCTTGATATCTACTATGCAACCTTCTTCTTGTAGACGTTGTTGGGCCTCCAAGTGCAGAGGTTTGTCGGCCAGTAGCAAATTTCCCTCAAGTGGATGACCTAAGGTTTATCAATCCGTGGTAGGCGTAGGATGAAGATGGTCTCTCTCGAACAACCCTGCAACCAAATAACAAAGAGTCTCTTGTGTTCCCAACACACCCCATACAATGGTGAATTGTATAGGTGCACTAGTTCGGCAAAGAGATGGTGATACAAGTGCAATATGGATGGTTGATATAGGTTTTTGTAATCTGAATATATAAAAACAGCAAGGTAGCAAGCGATCAAAGTGAGCACAAACGTTATTGCAATGCTTCGAAACAAGGCCTAGGGTTCATACTTTCACTAGTGCAAGTTCTCTCAACAATAATAACATAATTAGACCATGTAACAATCCCTCAACATGCAACAAAGAGTCACTCCAAATTCACTAATAGTGGAGAACAAATGAAGAGATTATTCTAGGGTACGAAACCACCTCAAAGTTATTCTTTCCGATCAGTCCATTCGGCTATTCCTATAAGTGTCACAAACAACCCTAGAGTTTGTAGTAAAATAACACCTTAATACACATATCAACCAAAACAATAATGTCACCTAGATACTCCAATGTCACCACAAGTATCTGTGGGTATGATTATACGATATGCATCACGCAATCTCAGACTGATCTATTCAAACCAACACAAAGAACTTCAAAGAGTGCCCCAAAGTTTCTACCGGAGAGTCAAGACGAAAACATGTGCCAACCCCTATGCATAGATTCCCAAGGTCACGGAACCCGCAAGTTGATCACCAAAACATACATCAAGTGAATCAATAGAATTCTCCATTGTCACCACGGGTATCCCACGCAAGACATACATCAAGTGTTCTCAAATCCTTAAAGACTCGATCCGATAAGATAACTTCAAAGGGAAAACTCAATTCATCACAAGGGGATAGAGGGGGAGAAACATCATAAGATCCAACTATAATAGAAAGCTCACGGTACATCAACATCATGCCATATCAAGAACACGAGAGAGAGAGAGAGAGAGAGAGAGAGATCGTACACATAGCTACTGGTACATACCCTCAGCCCCGAGGGTGAACTACTCCTACTTGTCATGCAGAGCACCGGGATGATGAAGATGGCCACCGGTGATGGATCCCCCCTCCGGCAGGGTGCCGGAACATGGTCCCGATTGGTTTTTGGTGGCTACAGAGGCTTGCGGTGGCGGAACTCCCGATCTAGGTTATGTTCTGGAGGTTTGGGGATTTATAGGAGAGGTTGGCGTCAAGAACAAGTCAGGGGCCCCACGGAGAGTCCACGAGGCAGGGGGCACGCCCAGGGAGGTAGGGTGCGCCCTCCACCCTCGTGGGGCCCACGAGACTCCCCTCCGGTAACTCTTCGTTCCACTATTTTTTATATTTCCAAAAAAATCTCCGTTGATTTTTCGCGCATTCCGAGAACTTTTATTTCTTTACAAGAACAACGCCACGGTAGTTCTGCTAAAAACAACGTCGGTCCGGGTTAGTTCTAACCAAAGCATACCAAAATCATGTAAAAATATTATAGACATGGCATGAATACATCAAAAATTATAGATACGTTGGAGACGTATCAACGCTGGCATTAAGGTTGTCTGGATGGGAGAATTATCCCTTGACATGCGAGCGGATAAAATATGCTGCCCTCAATGCCCATGTGAGTTTTGAGATAGCTGCAAGGTCCAAAGAGCTTGTTGCGAAGCCGTCTCCCACAGAAAATGAGAAGAAGAAGAAGAAGAAGAAGAAGAAGAAGAAGAAGAAGAAGAAGAAGAAGAAGAAGAAGAAGAAGAAGAAAAGGGCTGCACCAGCAGCAGGGCATTATGGATGGATGAACTATTTCGTCTCTTGTAAAAAAATCATCCCTCTCGTGTATATTGATATAGATGGACTATTTCGATGGTGTGCGTGTATTTAGAACAAGTAGCAGCGTGGGTCCGCTTGACTATAAGGAACTATTTATCCGCCTAGCTTTCTCTACTACTCCTTCCAGTGATCGGTATGCAATGCATGTGTCCGTAGACCTGACAGCTAGTCCATGGAAGTTCAACTATGGCGATCATCACGTTTCATACACTACCACTTGTGATTCCCACCACGCCACTCCAACCCATCGCACCACGTCCCCCGAAGTGCACCTCACTCCTCTCGGCTGCACCGCCCCACTGCCTTTGTTTGCATGACATGTGGGCCACCTAAAATGCGGCGAGCATCAAGTTTCTACCACAGCCACACGCGATTCCCAGGACGCTGCTCGAACCCATGACACCACACGTCCCCTGATCTGCGGCTCACCCCTCTCGGCCCCACTGCCCTTCTACCTTCGGGAGCATTACATGTAGACCAGCCACCTATTGGGTCCACATGTTATTGACTCAAAGGCAGGTGTAGTAAGGCGCTGAAACTCAGTCCTGAGGGCCCTGAGAGGGAAATGTAACTCATGCGCCAGGCCTTGTGGTTCTACTGCCGCACGAACTCCTGCCAAACTCGAGATTTGTTTCTTTACTATACATGCACGCAACGATTTAATGGACATTGTAATCTCAACATGTGATGGGGAACTCTAAATTTGAATATGAAACTTACAAAACAAATAAACTGGGAGAGAGGGAGTATACCGTAGGATGTGTCCCATATGAAACAAGTCCCCTGGTTTCACCGCGAAGATGCGGTTAGAAAGGAGCACAGCGTCTTCATACTCGTACGTCAACAAATCGGCCACAGACAGCATGGTCCACCTCTAACCGCCATGTGCAAGGTTCCTGCTATCTTGTTCAATCTCACCGTGGTTCCATCGTACCAATTCAGGCAGTGGCTCGTTGCATGGCTGATCCCAATGTTGGACAAAGGTTCTACGGGAACGGTGTCACCGTTGTAAATGTTGTGCAAATTGATGTTTGTACCCTCTCGTACATATGCAAGCCAATCTCCACTCACACCGAGCCTAAACTATGAAATAGTGGGCAGGGGGAGAATTAGGAAATGGACACAGAAGTAGTCTTTAGAATGCATTTACTACGTGATCAAACTCATCTTACCTGCTCATCAGAGGAAATCCGAGTGCCCCTCAACGTCGGCATCTCAAGGGGCGTCAACTTGCAACTACGGCCACGCCGCGATGGAGAGACCCCCAAGGAAACATCCTCGTGCGTTTCATGAAACATCAAGATGCATTTTTATGAGTAGTTTATCTTGTGAGAGAAAAGGATGAACGAGGGAAGGCCTTATTTGCAAATGTGGAGAGGGGTGTAGGTATATTTTTGTAAAATTGCCATAGTTTTCTTCCTATCCGTCAAATATAAATAGGACGGCCTATATTGCAGGATGGCAGGCACACCATCATCACCAACTCTGGTTTTTATAAGACTAGCAAGATGCTCGTGCATTGCACGGAACATCAAGATCTTGTGGGAGAAAAGGATGAACGAGGGAAGGCCTTATCTGGAAATGTGGAGAGGAGTGCGAGTAAATTGTCATAGTTTCCTTCCTATCCATCGGATATAGATTGGACGGCCTATATTGTAGGATGACAGGCACACCATCATCACCAACTCTGCTTTTTATAAGACTATATATCCTGCTAGTATAAGAGTGCTTGCAAGATGACCTTGCGTTGCACGGAACATCAAGATGCATTTCTACACCCCTATTTAGTGTGCAAATAACTTTAAAAGATGGTCGCTGGATGAAGCTAATTCGACAGTGCAGAGATGGCAAATCTGAGTAATACTGGCCATTGGATATCATCAACATTCCACCAGATTCTGCCACATGTACAATTTAGAACACTCCATGGTTGAACTTAAGCATAATTCACAAACCTCAAAACACAAGCACTTCTCCTTTGTTCTAGAATATTCCGTATCATAACTTCCCAAACTTTTATTTTCTAAATGAATTGCCATTATTTGTTTTTTTACTTTATGCTTTACAATGCACAACCCCATGAATCTTAACATTTTTATAAAACTAACTGATTTTGAATGAGATGAACTATAAGAACTAAACGAACATCTACATCATGCATATATGACTCAAAGCTTTACATGCTATAGTGTGTATTTATTCATAATTTGGTTTCCAAATCTCATGCGTTCAATGCATACCGTACTAGTGTATGAGTAGTTTATCTTGTGGGAGAAAAGGATGAATGAGGGAATGCCTTATTTGCAAATGTGGAGAGGGGTGTGGATATCTTTTTTGCAAAATTGCCATAGTTTCCTTCCTACCCGTCAGATATAAATTGGACGGTCTGTACTGCAGGATGGCAGGCACACCATCATCAATAACTCTGTTTTTTATAAGAGTAGAGTAGAGATAGAGATAGAGACTACTACTACTACTAATGTGCTGGCCCGTGCGTTGCAATGGATCCAAAGTAGTAGAATAATACTTGTTCACAGACTTGAAATATAAACACTCTAGTTTTGATATACATGTGTCAGCAGACATGACAACTTGTCCATGGAAGTTGAACCATGGCAACCATCACGTTTCTTGTTTCTACCACTACCACACCCACACGTGATTCCCACGACGCTGCTCCAACCCACGGCACAACGTCCCCCGACGTGCGCCTCATCCCTCTCGGCCCCCACCACTCCTCTGCCTTTGTGTGCATGACATGCGGGCCAGCTGAACTGCGGCGACCACCAACTTTCTACCACAGCCAGACCCGATTGGACGCGGTTTGCCTGCTCCGCTCCTGTGCTCCGATCCGTACTCCGCACCATCTAATTTTCATCCAGCGGCTGTGACACATTTCGTCCCGGGCATCAATCCTCAGTTGGAGTACTTCTGTACTACAAGTAGTACCTGCCGGTGTGGCCATCTACGCCTCGTAATGCCCCAACGCCCAGCTGTGGCACCCTCGCCACGGCCACGCCACCACCGGCCGGTTCATCTCGAACGAGTGAGTCGCGAACCATGCCACCACCATGAGAATGAAATGTGGGCCAGCCGCATTTAAGGTCTGCATGTCATTGACTCGTAGGCCGGTGCACTAAGCCACTGAAGCTCGGTCCCGTGGGCCCCGAGAGGGAAATGTAACTCCTGCGGCAGGCCTTGTGGTGCTCCCATAGTACGAGCTCATGCCAAACCCAGAATTTGTTTCTTACTACTACCAACTAGTAAGGTACACGTGCATTGCACGCATGAGATTCTGGTGGTTTGTGCATTATGCTTAAGTTCAACCAAGGAGTCTTCTAGATTCTACATGTGGCAGAATCTGGTGGAATGTAGATGATATCCAACTGCCAGTAGTGCTCGGATTTGCCATCTTTGTACCGCCGGATTGGCTTCATCCAACGACCAACTTTCAAAGTTATTCACACACTATATAGGGGTATAGATACAGATGTGCCGGCCCGTGCGTTGCAATGGATCCAAAGTATATCTATTTAGTGGAGTGCACTCTAAACACATTATCTATTATTTATCTTTAACCTTTCGTAGCCATGCAACCAAGCCACATAAGCTTCATGGGTGCCCCCCACATCTATGTTGACTGAAAAAAAGATAAATCACCCAAAACAAGATCTTCTTGTTTTTTGTTCCTACGATGATGTGCCGTGCACGTACCTAGTTGTATAGTGGTAGTACTAGTTGTATAGTACAAACTTGGTACTAGTAGGAGTAGTAGTACAGAATGCTCCTACTCTATCAACGAGCCCCAACCGACACCAAATTTCTTGGCTTCCGTGCTACTGCTAGATCTTCCCCTTGTTTCTATTTTCCAACCTGGCGGTGGGCGGGGTGCGATTTGCTAATAGTCGGTTTGCTCAACGGCGGTCCCACATGAAAGTGAAAATGCTAGGCAACACGCCTTCCGTAAGCTGTGTGGCGTGCCGAACGGGCCGTGGAGTACTCCCGATTCCCGGGCGTGTGGGGGTGCGACGCGAACGCGACAAGCCTTTTCCTTCTACTAGCAATGTGCCCGTGTGTTGCCACGGATCCAAAGTAGAAGAATAGTAGTACTTGTTCAAAAACTTGAAAGAAATCACTCTTGTTTTGATATACTCCTAATATATTACTTTTCACTCAAAATATATTTCTCGGGCTATTTTGATGAGGTGAGGGAGGGATGTCATTGCTTTCAAGATAATAAGGGTTTTTTTGCAAATTGGAGTAGAGAAGTGGGCTATTGTTGCAAAAATGCTACAACTTACCTCACAGTCGTTAGATGCAGATCTAATGGTCAGAAACGACGGATGGCAAACACACCACCATCACCAACTGAGTCTTTTATAGGAGTAGGAGTAGAGAAACATGTATAAATTGTAACATTTGGTTCTGCTCCTTGGAACGATCGATAGATAGAAATAATGATTGGAAACGCTAGGGCAGGGCTATTTCCGCCAGATAAGCAGGGTACGTAGTAGCTAGGTTGGCGCATTGTCGTTTGGTCATATGCGGTCCAACATGTTCTAGTGTTTCTAGCCAGATGCCCGCGCGTTGCACGAAGTTGATGGAAAAGGTAAGCGTAACTTATAAATTGATGGATGGAGTACTAGTTACATTGATGCATATAATTAAACAAAGGGATCGCACATGTCGGTATTGAGTGGAACGAGAATGCAATAGCACAATAAGAATTAAGGCCACGATGATGCAATCGCAGTGGTGGTTACAGGAGGCAAGAAGAAAGATGCATCCATCAACGTACGACCTCCTCCTCCTCAACTTAGTGCACCGGGCCACCGACCGGCGTGTAAGGAGCGGTGGCTTTTGTGGAGGTCAAGGTGCTTCTCAACAAAGGCATCCAAGGCTTCCAGGCGGTTGAGGAAGGCCAACGTCCTAGCGTCCTCACTGGCCTTGTAGATACCTATGTACGCGATTTGCTCATACACGTGGATGTGTAGGTCGACGAATTTTTGCAGGGCGAGGCGCCTCGCAGCAAGCGCGACCTCCAGGTGGATATTCTTCGTGGCTCGGCGGGCAGTCGCAGGGCCACGAGTGCTTGAAAGAGGTTCCGGCCATGGAGGCTGATTAGGGTGGTAGGCAATGAGGAGCCCGGGCGGCTGGAGGAGTACGGCGATGTCGTCCACGAGCTTCTTGAGGATGGTAAACCTGTTGGTGGTTGCAACGATCATCTGGTGCAACTGAGAGTCGTAGTTGGCATTGATGGCGGCCATCCACCAGCCGGTCGCTAACGCCGTCTGGAGACGATCCTCGGCGCCATGCCGCAGGCCGGCGTCGTGGACCATCTGGCACAGCCACTAGCCGCTCACGCGCATCGCCACCATGGGTCTGGAGTGAGCACTTTTGTGCTTAGTGTAGGTGCGTATGATGTGGTAGATGCATTGGAATGGGGGGGCGCCTTTGTATGAGTGCAAACTGTGTTGCATTCACATCATACAGCCTCATTTCCCGGACCTCCTCCCATTACTTCCCTCATGCATTCACGATGCTAATTGAAGGAGGATGCATTGGTCGTTCAACATTTCGGGAACCGCTACCCCTCCCTCTTCTACATTAAAGCCATATCGGGAACTGCGCCAACCGCTGTCAAATCAAATAGTACCGCGTCGCCCACTGCACGCCCGGTTGAACATGCCTCCTCGCTTCCATCAAACCCCTCCGTTAAACCTGCATGCAAACCGAGAAACCTACTCTGGCGATACGTCCGTTCATGAGCGGGCCGGAATTAAACGCCACCAGCCGAGCTCCTGCCGTCCGCTCTGAGTTTAAACGAGGCTAGACGTTGGGTAAACTCCTACCGTCCACCCTCTATTTATGTCACATCCCTAATTCTGGTCTGACCTATGCTAGTTTCCATGTGAGCATCATGTTTAAATTCAAGTGAAACTTGAATTGAGGAATTTTCAAAAGCCTCAGAAAAACCTCTAAAAATAACCAACATTTAAATCTCATCAAATGAGTCCAAGAAAATGTTCCTCTTAGTCTCTGAAAATATTGGCAAGAGGTAAAATTCAAACCAATATTTTTGGTATCTCAGAAACATTTATTTTGGGCCTTTGAATTAATCCAATAACTATTTGCATTGGATATATTTTTTATATATAATTAATATATGTCCAATAATTCTGGAACATTTTATGTGGTTTGGTATATTCTATTTCTAGCCACATAATTATTTTCAGGATTTTATAAATCGGTTTGGTGTTAAAACTAAACCCAAAACAAATGGCAGAAAAGAAAATAGAAAACAGAGAGAGAGAGAGAAGAGGCCCCAGGCCACTTACCTGGACTGGGCCGGCCCACCTGGCCCATGCCAGTCACCACCTACCTTTGCCAGTAGGCAGAGGAGGGGGATAGCGCACCGCCGCCGAGCACGCGCGAGGCCACCTCCTGCTTCGCGCTGTCGACGCCTCCTTCGCCTCATCTTGCGCCGTGGAGCTTCTGGAGATGCCCCGTGACCCCTCTCTCGCCTCCCTCACTCGCTGCTCTCTCTCCCCTCCCCTGCTTCCCTTGCGCGCAGCCACCGAGCGCAGCCATCGCCGCTGTTCGCTGCCACCGTGACCACTGGCCTCCCCTTGCCTCCCCACTTGTCTGGAAGCTCCGCACTCGTCGTGTACGCCGTCTCCGCCAAGACACACGACGCCGGAGCCCCGCAGACGCCATCGCTATCGTCTTCATTGACGGGCACCGTAGATCGCCGGCTCCGATTCACCGTCTTCAAGTCGTCCCCGAGCTCGCCGACCATCTCCTCTGCCTCCCTGTGAGGTCCTGCACCTCTCGCCCCTCTCCCCGTTGGCGTGTTCCTCCTCTAGCCGCCGCCCTATGAGCAACCGAGGCCGCCGTCCTCCATGGCCGGCGAGCCCGCACTCCCGAGCTTCCCCTGCTTGCCCCCGTGGCACAGGTGTGACTCTGCTGCCCCTAGATGCCTCTCGTGCCACCCCGTTCACCCGTACGCGAGCTGCAGCCCTACGCCCGCTGGAACCCGAGCTCCGACCACGGCGGTGGTCATCGCCGGCGCCGTTCCCGGCCATCTCGAGCTCAGCAACCACCACCAGCCGATGCGGCTCACTCCGAGGAGCGCGTAGGAGCAAACCGCGCAGCAAATAGCATCCTGAGCAGCGTTTCCGCAGCTCGCCGCCACGTCTGGCCTCGCCGGCGACATGTCGCCGGTGGGTTTGACCCATTTACCATGTGGGCCCCGCCCCTGGTCAAAGCTAGATTAGGAGTTAAACTAATACTAATTTAGTTAGTTTAGTTAACCACTGACACGTGGGACCCACTGGTCAGTTTGACCTGGACCGGTGCCGTTGACCGCTGACGTCACAGTGACGCGATGCTGACGCAGTAGATAATTTTCTGTATTTAAAATAATTCAGAAAATCCCAGAAAATTGTATAAACTTCAAAAATTCATATAAATTCAACCATAACTCAGAATGAAATAACTTATATATGAAAAATGATCAGAAAAATACAATCTATCCATCTGTACCATTTTCATGCATGTTAGAACAACTTTTGTTCACTGTTTAGGTCAAATCAATTAAATGGCATTTGAATAATCACATATGGAGTTTGAATTTGAATTTTGTATTCAAACCAACTTCATTTAATCTGTTGCTAGTTGCATTAGCTCAAATCACAGCATATTGCCATGTCATGACCATGCATCATATTGTGCATTGCATTGATTGTGTTCTTCCTTGTTTGCCGGTGTTTGTCCCCTCTTGATAGACGTGGTTCCGACGATGAGTTCGATGACACCGATGAAGAGCTATACTATCTTCAGAAGTGCCAGGCAAGCAAAACCCCCTTGTTCATTCCGATACAATCCCACTTTCTCGCTCCTGCTCTATTTTACTGCATTAGGACAACAATGATACAACTGTTACTTGCAGCGGTAGTTGAATCCCTTATCCTCTGCATGACCTGTGATTGCCACAGTAAATAGATGAAACCCACTAGCATGAGTAGGAGTTGTTTGAGCCCTGATGTGCCTACTCATTCATGCTTGTTTGTCATGCCTGCCATCGCTTAGAGTTGAGTCAGTCCGATTCATCGGAGATGAATCGGAGGTGTGTGAACATGTCTTCTTGTTGAGAGCTAAGTGTGTGAACACGATTTGGTAAAGGTAGCGGTGAGAGGCCATGTAGGAGTACATGGTGGGTTGTCTCATTGCAGCCGCCCTCGAGAACTCGAGTTTCGTGTTTGTGATCCATGAACAGCTACTACCACACATTGGGATCCTTAATTGACTCTCTCGACTTATTAACCGACTTGATCTCTCGGCCCGTGAGTCGCAACTAGTTTCTCGGCGTTTGTAGGTAGTGCTATTTTTCTACCAAGTGGCACCCGCAGGTGGACTTGGGACAGACTAGGCACACGTGGCTGGTGTACCGAGTGGCACCGGATGGTGGGCTCGGGAACCCTGCACACATCGCTTGGGGCCGTGAGCGACACCCGCCGGATCTCCTTGCGGATGGAACCCGAATAGGCGATAAACCTGGGCTAGAGTCTTGTGTGGTTAGTCGTCGTGGCCGACTCCCTCGCCCGCTTCCGCTTGAAGGTTGCCGAGGTACATGACGTGTCTGAGGCGATAAGTGGCGTAGAGCGCAGTGTGAAGAAGTACACCCCGCAGGGTTATCATTAGCTATTCAATAGCCGGATTCCTCGGATATGGAAACTTGGACCCCTTGCATAGTTCATAGACAAGTGAAAGTGGATACTCTAAAATGCGCAAGATAGTGTGAGTGCTATGGATGGCGTTCTCGTAGGGAGACGGAGCGGATCCATAGTGGTGTATTGATATGGTGAATATGTGGACTCGTGAGCGCCACCTCAAAAGAGTTACTTGCAGTCGTAGTTCAGCTTAGCCACCGAGTCAAAGCTGGCTTGCTGCAGTTAAACTCCACCATCCCCTTTGTTGATAATGATGCATATGTAGTTAGTTCTAATGTAAGTCTTGCTGGGTTCATTTGTACTCACGTTTGCCTATTTTATGTTTTTGCATAGACTTCCATCTCACTAGTTGTTTCGCATGGACTTTGACGTTTAGCTTGTTACCTCAGCTACGATCTTGTGCCCTCGGCAGGATCTGGTAGTTAGTCAGGCTTCTCAGCCTTTTTCATTTGTAGTTGTCTGTACTCAGACATGTTAAGCTTCCGCATGTGCTTTGACTTGTATGCTCTGAGTGTTGGGTCATGAGACCCATGTTTGTAATATCTCGCTCCTCGGAGCCTAATGAATAAATACTTGAGTCGTAGAGTCATGTTGTGATGCCATGTTGTATTTGCACATATCGAGCATATTGTGTGTATGTTATTGAAATGCTTGGTATGTGTGGGATCCGACTATCTAGTTGTTTATCCTTAGTAGCCTCTCTTACAAAGAATGTCTCCTAGTGTTTCCTCCGAGCCATGGTAGCTTGCTACCGCTCCGAACACTTAGGCTGGCCGGCATGTGTCCTTCTTCGCTCTCGTGTCTGTCCCTTCGGGAAATGTCACGCGATGAATACGGAGTCCTGTTAGCCCGCCACAGCCAGTTCACCGAGTCCTGCTAGCCCAATTGCTACAGACTGGATTCACTCGTGATGACCGACACGCTCGATGTTGGGTCATGGATGCCTGTCCTTGTAAGTTTGTGCCACTTTGGGTTTACGACTAGCCATGTCACCGGCTCCTTATCATATGGATGCTAGCGACACTATCATATCGTGTGCCAAAAGGCTAAACGGTCCCGCAAAGGTAAGGCGACACCGTGGGAATACCGTGCGTGAGGCCGCAAAGTGATATGATTTGTTACATGCTAGATCGATGTGGCATTGAGTCGGGTCCGACAGCTTTGGTATCGAGCTTGATTGCTCAGAGGATTACCAAGCCAAACTGGTCGAAGTTGAGTCTAGAAATGCTTTAGTTATATAAGGGAATTGATTGTGGGAGGGAACGTAAGGCTCTTTTTACTCCTTATACCTCTTGGCCTTCTGATCTGAGTCATCCTCTTCTCTTCTACGGGGATTAAGAACTAGGCCTTCTCATCTATCTATCAGGATGATGTGTTACTAATCCATAGACTTATAGGATTGTTGGTTTCAAGCCTCAGTTATGTTCCTACTACTTCCGTATGTTAAATGTTGATCTCGAAACCTTGATATTGTGCTTCTGAGTGGCTATGCCACCATTTTTGTAGCATGTCTCCAATCTTTTCGAGCATTTACAGCCGTTATGTTGTCCGAGTCATCCAAGGTTTCTAAATAGTCTGAAGCATTTGCAAAATCCCTTCCTCCCGTTCCGATGTCCCTTTGGGCCAGGTTAACCACACTAATCGGTGAGTTGAGGTACTCTGTCGCCTTAACATATATGTCGGAGTTATTATTATGACCCTAGGTGCCTAGAGTATCACCTAGTAATTTAGCCATGTTTTGTGTTCCAGTGTGATGATTCTGGCCATTATTCTCGAAAGCATCCCGTGATGTCATTTAGCTAGTACGTATTCTAGTCCTAGGTTTTGAACCCGAGATTCACTCCACCTACTCCATGTTGATAGTGTTTGCTAGTCCCTTCAGGATATTAGTAACCTTGTGATAGCCTCGAGGTTCGTGGTATATCGTTCTTCCAAATACCATGAACTACTTATGGCAGCAGTTCCTCGTTGAACCAAAAGATCACAATAAGAGTGCTCTTGACGAGTTCTCCATTCTATATTGTGACTCTGCCAGTTCTAACCTTCTACATGGGTTATCCGGAAGAAATATGTTGAACTCGTTCGACATGCTAATCCATGCATCCACAACTCAGAAAATCATATGTTCTCTTGGGTTGCCCCTCTTTAGTTGTCTTCTGACCTTCATCTATCAATTGATAGTCAAGAGTATGCGTGCATTCGTTCATCGATGTCTATTACTCTTGTGGTCCATCAAGCCATTCTATTCTGGAATGACTAGGAGAAACAAACTCCAGTACCTCATCCATATGGGTTGGGTCAAAGAAGTTGTATTCCATAGATCCAAATGCCAATCCAGCTTCTGGTCTGTTCTACCTTGAAGTATTACCTTCTTTATGTCAGGATTGTCATGAGAATTGCACCACCTCTTATGAATTCTTGACGCAGTGATACTTCTCGCCATCATTTCCATTTCTCGGTTCCGTGTTGTTGCAACCGGAATGCCGACAGGTGAATCATGATGTGTGAACTCAATACTTCTAACAACTGTGTTGCTTGGTAGTTAATGGACAATAATTTCATTCTTAGTGTGTTGGTTCTTGAATCATCATTCTAAGACTGATTGTGCTACCTAGTCCTTATTTCCTGGTGCACTCTTCGATCAGTGAGTTAGGATTTTGGAAATCCCTCACTCTTCTGGTCATATCGTCTTGCCCTGAAAAGCAAAATTGTTCTCGAGCTTAGTAACATATCGGTGGTTCGTGATTCTCCGAATGTCTTCTCGGAGGTATCACCAGGATGTCACCTGACCGCTATGTTGAGCTCGTGATCAAGTTGGTTTTCGAAACCACCCTTTCTCCAAGAATCTGTGTTAGGTACCCCTGAGCTAATTGGTTAAGTTGAACGACAACTTGAAGAGTTGGAAGATACAAGCTCATTCGATTTAGTTCATTTAATGGGGATATCTTGTATGTGTGTTGAAGAAAGATGATATCTTCATCGATTGATCCTTGTGATCAGTTGATGTACCTATTGTCATGCCAAAACTTTGATTTGAGTGTGGGCTATCCTCAAATCAAATCAGAACCAACGATATTCGTAATGTTGTCTTACTCGTGGATTTTCCTCGAGCATACACCGTTATATCTTTTGGTTCTGACCAATGCTATCACTTGATCTCATAATTATGGAATTCCATTTTTATGGAAATCCCGATGACTTGTTGTTAAGCCCATCAGCAGCATTTTATCTCCTCCATAATTCATGATGAACATCATGCTAGTGTTGGAAACTTGTGTAAGCATTATCTTCGTGTTCCGTTCATGAGGTATATGTTCGGACGAAAGAAGTGACTTCCTCTAATTTACGTGCACTTGGTGTAAGTTGCCGCCGTGGATTCGAGGAAGACAATGTTGCTTCCTTTGGAATCATCCCAAATCGGTCATGCATATGTGCGAAGTATTCTGTGGGTTGGAGACTTGCAACCTTCACTCCACATGTATCCCTAGCACACCAAGCCACTGATTGATTTGTTCCAGATAAAGGAGTCTGTTTTAAAGTGAATACTTTAGATTACCGCTCGAAGACTTCGATATCATTAATGATGGTTCCCCTCTGGAACTCGGTCGTATTTTATTATAAGACTACTACGTGGCCATGCTTGTCTGGGACAACGTGTTCACATGTTTGTAGCAGAACCAGGTTATATTTTGGAGCTTACTACCATAGTCCATTTCCCGAGAATCTCGCAACGTCGTCTCGTCGATTTGTGTTGCAAACTTTCATTTTTCTTTCTAGACTCGATGAGTCTGGAATATTCTGACACCAACCAGATCTGATCTCAGGCTGATATGATGGTTGGAACGTTTCCCAAGGACTATAATATTGGTCTCACCGTAACTCGTAAAGTGGATGTCGTGGCCAACACACCCAACCGGAAGACCTATTATTGTAGTATCTTGTTTGAGGAAGTTGGCCACCTCCCCATAAGAATTTTGCAGGATTTACTCCCTAATTTTTCCTTATGGATTTTTTTTTGTGTTCCCGAAGTCCGACCTTTACTTGATGTTCTAGATATCAAAACCGTATCTATGAATGGGATACGCTAGTACATCAAGGAGAACATTAATAGCGGAGTGCTCAATGTCTCTCGGTCGATCATCCAGATTTTGTTCCCTTGGTATCACTAAGGTGAAATCTGAGAAAGTGTTATCTTCCTTTGCATCTGCATCGTCCATCGCTTTTCATCATGGTAGTATGTTGTGTTGTCAGCACCCTTGACACGGATGTTTGTAAAACCTTGATGATTATGGAGATGCTCAAGTTCTTGAGAGCACACACAAGCACTAGGTGCTATCATAGTTCTAACTAGGATTGTTCTCAGTTTTCTCGGTTATGCTACAACCCTTCGAACAGTGGACTCACTCTCTACTGTTGGGTTTCTCCTCAGTTACTAGAATCATTCCCAGCATTTGCAATTTGTTCCCAGCTTGCACCGCCAATGTGCCATTCTTCCATGGGCCCCATCCATCTCCGATGCTAAGTAAAATCATATATGGTTTTGTCTTCAACAAGGTAATCCACATCATTCATTCTAGTCCGGGTATGTCCTTCATCCGGACTCTTTCAAATGATCGATTGTGATTTGCCTTAAGTTGGTATAAAGAGTTTCAATGATCTTTGAATCAAAGGTAATTCTTTTTGCCACTTAAGGGATGATTCTACGAGCCACCTCCTCTAAGATGTCTCGTTATGGTATCATGGCAACTCAACTCCTCGCTACGTTGACAACCGATCACCACCTTCATAAGTGTGGAATTGTTGTCTACCTAGTGAACCTTCAACATCTGTTCCACTCCATCCCTTTGGATGAATGCTTCATATCTCAGCTCGAGAGATGTTTCTACATCTCATTCCGTGAGTTGATCTTGTAATCACTAAGATGACCCATCCATGTGGACATGTTTCGCTCTTTTGTCTTCGTGCTGGATGAAGATCTCGAAAGCAAAGACGCCAAGATCAATTTGAGTCAACAAATCAACAACCTCGAGAAGTTAGTTGGATCATGAAGTTTGTGTTACTTAGTGTTCCCTTTGTCTTCTTAATTACCTATCTGGAATCTCGGGACGAGATTCTTGTTTAGTGGGTGAATTGTCACATTCCTAATTCTGGTCTGACCTATGCTAGTTTCCATGTGAGCATCATGTTTAAATTCAAGTGAAACTTGAATTGAGGAATTTTCAAAAGCCTCAGAAAAACCTCTAAAAATAACCAACATTTAAATCTCATCAAATGAGTCCAAGAAAATGTTCCTCTTAGTCTCTGAAAATATTGGCAAGAGGTAAAATTCAAACCAATATTTTTGGTATCTCAGAAACATTTATTTTGGGCCTTTGAATTAATCCAATAACTATTTGCATTGGATATATTTTTTATATATAATTAATATATGTCCAATAATTCTGGAACATTTTATGTGGTTTGGTATATTCTATTTCTAGCCACATAATTATTTTCAGGATTTTATAAAATGGTTTGGTGTTAAAACTAAACCCAAAACAAATGGCAGAAAAGAAAATAGAAAACAGAGAGAGAGAGAAGACGCCCCAGGCCACTTACCTAGACTGGGCCGGCCCACCTGGCCCATGCCAGTCACCACCTACCTTTGCCAGTAGGCAGAGGAGGGGGATAGCGCACCGCCGCCGAGCACGCGCGAGGCGACCTCCTGCTTCGCGCTGTCGACGCCTCCTTCGCCTCATCTTGCGCCGTGGAGCTTCTGGAGATGCCCCGTGACCCCTCTCTCTCCTCCCTCACTCGCTGCTCTCTCTCCCCTCCCCTGCTTCCCTTGCGCGCAGCCACCGAGCGCAGCCATCGCCGCCGTTCGCTGCCGCCGTGACCACTGGCCTCCCCTTGCCTCCCCACTTGTCTGGAAGCTCCGCACTTGTCGTGTACGTCATCTCCGTCAGCACACACGACGCCGGGAGCACTGCAGAGACGCCATCGTCATCGTCTTCATCGACGGGCACCGAAGATCGCCGGCTCCGATTCACCGTCTTCAAGTCGTCCCCGAGCTCGCCGACCATCTCCTCTGCCTCCCGTGAGCTCCTGCACCTCTCGCCCCTCTCCCCGTTGGCGTGTTCCTCCTCTAGCCGCCGCCCTATGAGCAACCGAGGCCGCCGTCCTCCATGGCCGGCGAGCCCGCACTCCCGAGCTTCCCCTGCTTGCCCCCGTGGCACAGGTGAGACTCTGCTGCCCCTAGATGCCTCTCGTGCCACCCCGTTCACCCGTACGCGAGCTGCAGCCCTGCGCCCGCTGGAACCCGAGCTCCGACCGCCGCGGTGGTCATCGCCGGCGCCGTTCCCGGCCATCTTGAGCTCAGCAACCACCACCAGCCGATGCGGCTCACTCCCAGGAGCGCGTAGGAGCAAACCGCGCAGCAAATAGCATCCTGAGCAGCGTTTCCGCAGCTCGTCGCCACGTCTGGCCTCGCCGGCGACATGTCGCCGGTGGGTTTGACCCATTTACCATGTGGGCCCCGCCCCTGGTCAAAGCTAGATTAGGAGTTAAACTAATACTAATTTAGTTAGTTTAGTTAACCACTGACACATGGGACCCATCGTCGGGCTTTGACTGGACCGCGCGTTGATCACGACGTCACAAATGACGCGATGCTGACATAGTAGGTAATTTTCTGTATTTAAAATAATTCAGAAAATCCCAGAAAATTGTATAAACTTCAAAAATTAATATAAATTCAACCATAACTCAGAATGAAATAACTTATATATGAAAAATGATCAGAAAAATACAGTCTATCCATCTGTACCATTTTCATGCATGTTAGAACAACTTTTGTTCACTGTTTAGGTCAAATCAATTAAATGGCATTTGAATAATCACATATGGAGTTTGAATTTGAATTTTGTATTCAAACCAACTTCATTTAATCTGTTGCTAGTTGCATTAGCTCAAATCACAAAGATATTGCCATGTCATGACCATGCATCATATTGTGCATTGCATTGATTGTGTTCTTCCTTGTTTGCGGTGTTTGTCCCTCTTGATAGACGTGGTTCCGACGATGAGTTCGATGACACCGATGAAGAGCTATACTATCTTCAGAAGTGCCAGGCAAGCAAAACCCCCTTGTTCATTCCGATACAATCCCACTTTCTCGCTCCTGCTCTATTTTACTGCATTAGGACAACAATGATACAACTGTTACTTGCAGCGGTAGTTGAATCCCTTATCCTCTGCATGACCTGTGATTGCCACAGTAAATAGATGAAACCCACTAGCATGAGTAGGAGTTGTTTGAGCCCTGATGTGCCTACTCATTCATGCTTGTTTGTCATGCCTGCTACTGCTTAGAGTTGAGTCAGGTCTGATTCATCGGAGATGAATCGGAGGTGTGTGAACATGTCTTACTGTTGAGAGCTAAGTGTGTGAACACGATTTGGTAAAGGTAGCGGTGAGAGGCCATGTAGGAGTACATGGTGGGTTGTCTCATTGCAGCCGTCCTCAGGAACTGAGTTCTGTGTTTGTGATCCATGAACAGCTACTACCACACATTGGGATCCTTAATTGACTCTCTCGACTTATTAACCGACTTGATCTCTGTCCAGGAGTCGCAACTAGTTTCTGGCGTTTGTAGGTAGTGCTATTTTTCTACCAAGTGGCACCCGGCAGGGTGGGCTTGGGATGACTAGGCACACGTGGCTGGTGTACCGAGTGGCACCGGATGGTGGGCTCGGGAACCCCGCACACATCGCTTGGGGCCGTGAGCGACACCCCGCCGGATCTCCTTGCGGATGGAACCCGAATAGGCGATAAACCCGGCTAGAGTCTTGTGTGGTTAGTCGGTCGTGGCCGACTCCTCGCCCGGCTTCCGCTTGAAGGTTGCCGAGGTACATGACGATGTCTGAGGCGATAAGTGGCGAGAGCGTGTGTGAAGAAGTACACCCCGCGGGGTTATCATTAGCTATTCAATAGCGGATTCCTCGGATATGGAAACTTGGACCCTTGCATAGTTCATAGACAAGTGAAAGTGGATACTCTAAAATGCGCAAGATAAGTGTGAGTGCTATGGATGGCGTTCTCGTGAGGGAGACGGAGCGGATCCATAGTGGTGTATTGATATGGTGAATATGTGGACTCGCAGCGCCACCTCAAAAGAGTTACTTGCAATGTAGTTCAGGTTAGCCACCGAGTCAAAGCTGGCTTGCTGCAGCTTAAACTCCACCATCCCCTTTGTTGATAATGATGCATATGTAGTTAGTTCTGATGTAAGTCTTGCTGGGTACATTTGTACTCACGTTTGCCTATTTTATGTTTTTGCAGAGACTTCCATCTCACTAGTTGTTTCGCATGGACTTTGATGTTTAGCTTGTTACCTCAGCTACGATCTTGTGCCCTCGGCAGGATCTGGTAGTTAGTCAGGCTTCTCAGCCTTTTTCATTTGTAGTTGTCTGTACTCAGACATGTTAAGCTTCCGCATGTGCTTTGACTTGTATGCTCTGAATGTTGGGTCATGAGACCCATGTTTGTAATATCTCGCTCCTTGGAGCCTAATGAATAAATACTTGAGTCGTAGAGTCATGTTGTGATGCCATGTTGTATTTGCACATATCGAGCATATTGTGTGTATGTTATTGAAATGCTTGGTATGTGTGGGATCTGACTATCTAGTTGTTTATCCTTAGTAGCCTCTCTTACGGAAATGTCTCCTAGTGTTTCCTCCGAGCCATGGTAGCTTGCTACCGCTCAGGAACACTTAGGCTGGCCGGCATGTGTCCTTCTTCGTTCTCAGGTCTCGTCCTTCGGGAAATGTCACGCGATGAATACCGAGTCCCGTTAGCCCGCCACTGCCCGGTTCACCGAGTCTGCTAGCCCGTGCTACTGCACTGGATTCACTCGCCGATGACCAACACGCTCGATCTTCGGGTCATGGATGCTCGTCCTCGTAAGTTTGTGCCACTTTGGGTTTACGACTAGCCATGTCAGCCGGGCTCCTTATCATATGGATGCTAGCGACACTATCATATACGTGTGCCAAAAGGCGCAAACGGTCCTGGGCAAAGGTAAGGCGACACCCGTGGGAATACCGTGCGTGAGGCCGCAAAGTGATATGAGGTGTTACATGCTAGATCGATGTGGCATTGAGTCGGGGTCCTGACAATTTAAACGAGGCTAGAAAAACAACGGACAAGAATCGCACCCCTCCGCCGTTCCCCCATCTCCTCCTTGACCATTTTCTCCACTCTTCCGATGGCTTCCGAGGAGCCGTTCTCTGGCATACTACCCGGCTGGGTGGCCCGCCGAGCCCTCCGGATACGGGCGAGGCCGCTCGGTGCTTCACCAACCTCGCTATTCGACGGAGCGGGCGATTGCCGCCCCAAGCAAAGCGTGGTTCAAAGAACTCGCCGCTCTAGTTCAGCTCGATGAGGAGTGGCGAGTTTCTCCACACCAGCACGGCGGCGAGCACATTGGTACGGGCATCGTCGCTGTTGCATCGTACCATGCCACCAGTGTCTACGGCGGTCGCGCCTCCCGTGTCAGTGGGCGCGCCTCCCGTGCCTGCGGCAGTGCCATGCAGGCATAGACAAAAGCCGGGTGCATGGAGAGCGACGAGTCGGTGGCCAGCTTCTCCGTGTCCGGCGCCATCATCGAGGAGAAATAGAACACGGGAGGCCGCTGCCACTTGGGTCCCATGAAGGCCACCGCCGAGGCAATGACTGTGCATTCAGGTGGTTTCTTTGCTGCTTCGTCTCTTCCGAGGACCTTCGTCGACCCCGCAAGTGTCTGCCGGACATGGGGAAGACAAAGGGATCCGCATGCAGCCATTTAGATTAGGTACTCCCTCTCCAGCTGGCAGGAAATATTTGTTCTAAGAATGGATAAATTGTATGTATCTATAACTATAATAAGTCTAGATACATCCATTTCTAGGACAAGTATTTCCGGACGGAGGGAGTATTAATTATACAGAGAGAGCCGGATTAGCACCACTTAGTTCATGTAAATGTAATGAAATCCATCATGTTTATATGAAGATCCGGCTTTTTTATACGAAATCCTTCATGCTTATATGAAATCAGTCCGTGTTTGCACGAATTTCATCTGGTTGGTTAGAGTTGTGAAAATGTATGCCGCTGGCGTTTGATGTCGTCCTCCGCGGAAGGAAGCGGGAGGAAATTTGCCGGCTGCCACTAGAGATGCTCTTATGCTGGAAATGATAGAGTGATATCCAATCCATTTGAGTTAATTGCGTGTATGATTCTCCCTCTATAAAAAGTTAATTGCATGTACAGTTTATACATGACTTGCAGGGTGGCTACAGCTTCGTACAAAAAGTTAAAAAGAAACAAGTTCATCCTTAATCTTATATTCTAACTACTCTGTGGGTTCCACTGTCAGTACAGTAGCGAAAGAAGTATATATTAAATAATTACTATATAATATAAAAATCTAAAGTTAAAGACAGAATTCGAACTCAGGTCATCGTGTTGCGAGCATCCAGCGCTAACCAGCCCAGCACATTTTTGTTGTAGACCATGCTGGAGATATATCTCCATGTCTACTCTTATACTCCATCCGTTCCTAAATATTTGTCTTTTTTATTTCAAATGGAATACCACATACGGATGTGTATGTAGACATATTTTAGAGTGTAGATTCACTCATTTTGCTCCGTATGTAGTCACTTGTTGAAATCTCTAAAAAGACAAATATTTAGGAACGGAGGGAGTAGAAAACAGAGTTGGGGATGATGGTGTGCGTGCCATCCTGCAATATAGGCCGTCGGATTTATATCTAATGGATAGGAAGGAAACTATGACAATTTTGCAAAAATATACCCACACCCCTCTCCACGTTCGCAAATAAGGCCTTCCCTTGTTCATCCTTTTCTCTCACAAGATAAACTACTCATACAAATGCATCTTGATGTTCCGTGCAACGCACTGCATCTAGCTAGTTTCTTTTAAAATAGTTACTGCGATAATTGGGTTGAACTGATATATTTTATGTCTGCCCCGAATTATTTCAGAATCACTAGTAGTAACAAGAAAAGGTTGCCTTGTTAATTAAAAGAAAGCAGGGTGAAAACTATCACATGAGGCCAGTAAAAACAAGGCACACTGGGTTCAGCGTCATCATCACTACAGCTGTGCGCGCGAGAGGAGTCTACATATCGAGGGGGCTACGGAGAAAAAGGCATATCGAGTGTGTCTGAGCGAGGCACATCGACACAATGTTTGAGAGTGAAACCAATTGGCAGATTAAGATCAGATCGAGTTGTCACCCTTCTGCTATCATTGTTGGGGTGGGGGGAGGGGGCGGGAGGGAGAGAAAGACGTATCAAGAGTGTACTTTGTGGGTTCCACTGTCAGTACAATAACGAAAGAAGTACATATTAAATAATTAATGTATAATATAAAAATCTAAAGTTAAAGACATAATTCAAACTCAGGACATCGCGTTGCGAGCATCCGGCGCTAACCAGTCCAGCAGATTTTTGTTGTAGACCATGCTGGAGGTATATCTCCATGTCTACTCTTATACTCCATCTGTTCCTAAATATTTGTCTTTTTTAGATTTCAAATGGACTACCACATACGGATGTGTATGTAGACATATTTTAGAGTGTAAATTCACTCATTTTGCTCCGTATGTATTCACTTGTTGAAATCTCTAAAAAGACAAATATTTAGGAACGGAGGGAGTAGAAAACATAGTTGGTGATGATGGTGTGCATGCCATCCGGCAATATTGGTCGTCGGATTTATATCTAACAGATAGGAAGGAAACTATGGCAATTTTGCAATAATATACCCACACCCCTCTCCACGTTCGCAAATAAGGCCTTCCCTTGTTCATCCTTTTCTCTCACAAGATAAACTACTCATACAAATGCATCTTGATGTTCTGTGCAATGCACGGGCATGTAGCTAGTTTCTTTTAAAATAGTTACTGCGATAATTGGGTTGAAGTGATATATTTTATGTCTGCCCCGAATGATTTCAGAATCACTAGTAGTAACAAAGAAAAGGTTGCCTTGTTAATTAACAGAAACAGGGTGAAAACTATCACATGAGGCTGGTAAAAACAAGGCACACTGGGTTCAGCGCCATCATCACTACAATTGTGCGTGCGTGAGAAGTCTACATATCGAGGGGGCTACGGAGAAAAAGACGTATCGAGTGTGTCTAAGCGAGGCACAGCGACACAATGATTGAGAGAGAAAACAATTCGCAGATTAAGATCAGATCGAGTTGTCACCCTTCTGCTGTCATTGTTGGGGTGGGGGGAGGGGGTCGGGAGGAGAGAAAGACGTGTCGAGAGTGTGCACGGTAGGCACAGAGGCACAACTAGCGAGTGTGTGTGTGTGTGTATGTGTGTGTGTGTGTGTTTGAAAGAGTAGTAGATAGATTACTATCAAGATCGAGGTGCCACCCTACACCTTCGGTGTCGGGTAGTGTGTGTGTTTGAAAGAGGAGTAGATAGATTACTATCAAGATTGAGGTGCCACCCTACTCCTTCGGTGTCGGGTAGTGTGTGTGTGTGTGTGTGTGTGTGTGTGTGTGTGTGTGTGTGTGTGTGTGTGTGTGTGTGGGAGAGAAGCCAGTCGATATATTAGTATCAAGATCGAGGTGTTACCCTACTCCTTCGGTGTCGTGAAGTGTGTGTGTGTGTGTGGGTGGGGGGGCAGTGACACTTACGTATCTCTACTCTTATAAAAAACAGAGTTGGTGATGATGGTGTTCCTGCCATCCTGCAATATAGGCCTTCCGATTTATATCCGACGGATAGAAAGGAAACTATGGCAATTTTGCAAAAAGATACCCACACCCCTCTCCACATTTGCAAATAAGGCATTCCCTCGTTCATCCTTTTCTCCCACAAGATAAATTACTCATACAAATGCATCTTGATGTTCCGTGCAACGCATGGGCATCTTGCTAGTAGGGATAAGGAGTTTGTGTGACACATATCTAGCTATATTAATGGATAGGTAGATAGCATGTGTGCGAGGCACACTTAAAGCATGACGAAAAATAAACAAACAGTGTGCATGCAAGTGCAGGAAAAATGAAGCGAGAAACAATGTGTACGCGCGTGCATGCATGTGTGTGTGTGTGTGTGAGAGAGAGAGAGAGAGAGCGAAATCTCAAAACAAAAGGTGCTCTGCTGGAATCCCATTGTATGTATTCATATGGTTCTGGAACTCGAGTTAACCTTAGGCATATGGGTGAGAGACATAATTATACTCTGAGACATTAGTGGCTGTGGGTGGGCGGAATTAAAGGGGTGGACGTGTTCGGTAGAGAGAGCGTGTGTGTTTCTATGTGAGAGGCTTGTAGGACGGGGTAGAAAGACGAATTCTAACCTTGACGGAGGGAGAGAAATACATGAAGTGCGTGTGTGTGATTCCGATGCCCACGGGGAAATGAGATATGTATGCGTGTGAGAGAGATTGCACAATTCATTCACGTATCACTATCTAGCGATCGTGGACGTGCATTGCTTAAACATATATCAATATCTACTTCATATCGTGGCCGAAGCTACAATATCGATTCAACGCTATAAAGATTGGACACTCACATATCACATTTTTTCTATCTAAATAAACCTTTTGAGTTGTGCATGCCAAAGTTACAGTGATGTTTCTTCAAACAACCAATGCAGCTATCATGTACATGCACCATTGTTACTCTTGCATTCAAATTCATTAGTCTTGGATGATTTAAGGTTCTATTATAAAGTAATATATGTAGTATTCATATACAAATTCAACTGGTACGCAATTTATGAAATGGAGGCTATGTAATCATATGAGGTAACACTTTTAAGTAGCGGACTACAATATCCATTTCTTTTGTGGGACTACAATATCCATTTCTTTTTGTGCGCCTCTACACTAACACGTCAATGCATTATGTTTAAAGTAAATAACCAATGGCACTAAATTATCTATTTACACGAGAAATACATAGGCTGAGCGTTTGATCCCTTTTTTGTGAACGCACCTCTACACCCGTATGATTGGCCGCGCCCGTGTGAATGTCCAAGTCATCGGCGCATCATCCCGAGTTATTGTCTTTTTTCTGGGGTGGACTTCACACTAGTTATTAACTGCTAACGCATGCCTTGTGTACACAGTCTCGCATGACCTTCCCGCTAGCATGGTTCAAAATTAGTTGAAACTGGATACGAACGATCCCGCAGGAGGCAAAATCTCCCCCCCCCCTTGTCATTGGTGCACGGAGACCAACAATTACAATGCCGCCCTCATCTACATAATAGGTCGGGGTTGCTTTGGTAACTTCCATTTCCCCCACCACACGGCACCCCCATTTCCTCTCCTCCTCCCACAAAAACGACTAACTCCATAGCACTAGAGCATCTTACATCACATCGTCCATACTTCATCGGCCTTTCTACCCCTCCCCTCTCGAAATGCTAGACTTCTCATCCACCGGCGTACCAGAGCCCATTCACTGCCAGCGGCGTCCACCTCACCGGATCTGCTTCTGCGGCCGCATCTACCCCTCCCACCTCCCCTAGAAACAAGTATACTGCTCATCCACCACTGTACCACAGCCCATTCAGTGCCGGCCTTGTCCACGGCGTTGGATCTGCTTCGCCGGTACTCTCGTCAACCGCAGCGCATCTGCAGCGACTCATTCGTAGTCCCCACCGAAGACGCTTCCCCCCCCCCAGGAGCCGCCCCACTGACGCCCCCGTCAACGGCCTCTGATCCTCTTCACCGACACCTTCCTCAAACCTACCGGAGCTGCTTCACCAAAACCATCATCAACCCTACCGGAGTAGCTTCACCTATACCATTCTCAACCCTACCGGGGCCGCTTTGCCAACTCTCAAGTCGACAGCCTCAGATCCGCTTCGTCGCACCCTCATCCAACCTACCGGAGCAGCTTCTAATGCCCCGTCCACGGCCGCAGATCCGCATCATCGACACCATCCTTAACCCAACCACCGGAGTAGCTTTACTGATGCCCTCGTCCACAGCCACAGATCCGCTTCTCCCACACCATAGTCCACCCTACCGGAGCCGCTCCACAAACACCCTAGTCGACAGTTCTAGATCTCCTTACCGGACCCCGACAGCCAGCGCAGCGTCATCACCCTTGATGTTTCTAACCTGATTCCCACCGTCTGGCAAGATGCCAAGTACCCGCCACGACCTAGGTACTTGTCACCTTTAAACCTGTCCAGCATCACCTGCCCGATGTACTTCAAATATACTAACAGGTCGCTGTTACCTGCTATGCAGCTGGCAAAAACTATAAGGACGATGTTTCTTCAGGATATAACAGCTTGGCCAACCAAGATCCTGGACTGAGGCATTGGTATGACCTTGTAAGTGTGTGTCTCTCTCTTGTATTGTTGTGTGCCTGCCAGCGTGCTTTGCTAGGATTTTCGACCAGTAATCCCTTTGTGCAGACAATGATTTCTACTACTGGATGCTAAATTAGATATGTAGATGTCATAAATGATACTACCTCATACCTCCGTTCCTAAATATAAGTCTTTCTAGAGATTCCACTATAGGCTACATACGGAGCAAAATGAGTGAATCTACACTCAAAAATTCATCTATATACATCTGTATGTGGTCCATACTAGAATCTCTACAAAGACATATATTTAGGAATAGAGGCAGTACATTACACAAAATCACAGGTGGCATGTAGGAATTCCAGTGCACTACATTAGGATCCCTTAGAGTGCCTGCTAGTCCAGTACACAGAGTCATGGCTAGTTTATGCAACGCACACAATCATTAATTGATGGTTTAAATATGCGCAAGGTATATGCAATGTATTATCATGTAGAGATGTCTGAAATTAGCCGTGTCAACTTGCAGATAGGGTTACACAATGAAAAAGTACAAGATGTATGTGGCAATTTCATGGAACATCGCAAAAAAAGGAGAGGCAACGGTGAGCCTATACAATGTGCTATGGCAGGTCGCTCCTCCATTGCAATCATCGTGACATGTTATTTGTATGTCAGTTCTATTGGCCAAGTTTCTTAGGGACAGTTATTACGAGTATTCCTAAGAAAATAAGCACCTGTGAATATAAGCTCCATGTAATAAGCCAACCAGTTCTTTTCATTGCCTTCCTTTTCAGCTTATCTTTGGTATGATCAGTGAAAATTCTAGATTGCATTATATTTTTTCATTTTGTTGCCCATATGAAAATTAATTTGACTTGCAAACATCACAAATTGAACCCAGTGCAGTAATTAATATGATAGGAAAACAGACCATCACTATTTGTTCAAAATGCAAATACAAAGATACCATCTATTTGGCACAATCTACTTTGGTCAATGCCTTCCATAGAGATCCCATTGCCTAATTTAAATGAACAACACATGGCCCACATTTAAATGAAGAACAATTATTTATTATAATTCGATGGTCCAAGTGGCTGGTTATTATCATATAGCAGCACCACCTGAAAGCATCATATAGCAGCAGCAGCAGCTCATAGCAACTCATCATACAGCAGCAGCAGCAGCAGCAGTGTGCAATTCATCATATACTGGCAGCAACTCATAGCAATTCATCATATAGCAACAACAGGAGCAGCTCATAGCAATTCATCATATAGCAGCAACAGGAGCAGCTCATAGCAATTCATCATACAACAACAGCAGGAGCAGCTCATCATATAGCAGCAACAGCAGCTCATAGCAATTCATCATATAGCAGGAGCAGCTCATAGCAATTCATCATATAGCAGCATCAGGAGCAGCTCATAGCAATGCATCATATAGTAGCAACAGAAGCAACTCATAGCAATTCATCGTATAGTGGATCAGAATGAAAATTTGGCAAAAAATCAGAGGAGATCCTCACCTTGTTGGATGAGCTCATCCTTCAACAGCACCTCAAGGCCACGGCATGGGAGGAGGAGGGAATAAGGTGCCTTCGCCCACAAGGTGGCATCACCAGAGTTGCGGCGCCGCCGAGTAGTCGTTGGATGGATCAAAATGGAGCAGCTGCAGGAGACCATGAGAATGAGGGGCGGCGCCAGAGGGAGGAGTAGCCGGGGAGATTTGCCCCTACTCACCGGCCATGTAGCCTAGTTGGACAGAGCATCATCGATGACCAGGCCAGATGGGACAAGTGGCGATGGCTCGCTGGAGGAACCCTAGTGCTGGAGGCAGGGGATCGAGGTAGAGGGAAAGGGGAGAGGAGATGCAAGCAGGCAGGGCAATGAACGCTTGCGTGTTTGTTTTTACTTGAGGGTCAGGTGTGACGCAGGCGCAAGGGATTGCATTTTGAGTGTAATATAGGCAGACAACAGAGTCATTTCACTATTCCCCTTCCCTTCAATTTTTTAGTGAGCTTCTACCCGAAACACCCCCCTCCAAAGCGAAATAAGTTAAGCCCAAGCCCATAACTCAAAAATGACTTCTTTACATCTTTTATGGCTTATTTTGGCAATAAGCCCTGAAAAGGCGGAATCGAACTAGCCCTTAACCTGCAATTCAATTGTGCGTGCAATGATGAATCACTCCTCCCTGCTATAGTGTACATTTAAGCATCATCATACATGGCATAACCTAATACATGTGCATTCCATTGTAGAATCTGGAATATGCAATGTTTATGTTAGTTCATACGTTGCACATGATGTTTAAATGTCCCTTAAATCTGGTCAGTCAAGTGATGGTATTTAAGCCTCCTTCTTTGCTTCTTTTCTTGATATGTAAGATTTGCTCACACGTCTGTTCAATTGCTTGTTTGCATCAGCCAACCATACTAGGACTGTTTGCTTTGATTACTTGTTGTTCTTGACCTAACACTCTAACAGAGCTTGTCAACAATTTAAACACTAAGGGTTGCTGTAGTGGGGCCTTGTCTAACTCATAGGTGACATAAAGGTTTGGCTGTACACGAAAGTAGGCTCTCCAAGAGTACCTGGAGATCCAGTTCGAAGGTATGCCTAGTTTTTACATAGTGCAGACATAGTAAATGCTCATTTCATTGTGTGCAAGTGCAAGAGATATGACATGTTTCATTATGTGGTGTTGTTTTTTTATAATCTCATCCCCTTATGTTGTTCAGAGACTGGAAATTATGCATATTTATCTTCCAAGGAGACGAGTAACTAGTTTGTGTCACCTTGCAGAGGGGGTGCAATGAAGATAAGATTGAGGATTTCCATGTACAAGATGTTAGGAAGGAGCCTTGCAAGAGAAGTAGGAGCTGCGCTGAGCCTGTTCAACCAGTTAAGGTAAGTCACTACATCAAACTCAACAGTTCAATTCCTTGTTTGTTTCAGGCATAGTTAATTTGCTCTTTTCAATTGCTTTATTTGTCCTCAGTTAATGAGATGCCCAAACAATGATGCCTGATGTTGGGTACTTGTATAACTATTAGTTGACATAATTAAAGGCCTTACCATTTAATTACTCTGCCGAAGTGTGCCTGAAGCTTTGAAGTCTATTAACCAACTATTATTGCATGAGGCTCGCAATCTAGTTTATACTAGGCTAATGATTGCATAGTTTTGCTTGTTGTAGTAGGTTTGTATGAATCCCTCTGCTGTTCATTATGCTCCCTAAGACTTTAACTGAGCTACAGAATGGCCAACTGCTTGCTTACTTATATGCAACGTGTTGTCTAAATTTGTAACTTGTCTGTGTTTTGGATTGAGCCCCAACATCATGCTCCTCTGGTGAGCTAGGAGAGATTCTCTGTATGCAGGCTGCAGAAACGACCTTTTTTATAATTTTCAAAATATCACCTGCTTATGCTTCA
This sequence comes from Aegilops speltoides, assembly GCA_021437245.1. Lineage (NCBI taxonomy): Eukaryota > Viridiplantae > Streptophyta > Magnoliopsida > Poales > Poaceae > Aegilops > Aegilops speltoides. Next base: position 440,402,838 of record CM038142.1, read on the forward strand.
TGACGTGTAACATTATTGTTAGTCCTGTTTTGCCATGTACAAAATAGTTTGTCTTGCTCGCTTCACTGTTGTAACTATATTTTTTTCCTAGTCATGTGTACTTATAGAAACATTTCAGGATGAAGTGATATCAACACAAAGATCTGCGAGCAGTGCGGCATGGCCGTTACCGAATGATTATGGATTGGAATTGGAATGTGTTGATGTTCTCGGGCATCAACTAGAGGTGGCAAGACAACGTGCACATGATTCTCAACATACAATCAACAAGCCGAGACTGGACAAGCAGGTATTAGATGCAGGAGTCAAAAAAATAAAACAAGACACTGAGGTAACCACGAAGGAATTGGAGATTTTGCAGAATGAAATTTGTGCTATCTGAATCAGGGCAATCCTATTTTCTAAAGAGATTATAGTTCAAATGGTAAGTTCTGTTGATGCGTATCCATGATGTATGAGCTTTATTTGTCCAGTGTATGTAATTTGTTGTTTGTGTATGCTTTATTATCACTGGTGCCAAACTATAATGCCCAGTGGGTATATTCGGCTGTAATTTCTTTATTGTATAGTGTAGGATTATTCTACGTTTCTATGCCTTACTCTTTTTATTGTATAGTGTATCTTTTTTAGAGGCGATAGTATAGAGTCGGATAATTCTTGAATATGCTATATCGTTGAAACAGGGGCCAACACGCCCAAACATTTCCTGGACGCCATACAAACGAACAAAGATGTGTAGTCAAAGCGGGCCTTAATTGCGCTGGTCAAAATAATATTAAGTGGATCCCAAATGATCTGGCCCACCGTAACAGCGGCTCTTAGCAGGCCGTCAACAGGCCTAAAGCTTGATAGGGATGGATAAATGGAAATGGCCCGCGGGCCTTTAGCGGGACGAAATAAATGTCAATTTTGTCTCGGCCCTTTTATTTTACGGGCCAGTAAGAGGCCAAAAGTGTTATGGGCCAGAGGAGGCCCAATTTGCAAACTAGGCTTTTAACACGCTGAAAGTCGCGTTGGGCTGAAATGATGCCCTGCGGAACGTGGGTCCCTAATGGACCTAAAGTCAAAGGCCCAACTGTTGTGCGGGCCGTTAACAAGCCAAGAGACAAAATGGGCTAAGAGTTGACCCATTTACCGAATGGGCCGAGGACAGGCCTAAAGTCACAGCGGGCTAGAATTGGCCCAACTGTAGAATGGGCCGAGAAAAGGCTGAAAGATGTCCCGGTTTACGGGCCGTTAAAGGGCTTAAACTGACGATGGGCTGGAAATTGTAAAATCTAGAATGGGCCTTTGATGGGCCGATTCTGTGTAACTTGTATGGGTCGTACATGTAAATGGGCCTGACTCAAGTAGGCCGCTAATGGGTCGGCCCGCTTATTTTGATAGGCCCGGCCTTTTCACCGGAATGGGCCTCTGTTGGGCCATGCCACGTGTCGACGTATCATAGGCGCCTCCTGTCCAATGAGTGGATGACATCTGTCCCAACGGTGAGCCAACATGTGTTTCCTCCGGCCAATGAGAATTTTACACATGGAAAATCCCCATTGGTCTGGGCTATTAACGGGTTATTGGATCCAAAACCGGACCCAATAGCTTAACGGCGAGCCGTTATGGTCGATGCCACGTGTCGGTCACCCTTGATGAAAGCAATTCTATGACGTGTGATTTATCATCATGGAAGTGGACACTTCCGTGATGATAATTTTGGTAATGTCATGGAACACTTCTACGACAGCACATGTATGACTATCTTGATTCTGTCATAAAATCGTCATGGATGTACATGCATGACAGAAAACGTGACCTACTGTGACAAACACGTATCATGACAGAAGTGTTTTTTTGTAGTGTATGAGCCTCCAATTAATATAGTAGTAGTAGAGTACTTAGGCACGTACAACATTTAGTGGTACGTAGTAAGAGATAAATGCCTATATGCCACGCATGTTCGTACTATTTGTGCCTCTCTACTTCACTTACTGCGCTGCATTACTCAGGTTCGTACGTCCACTCCTGGGTGCATGTCCGTCTCGTAGTTCCAATCCCACGTGTTCTTCATAGATGGAACGATCCATATCATCGCGGTTAGTGTGGCTCCCCACGATGGAGACTCATCCAAACTATCGCCAGCCTCAACGCGGAGCAGTCGCGTGCACCGGGAAGTGGCGCTCTCTTGGCCGTCACGCTGCTTCAAAGCCGGCGCCAGTGAGAGGTCGCATCTGCTCTGGCCGGGCATTAATGCGGTATTGACGCTCCAGGGCGACGCTGACCGTTTCACGCGGGAAGCGTGCGCTGGATAGGGAGTATTGGTTTGAAACCGTTTCAGGTGTAGTACTGGTAGTTTGCAAAACTAATCAATTATTGCACTCAGTTTCCAAAGAAATTGCGGTAAAAAATGTTACTCCACGGCCCGCTTCCCTTCTCCTTCCTCTTCCACCGCCCGCGCACGTCCGCGGGAAGCGACCGGTCAACCCTTATATAGGAGTGCTAGCACAAAAAGATGCATGCATGACCACTAAAATTTCCAGATTAAAGCGCCGCTCCGGTGGGAGTATGGCGTATGTCTTCACCTTCGGCCGGGCCATGGCTACCGGGCGATGCAACCAGAGAAGAGGCGGCGAGAGGGGAATGAATGCAGCTACTGTTTTGGTTTGCCGTCTGGGTTAAATAAATGCACGCCATCACGTGTACCCGCGGGTGCACAAATTGTAACATACATGCCGGCTTAAGTGGGTGTCACGTAACTGGTGTGTGTGTGAGATTCTGAGAGACAGAGTGCGTGTGTGCGACTCTACTCTTCGGACATGTACTCAACCTTTTGCATCAGGATATAAGTATAATGGTATTACACTCTAGCTATTGATTTATGTGGCCATTTTAACGTGGTTGTGTAAAAAAATGTCACTTCCTGCTCTGGATTTGAGTTATATAATTACAAGCAAGATGCTCGTGCATTGCACAGAACATCAATATGTATTTTTTTAAAAAACACCTGTTGTGATTGACCCATGCAGAAGTAATCCCATGTGTGAAAACTAATGATATCTCGAGAATTTTATCGAAAAACTGGTATCTCGAGAATTTCATCAAAAAAATGAAAGATGAGAGATAAGGTTAGAAGGAGTGTAGCATGGTGGTGACTGGTGGTCGAACTAGGCGGAGGCATGGGGATGGATGGTGCCGGTAGGCGGCAGAAGCCACCATGCTAGATTGTTCCAGAGACTTCCTTTTTTAATTGCTCAGCAATGAGGTTGTGGGAGATAAGGATGTGGAGAGAGGTGCAGGTATCTTTTGTAAAATTATCATAGCTTTCTTTCTACCCGTCAGATATAGATCGGAGGTCTATATTACAAGATGGTAGGCACACCATCATCACCAATTCGGTTTGTTATAAGAGTAAAGATGATAAGTTTGCTAATTACTAAAGTAAAGTGGAATTTGTCCATGTTATACAAGTAAATTAAGGTGATTGTTTATCATAAGGGTAAGGTTGGACGAAGGGTGGTAGGAACAAATGCTCCGCCTAGAGCATGTGTGTGTGAGATGGAGTCTTAGTGTGTGTGTGTGTGTGTGAGAGAGAGAGAGAGAGAGAGATGGAGTCTTAGTGTGTGTGGGTGGGTGGACGCATGCGCGCGCGCACGCGTGTGTGTGTGGGTGGGTGTGTGTGTGTGTGTGTGTGACGTGCGGTCCTCGGTGGCGTATGTAATTTAAATGTGCGTGCCTTCATCATACATAGGTGGTGTGTATGGCAGAGGCTACCAACGATGGGGTGTGAGAGACAAAAGGCCCGTAGAGAGGGAAGAGAAGGTGTGTGCACGTGAGAGGAGTCGACATCGAGAGAACGTGTTTGTTCGAGAGACACTGAGGAAGACTACTATATATCGATTGTGCATGTATGCGGGAATTAAACGAAGGGATGGTCTTATTGGTTTCGGGGATATAGGGGAAGAGTGAGAGGGGGTAGCTAGAAGGAGATTGTTAAGTGTGAGTGTGTGTTTTACCCATCAAGGCGAAAGTTATGTGCACACAAGAAGAGAATGATTCAATGTGGCGTTAGGGTTGAGGGTAATTAACTATGTGTGGAGACATAGAGACCTTGATCGTGCATGTGTGAGAGGTATACATGTATACGTGCATGCGTGGATACAAAAACAAATACTGTGTCCCTAGTGAGCCTCTACTAGACTAGCTCATTGATCAAAGATGGTGAAGGTTTCCTAACCATAGACAGGTATTGTCATTTGATAACGGGATCACATCATTAGGAGAATGATGTGATGGACAAGACCCATCTGTTAGCTTAGCACATTGATCATTCAGTTTATTGCTATTGCTTTGTTCATGTCAAATACATATTCCTTCGACTATGAGATTATGCAACTCCCAGATATCGGAGGAATACCTTGTGTGCTATCAAATATCACAACGTAACTGGGTGATCATAAAGATGCTCTACAGGTATCTCCGAAGGTCTTTGTTGAGTTGGCATAGATCGAGAATACGATTTGTCACTCCGAGTATCGGAGAGGTATCTTTGGGCCTTCTCGGTAATACACATCATAAGCTTGCAAGCAAATGACTAAAGAGTTAGTCACGAGGTGATGTATTACGAAACGAGTAAAGAGACTTGCCAATAACGAGATTGAACTAGGTATGAAGATACCAACGATCGAATCTCGGGCAAGTAACATACCGATAGATAAAGGGAATTACGTATGTTATCACAATGGTTCGACCGATAAATATCTTCGTAGAATATGTAGGAGCCAATATGGGCATCCAGGTTCCGCTATTGGTTATTAACCGGAGATGTCTCAGTCATGTCTACATAGTTCTAGAACCCGTAGGGTCCGCACAATTAACGTTCGTTGACGATATAGTATTATATGAGTTATATGATTTGGTGATTGAATGTTGTTTGGAGTCCCAGATGAGATCACGGACAAGACGAGGACTCTCGAAATGGTCGAGGGGTAAAGATTGATATATATACTCGGACACGGGAAGAGTTTTGGAGTGCACCGTGTAGTCATCGGGTCACCGGAAGGGGTTCCGAACACCCCCGGTAGGTATATGGGCCTAATGGGCCAAGGGGGGACACACCATCCCACAAGGGGGCTGGTGCGCCCTTCCCTAGTTGGCCGGCCCTATGGGGAAGGAAAGGGGAGGGGTGGCCCCTCATGCCTTTCCCTCCTCAAGGGAGAAAGGAAAGGGAGGGGGGCACCTCCTCCTGCCTTCCTCCCGCACCTATATAAGGAAGGGGGGGCGCAATATTTTGGGAGGACCCCAAGTAGGATTCGGCCTACTTGGGGGCGCCTCCTAGCTGCTCCCTCCTCCCCCACCTATATATATGTGGGAGGGGCGCCTAGCGCATCCAGAACAATTGCTTAGCCGTGAGCGGCACCCCCCTTCATCGTTTACACCGTCGGTCACATTTTCGTAGTGCTTAGGCAAGCACTGCGGAGATCACTTCACCATCACCGTCACCATGACGTGTGCTTCCGGAACTCATCCACTACCTCGCCGTCTTACTGGATCAAGAAAGCGGAGGACGTCACCGAGCTGAACGTGTGCTGAACGCGGAGGTGTCATACGTTTGGTACTTGATCGGTTGTAGTGCGAAGAAGTTCGACTACATCAACCGCGTTACTAAACGCTTCCGCTTATGGTCTACGAGGGTACGTAGACACACTCTCCCCTTCATTGCTATGCATCTCCATGGAGAAATCTTGCGTGTGCGTAGAATTTTTTTTTGTTTTCCATGCAACGTTTCACAACACGGTGGAGGCGGACGCACGAAGATAGAAACCATAGGTCGACGTGCCATGAATGTACCCTAGGATGCGCTTGACCAGAGACCAGTGAATATCACAAGGCGAGTGCACGTGCAAGCAAAGTTGTTGTACCGCAAACTGAATGTCTGGTATGGTGAGCGTAAGGTACTAAAGTGCACCAACAAAACTGCGGTGGAGAGCAGCGTCGGTGGCAGCCTGTCCAGCTATGGCAGATAGTTTTGGCTTGGCCTCAGCAGGTGGGGCAACCGGCTTGGAGTCTGTCATGCTAGCACGGTCCAACAGTTCAAGAGCATACTGCCCTTGATAAAGGAAAAACCCAGAGGCATCACGTCGCACATTAATGCCGAGGAAGAAGTGCAATGCGCCTAGGTCCTTCAGCCGAAACTCGGAGCCAAGATGACTAATGATGTCGCAGAGAAGGTCCTCTCTGGATGCAGTGATGACAATATCATCAACATACAAAAGGAGCATGGCGACATGATCTGCTCTATGGAGCACAAATAATGACGTGTCAGAGCCTCGGAGGTAGTGCTACGAAACCCGAGAGTAGCAACAAATGACGCAATGCATTGATACCACGCGCGAGGAGCCTGCTTCAGGTCATACAAGGACCGTGATAGTAGGCAGACGTCATCCGGACGTTAAGGGTTGAGGGTCAAGGAAACCAGCCGGCTGCTAACAAACAACACGCTCCTAGAGATAACCGTACATGTAAGCATTGTTGATGTCAAGCTGATGTATGGGCCATTGGCGAGAGGCGGCAAGCTGTAAGACGACACAGATCGTGGCGGGTTTGACAAAGGGAGATAAATTCTCCAAGAAGTCAACATCGGCATGTTGTGCAAATCCTCGAACGACCCAACGAGCCTTGCACCTGTCGAGAGAGCCATCCGGGAGGAGTCTGTGCCTAAAAATCCACTTGCTGGAGATGACGTTGGCGCCTACTCGGTTAACTAGCTATAGGGTCGGCCCTGTTTTGTGTTTTTTTTCATTCACAAGATTTTTCATGGAGTTCGATCACTCATTGCGTTTCATTCGCTAGTTTTGCTTGGTTTTCCGGTTTTCTTTGTTTCCTAACTAGTTTCTCGGTCTTTTTGTTTTTATTTATTTGTCAATTTTGTGTAACTCACATGGTTACTTATTTCAGCATTAAAATGTGCACATGTGTATTACACATCCATATATTTAAACATGTTGAATTTTTTTCAGAATTTTTTGGAACTTGAATACACCATTTTGACAGTATTCAGAATATAGGGCTCACTAGAGCTCGTCCTCCAAATTAACTTTTTAACTATTGACATGCACTTCATTGGTAAGCTAGAACGTGATCACAATAATCTATGTACCAGCTGTACCCAACGGACATCACATTAGTTTTTCCTGCTAGTTGACATGACCCACATGCAGGGTCGATTTTAAGAGGCGGGGGTTGGGTGGGAGGCGACGAGAACCCCCTGACAATTTTGTCACCATTAACTAGTGACTAGGTATTTTTTTAAGGGAAGATTAGGTACGTCGCCCAGCGTTCTGGCGACTATATCTTGTTTCCCGTGAGACTTCCTTCTGAATGGATGAAGCTCTCTACTCAGCGGAGTTGCAATTCGGACAGCCCTGATTCATGTTTTTTTTCATTCGCAAGATTTTTCATGGAGTTCGCTCGCTCATTGCGCTTCATTCGGTAGTTTTGATTTATTTTTCTTTTGGTTTTCTTTATTTATTAACTAGTTTCTTCCTTTTTTTTCCTTCTTTATTTATTTGTCAATTTTGTGTAACTCACATGGTTACTTATTTCAGCATTAACATCTGTAAATGTGTAATATACATCCATATATTTAAACATGTTGAATTTTTTCAGTTTTTTTGAACTTCAAAATACCATTTTGACACTATTCAAAATATAGGGTTCACTTGAGCTCGTCCTCCAACGTAACTTTTTTACTACTACCATGCTCTTCATTGCTAAACTAGAACGTGATCACGATAATCTATGCACCAGCTAGACCCACTGAACATAGCATTAATTTTTCCAGCTAGTTGACTTGACCCACATGCATTGACGTTTCAAGGGGCGGCCCCCTAACGATTTTGTCAGCATTAACTAGCGACTAGGCATTGGCAATTTTGTAGGGGAGATAAGGTACCTATTCGCCCTCCCCCTCCCCCACGTTCACGTCGACTATATCTCGCTTCACATGAGACTTTCTTCTGTATCGACGAAGCTCTCTACTCTGCGAACTAGCTACTGGGATGGCCCTGTTTCGTGTTTTTTCATTCGCAAGATTTTTGGTGGAGTTCGCTTAGTCGCTACGCTTCATTTGGTAGTTTTGCTTGGTTTTTAAGGTTTTCTGGTTTTCTTTGTTTCCTAACTAGTTTCTTCGGTTTTTCTGTTATTTATATGTTTGTCAATTTTGTGTAACTCACATAGTTACTTATTTCAGCATTAAAATTTGCGCATGTGTAATATACATCCATATTTTTAAACATGTTGAATTTTTTTTCAGAATTTTAAAACTTCAAAATATAGGGATCACTAGAGCATGTCCTCCAAAGTAACTTTTCTACTACTGCCATGCACCTCGTCTCTAAACTAGATCGTGACCACGATAATCTATGCACCAGCTGGACCCACGAGACATCGCATCAGTTTTTCCAGCTAGTTGACTTGACCCACATGCAGGGACGATTTCAAGGGGCAGCGTGTGTGGGAGGGGGGAGGGGAGGCGGCGATAGCCCCCTAACGATTTTGTCACCATTATCTAGTGACTAGGTATTGGCACTATTTAGGGGAGATTAGGTGCCTATCGCCCCCGTTCACGGTGACTATATCTCGCTTCACGTTAGATTTCCTTCTGTATCGATGAAGCTCTCTACCTTGCGAACAAGCTATTGGGCCGGCCCTGTTTCGTGTTTTTTTTTCATTTGCAAGATTTTCCATGGAGTTCGCTCACTCGTTGCGCTTCAGTAGCTAGTTTTGCTTGGTTTTTTAGGTTCTTTTCAGTTTTTTTTGTTTCCTAATTAGTTTCTTTGGTTTCTCTGTTTTTATTTATTTTTAACCGTTTCTCTTTGTTTCATACTCGGTTTTCACTTCTTTCTTTACGTTGTTTTTTCACCGGGTTTCGTTGTTTTCTTCTCTGTTTTCACTATTTTCTTCTTTTCTTCCTTTTTCTTTGTTTCTCCTCGGTTTCCTTTGTTTATTTATGGGTTTTCAATGCTTTTTTTCTTTTCTTGCTTTTTCTTTGGTGTTTTTTCTTTCTTTCTCATTTTTCATCTATTCTATTTTTCTTTCTAATGGGTATCCTTGTTTTCTATACACATTTTGGGCATGTATCTAATTCATTTTTCTAATACATGTTTAACATTTTTCAAATATAAATTTAACATTTTTTGAATACATGGTCAACATTTTCTCATATACATTTTAAACCTTTTCCAAATGATTGATTAACATTTTCAAATACTAACATTTTTTAATATATGATTAACATTTCTTCCATACATTTTCAGATTTTTTAAAATGCTTGATGAACATTTTTGTAGTATGAGATTAACATTTTTTAGTAAATGGTCAACATTTTATATACACATTTAACAATTTTCAAATGTTTGATAAAAAATTCATATACTTGGTCAACATTTTTTTCAAATTCTTGATTAACATTTTTAAATACATGACAAATTGTTTTACATCATTTTTTAACACATCTTTAACATTTTTGGTACACATTTTAGATTTTTCAAATGCTTCATTAAAGTTTTTAAAATAATTGTACAACATTTTTGAAATGATTGATTAAACATTATTATATACATTATCTAATTGTTACATCATTTTTAATGCAAGGTCAACATTTGTTCTATACACCTTTAACAATTTTTAAATGTTTTATTAAGATTTTGAAAATCCTTTTATAACATTATTTGAAATGCTTGATTAAATATTTTTGCAATACATGATAATTTTTCGTAGTCATTGTATTTTTTATACATTTTTCGTATACGTGATAAACATTTTCTCTATACACATTAAACATTTTTCGAATATTTGGTTAACAATTTTCAAATGTTTTATGCAGATTTTTTTCGTAGTATATATGTTTAGAATATTCGAAAGTATGAACAAGAGTAAAAAATAAAGTAAAGAACGAAAACAGAAAATAGAAAAAAAAAACGAGGCTGTGGCATCCCGTGCGTCTTGGCCGGGCCATCTGGACTCCCTTTCGCGCGATGGTTCCCGCTCCTATGTCTCGCTTTTTATTTTCTTGATGAGGGCATCCCTATGTCTCGCTTACGGCGACGCCTCAAGGCAGCTCGAGATGGGCTAGGTCATGTGCGATAGAGGCCACAGCCTCGTTTTTTCTATATTTTTCATGTGTTTTGCTTTTGTTAATTGATTTCTTTTTTCACTTTTGTTTACACTTTAAACAATTCGAAGCTTATATATTACAAGAATATAATTTATATAATGTTTTGAATTTTTTTCAATGTATATAGAAATTCACCATCTATACAAAAAATATATACAATGTGTCTGAAAAGGTTGATCATATATTTATAAATTGTCAATCAAGCTTTTGAAAAAAAATATAACCAAGTACTTGAAACATGTTAACCAAGCATTTGAAAATGTTTATCAACCATTTGAAAAATGTTAAATGTGTATAGAACGAATCTTTTGATATATTAGAAAATTGTAAACTTTCATTTGAAAAATGTTAAATGTGTATAGTTTTTTACAATATATTGAGAAATGTTAAACTTGTATTTGGATTTTTTTTCAATGCGTATAGAAAAAATGTTGACCATGTACTAAAAAATGGTAAACTTGTATTTGAAAAATGTTAAATGTCTATTGAAAATATATTGACCATGTATTAATAATATTAAACTTGTATTTGAAAAATGTTAAATGTGTATAGAAAAATGATAACCATGTATTTAAAAAGGTTAAACTTTTGTGTGAAAAATGTAAAATGTGTATAAAAATTGTTGACCATGTATTAAAAAAGTTTAAACCTGTATCTGAATAATTTTAAATGTGCATAGCAATATATTTACCATGCATAAAAATGAACTTGTATTCGGAATATTAAATGTGTAGAATTTTATAAAAGTATTTCAAAAATGATAAAAAGCATTTAAAAAATGTTAAATGTGTAGAATAAATGTTAACTGTATATTTAAAAAATGTTAAATTTGTATTTAAATTTTTTTTATCAAGCATTTGAAAAAAAATATTAAATGTGTATAGAAAAAGTGTTGACCATATTTTCAGAAAATGTTAATCTGATACTTGAAAATAATAATCAAGCATTGGAAAAATATTAAGCATGTATTAGAAAAATGTATTGGATATATCCCAAAAATGTGTATAGAAAAACAATGAAACCCAAGCGGAAAGTAAGAAAACCAGCCAAAAACGAGAAGGAGACAAACCACACCGAAGAAAGACGAAGAAAAATAAAGAAAAGAAGAAACCCAATGAAAACGTAGAAAGAAGTTAAGAAAACCGCTGAAAAACAATGAAAAAAGAAAGAAAATAAAAAATAAGTGAAAAGAAAGAAAACCCAGTGAAAATACAAACCGAAAAAACAATAAAACCTGAAAAAACTAGTAAACCCGGCTCATTTCGCCTAAAGTAGGTCGCGTCCTAGTACTTCATCACCAACCCGAGCGAGCCGAGTGGCTAGTTGCGTTACCAAGCATCTAGTGGACCATCGATGAAATCCCGCCGTGCACCATTTTTCTTCACTGCTTGTTTTAAGTGTGTGCTAATGGATTGGCCCGTCACTATAGGCTCTTGCAGCGAGAGTTCCTACTGCGCTATAAGCCAGATATAGTCGCCGCGATAGAGGTGGCCCACCCCCTGGGGGTTCGTGTGCAAGCTAATGTGAAGCCTCCATCCCATGTTTTTGTAGGGGTATCACCAAGTTTTATTGCTCAAAAGCCACATGGAGTGGGATTACAAAAGGATCATGGGGATGGACCATCCAAACGTGTCGTTCCTGATCAAGAGAATTAGAAAAATTGGCTAACCTATTGGCGTCTCTATTAGTTGCTCGGCCTTCAAAAGTAAATGTTATTGATTGCTGGCCAAAGCCCTAAATTTAGTAAAAGAAGAGAAGAAGGCCTAAGACCAATGAGCTAGGCTAAATTGCATCACGCACGTACCTACGCACGGTTCATCCCTAAAAAAAACCTACGCACGGTTGAGGTAGCTAATCCTTGGTTGCCTACGGCCTACTACGATCCATTCGACGCCTCCCACATGCTGCAGTGCTGCCACAAGGGTGACGCATGGCATATGAAGGGAACGAGCGGGCGGTGATCAGTGGACCACGGGAGCATTGCCGGCCAGTGACCAGTACAAATGATCATCGGCAAGATGAGGAAAAGGCGTGTTATTTTCAATACTCTTTTTTTGAAACTGTTTTCATCGACATTAGATTAGTCTGTGCCTTTTACAACTATAGATATACTAGGAACAAATCTATGGAGCGACGGCTTGTAAGATTAGTCAGTTCTGAATACATTATTAAGAAGAGACGAATAAACAACCATGAGACCTGAAGTTGATCAATGCGTAAGTTTCATAATTATTGAGACCTTTGATCTTCAGAATCATAAAAGGCCGACTTGAAGCTAGTAGATATGTACTTTTCATTTGTTTCGCAAAACAATGAGCAGATTTGAACTATATATAGTTTATAATATTTAGCATGCAACGTCTTCTATGATTTTGGTCATTCTTGTTCTAGCCCCCCTATCCTCAATTCCTGGCTCCGTCCTTGCCCGAAAAAGTTTTTTTATCGGTGCCGGGATGTACCGGTGAGCAATGCACCATCCGTCGGTTTTATCAAAATTCGTGCAGTTTGACAAGTATAAACATGTAAATTATTATACCACTGAAATACACAAGTGGAGCCCACTAGTGTGCAGCATCTTGCAGGTGAGAGTGGATGTGGATCGCTGCATGCATTCTAAAGTGTTCTCTCTCCCCAAACAAACTAGTTGCATTTTATTTCATGGTCACATTTTGAATGGCTAATAACTTATGAACCAAATTTCTATTTGTGAAATATTTTATATATTTAAATTCCTGACGCTAAGATCTGTAAAACAAGACCAAACTTGAGTATATTTCAAATGAGTTTCAGAAAACTGATATCACTCATTCAAAAAGCTATTTCACTCATTTCAATAAACTATTTCACTCATTTCAATAAACAGATTTTACTCACTCAACAAAATATTTCACTAATTTCAGAATACATATTTCACTCGTTTACAAAACACATTAGATTCACCCATAGAAAATTGATTTCACTCATCAAAAAAATATAGATTTTAAAATTCTATTTCACTCATTTGAAGAAACTAATTTCAGAAAAAACATATTACACTCACTCAGTTAAAAAACCATTTCACTCGTATCTTTTTTTTCACGAATACGCAAAGCTTGCGTATCTTTTCATTGATAGAAGGGGTAGAATGAGTACATAAAGGGACAACACATGACACGAACGCAGGCATGCGTGAACATGGTGCTCGGAGCAGAGAGACAAGGGATGCTCAGCCCGAACAGAAGATACATAGCCCAAACCACGAGCAACAATGCCGAACCAACAAGAATTCCGACATCACCAGAACCAACACCGGGGACACCGCGAGTCAGCTAGATAGCGCCTTCAAGAAGGAAGACGATGTCGAGACGCCGTCGCCATCCGGTCCGGGGTAACCAGACCTAGCTAGGGTTTCCCCTGAGCTCGAAGAGGGGCAAAGCTGAAGGCCTTGGAAGCGCCTCCAAGAAGGAAACGACACCCGCGGGCGCCGTCGCTGCCAGGACCGGTAAACCGAGCAGGGATCTCTCCCTGGCCTGAAGCTGAGCAATCCCATAGCCACCGAGTCTGGAATCAAAGATGAGGAAGTCCACGTTGGTCGGAATCACCATGTCGGGAAGGGGTTGGCGAGGCTGCACTTATCGTCGGAGGGTGGCACTGCCCCCGCACCCACGAGCGTTGGATCCAGCAAAAGGGGAAGGCTTTGAGGCCTCCGGGGTAGGGCAGGCGACGAAGTGAGCCACACGGATGGCATGGGACGACGGCGTCCAGCAACGCCGACAAACTAGGACTGGAGAGACGCAGATCCGAGCTGCTGTGGCCTTAGCCGTCGAAACATCGGCGCGCCAGGTAAGCTGGAAGGGACACAACTACCTGATGACCGAGGTCGGAGCTGCCTGACAAAGAATACCGGCTGCGAAGGACACCGGAGAGACGCGGGCCTAAGCAGTCGGGGCCGGAACAGCGCCAGCGGGTGCCCGCCGCGAGGAGCTCCATGTGTGCCACAACCACAGATGCATCGCCACATCCCCGAGAGAGCAGTCACTGTGGCTCGGGGAGGAGGAGGGCTGCCCGCCGGCCGGCAAGTTCATGCAGCAGCTGGTGGAGAGTGCGCCGGGTGGGGTCCCGGGGAGGAGATATATTGAAATGTATTCTCACATTTCAGAAAATAGATTTCACACATTTCAGAAAACACATTACTCTCATTTCCAATACTAATCTCACTGCGAATTTACGATTTATATTGAAATGTATTCCCCTCATAAAAAATATCAGTTTCAAACACTGAAAAGTTAGTGTCACGGCAAAAATTGGTTTTATTTCACTTTAATTGAAATAACTTATGTCACTCATTTCAGAAAACACACTACACTCATTTACAAAATATATATTTCACCCATTTCACTAGTTTCAGAAAACACATTACACTCATTTTCAGAAAACGTATTACACTCATTTCACTAGTTTCCAAAATAAGTATCAGAAAACGTATTACGCTCATTTCACTCGTTTCAGAAAACACATTACAGTTGCTCAATTGAAATACTATATTTCACTTGTTTCAAAAAACTGATTACATTCATTACAAAAGACAGATTTCACTAGTTTAAGAAAAATACATCACAATTACTCCATTGAAGAAACGGTTTCGCAAGCTGGAATATGAAACTCATAAAGATAACTATATTCAGAAAAGTGGTTTCAATCATTTCAATAACTGATTTCAATCATTTTGAAAATTGTAATTTGAAATGAGTGAAATTAATATTTTGATATGATTGAAATAGTAAAAATTAAACTAGTTTAAATATACTCAAGATTGATCTCATTCTAAAGATCTTATGTTCAAGAATTTGAATGTATGAAAATTTTAAATAATGGAACAATGCTGTAAAAAATATTGGCCAACGAAAAATGTAAACAAAAATAAAATGCACGGGTTTGTTTGAGAGAGAGGAGAGATGTTGCATGCATGTGTACCTCCCACTGCAAAAAGTACTTCCCCTGATATGGGCCCTATTAATCTGACATTGATTTGACTATATACAAAAGATTAACTGCCACAATACATGATTATACACATGAATGGGGCCCACTTAAACACAGATCGCAAAGCATGTGAACGGTGGATGGTTCGACGGTAGCTCCCTGCACCGGTAAAAAGAGCTTTTTGCGTCCCTACCCACATGCCTAATGCAGGGCTGGGATTGGAGCTGCATATGCAATACGCTGCACAAAATCCTCTATATGTTATTTGTGTGCGACCCAGATTGTATGTTGTTGACATATAAGATCAGTATATATAGGTTTTATTAGCACTACAACTGTAAAGAATATCAATACACTGCAGTGTCTAGCATCAGGAAATTACTCACAAAATTATACCACATCACTTGAATTGGAAAGCGTATAACCACTAGCTATGCATGGCACCGACCATATAGCAGCCATTTTGGGAGTACTATACAGCATGAGCGGCTAATGCTGTTACAATCGCCTGGCATTACACCCTCCAAATTGTGCATGTAAGTACAACCAATTTGGTTATACTTTATTAATTAGTACATATATAGAGCTTAACCAATAGCACTGCTAGCTATGTTTACGTACATTAATCATCTCACACCACAATATTTTTAAGCTTTACTATACACTGATGTGCGTTAGTGTGTATCTTTTCGTATCTGTGTCTGTATATGCCGTACGTTATTTCCACAAACCGTTGTCCCCTCCGCTGGAAGCAGACGCCGACACGTAACCCAAGGCCTCTTCGTGCTTCCCCTCCGCCTGAAACGCAAGCGCCGGATTGGCGTAGCCACTGGACTCCTTTGGAGTTGAGCCGTCGTGGCTGAGTTGGGACGCCATGAATTTGTCAAGATCCCTCCACTCTCCGGCGGATGCGTCCGTCACATAAACCGGCTCGATCTCAAGCTGCCGAGAAGCCTGGCCGTCGTGTGTCTGGTTGCACGGTTGGAGACTGGCCGCTACGGCGCCGATCAGGTCCGGAAGCCCGGGCATCTCTAGCTGCTGGAGCTGCAGGAAGCTTGCTGGCTCCTGAGGAAGGAGCTGATGGTACTCCAGCTCTACCTTGCACGGATGGTGGTAGGTCTGGTGGTGTCCATGATGGTACGCCGCGTTCTGGAGGTGCTGCACTGCCTGCCTGGGCGAGTCGACGTGAGGCGCCATGAACGCCGCATGGTCGTGATTGAACCAGAAGGGCGAGTCGACGGTGGCCATTCTCTGCACCGTCGCAACTCGCTTCTTGAACACCTTGCAGACCACCCATCCTTCGTCCTGAATCGAACACCAAACGTACAACCAAATTAACATTTTCGTTAGGGATGGAATGGTCGTGAAGAACGGTACGTATGATGCTAATGATTACTACGAGCATGCACATTTAAGAGCTTGCCAGCTTAGCTTACGTACGTGGGGAGCTCCATTTTCGTTGGTTTCCAGGCGATACTCGTGCATGATCCAATCTAACTTCTGCCCGTTAGGAGCCCGGCCCTTGTAGAAAACAAGGGTCTTCCTCATCCCCACGAGGCAGTGCTTCACATATATCGGCTTGTCCCGGCCGGTGGCCTTCCAGAAACCAGCAGTGGTTGCTCTGTTAGTGCGAGTGCCGGTCGGATACTTCTTGTCCTTGTGGCTGAAGAAGAACCAGTCGTTCTGGTCTTCCGTTCCGATCTTGCATCGTTCTGTTTGAACATCGTTTGGGGTATAGTTAGTACGTACAAAAACTGAATTTGATGCATGGATTAGTATGTCATGCTTCTGCTAATCATGCTAGAGTAGTGTATCGGAAGATCACGCGCATAGGAAAACTTGTTTGGTTATATTGTACTCCCTCCGTCCCAAAATAAGTGACTCAACTTTTTACCAATTTTGTACAAAGATGAGTCACTTATTTTGGGACAGATGGAGGACACAGCATGAATGAGTGGAGTTGTGGCTTGTGATTACCTTGTAGATCCCAAGGTTCGATTTTGTACAAATCAACGTCTTTTATAATGTCTAAGTCAATCCTCTTCAATTGCACCTTCTTCCTCAGGTAGTAATCCACCAGCTCCTCATCAGTGGGGTGGAAACGGAAACCAGGGGGGACATGGGAGAAAGCATTCATCTTCTTCCACTGACCAAAATAATATAGGTACTAGAAGCAAGTTAGTTGACAGTTGACACTACTGCCTGATAAACAAAAACATTCTTGAATCATGAATCTGTTTATTAATTATGGTCACTCCATCTCCATGCACATGTGACATCTTATACTCCCTCTGGTATTAATACAAGGCAATTACAAAAAATATACAAGCCCACTATCTCTTCGTGAGAAGAATTGAGCAGATTTTTGCCTCGTATGATAGTGCTTATTTATGCAAATATTGCAGGTTGCCATAGAGAAAGAGATACCACATGCAACATGTTTGATTTGCCCGGAACATGGGAGGTTTAATTTTCCATACAATTAATCGTGTTATTTATTAATTGGCTTGGTTTTCTTGCTATCTGAAAAATGGGATAGTGGTCTTGTATGCAAAAACAGTGGGAGTAGAATTTGTTGCTATTGGGATTATAATATGCAGCTCTATATTTGTCAATCAAATTTGTAACCCTTTTAGATCAACACATTTCTAATCACTTCATATAAAACCTAACAAAAAACTGGGGCAATTTTTGGAGGGTGATTGTAACCCAATGCCCGTGTGGTTTGATGCTTCACCATCTCATTTATGTGAATTCTTCTTTCAGTGTGAGAGTGAGACAATGTTCCCGTCAACAACGAAGTACATGTGTTGATCATGAGGCCCCATGGTTTCAATCTTGAGTAGATATTGTGTGAGTGTGTGTGGGACTAGAGGCTTACTAGTGTGCATGTGTGTGTGCGTTTATGTTGTATTAAGTGTTTCTAAATAAAAATAATTGGGATTCAAAAAAGTTGAAAGGCATATTTTCAATTATTTGAAGCAAATTAGAATTACTAGTGATATTCATATGTAAGCATGTAACATTAGTCGTTATATTTCAAATTTTATGAAGGTATATTCACATTCAAAGTCGACACAACTTTGCGTATATACCTTTCTATAAAACGGTGAAATGTGAGGCCTTGGTAAGAAAGTGATAGCTTACTCCAAAAATCAGCATTATAAAGATGTTTAATTCTATGCAAACTTGGTTGAATCGACAACCATTTGTCAAGTGTATGATTATCACATTGCATATTTCCTGATATTCTCTTTCTCATCTCTATGGCAATTTTCATGGCCTTTGTTTACTTACAACTTCATGAAGGTGTGTTCGTACTCATCGTAACTTTATGGACTTCTATAAAGAAGGTGGTGAAGCTAAAGGTCTAGCTGAAAAAGTGATAGCATACTCTAAGAATATGGATGGGTGCAAGCACATCAAATGCATGCTTAATTCTAGGCAAACCATGTTGAATTGTCGAATATACAAATTTCACATGTTCTAGGACAATTTTCATGGCCTTTTGTTTGGATTGCCAAGCTTTGCTATATGTGTGGTTAAACCTAGGTTATTCCAATGGTTAAAAGTGCAGATTTTGCTAAATTAAACATACAACTATACATCATCAGGCCATCTACTAAAAAGATGAAGGTAACTTTTGCTCTATATAAAGGATGGGGAGGCCGGGGGCAGTCCTCCTTTTCTAAAAAAAAGGATGGGGATTTATAGAAAAGTGATTTAGGCTCAATAATAGCTCCTTTGAATTGGAACTAAAAGAGAAACATAAAATATAAGTAATTACGAACTCATGGCAGAAAGTACAATACTTTCTTCGTATATAGGATTGCCGGACCATATGATTGAGCCCCATATTTTTCTGTTGTTGTTTTTCTTTTGTGTGGACGAAGCTAAATTTAATGAGTGCATCCCCGAAGCAGTAGATCGCAAGTCAAAACTAATTAAATTTCTCATGTTGATGTGGAGGAGAGAACGTACTCACACGATTCACCTATATATATTCCCTCCATCTGAAAATACTTCTTATCAAAATAGATAAAAAGAGATGTATTTAGACGTAGATACATCTATTTTTATCTATTTTAATGACAAGTATTTCCGGACGGAGGGAGTATATATTATATCTAACTATGATCTACACATACGATCAATCAAGAGAATGAAAGACAAGCACACTTGCACGCTTACAGTCAAGAATCTATGGTTTAGGAAGGACGTACCAGTGCCTACGCGCGTGCGGAGTGCAGCCAAGCGCTGCTTTTGCTTCAGGGCAGGGCAGGGCAAACCTTTCCCTGCCTGCCTCCTTGTCTTCTCCTCCGACAAACACCTCGAAGCAAGCGAACCCCGGCCCTGACCCACGAAGCACGCTCCGGTCAGAAACTTCAGCATGCACAGTAAGGGTGTCTGGGTATGCACGCCAAAGCAGAAGAGAAGAAGAAACCACGAGGTAAATGGATGCTGCTTAACTATCTTACGTACTCCCTCCGTTTCTTTTTACTCCGCATATAAGTTTTGGTCAAAGTCAAACTACACAAAGTTTGACCAACTTTATATTAAAAAATATGAACATCTACAATACTTAAACTATATAATATGAAAATACACTTCATGGTGCATATGAAAATGTTGATTTCATATTGTGAATGGTGATAAGTTTTAATATAAAGTTGCTCAAACTAGGTAAAGTTTGACTTTGACCAAACCTTATATGCAAACTAAAAAGAAATGGAGGGAGTACCTAGCTGGCCCGCCCACCTCTCCTGTGCGCGGCTGCTACCTTGCAGCAGCTAGACTCGAGCTGGCCTTCAGTCTCCGATGGAAGCCAGGAGCTAGCTAGCGTGCAACTTCAGCTAGCTAGTCCTCCTTCGCTAGCTTTCGCCGGATGGTCGGGTTGATCGATGGAGGGGAGGGACAAGCCGGGCTGTATATATACTGGTGGCCTGCTTTGCCTCGGTGGGTGGCCGGAGAGCGCGGATGGATTGCGGGCCAAGGCTGGCTGCAATCCAGGAGCGACGCGGCGAGACAGCGACGGCGAGATCTGCCACGATCTCCCTCTCAGCCGCGTTTTCTATTGGCCTTCTTCGCCGTAACCGCCACCTCCCCCCACCCGCCCACGACAGCGACGGCGGCCTCCTCCAGCGACCGATCTGCCACCCCCGGCCGGCCGCGTCCCCTCCGCCCTCCGATGAACTGCAGCCAAGACCGAAAGGGTGTCACGGACTCCACTTCCTTAACTCGGCTCATCTATAGACTATAAGTAGAAAGGTGGCTATTCAGAGCGAGGCTGGAATGATGGCCGGGCACCGGCTGCCACCTTTCTCCTCAAATGCGCGGAGGCAGGGAGGATGCATGTAACGATGTAAAGGTGTGCTCCGATCCTTCAAACCGTCGGTGATGGATCGATAATGGTGGTACTCCATACGATAAAACCTTACGTGAAACGTGCATTTGGCTCTGTGTGGCCCTGAAAGCCAGGTAATTATGGTTATCATGCGTTTGGCAGTGCAATATTGGGACCAAACACATCCTGTTGCATGCGCTTTGCCGATCGAGGAGGAGATGCATGGCGCAAGTTGGAATTATGCAATCATGCATGCATGGACCGGGGTCTGACGCAACTACTGTTGTCACTCATGGAGTACTTGCTCTTGCACATAATTAGCATTCCATCGTCATACATAGTGTATACTGAAGTGCATGAGGGGTTATAATAGACTAGTGTAAACTGGAAAACATAGAAGTTGGACGTGAACACAGATATATGCCCCCAGCAAAACAAGAAAACACACCAAATATATGGCCAGCTAACTGTCTGCACAGTGTGTTAACAAACCATGGCAGCTCCCTACTTCTCGACCGACCCAAGCAGCGTGTATCTCCGATGGGGACCCTCCTCCAAATGGAAATGCAGTGTCACAGAAGCGAAATACCTCACACCATGCTCATCCTTGCTAAAAGTGGGACACGTGTACGGGCATACTAAGCCTTTGAGGGCACGTAACATCCCATCTGGGAGCAGCGTAGCTATATATAAATGATCTATACCCATTCCCGGGCCGTCAATCGTGCACCATGGATTTCCCTCTAGTCTAGTATAAACGACAGTAGGTGCAGGGTTGTGCAAGGCATCTGATCGAGTTCGAGTGTTTACAAAATATATACAGTGCCACTCTTACATGCAAAGTAGTGCTGTACAACAGAATAAGGGTTAGAAGTACTCCCTCCGTCCGGAAATACTTGTCCTCGAAATGATTGTATCTAGATTTATTTTAATTGTAGATACATCTATTTTATTCATTTTCGAACAAGTATTTTCGGACGGAGGGAGTAATAAATAAGCAGGTCCTGGTAGAAATATGGCTTAGCCGTGGGCGTGGGGCCGGCCTGAGTGGCGGTGCAGGTGCAGCTGCAGGCAGAGGCGGCCGGTGTGGTCCGGCGTGGGCTCGACCTCATCATTAGTTAATCCCTGCTTTATGTTTTGTTCGGAGCTGACCGGCTGCTACAGGGGTCCCACATGGCATATGTGCATGCATGCATGGTGGCCTTCTCTTCTCCAGAAATAAAAGGCTCTCTCGCTTTGGTGTAGCCAAGCATGAATGGGGCCTAGGTAGCTAGTATATCTAATTGCATGTTCGGCACATAACTAGTTAGTTCAAAAATTAGCTTGAACCTGAAATAGAAAGGCGCGCAAACCTGAAATGTCAAGTCCACATCAGACGAGACTGATGACAGCGACGAATGAAACCGTAGCTGCAAGCAAGTTTCAGAAAAACAATGTTATCAGCAGCTAGCAAACTCATTAACCTGGCAAAGCATGCACACATAGGCTGTTTTGGTAAGCCCCGGTCCCCTGTCTATTCCTTATTTGCCACACCCACACAGCGATGGCAATAGCATTGTGCAGCAATATTATCTAGCTACAGTCCCGCTCCCGCCGGTGGTCCTCGGTGTGATACGCACGCCCTTTCTTCGCACGCAACAATGAAAGCTAGCGATTGCTAGCGCTAGATCACGCCCTCTTCTGGAGCTGTTGTTAAGATCACAATCCACACATGCACACACTATTCACGTGCGCAGCAACAAACTCGATCTCACCATGCAACAGATCCTTAATTTCATGTCTGTTCGTCGAGCTGCTCAGCTGGTTCTGCATAGTTAAACTTGGGGTAGCCTAGCTTGGTCCTTTGGTTGGAGCTTTGAGCAGTCGACACGCGTACTTGTGTGGCAGATGATGATGATGATGGCGATGCCCGGAGCAGGCGGCGTTGCAGCTGGGAGGGAGCACTGTTAGACTTTAGGAATACACAAAGAACAGCGCAAGTGGATAGAATAGATGCCCATCGACGCTTTTGCTTCGATGGCGATACATTCTCGGATCTTTGTTTATTTGGGTGGAAGGTATTCTGCAATTTGTTCGGGTGTATCTTTGGGGGAGAAGTGAAGCAACAGGAGCACACGACATTCGGTGCGTCATCTCATGCCTAGCTAGCTCTTCCGGCCGGTGTCATCCTGCAAGTGGACTGACTCTTTAAATTCTATTCTGAAAAGGGCACTGTATAACGCAGGCGATGTAAATATGCACATGCTCACACAGCCCCTAAGAAAAACCCGAGGTCGCAGAGTTTAACGGTTGAACCGATACAAGGAAGTGAAAATACCTCAAAATAAAAACGATATCGGAGATAGTAACACTCAG
The DNA here is from genome assembly GCA_021437245.1 of Aegilops speltoides. NCBI lineage: Eukaryota > Viridiplantae > Streptophyta > Magnoliopsida > Poales > Poaceae > Aegilops > Aegilops speltoides. Next base: position 440,425,661 of record CM038142.1, read on the forward strand.
GCATCTCCAACGCTGATCCGTTCACGCATAAGGGGAGCAGTGCGCGGACACTAATGCGGGAGGTGACCATCCAACGTTGCATGCATATATTTCATGCCGGGTTTCAACTATCAGACAAAATTCATGCAAACACGGCGGATTTTATATAAACTGGGCGATATTCATTACATTTTTTGACATTCTTTAACTGAAATAGGTAAAACTATGTGCACGTGCGGCCGTGTATACCTCCATTCCCACGACACGGATACACTGCACTAGTCTACGACCGGCGGCGGCGGATCCCTTTGTCTTCCCCATGTCCGGCAGCCCGCTCGTCGGATTGCCGTGAGCCTCGGAGGTATATTCTTCCCTCGTATCTTCCCTATGTCCAATTGTGCCACTCATCAGAGTGAAAAGGTGGTGCATCAGCTGGAAGGGAAGGGGGGCTCCGCTTCTGTGAAGCCGAGGCGGGGGGCGGCGATAATCTAAGCAGAGCCACGCAAGTCATCGGTTGTGCATGCCAGCGACATGCCGGCGGTGGTCTTCATGGGACCAGAGCAGCGGCGGCCTCCGTGTTCTACTTTTTCTCGAAGTTGATGGCGAACACGGATGCGCTGGTGACCGACTCGTCGATCTCCGCGTAGTCGGCTTCTTTCTCCACCGACCGGGCGCGGTTCCGCCAATGTTGAATGTGGATGGCACGGCATCTGGACTCGTCCATGGTAGCCACGATGCCCGTTCCGCCATGCTCCCCCGCATGCCTACCTGGAGCAACTCATCACTCCTCCGTGAGCTGGTTTGGAGCGGGGAGTTGCTGAACCACACGCCAGCTTGGAGCGACAACTTGCTTCGCTGGGCTAGGCGAGGGAGGTGGAGCAGCGAGTTGCATGGCTCGTATAAGGCGGGTTGGGCGAGCAACCCATACGACTTTTGTGCCGGAGAATTTCTCTTCCTGCTTGCCGAATGCCATGGACAGTGTGGAGAAAATGGTGTGTAAGGAGGAGATGTGAGCGGAGTGTCGTGCGCTTTTTACCCGGCGTATCGCACCGTTTAAAATAGTGGGGGGTGGCCGGAGCCAACTGGTGTTGTGTTTAACGACGGGCGGCTCACGGACGGACTTGTGGCCGGAGTAGGTTTCTTGGTACACGCGCAGATTTAATGGTGGCGTCTGAATGCGGCAAGGAGGTGTGTTCAGTCGGGCGTGCAGCGGGCGGCTCCCTGGACGGCGCGCCGCTTCAATGGCAAAGCCAGTGAGAGGTCGTGTCCGCTCTGGGTCGGCTTCAATGTGGAGCGTCCGCTCTAGAGCGACATGAATGCGAGGAGCTTGCGTTGGGTGGGAACACGTGCGGGTGAGGGAGGATGGTTTTGGGTGGAGTAGGGTGGTTAGAAGTGGCATGGGTGTTGTCGTGGAAAGGTCACGGCAGATGTCCTAGCAAAATGACTTAGTCGTGGAGCCATCGCAACTAGGAAGCTTAAAGGGGTTAAAACGGGACAAAGGACACGGGAGTTTATACTGGTTCGGCCCCTTGCGATGAAGGTAAAGGCCTAATCCAGTTTGAGGTGGTATTGCTTATGTCTCGATTATCGAGGCGAATCCTTGACCTAGCTTCGATCCGATGTTACTTGTTCTGAACCGCCACGGTCGTCCCTTTATATCTGAGAGGTTGGCGCTTGATGCTCACGGAGTCCCGGCCGCTCATAAACAGTGTCCGGCTCGGTGACTATCTATTCTTGCCTTACAATACAAGTTATACATACATGACGGTTTATTTCTACGGGCCTTAAGCCGCCTTTGGGCCTTGGGCCCTTAACTGAACCGCCATCTTCAAATATCCTCTTGGGCTTCATATTATGAATCGCCATAGGTATAACCCGGCCCCTCCTGGGCGGGTCATACCTAGTAGTTATATCCCCAACATTAGGCCCCAGATTGATTTGAACTAGTTCATGTCAATCTTCAACACTTAGAAAAAATATTTTGCTCTTCATTGCGCAAGAGTTTATAACGCGCTATGACGTCATCTTCTGGATTTGTGATAACCCGCCATGACGTCACCTGCCATTAATTCACACTTTGTCCAACATATCTCAATGGATCCTTATCTTAATAACCATCCCAAGAATTGAGGCGTCTGGGCAGCTGGATAACCATGTTTCGGCCTCCTCGTTTTTCATGCCCACTTATCAGTCTTTTCTTATAAATAGCCACGACCGGTCTTCTTCTCATTCTCCCCCTTTTCCAACGTCTTCCTCCTCTCGCGACCCTCTGTGGCTCGAGCTCTGGCACCGCTGCGAAGACCTCGTCCTCCTCAACCCAGGCCCCTGCATCAACCTGTGTCGGACCAGAGTACACCGGCGCTCCACCGCAGTTGAATCTGCACCTGTAAGTGTTTCTTCTCCAGCGCATCAGATCGCATTAGGGTTCCGTATGTTCGTCGTGTTCTTCGTGGTTTCTTCATAGTCCCTCCATCGTAGCATCTTTTGATCTAAAAACAGTATAGGACTTATGCGGTAGTTGTTTTGTCTTCACCTTCAATACCAGCGGACCCCCTTTCCTCAGAAAGAGATCTCATTAGAACTTATGAACTCCCTGTACTGGTTTTTATGTCTGGAATTATTTCCTTTTTCTGAACTGTCGCTGATCTGAAATAATACTTGCAATCTGTGAAACCTTATGGTACTTAGCAAAAACTGCACCTTGATAGATCCACCTAGCCATGGTGGCTCATACCACCGGCTTAATTGCAATGCTCAATAGATAACATCAAACTAATCATGGCAGCTTAAATAACCTGATGTAATTAGTCATATACCATTAGGTCCCTTTATAAGCCGCCAGTCTGATATGTGCTGTAATACTTTTTCCTCCGGCTTAATTTTGAACCGGCCAATCTATTCTTTTTTAGGCTTCCTTCTTCACAATGCCGCCCAAAACGACCACTTTCTATAACTGGGTCCGCTCCATCGTCACGGATAATACACTGCAAGACTTTGTGAAAACCGGCTATTTGCCCCAAAAGGATGACATGTCATACCGTGCTCCTAAGCGGACAGAAGAAAAACCTGAGCCCAAAGAAGGGGAAGTCATTGTCTTCACTGATCACATGAACCGGGGCTTTTCACCGCCCGGCTCTATATTTTTCAGAGACGTTCTGCAATTTTTCGATCTCCATCCTCAAGACATCGAACCCAATTCCATGTCTAACATGTGCAATTTTCAAGTATTCTGTGAGGTGTATCTTGAAGAAGAGGCCAGCTTGTTACTTTTTAGAGAATACTTTTACTTGAACCGCCAGAATGAATACTCCAATGGACCTAGTTTGGAACTTGGCGGGGTCTCAATCCAATGGCGGAGAGACGCCGTTTTTCCTTATGCGCAGCCACCAAGTCATCCCAAGGACTGGAACCAGACATGGTTCTACTGTCAAGATACTTCTCCGGCTGATGAGAACCCGCTGCCCGGCTTTCACGCCCTGCGCCTCGAATCCAATCATCCACTCCCCAACAAGTTGACAGCTGCTGATCGCCAAAAGCTCGCCCTACCTTTGCAAAAGTGAAAGCTCTGTTGGGGAACGGCTTAAATGGCATTGATTAGGTCCGGTGATGGGTTGCCTGGCGGATCATCCCCTTGAGCCGCCGCTCTGGGTTAATGTGCACTTACACAGGTGACACAAAAGATCCACTGCGCCATAGCTCCGATGAGTTACCTAAAGACCTTATCAATGATATGACAAAGTCGCTTCTGAATGAAAGCCTAGCAGACTGTGGCAAGGTGGGCCTAAGCCCTTTCTGCAAAGCTAACCCGGCTCCAGGGGTAAGCCGCCAAACTGAGTTAATTTACCTTTATCTTTGATGTTTTGCCTTAACTCAAACCTTTGCTGATTTTCACAGGCTGATGACGAGTTTTGGAAGAAAGAATATGACCATGAGGCTACAAAGAGAGCCCGGAAACTCAAGAAAGATGCCAGGAGAGCCGCCATGAAGAAAAGAGGAAAGAAGCCCAGTGCTTCTGAATTGCTTCAACTGGAGGATACCTCTGAGTTGGAGTCAACTCTTGATTCTCTTGGCTCTTTTTTCAACCATCTTATTGACATCGACTATCATCAGGATGACATAGGAACGAGTCAGGGAGTGGAAGAAGCGGTAACTATTATTTCCTCTGACTCTGAGCCTTTGCCAAGACAAAAAATCCGAAGAGTAACCCAGAAAGTAAGATTTTCACACCCCTTAGCTCATCTGGATCCTCACTTTATTTTGAAGCAACATCTGCTGGAGAGCCGGCGGGAAACTCGGACAAGCAAGGATGCGGAACTTTCTTCCGGCTTGCCGAACACGCCAAGGAAGCTTCAAAACGAGGTCACCCCCGATTTATACTCTTTTTATCCTTTGGCGGGTCTTACTCGTCAACCACTCAACTCTTCCGACTCAAATTATCAGGATACATCTCATTCCTCCCCCGGTGATTCAATTCAATCCAACATGCCAACTTTCGAAACCGCTCCCGGGTAATTGTTATTTACTTTTATCCTTTATTTATTCTGATCTTGTTATGCTTATACTGCCCTTTGTGACTCATGCAGTGGAAAAGCAAAGCCCAGTAAGAGGGCCAAGAAGAACAAGCCGGTTGAAGATCCAAAGGTTAATGAGCTGGAGCAGCAGACTCCAGCGTCTGAGATCTCTGTCCCCCAATCATCTGAGCCGGTTCTTGATAACCCGCCAGCAAGTTCTAACCCCCCTATGGAGCGAGTCATTGATGAGTCTGTAAATCCTGAAGTCTCTGTCCACCGAAGACGGCTGATGTTCATGATGAAGATGTGACGACCACTGCTACCGGCTTTAGAGAACCGGGAAGGCCCACTGCACTAGCCCAACATGCTGCCAAGGAGGAGCGCATTGAACGTCGTAAAGTCAGATTTGATATTGCTGATTACTCCCACTTGAGCATTGGCAAAGTTTATTCTGGTTATCTTAGCCAAGTGCACAGCAGCCGCGATCTTGAAGTAAACATGGTGAAACAAATGCACCAGAAATTTGAGGTATGAATTCGTCCTTTACTGAATTATGCTTACTATGCCAGCCCCCAAGTCTACCGTTTATGATAAATATGCTGTAGACTTAGATGAATCATGAGCATGAGTGATATATTTTAGTAGAATCCTTTGATCATCCAACTTAATCCGTAGTCCCCAAGGGCCGGTTTAATCAGCATGAATGAGTCGGTCCTTTATATTCATGTATAGAAGATGATACTTACTCGTTTAGATTTCAACAGCAATATGCATTAGTCCCCAAGTGCCAAGTACTCTTGCTTGCAAAGTGCTTGGGACTTACTCTCATAAGCCGCCACTTAGATAGAACTTTCGGTAGACATTAGCCCCCAAGTGCCAAGTGTTGTTGCTTGCAAAAGGCTTGGGACTTAATATTGTATGCTAATATTTATGATTTTGATCTGGTATCTGTACAGACCACCACTGCTCAACTTCAATCGGAGCTGTCTGAATTGAAGAACCACCTGGAGCTGCAGGAGACTGAAACCCAGAGGGCAAACTCAAAATTTGAATTCAGCGTGTCTGAATAAGAAAAACTGAAGGCCGACTTTGAAGTTGAGAAAAAGGCCTGGGCTGAAGAAAAAATTGCCTTGACCCATCGAGCTGAAAAAGCAGAGGCAACTCTTGAAGAGGTGACTACTGAATTGTCCGGCCTAAAACGCCATGTGTCTCAGATGGTCTCGGCTATCTTTGGTAAGTTGCCTTACGAGTGTCAAGTGTTGAATCTCTCTCTTGATCATATGAATTGTCTTTAACTCACCTGTAATTACTATGCAGCCCCAAGAGCACCAACCTCAACCAAGACATGCTTGTGAAGCTGAAGGCGGTTTATACATTGGTAGAGCAGCATTACACTAGTGCCCAACGCGCATTTGCCACAATTTCTCTATCCAATGAAGCCCCCACGCTCTTGGTTAACGTGCTAAGGAAGCTTTCTGTGCTGCCCCAGCGGCTTAATGAAATAAAACGATCATCTGCGAGAGCCGGAGCCGTATCTGCCTTAAGCCAGCGAAAGCATGGCTGCCGGAATTAGACCCGACCGACCTTTCTACCGGTTACCCAAGCCTTAAGGAGGACGGCACTCCGTTTGAACAGAAAGATTTTGCTGCTTGTGTGAAGGAGATACGTCCTCTGGCCAGCCAGATTGCCAATGAGACAGACCTCACCAAGTATCATCCAGCTTACGATGTGGGAAATCGGAGGAAGCCAACACCGACTTATAAAGTGATAGGCCTGATCCCCCCAAGTAAGCACACCTTTTCCCCTGAATTTGACCTGTCCAAGCTAATTGATGATGAGGCTGAGTTTCATGCTTTGAATGGCATTGACTAATCGTCATCAACCTTCCAGGACATGGATCAGGACAAAGAAGCAGAGAGGGTTGATCCAGAAGCCTCAGACCAGCAGAGCCAGGAAGATTGACCCGCGGGGCGGTTCATACCTGTGACTTTGAAAAAATTGTTGATCATTTGGACTCGGGGAGTCATGTAATAGGGTAGGAATGACTTTGCTCTGTCGTGCCATCATGCACATTTTGGTGCTCAACACTGTTAATTCGCCCTCTTATATTTACCCTTGTTACACTTATCATCTGTTTGACTTGTGCATAAGAAAATCCTTGAACTATCCCGCACACAAAAATAGATCATAGGAACCCGTGGTGATTTATCGCAGGGCGGGTCATAATATCTCACATATAACCACTAATGTGTAAAAAGGAGTCATAGATAAGCCTGGTATGAATCAGAACTTAAAATATAACTGTAATAATAATATCGTACCTGTGATATTAAATTTATATTACTGGTTTACATGACCTATGTGTGACACCCTCGATTCAATCATACACTAATCATACACGCAAATGTGTACGATCAAGATCAAGGACTCACGGGAAGATATCACAACAGAACTCTAGACACAAATTAAAATAATACAAGCTTTATATTTCAAGCCAGGGGCCTCGAGGGCTCGAATACATAAGCTAGAATATACAAGAGTCAGCAGAAGCAACAATATCTGAGTACAAACATAGGTTAGACAAGTTTGCCTTAAGAAGGCTAGCACAAAAGCAACATCGATCGAAAAGGCAATGCCTCCTGTCTGGGAGCCTCCTAACTACTCCTGGTCGTCAGCGGTCTCCATGTAGTAGTAGGCATCGGCGGTGGCATCTGGCTCCTGGGCTCCGACATCTGGTTGCATCAACCAGAAAGAAAAAAAGAAAGGCGGAGAAGCAAAGCAACCATGAGTACTCATCCAAAGTACTCACAAGCAAGGATCTACACTACATATGCAACATTATCAAAGGAAGGCTGTATATGTGGACTGGGCTGCAGAAATGCTAGAATAGAAAGAAGGCCTAGTCCTATCGAAGACTAGTATCTTTTGGAAACCACCATCTTGTAGCAAACAGGAGGGAGTAGAGTAGCATAAAGTAAAGTAGTAGTAGTGTTATCAACCTTGGCCAGAGATCCTTTCTCGACTCCCTGCGAGAAAGAAATTCCAGAGCCGTACTATCCATTTCTCATCACAATCCAATTCTCATCACAAGTATCCAGTTCTAGTTGTATCGATCGGGATACAACTCCAAGTGTCCGTTACCGTAGGACAGGCTATCGATAGATGTTTTCTTCCCTGCAGGGGTGCACCAACTTACCCACCATGCTCGATTAACTCCGGCCAGACACACTTTCCTGGGTCATGCCCGGCCTCGGCCAAACAATACGCCGCAACTCGACCTAGGCTTAATAGAGAGGTCAGCACGCCAGACTAAACCTATGCCCCTAGGGGTCATGGGCCATTGCCCCGGGAACTCCTATACGTTGCGAGGGCGGCCGGTGAGCAGACCTAGCTACCTCCGTCAAAAAGGCAGGTGCTTATGCAGTCCAACCCGGCGCGTGCCGCTCAGTCACTGACGTCTATTAAGCTTCGGTTGATGCATACGACGCAGAACACCCATAGTATGCCCACGTGATGGTTAGTGCTATCAGGCCAGAGGCCCCTCGGATCAAATATCCAAATCATAGTGGATTAGGAACACACGGTAACAAGCAGAGACTCACGAAAGATGTGACCCCGTTGCCCCGTCTCGAGGACTTGCGGCAAGGGCTAGGAATACCCGACCACGCCTTGTAATTATCTCGCGGGCACCTTCCAGGTCAACCCGACTCCACATCACTCGCAATTATGCTCGCGCGGGTACCCCTCAGGGTCGACCCGTCTTTAGTAACATGGTTCAATGTAAAGTCATAGTAACCATAGTAACCGTGTGTCCAAACATCAAGGGGAAAACCCAAGGAATCACCCCCGGTGAATTCCACTCGATGTAATCATCAAGGTGAACGTAAGAGGGACCACCCTCGAGGTTCACACTTGAGGGGTTGCACGAGAGAGTCATATCAGAAGTGGTTAAAGAGGAAATCACCCTCGATGACCACGACTGAATAGCTACACTTCAGGGTTAACATCAGAAGTGCTGATGAGGTCTCGTCCTTGGTACTTGATAGTAACCCAGTAGTGTCGAGCAACTAAGGGGAAGTTATGTGCGGTGCCGAGGCCTGGTCTTCGATCCCGTTGATCGGGTCTTCGATGATAATGCAAGGGTAACAAGGACAGGGTGGGGGTAACTGATGGATCACTAACCAACCTATACTAAGCAGTTTAGGATAAGCAGGTAAGGTACAACAGCAGATACAAAAGCAGGCTATGCATCAGAATAGGAGCAAACAATTACAGTAGCAAAATCTAATGCAAGCATGAGAGAAAGGAAAAGAGCGATATCGGGATGATCAAAGGGGGGGCTTGCCTGGTTGCTCTGGCAAGGAGGGGTCATCGTTGATGTAGTCGATCACAGGGGCAGCATCGGTCTCGGGGTCTACCGGAGAGAAAAGGGGGAAGAAATAGTAAATATAAAGCAAACAAAGCATCACAAAGCATAACGTGGCAATATGTTGTGTTGGGTGTGACACAACGTATGGCTACAGGATATAGGTGAAGGGGGAATTCAACTGGGAATGTTTTCCCGGTTTCGGACTTGTGTCAAACAGATGACCGGAGGGGGAATGTTCCATGTTCATATAGTTAGAGGCATCTGACAGGTAAACGGATCACTTATTCAGATTCGTCTCGTCGTTCTGAGCAACTTTCATGTAGAAACCATTTTCATCCGAGTTACAGTTTATTTTCTACGAATTTTCTCAGTTTTAAACATTTTCTAAAATTATTTAAATTAACAGAATTAACAAAAAGGAATATGATGTCAGCATTGCGTGAGGATGACGCCAGCAGTCAACGGACTCGCTGACCAGGGTCAAACCTGACCTTGGGTCCAGTGGGACCCACATGTCAGCCTTTGTTAATCCAAATGTAAATTGGCTAAACTAACATGCTAATTAGAAGGGTGGGCCCCTGGTGTTAGTGGCTAACTAATTATTAAGTAATTAGCAGATATTAATTAGTAGATTTATTTATTTTTAAAATGTTTAAGCTAGAGGGGCCCGCATGTCAGTGGGTCGGAGTGCCCAGTCAGCAGTTGACCGAAGTCAACAAGTCAGCCGGACCCCAGGGGCCCACGGGTCACGACCAGGGTGGCCCCACCGGCCAGTCGATGGTGGTGCGAGCTAGCTCAGTGACCAAATCCATGGCGGGGCGGCCATGCATCGGGATTCGCCGTCCGGTGGCCAAAATGGGCGAGGGCGGGCGTGTTCGAACAGGGAGAGCCCGCCGCGTCGCGTGGTGAGGCCGGTTGGAGCTGGAGCTGTCGAAAATGGCACCGGCGAGGAGCTAAGGCGGCGGCGAGCTATGGGCCTCGTCGGGGACAACGCTACGGTGCGCACGCGGGCGAAATAAACAGCTAGGCGCGGTCTACGCGGTGCGGCGAGGCCAATGAGCAGCAACGCGCGTCCAAATGGTCGCCGGAACGACGCCGTCGATGTGCTATGCGGCGACGAGCTCGGGCAAGTCGAGGACGACGGCTAGAGGGAGTAAACAGCGACGGAAGTTAGAGAGGAGGGAGAAGAGGCTCACCGTGAGGCACACGGTGGCCGTTGGGAGGCTTAGGAGCTGCAGGCTTCGCGGAATCGACGACGACGCCGACAACCAAAGAGGAAGAAGACGACGATGATCTCGCGTTGCAGAGTTGAGGAGCTCCAACAAGCGGCACTAGTCGATGGAGAGGGCGACGGTGGACCTCGTAGACGTGTCGACAAGGTGCGGGTGCGGCGGTGGTCGCGGCGGGGCGAAGTGGCCGGCGACGAGCGCGTCGTGGAGGTGGAGGGAAAGGTGATCTGGGGAGAACCCAGAGGGGAGTGGGGCGATAGAGGAGAGCAGGGTAGTGAGTGGGGCGCAGGGGAGACGACCGAGCCGTCGGGGTCTTATCCTCTCGCGGCGATGCCGGTGAGGTGATCCGGTGGGGTCTCGCCCCTGTAGCGATGCGGTCGCTGGAATAGGGGAGACGGCCGGGGAGGGGGAGTTGGGCTGGCTGGGCTGGCCTGGTGGCTGGCTGGCCCGAGGGGTTTGGCCCCTTTTCTTTTCCTGCTTTCCTCTTTTATTTAATAAGAGAGATAGAAAAAGATTATTTAGGGTAACCAAAAGAGCTGAGAAAAATGTGGGGCTTAGCTTATTAAATAGTTTGCATGTTTAGGCAGGGCCACAAAAAGTTTGGAGGCCGGAGGAATCCATTTGCATTTTCACCAATAAAATAGCACTTTAAAATGCTAATTGCGTTCTAATAATTGCTATAGTCCATCTTAGCTCCTAGGTGATGTTGTTTTCCTTAACGATTAAATGTTATGGAATTTTGGCTAAATGATGAACTATTTTGCAGCAACTTTGGTGCAACTCCATATCTCACTTGCCAATTGAATTTGATTTCAAAGTGGAATTTCAAACAAGATTTGAATCAAAGGTGGTCAACTCCTAATTAGAAAAATGATTAGCTTAATCACGGAGGGTTACTGTAGCATGACACTAGGGGTGTTACAAATCTCCTCCACTACAAGAAATCTCATCCCGAGATTTAAGCGGGGAAGTAAAGAGTAACTTCGGGAGAACTGACCCTTATAGGGTTAAATATCCGGTGAAAAATTTAGGGAATGAGGCAGAAGTAACTCTCGAGTTGAAACTTAATAAAACATCGAGAGCAAAGTATGAAGGTACAATAGGAAGTTTCAAGCGAATAGACAAACAATTGATACCTGAACAGAGTGTGAGAAAGGGGTTCAGAGCATCGGGAATAGATCATCTCTCGGACAGTAGCTCATGACAACACACAAAGCCAAGAGCAAATGATACTTAGGAATAAAGGATATACAGGAGAGTCAGGTTCCGATCCTGGGGAACTGTGGGTTATGAGCCCACCATGTGGGTTAAAAGTGGAAGACTGTCAGTTATGTTGCCAACAACGTTGGTACCAAGGGCGAGGGACGGAGAGAACTATTTTCCTGCTCGTTGAACGAGGCGGACCAATAGGCAAAGTTCTCTTCCATCGATGGTTACCGGAATGTTAACAGCAATAATAACAAGGTCTTACTGACAAATTGTACACCGAGGTGTTTTTATAAGCAGGGAATTATTTCTGCTTATATCATATAGATCAAAAGAAAGAATAACAAACCGATGGAAAGGAAAATGTGTTTATCAGGATTAATTAGACCAAAGGAAAGGAAAAATGTGTTTGCACACAAGAATTGAGGGTATGTCCTTCCCAAGGAAAGATGGAGCATGATATACATGATAGGACAACAAGTTCAAAAGTATTTAGACAAAGGGGCGAGGGAAGAATCATGATATTATGCACACCATGGTGTTTGAATAATAAATCAAGAAACATTTAGCATTGTGCTCCCAATGTTCTTGTTGATATACAGAGTACCATAGTCATGCTACGAGGTAGCAATAACATGGAGTTTCGGGTAAGAGTTGGGTCTGAAGATCACAAAAGATACAAAGTAACACTCCCAAGATTACCTCAGAACGTAAGGAACAACCAAACACGACTACGTCTGTGTTGGCAGGAAGTCAAGGATGCCATCAATGATATCACAAACCATTGAGGGGCAGGGATGGTATCTAGCCATGAATTCAATTGACATCTCTGAAGAAGCCAAAGTGTTGACGGTGATCACGACAAATTTTGTCGAGAGACTCTATGAAGATGCCATCGAGCAGAAAAGGAAGGATGAAGTGAAAGGCTATGAGAACCACGGATTCGACACAAGGTCGAAGTCAAGCTTGTTGTTCGAGGTGAAATGATAATATGAGGAAGATCGACATAAGCTTAGCTCATCGTCGGAAGTTGCTCCGGGCATAAGGACTAGGTAGCACAGTTAAAACTTGCATGATAGTGATATAGCCAAACAGGCTAGGAATGACGTGAGGTGGTATCTAACTCCCCAGCAACAAAGTACTAGGAGTGTTGTATCACCGAGCAGAATCGATTTATTGTTCGGTGGTCTTGGTTGACGACAACCCAGATGCCATGGAGTTACTATGACAGGGGAAAATACCACTTCATCAAAAAGTTCATAGGGTGTAGTACAATAGGATGATATCCTCGAGACAGTAGGGGGGATAATACACGAGATAGTTTAGTATAGGGGTTGGACAAGCATATTGATTTGCAGAACAAGTGCCTTAACTTGCCCGCGACATGGGATCAAAGAAGAACAATCACGGTCGGGACCACGATTGCAAAGAATCAATTTACAGATGCAAGATGGGCTTATACCAAGGGACCATTTGATTATAAGAGAAGCTTCCATGATAAGATCTATATCGTGTCTCTGGGCATGAACACAAATTTCAAGGTCGACTCCCACTTCTCCAATGCATAACCTTTCATTCACTTCTCACGTTCAATGAAGTTTTAGTGTTGAAATGTTATCTGGCAAAACACTAGAAGAGTATGACTCGTGAGAACTCTTGGGTTCACACGGATTATGGAAGGCATAAGTTCAACCCATCGAGGCATTTTTACAAATCTATACAGCCATCAACCAAGCAAGAGATACAAGTTCGAAAGCAGAGTATCGAAGTCAAAGCAGATGATACAATTTACCGAAGGTATTATGTATCAGGGAAAAACTCTCAAGATTTTGGATGTGAAGGACATTGTCGGATAACAAACCAACAATGGATCTGGCAATTCACGACAGAGTTGATGTGAGTATCGGTAATCAATCAGATGAAGAAGTGGATGCAAAGGCATCGGCTTATAGAAATGTCTGAATAATTCGATGCTTGAGTACAAAGGAGTTATGATTTCAAGACGAAGGATCAGAAGCAGAGGCTCTGATCAAAAGATGAGTAAGTTGAATAGACTTAGAGGTGCACCCGATCAAATCTTGATTGGGCAAGAACCAGCTCATATCCGGAGCGATGTCGTAGCCGAAAATTGATGATTGCGAGTATTCGCTCACATGTTGAATCCATAGGAGCAGAATGACAGTCACAAAGAATTTTAAAGAATATTGCTAGACATATGGAATTAATCCTAATGCAAGCAGGCAAGGTGAACCAAGAGCAATAGGATGCAGAGGATTTTTGGAATATCAGATAGTATTTCCAAGTATTTTGGAAAGCATATGAACAACTGGGGATGAACGGACCCCAGTTAAGTGAATTATCCGAAGTGCAGAAGGAAGCCACCAAGCAGAAGGCATAGAGGATTCTCAGAACAACGAAGAGTACTAGGGGCATCTTGTAATAACAGGAGCAACTGGGTATGAAGGTACAAGCGGCAAGGATGTTACTCACGGGGATCATCGGTGGTCAGGAACTACAAGGCAGTGGGCACAGGGTCTCGAGAAACATCGAGGAGTATCTGCAGAATCCTCTGGTGAAGCAAGCGATCATCGGTAATGTTGGGGCTCTCCGGGAGGAAGTGGGTATGAGAACCTAATGTCAGAGTTAGTAAAATGTTTAAACTGAATAGACGAGAGATCAGAGTCCCAGAGTATAGACGAGGAATAAAAGATCATAATACCACCCAATGGCGACGTGGGCCCGTAAGACACACATCCATGTTAGTAAAAGTCTTTTAGTGACTAGACTCAACTTCGGCCAAGGAGTTGGAAAGGGGGCTACCTACAAGCAGTTGGCTCTGATACCAACTTGTGACGCCCTCGAATCAATCGTAAACTAATGATACACACAAATGTGTAGGATCAAGATCAAGGACTCATCGGAAGATATCACAACACAACTCTAGACACAAATTAAAATAATACAAGCTTTATATTACAAGCCAGGGGCCTCGAGGGCTAGAATACATAAGCTTGAATATACAAGAGTCAGCGGAAGCAACAATATCTAAGTAAAGACATAGGTTAGACAAGTTTGCCTTAAGAACACTAGCACAAAAGCAACATCGATCGAAAAGGCAAGGCCTCCTGCCTGGGAGCCTCCTAACTACTCCTGGTCATCAGCGGTCTCCACGTACTAGTAGGCACCGGCGGTGGCATCTGGCTCCTAGGCTCTAACATCTGGTTGCATCAACCGGAAAGAATAAAAGAAAGGGGGAAAAGGGGGGGAGAAAAGCAACCGTGAGTACTCATCCAAAGTACTCGCAAGCAAGGATCTACACTACATATGCAACATTATCAAAGGAAGGCTGTATATGTGGACTGAGCTGCAGAAATGCTAGAATAGAAAGAAGGCCTAGTACTATCAAAGACTAGCATCTTCTGGAAACCACCATCTTGCAGCAAACAGGAGGGAGTAGAGTAGCATAAAGTAAAGTAGTAGTAGTGTTATCAACCTCGGCCAGAGATCCTTTCTCGACTCCCTGCGAGAAAGAAATCCTAGAGCCGTACTATCCATTTCTCATCTCAATCCAATTCTCATCACAAGTATCCAGTTCTAGTTGTATCGATTAGGATACAACTCCAAGTGTCTGTTACCATAGGGCAGGCTATCGATAGATGTTTTCTTCCCTGCAGGGGTGCACCAACTTACCTACCACGCTTGATTAACTCCGGCCGGACACATTTTCCTGTGTCATGCCCGGCCTCGGCCAAACAATACGTCGCAACCCGACCTAGGCTTAATAGAGAGGTCAGCACACCGGACTAAACCTATGCCCCCAGGGGTCATGGGCCATCGCCCCGGGAACTCATGCACGTTGCGAGGGCGGCCGGTGAGCAGACCTAGCTACCTCCTTCAAAAAGGCAGGTGCTTACGCAGTCCAACCCGGCGCGCGCCGCTCAATCTCTGACATCTATTAAGCTTCGGCTGATGCATACGATGCAGAACGCCATACTATGCCCATGTGATGGTTAGTGCTATCAGGCCAGAGGCCCCTCGGATCAAATATCCAAATCATAGTGGATTAGGAAGGCGCGGTAACAAGCAGAGACTCACGAAAGATGTGACCCCATTGCCCCGTCTCGAGCACTTGCGGCAAGGGCTAGGAATGCCCAGCCACACCTCATAATTATCTCAAGGGCTTAATGAAATAAAACAATCATCTGCGAGAGCCGGATCCATATATGCCTTAAGCCGGGCCAAAGCATGGCCGCCGGAATTAGACCCGGCCGACCTTTCTACCGGTTATCCAAGCCGTAAGGAGGATGGCACTCCGTTTGAACAGAAAGATTTTGCTGCTTGTGTGAAGGAGATACCTCCTCTGGCCAGCCTGATTGCCAATGAGACAGACCTCACTAAGTATCATCCAGCTTATGATGTGGGAAATCAGAGGAAGCAACACTGACTTATAAAGGGACAGGCCTGATCCCCCCAAGTAAGCACACCTTTGCCCCTGAAGTTGACCCGTCCAAGCTAATTGATGATGAGGCTAAGTTTCAAGCTTTGAATGGCATTGACTGATCGTCATCAACCTTCCAGGATGTGGAACAGGACAAAGAAGTGGAGAGGGTTGATTCAGAAGCCTCAGGCCGGCAGACGCAGGAAGATTGACCCGCGGGGCGGTTCATACCTGTGACTTTGAAAAAACTGTTGATCATTTGGACTCAGGGAGTCATGTAATAGTTTAGGAATGACTTTGCTCTGTCGTGCCATCGTGCACATTTTGGTGCTCAACACTGTTAAGACGCCCTCTTATATTTGCCCTTGTTACAGTTATCATCTGTTTGACTTGTGCATAAGAAAATCCTTGAACTATCCTGCACACAAAAATAGATCACAAGAACGCGTGGCGGTTTATCGCAGGGCGGGTCATAACATCTCACATATAATCACTGATGTGTAAAAAGGAGTCATAGATAAGCCTGGTATGAATCAGAACTTAAAATATAACTGTAATAATAATATCATACCTGTGATATTGAATTTATATTGTCGGTTTACATGACCTGTGCAGTAAGGGTGATAACCCAATCTTTTAGAAGCCAGAACTTCCAAATGTTTATGATTGTCATATGCTGGCGACTTATCATCCAAATTCAAGCCGGATTAATCGAAACCACATATATGCTTCAGATGTAAAAAAAGTATCGAGAGAAACCCGAAAGACTATTTCAAAAATCTTAAATCAAAAAGAGAGAAAACACGATGCTTCTAATTCGAATATGATCAGTAAGCCGGACCAAAAGGGTTAATGGCTATGTTCTCTTTGGTGAATGACACCTATGTTTGAACAGGAAGCCCCCAAGTGGCTTTTGGCATTGCGTCGATCAAGTGGGTATCGAAGGCTATGTTCTCTTTGGTGAATGACACCTATGTTTGAACAGGAAGCCCCCAAGTGACCTTGAAACTTTTTTAACGACTTTGAATCGAATACGATCAGAGTTGGACCAAAAGGGGTTAAGCCATGATTTGAATATGATCCAGCCCCCAAATGATCAAGTTCTTTTGAACAGCTATGATTCGAATATGATCAGGAAGCTGTGCCAAAGGAGTTAAGCCAGATTCGAATACAATCAGCCCCCAGTGGTCTAAATATTTAACGACTCTGATTCGAATACGATCGGGGTCGGACCAAAAGGGTTTAATCTATGATTCGAATACGATCCAGCCCCCAGATGATCAAGAGGTTTGAATGGCTATGATTCGAATACGATCAGGAAGCTGTGCCAAAGGGGTTAAGCTAGATTTGAATACGATCAACCCCCAATTGGTCTTTGGAATTTTGATGATGAAGACACATGATCATTGAGGATGAAAAGGACAGAGGTCCTGCTTTATTATTTATCATAATATATACATCGTCAAAATATGTACATCATAAGAGCCGGCGGCCCAAGTGTAGTATGGCCGAAGATAAGCGATATTCCATGGCTGGCGGGTCTCCTCCTCCGATTTATGTGAGTCTTTGTTCTCTCGAATATCGATAAGGTAGTATGAACCGTTGTTCAAATTCTCGCTGAACACAAAAGGCCCTTCCCAAGGTGGGGATAACTTGTGCATGTCAGTTTGATCCTGGATTAGCCCTGATACGTCTCCAACGTATCTATAATTTTTTATTGTTCCATGCTATCATATTAGCCGTTTTGGATGTTTATGGGCTTTACTTTGCACTTTTATATCATTTTTGGGACTAACCTACTAACTGGAGGCCCAGCCCAAATTGTTGTTTTTTTTGTGCCTATTTTAGTGTTTCCAAGAAAAGAAATATCAAACAGAGTCCAAATGGAATGAAACCTTCGGCAGCGATCTTTTTGGAACAAACGCAATCCAGGAGACTTGGACTGGACGTCAAGAAGCAGCCGAGGCAGCCATGAGGCAGGAGCGCGCGTCCCACCCTTGTGGGCCCCTCGTGGCTCCCCTGACCTACCTCCTTTGCCTATATATATCTACGTACCCTGAAAACATCCAGGAGCACCACGAAAAACTATTTCCACCGCCGCAAGCTTCTGTATCCGCGAGATCCCATCTTGGAGCCTTTGCCAATGCTCCGCCGGAGGGGGAATCGACCACAGAGGGCATCTACATCAACATCATAGCCTCTCCGATGAGTTGTGAGTAGTTTACCATAGACCTTCGGGTCCATAGTTATTAGCTAGATGGATTCTTCTTCTCTCTCTTTGAATCTCAATACAAAGTTCTCCTCGATCTTCTTGCATATATATTCGATGTAACTCTTTTTGTGGTGTGTTTGTCGAGATCCGCTGAATTGTGGGTTGATGATCAAGTTTATCTATGAGAAATATTTGAATCTCCTCTGAGTTCTTTTATGTATGATTGGTTATCTTTGCAAGTCTCTTCGAATTATCAGTTTGGCCTACTAGATTGATCTTTATTGCAGTGGGAGAAGTTCTTAGCTTTGGGTTCAATCTTGCGGTGTCCTTTCCCAGTAACAGCAGGGGCAGCAAGGCACATATTGTATTGTTGCCATCGAGGATAAAAAGATGGGGTTTATATTATATTGCTTGACTTTATCCCTCTACATCATGTCATCTTTCTTAATGCGTTACTCTATTCTTATGAACTTAATACTCTAGATGCAGGCAGGAGTCCGTCGATGTGTGGAGTAATAGTAGTAGATGCAGGCAGGAGTCGGTCTACTTGTCGCGGACGTGATGCCTATATAAATGATCATGCCTAGATATTCTCGTAACTATGCACTTTTCTATCATTGCTCGACAGTAATTTGTTCACCCACTGTAATACTTATGCTATCTTGCGAGAAGCCACTAGTGAAACCTATGGCCCCCGGGTCTATCTTTTATCATATAAGTTTCCGATCCATCTTTATTTTGCAATCTTTACTTTTCCATATACATCATAAAAAAATATTTATCTTACTTCGCAAGTTACCGTGAAGGGATTGACAACCCCTTCATCGTGTTGGTTGTGAGGTTCTTGTTTGTTTGTGTAGGTACGAGGGACTTTTGTGGAGCCTCCTACTGGATTGATACCTTGGTTCTCAAAACTGAGGGAAATACTTACGCTACTTTGCTGCATCACCCTTTCCTCTTCAAGGGAAAACCAACGCCGTGCTCAAGAGTTAGCAAGAAGGATTTCTGGCGCCGTTGCCGGGGAGGTCTTCTCACAAGTCAAGACATACCAAGTACCCATCACAAACTCATCTCCCTCGCATTACATTATTTGCCATTTGCCTCTCGTTTTCCTCTCCCCCACTTCACCCTTGCCGTTTTATTCGCCCTCTCTTTACCGTTTGCCTTCCCTTTACCATGGCCGAATTGGAAAGAACTAAGGGTCCTTTCCAGAGTTTTAGTACCTTGGATAGTCCCTCTATCCTCTCCAAGCTCATAAATAATGATGCTATGGAAAGACCCACCGGGGTTATCAATGAAAGTTTGAGTAATTTTGATGAAGATGACTCCGGAATTTTTCGTTATTTGCTTGGTGAGACTTTAAAAGATGCTTGGGATAGGCTATTAAGGATTTGAGCTAGCTATGTGCCTCAATATCAAATTGAGATATACTTAAAAAGCTTTTATGTTGGCTTACCCGCTTCTTTCAAGCAAGTTCTAGATTCTATTTTTGAAGGAGGTTTTTTTGAAGGGGATGATATAGATACCTATGAAAAAATGAAAACTATATTTGGGCACCCCATGAATGATAAGGTTGAATCCACCACTCTCTTATGCTTTTATCAAAATGAAATTATCAAAGAGATGAAGGCTAGCTTAGATGCAAATTTCTGTAACGTGCTTAATCTTTCTTCCTCCATTAATGGCAATGTGCTTTACCAAAATAGAAGGATGAATGCTATAGAGAGGAAATTTTATCTTTTCTTTCCTAATACCAAAGATGGCAATGCTTAGATCTATTCTCGCTTTTATGCCCAGCTAGGGGCGTTAAATGATAGCGCTTGTTGGGAGGCAACCCAATTTTATTTTTGTTTATTGCTTTTTGCTTCTTTTTAGTAATAAATAAATCATCTAGCCTCTTAGATGTGGTTTTATGTTTTAATTAGCGTTTGTGCCAAGTAGAACCTATTGGATAACCTATGGTGAAAGTTAATTTGATCTTGCTGAAAAACAGAAACTTTTGGCGCACGAGAATAATTTTAATAAATCACAGAAACGTGCTTTTTAGTTGATTCTTTTTTCAGTAGATCAGTAGACAAATTTCCTAGGACTTCCTATGTTGGTAGGATTTTTAGAGTTCCAGAAGTATTCAAAAGTTACATATTACTACAGACTGTTCTGTGTTTGATAGATTCTGTTTTTTCATGTGTTGTTTGCTTATTTTGATGCATCTATGGCTAGTATCGGGGGGGTATGAACCATAGAGAAGTTGGAATACAGTAGGTTTAAGACCAATATAAATAAAAAATGAGTTCATTACAGTACCTTAAGTGGTAGTTTTTCTTTCTTGCACTAACGGAGCTCATGAGATTTCCTGTTGAGTTTTGTGTTGTGAAGTTTTCAAGTTTTGAGTAAAGATTTGATGGACTATGGAATAAGGAGTGGAAAGAGCCTAAGATTTGGGATGCCCATGGAACCCCAAGATAATCCAAGGACAACCAAAAGCCTAAGCTTGGATATGCCCCGAAAGGCATCCCCTCTTTCATCTTCATCTATCGGTAACTTTACTTGGAGCTATAATTTTTATTCGCCACATGATATGTGTTTTGCTTGGAGCGTCTTGTATGATATGTGTCTTTTATTTTTGGTTTACCACAACCATTCTTGCTGTGTACACCTTTTGGGAAAGACACACATGATTTGGAATTTATTAGAATACTCTATGTGCTTCACTTATATCTTTTGAGCTAGACAATTTTGCTCTATGTGCTTCACTTATATCTTTTTGAGCACGGCGGTGGTTTTATTTTGTAGAAATTATTGATATATCATGCTTCACTTATATTATTTTGAGAGTCCTTTAGAACAGCATGGTATTTTCTATGGTTATAAAATTGGTCCTAGAATGATGGGCATCCAAGTTGGGTATAATAAAAACTATCGTAGGAACTGAATTGGATGCTATGATCAATTTGACGTTTGATAATTGTTTTGAGATATAAAGGTGTTAATGTTAGAGTCATCCTAGTTGTATAATTATGAAATTGAGGAATACTTGTGTTGAAGTTGGCAAGTCCCGTAGCATTCACGCATGGTAAAAGTTGTGTAACAAATTTATTGCATGGAGTGCTCTTTTGAGTTCCTTCCTTATGTGTGGAGGTCGGGGGCGCGCGATGCTTAACTCCTACAAACCTCCCCCTAGGAGCATGTGTAGTAGTACTTTGCTTCGAGGGCTAATAAAACTTTTGCAACAAGTATATGAGTTCTTTATGACTAATGTGAGCCCATGGTTATACACACTCTTACCCTTCCATCATTGCTAGTCTCTTCGGTACCGTGCATTGCCCTTTCTCACCTTGAGAGTTGGTGCAAACTTCGCCGGTGCATCCAAACCCCGTGATATGATACGCTCTATCACACATAAACATCCTTATATCTTCCTCAAAACAGTCACCATACCTACCTATTATGGCATTTCCATAGCCATTCCGAGATATATTGCCATGCAACTCTCCAACGTTCCATTTATCATGACACGCATCATCATTGTCATATTGCCTTGCATGATCATGTAGTTGACATCGTATTTGTGGCAAAGCCACCTTGCAAATTTTTTATACATGTCACTCTTGATTCATTGCCCATCCCGGTACACCGCCGGAGGCATTCATATAGAGTCATATCTTGTTCTAATATCGAGTTGTAATTCTTGAGTCGTAAATTAATAGAAGTGTGATGATCATCATTATTAGAGTATTTTCCCGTATAAAAAAGCCAAATAAAAAAAGGCCAATAAAAAAAGAAAAAAAAGAAAGAATAAAAAAAGGCCGAAAAAAGGGGGGACAATGTTACCATCCTTTTCCACACTTGTGCTTCAACGTAGCACCATGATCTTCATGATAGAGAGTCTCTTATGTTGTCACTTTCATATACTAGTGGGAGTTTTTTCATTATAGAACTTGGCTTGTACTCCCTCCGTTCCGAATTACTTGTCGCACATATGGATGTATCTAGATGTATTTTAGTTCTAGATACATCCATTTCAGCGACGAGTAATTTGGAACGGAGGGAGTACATTCCAAAATGGGCTTCCTCAAAATGCCCTAGGTCTTCGTGAGCAAGCAAGTTGGATGCACACCACTTAGTTTCTTTTGTTGAGCTTTCACACATTTATAGCTCTAGTGCATCCGTTGCATGGCAATCCCTACTCCTCATGTTGACATCAATTGATGGGCATCTCCATAGCCCGTTGATTAGCCTCGTCAATGTGATACTTTCTCCTTTTTTTTGTCTTCTCCACACAACCTCCATCATCATATTCTATTCCACCCATAGTGCTATATCCATGGCTCACGCTCATGTATTGCATGAGAGTTGAAAAAAGCTGAAGCGCGTTAAAAAGTATGAACCAATTGCTTGGCTGAAACCGGCGTTGTGCATGATGGGAGTATTTTGTGTGATGAAAATGAAGCATAGCCTAACTGTATGATTTTGTAGGGATGAACTTTCTTTAGCCATGTTATTTTTAGAAGACATGATTGCTTCATTAGTATGCTTGAAGTATTACTATTTCTTATGTAAATATGAACTTTTGTCTTGAATCATTTGGATCTGAACATTCATGCCACAATAAAGAAATATTACATTGAGAAATATGCTAGGTAGCATTCCGCATCAAAAATTCTGTTTTTATCATTTACCTACTCGAGGACGAGCAGGAATTAAGCTTGGGGATGCTTGATACGTCCCCAACGTACCTATAATTTTTTATTGTTCCATGCTATTATAGTACCCGTTTTGGATGTTTATGGGCTTTACTTTACAATTTTATATCATTTTTGGGACTAACCTACTAACCGGAGGCCCAGCCCGTATTCTTGTTTTTCTGCCTATTTCAGTGTTTCGAAGAAAAGGAATATCAAACGGAGTCCAAACGGAATGAAACCTTCGGGAGCGATCTTTTTGGAACAAACGCAATGTAGGAGACTTGGAGTGGACGTCAAGAAGCAGCCGAGGCGGCCACGAGGCAGGATGGCGCCCCCACCCTCGTGGGCCCCTTGTGGCTCCCCTGACCTAGCTCCTTCGCCTATATATATATATATATCTATGTACCCCAAAAACATCCATGAGCACCACAAAAAACTATTTTCACCACCGCAACCTTCTGTATCCGCGAGATCCCATCTTGGAGCCTTCGCCGGCGCTCTGCCGGAGGTGGAATCGACCATAGAGGGCTTCTACATCAACACCATAGCCTCTCCGATGAGTTGTGAGTAGTTTACCACAGACCTTCGGGTCCATAGTTATTAGCTAGATGGCTTCTTCTCTCTCTTTGAATCTCAATACAAAGTTCTCCTCGATCTTCTTGGAGATCTCTTCGATGTAACTCTTTTTGCGGTGTGTTTGTCGAGATCCGATGAATTGTGGGTTTATGATCAAGTTTATCTATGAGAAATATTTGAATCTCCTCTGAATTCTTTTATGTATGATTGGTTATATTTGCAAGTCTCTTCGAACTATCAGTTTGGTTTGGCCTACTAGATTGATCTTTCTTGCAATGGGAGAAGTGCTTAGCTTTGGGTTCAATCTTGCGATGTCATTTCCGGTGATGTGAGGGCAGCAAGGCACGTATTGTATTGTTGCCATCGAGGATAAAAAGATGGGGTTTATATCATATTGCTTGAGTTTATCCCTCTACATCATGTCATCTTTCTTAATGCATTACTCTATTCTTATGAACTTAATACTCTAGATGCAGGCAGGAGTCGGTCGATGTGTGGAGTAATAGTAGTAGATGCAGGCCGGAGTCAGTCTACTTGTCGCGGACGTGATGCCTATATACATGATCATGCCTAGATATTCTCATAACTATGCACTTTTCTATCATTTGCTCGACAGTAATTTGTTGACCCACCGTAATACTTATGCTATCTTGAAATAAGCCACTAGTGAAACCTATGGCCCCCGGGTCTATATTTTATCATATAAGTTTCCAATCTATCTTTATTTTGCAATCTTTACTTTTCCATCTATATCATAAAAATACCAAAAATATTTATCTTATCTTATTACCTCTATCAGATCTCACTTTTGCAAGTTACCGTGAAGGGATTGACAACCCCTTTATCACGTTGGTTGCGAGGTTCTTGTTTGTTTGTGTAGGTACGAGGGACTTTTCTGGAGCCTCCTACTGTATTAATACCTTGGTTCTCAAAACTGAGGGAAACACTTACGCTACTTTGCTGCATCACCCTTTCCTCTTGAAGGGAAAACCAATGTAGTGCTGAAGAGGTAGCAAGACGGAGCACCAAATCACCTTCCTGAAAGGTTCTGGACTTAACCCTGCGGCCATGGTAGCGGTGCAAGTCTTGTTGATAAATCGCCGAATGAGCCTCTGCAAGATCGCGCTTCTCGTCCAATAGGTCAAGTGCATCCTGACGTGCTTGTTCATTATCAGCTTCAACGTAAGCCGCCACACGAGGAGAATCATGATGGATGTCACTAGGGAGAACCGCCTCTGCTCCGTGAACCATGAAGAAAGGCGTGTAACCCGTAGACCTGTTGTGGGTAGTATTGATGGTCCATATCACAGAAGGTAATTCCTCCACCCAACAACCCGACATCCGTTGCAAAGGAACCATAAATCGAGGCTTGATGCCTCTCAAAATCTCTTGATTGGCTCGTTCAGCTTGACCATTGGATTGAGGGTGAGCTACTGATGATACATCAAGACGAATATGATCACGTTGACAAAACTCTTTCATAGGACCTTTGGACAAATTAGTGCCATTATCAGTTATGATACTGTGGGGAAAGCCAAAACGGAAAATCACCTTTTTCATGAATTGAACCGCCATTGCCGCGTCACACTACTGACAGGCTCTGCTTCAGCCCACTTTGTGACTTTTTCAACCGCCACAAAGAGGTGGGTCTTTTTATCCTTGGACCTTTTAAAAGGCCCAACCATGTCAAGTCCCTAGACTGCAAATGGCCAAGTATTTGGGATCATCCTCAATTCTTGAGCCAACATATGAGCTCGCCGTGAGAATTTCTGACAACCATCACATTTACTGACCAAATCCTCTGCATCAGTGTGAGCTGTCAGCCAATTGAATCCATGAAGAAAAGCTTTGGCCACAAGGGACTTTGAACCGGCATGATTGCCACAATCTCCTTCATGAATCTCACGAAGAATCTCTTGACCCTCCTCAGGAGGGACACTACGCTGAAACTCCCCAGTGACACTGCGATGGTGTAATTCGCCATTGGCAATTGTCATTGACTTAGACTACTAGGTTATCTGCCTGGCCAAGGTTTCATCCTCAGGTAACTCGCCCCGGGTCAGATAAGCCAAATATGGCACTGTCCGATCTGGGATAGCGTGAAGAGCCGCCACCAATTGTGCTTCCGGGTCAGGAACAACAAGATCCTCCTCTGTACGTAATTTGACAGAAGGGTTATGCAGAACATCCAAAAAAGTGTTAGGTGGCACCGGCTTACGCTGAGATCCCAACCGGCTTAAAGCATCAGCCACCTCATTTTTCCGGCGATCAATATGCTCCACTTGATAACCCTTGAAATGTCCAGCAATGGCATCCACCTCGCGGCGATAAGCCGCCATAAGCGGGTCTTTGGAATCCCACTTGCCTGAAACTTGCTGAGCTACCAAGTCTGAGTCGCCAAAACATCTCACCTGGCTTAAGTTCATCTCCTTAGCCATCCAAAGACCATGGAGCAAGGCTTCATACTCAGCTGCATTGTTAGTATAGGGAAACATCAACCTTAGGACATAACAAAACTTGTCACCTCGAGGGGAAGCTAAAACAACTCCAGCCCCGAGCCTTCCAACTACCCTAACCCATCAAAATGAATAGTCCAATATGTGTTATCCGGCTTCTCTTCAGGCATCTACAGCTCTCTCTAGTCGTTGATGCACCAGTGCTTGGGACTTGATAGCAGTGCGAGGCATATACTTCAAAGCATGAGGCCCAAGCTCAATGGCCCACTTGGTGACTCATCCTGTGGCTTCTCTGTTTTGAATGATATCTCCTAAAGGAGTATAACTGACCACAGTGATGGGATGACCCAGAAAATATTGTTTAAGCTTCCGGCTGGCCATGAACACCCCATAAACGAGCTTCTGCCAATGTGGATATCTCTGCTTGGACTCAATAAGCACCTCACTGATGTAGTAAACCGGCCGTTGAGCTGGATACTCCTTGTCGGCCTCCTTGCGCTCCACCACAATAGCCACACTGACAACACGAGTGTTAGCAGCCACGTATAACAACAATGGCTCCTTATCAATGGGAGCAACAAGAACTGGTGGCTCAGCTAGCTGCCTATTCAGGTCCTTGAACGCGTCATTAGCGGCATCACTCCAGACGAAGTTATCTATTTTCTTCATCATCTGATACAGTGGTTGGCCTTATCACCAAACCGGCTTATGAACCGGCTTAAGGCAGCAATACGACCCGCCAGATGCTGAACATCATTGATACACGCCAGTTTAGCCAAGGAGATGATAGCCTTGATCTTCTTCGGGTTAGCTTCAATGCCTCTGTTAGAAACCAGAAACCCCAAAAGCTTGCCTGGTGGCACGCCAAAAATGCACTTGGCCGGGTTAAGCATCATCTTGTAAACCCGGAGATTATCGAAGGTTTCTTTCAAATCATCTATCAGAGTTTCCTTCTCTTTGGATTTCACCACAATGTCGTCCACATAAGCGTGAACATTGCGCCCAATCTGACTGTGAAGACAGTTCTGCACACATTGCTGATAAGTCGCCTAGGCACTCTTGAGCCCAAAAGGCATAGACACATAGCAGAAGGCTCCAAAGGGCGTAGTGAAAGCTGTCTTCTCATGGTCCTTAACTACCATCTTGATCTGAGGATAACCAGAATAAGCATCCAAAAGATCAAACGCTCACAAACCGCCGTAGCATTAATGATTTGATCAATACGAGGGAGAGTAAAAGGATCAGCCGGACAAGCCTGGTTTAAGTCCGTGTAATCCACACACATGTGCCATAAGCCATTCTCTTAAGCACTAGCACCGGGTTAGCCAACCACTCTGGATGAAACACTTCAACAATGAACCTAGCCACCAAGAGCTGGGCCACTTCCTCACCAATGGCCTTACACCTCTCCTCATTGAACCGCCGAAGAAACTTCTTGACCGACTTAAATTTCGGACCAATATTGAGAGTGTGCTCAGCGAGTTCTCTCGGTACACCCGGCATGTCAGAAGGTTTCCATGCAAATATGTCCCGGTTCTCAAGGATGAACTCGATGAGCGTGCTTTCCTATTTGGGATCCAGGTTAACACTGACACTGAACTGCTTGGATGAGTCGCCGGGAACAAAATCAACCAGCTTGGTGTCATCGGCCGATTTAAACTTCATCACCGGCTCATGCTCTATGGTTGGCTTTTTCAAAGACGTCATATCCGCCGGGTCAACATTGTCCTTGTAAAAATTCAATTCCTCTATTGCACAGACAGACTCAGCGTAGGCAGCATCACCTTCTGCACATTCCAAGGCTATCTTCCGACTTCCATGCATTGTGATGGTCCCCTTATAACCCGACATCTTGAGCTGCAGATAAACATAACACGGTCGTGCCATGAACTTGGCGTAAGCCGGCCGTCCAAACAGAGCATGGTACGGGCTCCTGATTTTGACCACTTCAAAGGTTAACTTCTCAGCCCTGGAATCATGCTCATCTCCAATATTCAGCTGCTTAGGATTACTCTGATATCCATATTGTTGCTGCTCCTGACCTCCCTGACCGGATTGCTGGTTGTAACCACCCTAATTACCTTGATTAAAACCGTCCTGCTGACCTTGGGGGCCCTGGAAGTTGGAATTAGAACCGCCACCTCCATAACCCGGGCCCTGGAAACCACCGCCGCCTGAGCCGCCCCCCAGACCATAATTGGCGTCAAACGCGTTAGAGGTCTTGAAAGCCTTCATAATCGTACAATCTTTCCAAAGGTGAGTGGCCGGTTTCACTGGCATGCCATGCCTTGGGCATGGCTCATTCAGCAACTGCTCAAGAGTAGGACCTGACCCGCCGGTCCGAGGAGGCGGCCTCCCCTTATGACGTTGGTTGTTGCCCTATGCATTGGCGTTAGCCACAAACTCCGAGATACCATCAGCCTTGCGTTTACCGTTGCCCCCTTGATTCGCCGGGTTATGCTGCAGGCCCTTAGCATTGCCGCTCTTCTTTCCCTTCCCTATCTTCTCATCATCAGACTCGGGTCCTTGGTACTATTAGAGTCGGCATATTTGACTAGAGCCGCCATCAGCTGGCCCATGTCATTACAATCGCGCTTGAGCTGCCCTAGCTTCTGCTTCAGAGGTTCAAAACGGCATTTTTCCTCCAACATTAAGACTGCAAAGCCGGCGTTTGTGTTATCGGATGAGTGTATGATAGCTTCGACCCGGTGCACCCAATGGGTTGTGGATTCACCCTCTTCTTGCTTACAATTAGTCAAGGCCACAATCGACATGGGCTGCTTGCATGTGTCTTTAAAGTTCTGAATAAACCGAGCCTTCAACTCTCCCCATGACCCCGATGGAGTTGGCGGGCAGTCCCTTAACCAAGTACGGGTCGTCCCATCCAGCATCATGGTGAACTATTTGACACACACAACATCACTGACCTCCAGTAGCTCCATGGCCATCTCATAACTTTCAATCCACGCCTCAGGGGATCGGTTGTGTAATTAGGCACCTTTCGAGGTCCATTGAAATCCTTGGGCAAACGCTCATTACGCAGAGCCGGCACCAAACAGGGCACCCTTGTAGATCTTGAGGTCACGTATACCTCAACCGATGCCGTTGGATAAACCGGAAGGGGCTGGTAAGCCGCCCGCTGAGCCGCTTTCTCGGCTTCTTGACGCACTCTGTCTTGATTAACCAAATTAGGAACTCCATCACGCGCCGGGTCATGCCCGCGCGGCTGGTCTCGTCGCTGGGCATTGCTTGAAACGGCTGGTGAGTCCATGTGCCTGCTATAGCTCCGGCTCCGGCTTGGGGAAGGGGTCGAGTGGATCCTATCTCGGCTGTAAGAATATGCTTCCTGTTGCGCC
Organism: Aegilops speltoides; assembly: GCA_021437245.1. Lineage (NCBI taxonomy): Eukaryota > Viridiplantae > Streptophyta > Magnoliopsida > Poales > Poaceae > Aegilops > Aegilops speltoides. The sequence goes on from CM038142.1 coordinate 440,454,678, forward strand.
AAGGCTGTCTGAAGAAGCTCTCTGACCCTTCGTGTTTCAACCGCCGTTGGAGAGTCGCCATCCACCAGGAGAGCCGCCAATCGCGCCGCCACAACAATCATGTTCTCCAAAGGATTATAATAATGACCCGGTGGTGTTGGTACGCGCTGAGGTGGAGCGGTTTTCAGATGAGGGGGTTTTGCCACACGTGGTTGAACCGACATCCTAGCTCCGGGCGACGCAGCCCGGTTTACTTCTTGCGGGTTACTAGGTCCTGCACCAGGCGTGTGAAAGAGGTTTCTAGGCTCATAATATGCATGTAGACGGGACTGGTTCCTTCTCCTCATGATCTCATTTGACGCGTTCTGATCCATCATAAGTCAGAAAGCCTCTGACTAAATCCGCTGGGCCTGAGTATCCAAAGCCGCCTGTTCCGCGGCCATCCTGACGTCCTCTGCTGCCAGGTCTTCTTTGGCTTGTGCTACCTCCTCACGCAGCTGTGCCACTTCCGCATCATGTTGAGCCTGATTCGCCGGGTTGACTATGGCGGATAATAGAGCCGTCAACTTATCCATTAAATCCATCAAAACTTGAGTCGGCGGGTGCATAGGGCCTCCTGCCCTGGCTGCCATCACCGCTGCAGACCCGGGAGTCATTGCTGCCGCAACCATAGAGTTTTTCCTGGTTGTGTGCCAGTCATGAAGGTCCAGACTCTGTTTGGTGGCTCAAAGGGGGCCAGAATACTGTTGCCATCGGAATAGCCCCCAAGCCTGCCATCTTGCAGTTGATACAACGAATCCGTCTCACTCGTGGACGATTCACCATCAGAATAGATGGCCATCTCACCACCAGACATAGATCCTTCATCAAATTCCGCTCCGTGGGTGCATCCCACGAAGGCACGCTTCATGGCGGGCTGAGCTCGGGCGGATCTCGCACGCTGAGCCGTGTCGACAATGTCGGTGCAGATGTCCGGCTCAGGGCCTGGCTTGCTGATCTTGCTGATGAAGACGTGGATTCCATCGAAGGGGACCCGGTAACCATACTCAATTGAGCCGGCCTCGGGGCCCAAGCCTACGCCGTCAATGTACATCTTGTCGCAATGACTCTTGTTCATTCGGCCCACAATGTATCCCTTGAGCCCTTTGAAGCTACCCTTCAAGAACTCAAATCCACTGTGCGCTGGCCCATGGTGGGCGCCAACTGTCGTGGAAAGGACACAACAGATGTCCTAGCAAAAGGACTTAGTCGTGGAGCCATCGCAACTAGGAAGCTTAAAGGGGTTAAAACGGGACAAAGGACACGGGAGTTTATACTGGTTCGGCTCCTTGTGGTGAAGGTAAAGGCCTAATCCAGTTTGAGGTGTTGTCCGGATGCCCGCGAAGCTCCCCCCCACCCACACATTTGTCTCCAGTTTGCGGGAGAAAGTGCGTTCGGACCGCCCGACGGACCGATGTAGGACCGCGCTGGATGGCACAACATGTCCGGACCTGTCCGGACGGTTATGGGTGGTTTGAGGGTAGGCGTTGGAGATACCCTAACACCGTCAACTCACAGTTGAGCAAGAGTGCTGATACGTCTCCAACGTATCTATAATTTTTGATTGTTCCATGCTATTATATTACCCGTTTTGGATGTTTATGGGCTTTACTTTACACATTTATATCATTTTTGGGACTAACCTACTAACCGGAGGCCCAACCCGTATTGCTATTTTTTTTGCCTATTTCAGTGTTTTGAGGAAAAGGAATATCAAACAGGGTCCAAACGGAATGAAACCTTCGGGAGCGTGATTTTTGGAACGAACGTGATCCAGAGGACTTGGAGTCGAAGTCAAGAAACAATCGAGGCGGCCATGAGGGTGGAGGGCATGCCCCCCCATATTGAGTGCGCCCCTATCTCATGGGCCCCTCGGGTGGCCACCGACCTACTTCTTCCTCCTATATATACCCATGTACCCCGAAAACATCAGAAGCGACCACGAAAACCTAATTCCACCATCGTAACCTTCTGTATCCACGAGATCCCACCTTGGAGCCTTCGCCGGTGCTCCGCCACAGGGGGAATTGATCACGGAGGGCCTCTACATCATCTCCAAGGCCTCTTCGATGAGTTGTGAGTAGTTTACCACAGACCTTCGGGTCCATAGTTATTAGCTAGATGGCTTCTTCTCTCTCTTTGAATCTCAATACAATGTTCTCCTTGATCTTCTTGGAGATCTATTCGATGTAACTCTTTTTGCGGTGTGTTTGTTGAGATCCAATGCATCGTGGGTTTATGATTAAGTTTATCTATGAGAAATATTTGAATCTCCTCTGAATTCTTTTATGTGTGATTAAGTTATCTTTGCAAGTCTCTTTGAATTATCAGTTTTGTTTGGCCTACTAGATTGATCTTTCTTGCAATGGGAGAAGTGCTTAGCTTTGGGTTCAATCTTGTGGTGTTCTTTCCCAGTGACAGCAGGGGCAGCAAGGCATGTATTGTATTGTTGCCATCAAGGATAAAAAGATGGGGTTTATATAATATTGCATGAGTTTATCCCTCTACATCATGTCATCCTTCTTAATGCGTTACTCCGTTCTTTATGAACTTTATACTCTAGATGCATGCTAGATAGCGGTCGATGTGTGGACTAATAGTAGTAGATGCAGACAGGAGTCGGTCTACTTGTCACGGACGTGATGCCTATATACATGATCATGCCTAGATAATCTCATAATTATTCGCTTTTCTATCAATTGCTCGACAGTAATTTGTTCACCCACCGTAATACTTATGTTATCTTGAGAGAAGCCACTACTGAAACCTATGGCCCCTGGGTCTATCTCTTATCATATAAACTTTCAATCTACTTTTATTTGCATCTTTACTTTTCCTATCTATATTATAAAATACCAAAAATATATTTATCTTATCATATTATCTCTATCAGATGTCACTTTCGCAAGTGGCCGTGAAGGAATGACAACCCCTTTATTGCGTTAGTTGCGAGTTCTTGTTTGTTTGTGTAGGTGCATGAGACTTTTGAGGAGCCTCCTACTGGATTGACACCTTGGTTCTCAAAAACCGAGGGAAATACTACGCTACTATTGCTGCATCACCCTTTCTCTTCAAGGAAAACCAATGCAAGCTCAAGACGTAGCAAGAAGGATTTCTGGCGCCGTTGCCGGGGAGGTCTTCACTCAAGTCAAGACATACCAAGTACCCATCACAAACTCATCTCCCTTGCATTTACATTATTTGCCATTTGCCTCTCGTTTTCCTCTGCCCCACTTCACCCTTGCCGTTTTATTCACCCTCTCTTTCCCAATCTCCTCTCTCTTTCGCTTGCCTTTTTGTTTGCTCGTGTGTTAGATCGTTTACCTTGTCGTAATGGCTAGTCCCTTATCCGCTCCTATGTTTCCCGAGTTTGAAGTTCTTCACTTCAAGCAAAGGCAAGGAGAAAACTTAAAAGATGCTTGGTATAGGATGATGGAATCTTATCGTAATTGCACCCTAGAGGTGAATTTTAGAATTCTTCTTCGCAATTTTTATGTTGGGCTAAATATGTCCCATAGACAACTCTTGGATTGCATTGCCAAAGGCAATTTTATTGAAATTGATGCCAGTATTGCGCATGAAATCACAGAGGGAATAGTGGGAACACTACCCCAAAAAGGGGGACCACATCCTACCCAAGAAGAAACACAAGTGTTTGAAAAGATTCGTGAAGTAACCAAAATATTACAAAAATATCTTGAACCTCTTAAGAGTGTTAGCGGAAATCTCCACCGCATGAATATGTTGATTACTCTTTGCAATAAGCGGTTGTGTAGGATCGAAAGTATGTCTAGAGGGGGGGGGTGATTAGACTACTTGACAATTTAAAAGTTTAGCCTTTTGATTAGGACAAGTTTTTTAGCAAGTTCATAACGATCATCTCTACTCCTTCTCTCTTTTCGAGGTGACTCTTCTCTTGAGCTTCTTCTTCTTGGAGACTCTTCTCTTCTCTTGTGGGGAGTCGAACACTCAATTGAGTAGTGTCCGGGTCTTCCACAATTTTAGCAGTTTCGATCACGACTAGAAGATCTCTTTTCATCATATGATCTAGACTTTGAGCTTCTTTCCTTGCTTCTACTCTTGTAGAATTTGTTGAAATTCTTCACCATTAGGCTTATCTCTTCATTGGAAACCAGCTTGTCACTTGAGGTTGTGGGAGCTTCAACTGTAGCTTTGTAAGCACCACTTGACTTGTTGTGAAGCTCTTCTTTATCTTTAAGTGTCATCTCATGAGCAACAATTCTTCCAATGACTTGGTAGGCTTGAGATTCTTGTAGTTTGGCATCATTTGGATCAAAGTGCACACGGTGTCATACTTTCCATCCAAAGCTCTGAGAATCTTCTTGATGATGAATCGGTCGGTCATTTCTTCGCTTCCTAAGCCGGCAATCTCATTGGTGATGAGAGCAAGCCTAGAGTACATTTCAGCGACTCCTTCACCTTCCTTCATCTTGAACTTGTCAAGTTGACCTTGAAGAACATCTAGCTTTGATTCCTTCACGGACTCGGTACCTTCGTGCATTTCGACCAAAGTATCCCAAATCTCTTTTGCATTCTCAAGACGGCTGATCTTGTTGAACTCCTCGGGACACAAAGCATTGAAGAGAATGTCACAAGCTTGAGCATTGTTTCAGTAACATCCGCAATTCATCCGCTGTAGCTCCGCGATCCGGAACTTTTCCTTCCTCGAAGAACTCACCTTGCAAGCCAACACAAATAATGCCCCATGCGGCAGGGTTATGTCCAAGAATATGCATTTTCATTTTATGCTTCCAACTAGCAAAATTTGAACCATCAAAGTAAGGACCTCTATGAAAATTACCCTCACTAGACGCCATACTCTCCTAGGTTGTGAAACCAAGCTTATGGAGTCCAATGCAATGAAACCAATCCAATGGAGACCAAAGCTCTGATACCACTTGTAGGATCGAAAGTATGTCTAGAGGGGGTGATTAGACTACTTGACAATTTAAAAGTTTAGCCTTTTGATTAGGACAAGTTTTTAGCAAGTTCACAATGATGATCAAGTCAAGTATCACCCTACACATGCAATTCTAGAGTAATGGCAGCGGAAAGTAAATTGCACATGTAGTAAATAGAGGTGGAGAAGAGCAAACGCAATTTGGAGACACGGAGATTTTTCTCGTGGTTCCGATAGGTGGTGCTATCGTCAATCCACGTTGATGGAGACTTCAACCCACGGAGGGTAACGGCTGCGAGAGTCCACGGAGGCTCCACCCACGAAGGGTCCACGAAGAAGCAACCTTGTCTATGCCATCATGGCCTACGCCCACGGAGGACTAGCCTTACTCGGGTAGATCTTCACGAAGTAGGCGATCTCCTTGCCCTTACAAACTTCTTGGTTCAACTCCACATCTTGACGGAGGCTCCCAAGCGACACCTAACCAATCTAGGAGGCACCACACTCCAAAAGGTAATAGATGGTGTTGGTGATGATGAACTCCTTGCTCTTGTGCTTCAAATGATAATCTCCCCAACACTCAACTCTCCTCACTGATTTGGCTGTGGTGGAAGAAAGGATTGAGTGGAAAGCAACTTGGGAAGGCTATAAATCAAGTTTCATATGGTGGGAGTGGAGCAACTTGATCTCAACACAAGGGTAGGTAGTTTTCTTCTCGAAATGTAAGGTAGGAGTGGTAGTTCTTTCGATGGCTCTCTCCACGAATGAAGAGGAGGTGGAGGGTATTTATAGCCTCCACACAAAATCCAACCATTACACACATTTGACCAATCTCGGTCGGACCGAAGTTGACAACTCGGTGAGACCGAAAGTTCAAATCTTGTGAGCGTTGGGATTTTCGGTGGGACCGAAAATACAATCTCGGTTAGTCCGATTCTTCCAAAGACTAGGGTTTGCCATTCTCGGTGGGACCGACTTTATCATCTCGGTGACACCGATTTGAGTCTGTAGGTTCTGAAGGTTGGCAACACTAGTTTCGTAAGACCGAGTTTGGAATCGGAAAATCCGAAATTTCTAGGGTTTGGGTATATGGCTGAGGTGGTTCATCTCGGTGTGGTGAGTTTATGGAATCGGTGGGACCGAGATTACTTATGAGTATATGTTGGAATGAAAGATTGCTGATAGTTTGGGAGATAAATCACTAAGCACTTTGAGCAACCAGATCATCATCATAACCTCATCCCTTTTAATAGTATTGGCTTTCCTATGGACTCAATGTGATCTTGGATCACTAAACCAAAAATAGAGTCTTGAGCTTTTGCCAATGTTTTCCTTAGCATTTTGAGGGTCCACATCATCGGTCATTGCCATACCCATATCTTGAACTTTCGAAATATTCTCAAGAAACAATTAGTTCAATGATATATATGTTGTTATTAATTACCAAAACCACCCGGGATTAGTTGCACTTTCAATCTCCCCTTTTGGTAATTGATGACAACATATAGATCAAAGCTTCGACAAGAGATATAATCAATGAATAATATAAATCGCTTTGAGAAGTATGTGATAAGCAAGAGCTCCCCCTAAATTTGTGCATTATTTGAGATTTGCGTTTGAATGCAAATGCACAATCGATTAGGATCATGGGTCACTCTTCCATGTCACATACATCTTGGTGGAGCGCACAAAATGATAAGAATGAATAGCATGCACCCAATCACCAAGACATGAGTAAATGATCATACAAGATATGAATAGAATATGATAAGCATTAAGCACACATTAAGGCATAGTATGATCAGGCACTCATCAAAGTAGAGCAAACGTAGTATCAACCACACGAAATGTCTCGGAAAACTCAAAAGTATCTCAAGGAAAACCGCAAACGAAAGAGCAAAAACGAGCACTCTCTGTCCTATGATCCATACAATTTCTCCCCCTTTGGCAACAAGTTACCAAAAAGTTCGAAAGGTATAGAGCTAAACGTCACTAGGGACTCTGCTGGCGGCTCCTGTCTGGGTCGATGGAGTGGAGATAGCTGCATCTGCAAAGGCTTCTGCTGAAGTCTGTGGAGCTGGAGGAGTGGACACTGGAGCTGGAGCTGGAACTGATGGAGCTATGGGAGGTCTTGATCTGTAGCCACAGGGTCATCCTTTGGAATAGCAGCTGATCTGGGCTTTGTGGGAACCGGAGCAGGCTGCTCATAATCATCCTCGACAAGGTCATCTGCATCTCCTTCATGAGCTCTGCCTTCTCCTCTTGGCTTCCTCAATATCTGCCTCAAGCTTGTTTACAAGTGACTTGCACTTGATCGACTTGACATCCGAGCATGGAACTTGTCTTCAACTATCCTCTCAAGACTCTCCTGAGACTGCACTATGCTGGCCAGGCGTAGTTCAATCCTCTGGGTAGCTTCAAGAAGCTGTTCTCCAACGCTCTTGGGTTTTGCTGCTGCTGCTGCTTCCTTCTCAGCTTTAGCTTGTTTGGCAGCTTCAGACTTAGCTTGTCCTTCAACAGATGTGGGATCATCCTCAGTCATCACAACTTCATTATCTTCATGTTCAGGCTGCAGTGGCAAGTGGGGTCTATCCAACAAGTAGGTGTCCGTGCCAAACTTGGCATTGATGAGCATCTGAATGTGCGGAGCAAACCCACATGACCTCTTACAGTCTGTCTTGTCCTCTTGATAGTCTCAACTATCAGGTCCATCACCTTGAAAGGTGCCTTCTGATCTAGAATGTGCAGCATGTTGATAGAGTAGCCTCTTATCATGCGATGGTCTCCAGACTTGGGCATCAAAGTATGCCTCAGAATAGTGTTAGTGGTTGGGAGACCTGCCTGAAGATGATACACTGATCCAAGCTTCCATAGCTCTACATCCTTGGCTGGTACCTCATTGTACATGTTCCTCATTGACTCATGATTCTTCTTGGGGATTCCATAGACATCTACATCATCATCTCTTGATACTGGAGCATTCAGTAGTTCAGCCCACTCTTCAACTGTTGAAGAGAATCTCTGGCCTTCAGTCATCCATACAATTCTGCCATCTGAATAGAAGTGTGCTGTGGCATAGAATTGCATGATCATCTCATCATTCCATGCTGTCAGTTTCTGACCAACGAACTCTGCAACTCCACATGCAGTGAAGCTCTCATGCACATGTGGGAAGTAGTCTCTGTGCTCTTCACGTCGATGTATTTCCAAATAACATATCTAGTGTCGGCAACAATGGGCTTCTTGTCCATAAGCACCGCCTCATAGAAATCTTGTTGCTCTCGGTGTGGAACCTTGGGTCAACAGTTGTCCTTCTCCGGAGGCATATGGATCAACTTGCCTCCATAGCCACGAGACCTTTGTCCTTCCTTTCCTTCATATTTTCAGCTCGAGGATGAGCATCATTGTGGGTGGCAGTTTCGACGGAGTTTCAAAGAACACATGTGCCTCTTCATCGACTCATTGGTGGCACATTGTCCTTCTTCTTCTCTCAAGCAGGAATGTTTCTCACTGTTTTCTTGGGCTTGGCAAGAGGCTTGGCTTGAGCTGCCTTTCTTTGGAGCTGATGGCTTAGGTTTGGTAGGTGCTCTGCCCGATGGCATCTCCCATCAACTTAGGCTTCGAGGAGGCTGGGGTGCTTCCTCATCAGAATCATCATCAGCTTCATCATGTACTATCCTCTTCCTCTTGGAAGTTTTCTTTACCTTGCTCGAGGTTTCTTCTTCCATGCTCAGCTTCTTTGCAACTGTGGACTTCTTCACCTTGCTGGTGCCTTTCTTTGTTTGTTGCCCTTGATGCTCTTTGGCAACCACTTTCCTCTTAGGCTTGGATGTGATCTCTTCCTTAGCAACAAAGTCAGAGTCCTCTTCATCAGAATTTCTCTTCTTCCTGGCCCTGGTGGCAGCTGCAGGCAAACCACTTGGTGTGCTCCTCTCACCATCATCTGAAAAACTGCTGGCCGGGACTTGTGACCGCCTCTGGAATTGCAATGGTGATTCAGACTGTTCGGCTGTCTCTTGCATCGACATGGTGACAACCTGTGAATAGAATAGGTATAGGCGAATAGAAGAGTTATCACAAATTGCGAAGTTTTGCAAAAAATGAGTTCAAATTTCAGTTTTAGGTTTTCACAGAATGCATTTCGGTCGACCGAGTCTAAAATTCGTGAATCCAAGTGTCTAAACAGAACCATTCACACCACTTTCGGTTGGACGAAATGGGTTTCGTCTAGCCGAGAACACTAGGGTTTCACTAAATCCTCATTTCGGTCTTATCGATTTGCACAACTCGGTTGGACCGAAAAGTGCAGGGCAATGGCCAGAGGCCAAATCGGTCAGTCCGAGAATGTAGAATCGGTCACACCGAGATGTGTTCGGCGGAAACCTAACCCTAAAATTTTCACTCAATTTCGTTCTAAGAACTAATCTGCTGGATAGGAAGATTTCAAACATGGCAAGAAGTTAGGCAAAACCTATCGTGCATTGAATCAGAGGTTGAAGCACGAGAGGGATTGAAACTCACCCAACTTGGTGGAGTTTCACTACGGCGCAACGGCGGTGAGATTGACCGCTGACGGCGACGGAGACCATGGCGAGGGCGCCTGAGCGACGGCGGAGACGATCCGGAGACCACGGCGACGGCAGCTAAGGGTTTGGGGGCGAGACGTTTTGAAGAACTAATCAACGCGCGCTGCCCTCGGTATATATACCCTTCAGGTGTCGGTGGGACCGAGTTGAAAACTCGGTGGCACCGAGATGGTTAATCGCAAGCGATTACTCACTTGATCACGCCGAATTTGTAACTCGGTTTCACCGAGGTGAAAACCTAGATCAATCCAAGTGATTTGGTCTGTCCGATTTGAGTATATTGGTTTGACCGAAAGTACTTAGAAGGTTTTGGAAGTTAAGTGTTTGACGGATCGGTGGCTCGAAAGTGCTCCTCACTCGGTCTGTCCGAAAAAGACTTGATCAAAGTTTGTGATATAAGCATGAATAGAGTTTGAGACAAGAAAGCATAGATAGCTAGGGGAGGAACTTAGGCATTCTTGTCCATCCATTTGGTCAAAAAGAAAAATCCAAAAGACCAAAGCAACAAATGGATGTCCTCGAATGGATAAAATTATGCATCCAACATGCTCACACAATAAGATAGCAAATGAAATATGTGTCAAACATGCACAAACAAATCTCTAGCAACTAGCACACAATTTGGCGATGACTAGGTCATCTATATAGGAGTATATTGACTTAGGAGTCAAATGAGAACATTTGATCATAGGTCATACTCATCGTTTAAGCACAAGTGGGGTTACCACTTTTACATAAAGCATTAATGTGTTCACATCATTTGAAGATGCTTTAGCTCAATTCTTTAGAGCAAAGCTCCCCTTGATGTGAGAACCCTTTTAAAGGGTCAAACTAACCTTGGGTTGTCGAGAAGACTTCATGTAGATGTTGAAGATGTGGATGCTCAATGTTGATGAAGATCATCAAGAGTTGGGAGCAATCCTTTGGATTCGGGCACTTTCAATACCTACATGGGTTAGTCCCACAAGGAACAAACAAGGATATCCATGGACATAGATTGAAGTACACAATAGATGATGTCCATGAAAGCAATGATTACCTTGTCCCTTGACTTACCAACATGAGGGTTTGTGACTCCATGAACTAGTGCAAGATGTGGAAGTTGATTGCACAAGTTCTTGCCAAAATGAATGTGAGTGAAGTATGTTGGCGGAGTCACCCTCAAGAACTCTCTAGTTCTTCTTCTTGGGATCCACATCATCTTGATGGGAATCCTTGGGGTAGTAGTTGAGCTTGTCAAGTAGAACTTGAAGTTTCCTTGGGAACCCACTTGACCATGGCCTTGGGTGCTTCAATGAATGCATCAATCTCCTCTTGAAGCTTGTCCTTGCCTTTTAGCTTGTGGTCTTGTGGTGGAAGGTCATCTTGAGCTTGTTCCACATTGGAAGAAGTAGGATCATACTTCTCTTTTGAGAAACAAACTTTGGAGTGGGATATTGACCTTCTTCCCATTCAACACCCTCGGCGTTGAACTTTCGCTCAAAACCAATTCCTTGATTCTTCCGGTGCCTTCCTTGCTTGCGAACAATTTCCTCAAAGTTCTTGCTTCCGCAAGGCTCTTGTAGACACCTTTCTATAATCCCTTTCAATAAACTATTTTCTTGCTCAAGTGGAACTTGGCTTAAAACATTGTTAGTGGAATCAAGAGAACTACTAGAAGTAACAACATTTGATTTAGCATGATTATTGTTACTACTAGATGAAGAATTTTCTTATGCTTGTCATGCTTAGTTTTAATAGGTGGCAAGAAATTAGACAAGAGAAGTCGTTTGGCAAGATATGAAGAACTCTTCTTTGAAGATCGTCATTGATAGCTTTTAGAAACTCATGTTCTTGCTCTAGATTGAGCTTCTCGAGCGTAGCTTCTCATGAGATCTTAGGAGCTCTCTATGATCTTCTTGAGTTGTTTCATGAGCTAACTTAAGAGTGTTTAGTTCTTTAGTTAGACGCTCAATCTCCTTCATAGCATTGTCATTCGACTCTTCTCGACTATAAAGACTATTAGCATGTTCATCATTACTAAGCTCACTAGATTTGTCATGTAAAAGCTCATCTTCACCAAGCAAGTCATCTTCATCACTATCAAAGTCAATAAATTCAGGGTGTGATACCTTGGGGCCTTTTGCCATGAAGCATCTTCCAATTCCCTCATTTGGTGAATCAAATAAGTCATAGGAGTTGGAGTTGGAGGATACGAGAGCAAGACCGGCAACACCTTCATCTTGACTGTATTCGGAGTTGGAGTGATAGCTTCTTTCGGAGTGATTGTCGAGTCGGAGCCGAGACCCATTCACCAACATGAGCTTGATGTTTTCTTCTTGTGTAGCTCCTTGATGACTTGTCTTTCCTTTCCGAATCCTTGCTTCTCCGAGAGGATCTTCGTTCATAACGATCATCTCTACTCCTTCTCTCTTTTCGAGGTGACTCTTCTCTTGAGCTTCTTCTTCTTGGAGACTCTTCTCTTCTCTTGTGGGGAGTCGAACACTCAATTGAGTAGTGTCCGGGTCTTCCACAATTGTAGCAGTTTCGATCACGACTAGAAGATCTCTTTTCATCATATGATCTAGACTTTGAGCTTCTTTCCTTGCTTCTACTCTTGTAGAATTTGTTGAAATTCTTCACCATTAGGCTTATCTCTTCATTGGAAACCAGCTTGTCACTTGAGGTTGTGGGAGCTTCAAGCTGTAGCTTTGTAAGCACCACTTGACTTGTTGTGAAGCTCTTCTTTATCTTTAAGTGTCATCTCATGAGCAACAATTCTTCCAATGACTTGGTAGGCTTGAGATTCTTGTAGTTTGGCATCATTTGGATCAAAGTGCACACGGTGTCATACTTTCCATCCAAAGCTCTGAGAATCTTCTTGATGATGAATCGGTCGGTCATTTCTTCGCTTCCTAAGCCGGCAATCTCATTGGTGATGAGAGCAAGCCTAGAGTACATTTCAGCGACTCCTTCACCTTCCTTCATCTTGAACTTGTCAAGTTGACCTTGAAGAACATCTAGCTTTGATTCCTTCACGGACTCGGTACCTTCGTGCATTTCGACCAAAGTATCCCAAATCTCTTTTGCATTCTCAAGACGGCTGATCTTGTTGAACTCCTCGGGACACAAAGCATTGAAGAGAATGTCACAAGCTTGAGCATTGTTCTGTAACATCCGCAATTCATCCGCTGTAGCTTCGCGATCCGGAACTTTTCCTTCCTCGAAGAACTCACCTTGCAAGCCAACACAAATAATGCCCCATGCGGCGGTGGTTATGTCCAAGAATATGCATTTTCATTTTATGCTTCCAACTAGCAAAATTTGAACCATCAAAGTAAGGACCTCTCGAAAATTACCCTCACTAGACGCCATACTCTCCTAGGTTGTGAAACCAAGCTTATGGAGTCCAATGCAATGGAAACCAATCCAATGGAGACCAAAGCTCTGATACCACTTGTAGGATCGAAAGTATGTCTAGAGGGGGGGTGATTAGACTACTTGACAATTTAAAAGTTTAGCCTTTTGATTAGGACAAGTTTTTAGCAAGTTCACAATGATGATCAAGTCAAGTATCACCCTACACATGCAATTCTAGAGTAATGGAAGCGGAAAGTAAATTGCACATGTAGTAAATAGAGGTGGAGAAGAGCAAACGCAATTTGGAGACACGGAGATTTTTCTCGTGGTTCCGATAGGTGGTGCTATCGTCAATCCACGTTGATGGAGACTTCAACCCACGGAGGGTAACGGCCGAGAGTCCACGGAGGGCTCCACCCACGAAGGGTCCACGAAGAAGCAACCTTGTCTATGCCATCATGGCCCTCGCCCACGGAGGACTAGCCTTACTCGGGGTAGATCTTCACGAAGTAGGCGATCTCCTTGCCCTTACAAACTTCTTGGTTCAACTCCACATCTTGACGGAGGCTCCCAAGTGACACCTAACCAATCTAGGAGGCACCACCTCCAAAAGGTAATAGATGGTGTTGGTGATGATGAACTCCTTGCTCTTGTGCTTCAAATGATAATCTCCCCAACACTCAACTCTCCTCACTGATTTGGCTGTGGTGGAAGAAAGGATTGAGTGGAAAGCAACTTGGGAAGGCTAGAAATCAAGTTTCATATGGTGGGAGTGGAGCAACTTGATCTCAACACAAGGGTAGGTAGTTTTCTTCTCGAAATGTAAGGTAGGAGTGGTAGTTCTTTCGATGGCTCTCTCCACGAATGAAGAGGAGGTGGAGGGTATTTATAGCCTCCACACAAAATCCAACCGTACACACATTTGACCAATCTCGGTCGGACGAAGTTGACAACTCGGTGAGACCGAAAGTTCAAATCTTGTGAACGTTGGGATTTTCGGTGGGACCGAAAATACAATCTCGGTTAGTCCGATTCTTCCAAAGACTAGGGTTTGCCATTCTCGGTGGGACCGACTTTATCATCTCGGTGACACCGATTTGAGTACAGAAGGTTACAGAAGGTTGGCAACACTAGTTTCGGTAAGACCGAGTTTGGAATCGGAAAATCCGAAATTTCTAGGGTTTGGGTATATGGCTGAGGTGGTTCATCTCGGTGTGACTGAGTTTATGGAATCGGTGGGACCGAGATTACTTATGAGTATATGTTGGAATGAAAGATTGCTGATAGTTTGGGAGATAAATCACTAAGCACTTTGAGCAACCAGATCATCATCATAACCTCATCCCCTTTTAATAGTATTGGCTTTCCTATGGACTCAATGTGATCTTGGATCACTAAACCAAAAATAGAGTCTTGAGCTTTTGCCAATGTTTTCCTTAGCATTTTGAGGGGTCCACATCATCAGTCATTGCCATACCCATATCACTGAACTTTCTGAAATATTCTCAAGAAACAATTAGTTCAATGATATATATGTTGTTATTAATTACCAAAACCACCCGGGGATTAGTTGCACTTTCAGGTTGGATTCTTTAGATCTAAAAATTTCCGAGTATGAAGGGAAACATAAACAACCTCCCGGATTTGAGCATGACTCCGCTAAGAAACTGAAAATTAAAGATGTCACTACTTAGATCTATCCTCGCTTTTATGCCTAGCTAGGGGCGTTAAACGATAGCGCTAGTTGGGAGGCAACCCAATTTTATTTTAGTATTTTTGTTTTTGCTTCTGTTTAGTAATAATTTTTCATCTACCTTCTGTTTAGATGTGTTTTTATGTTTCAATTAGTGTTTGTGCTAAGTAGAACCTATAGGATAACCTATGGTGATAGTTAATTTGATTCCGCTGAAAAACAGAAACTTTGTGCGCACGAAAATAATTTTTTTAATTGACAGAAACGTGCTTTTGCATTGATTCTTTTTGCTGTAGATCAACAGACAAATTGCCCAGGAATTCCTATTTTGGTAGGAGTTTTAGAGTTCCATAAGTATTCGAGAATTACAGATTGCTACAGACTGTTTTGTTTTTGACAGATTCTGCCTTTCGTGTGTTGCAGGGACGGAGCTCCCATGTATTCTCTGGTGTCAATTGACACCAGTGCCTTCTGGCTTTTCAGGTAATAAGTATTAACAAAATGTGCGTATGACCCCAGCCCAAAAATTCCATTGACCCCAGCCCAGCAGCAGACCAGCTAATCTCTAAAGCCTTAGCCCATAAAATCCATCAAGTACTAAAATAATCAACAACATGCGGCAGCAAACAACGATACAAGGCCAGGCCCAATGCTTATGCTGTTACGCACGTCTCTATGTATCAATTAATCTATGTACGCTACCCGGCTGTTTATGCGCTGCACACATGCCGAACAGACGGACGCCTCGTCTCTTCGCCTCCTCATCTCGATCCCTAATTCCGCAGCCGCCAGAAATAATCGGCGATTTAACAACGGCGAACTCAACGCCGTTCCATCGGGTGAATGTTGACATCGGCCGACCGTCCGCTTGATGCATAATATTTGATTTGAAAGTGTTGGCTTCCCATCCCATGTAATCTGCACCTTCTCTCTCGCCTCTCGGTCTCTACTCTCTAGACTGTCTACAAGACTACAATTCTACATGTCCATTGATTTCATGATGGCTATTGACTAAGTAATTTTTTTTCTTTTCTTTGATTTGCCTAGGACCAGAGGATATGGATAATTTTTTTTGAAAGGAAAACGACCAGCACCAGATAGTAACGTGGCAGGGACTTCAAGGCTAGTTAGACCAAGACAAGATCTTGCATCAAATATTGGTACTACTCCTCCGCCTTCGGCAGAAATTAACTTAGATGCACTTCCTCATGATCCAGCTGATCGAAAAAGAATAGGGCAGTACACAAAGAATCCTAAGAAGCAAGATGAGATTAGAAGAATATATTTAAATAGAGGACCTTACAGACCACAAGAAGGCTTTAAATATCCTCGGAAAACCATCGTAGGAGCTGAACGGAGATTTAGTCCAAAATGGTTTAAAGACTATCATTGGCTAGAGTACAGTGATAAGGTGCATAAGGCATTTTGCTTGTGTTGCTATCTATTTAGAGATTGCATCAATGGCCAAGGTGCTAATGATGCATTTGTTGTTAAAGGTTTCTCTTGTTGGAATAAGAAACAAAGACTAGATACTCATGAGGGTGAAGTTAATAGCTTTCACAATGTAGTTGTTAAAAGATGCGTTGCTTTAATGAATCAAAATTAGTCCATTAAGGTTGCCCTCGACAAGCAAACCGATATCACAAAGAAGCAAAACCGCATTCGGCTGAATACTTCTATTGAATCAGTTAGATACTTGCTACATCAAAGTTTAGCTTTCTGTGGCAATGATGAATCGGAGGTTTCAAAAAATAAGGGGAATTTTCGAGTGTTGGTACAAACATTAGCAAATCAGAATGAGGATGTAAGAAAGGTAGTCCTTCAGAATGCTCCACAAAATTGCAAAAGGGTGTGTCTAGATATTCAAAAAGAACTTGTGAGTTATTTTGCCAAGGTGAATAACAACCATCATTATTCACTACTATATATTTATTTCATGCAGTTTATATTGTTGTGAGCACTCAAAATGACACTCTCTCTTGTTTTGCACAGATAACGTTGGATTCTATTCTTGAAGAGATTGGTGGCGATGTTTTCAGTTTATTGATTGATGAGGCTTTGGATGTGTCAGATAAAGAACAGATGGATGTTGTCTTGAGATATGTTAACAAGCTTGGACTGATGCTGGAACGTTTAGTTGGAGTTGTACATGTGAGTGAAACATCTGCAACGTGTCTCAAGTCCGCTCTTGAAAAATTTCTTGCTAAAATTGGATTAAGCTTCAAACAAGTTAGAGGGCAATGCTATGATGGCGCAAGCAACATGCGCGGTGAGTTCAATGGATTGAAAGCCAAAATTCTGGAAGAAAATAGGTCAGCATATTATGTGCATTGTTTTGCTCACCAACTTCAATTGGTTATAGTGGCGATTTCAAAGAAGAACGAAGATATTGCGGGTTTCTTTTATATGATCTCTCTTCTATTTAATGTGGTCGGAGCTTCTTGCAAAAGAAAAGACATGATCAGAGAGAGTAACCGAGAAAATGTAAAAAAATCCATAAGTAGTGGACGAATTAGTACTGGCACAGGGCTAAATCAAGACCAATCACTTCAAAGGGCTGGAGACACCCGTTGGGGTTCTGACTATAGAACCCTCTCAAGCTTAATCCAGTTGTTCCCATCAATTGTTAGTGTCTTGAATTATGTAGCAAAAGAAGGCAAGAAGGATTCCAAGAAAAGTGAAGCACGCGGCCTTCTATCATATTTTGGAACCTTTGATTTTGTGTTCTATTTGCACATGATGTTCCATATATTAGGGAGTGCCAATACTTTGTCACATGCATTGCAACAAAATGATCAAGATATCTTGAATGCCATGTCATGTGTGAAGTCAACACGGAATGATCTACAACAACTAAGAGATGATGGATGTGAATCACTTCTAGACAAGGTATATTCATTCTGTGAAGAACATGACATTCCTAAGCTAAACATGCATGATGAATATGTCGATCGACATAAGCCAAGAAAAAGAACCAATATTACAAATCTTCATCATTACCAAATAGAGTGCCTTAATTCTGTTATTGATTGGCAACTTCGAGAGTTCGATGATAGATTCACTGAAGTGAATTCTGCATTGCTTATCCACATGGCTTCTTTCAACCCAAAAAACTCCTTCGCTGCTTTTAACTTGGATAGTTTATTGAAGCTAGCTGAGTTTTATCCTGATGATTTCAATTCAACACAATTGATGGATCTTGGTCATGAACTTCGGATTTTCATAGACAATGTCCGAGTGGACCAAAGATTTGCCAATTTGGATGGCATTGCCGATCTTGCTAAAGTGTTGGTGGAAACTAAAAAGCATCTTGATTTTCCTTTGGTGTATCAACTTCTTAAGTTGGTGCTAATTCTGCCAGTTGCCACAGTGTCCGTGGAGAGATGTTTTTCAGCAATGAATATTATCAAGAGTGTTTTGCGGAACAAAATGGGTGACGAGTTCATGAGTGATTGCTTGATTTGCTATGTGGAGAAAGACATATTTTTTACAATAACGAATGATGATGTAATTGATCTGTTTAAGAAGATGAAAGATCGAGAAGGGAAGTTATGAAATGCGAGTCTCGTATCACTTTATTTTCTCCTTAACGATACTTATTTTCTGCATTATTTGTTTCTTACTATTGTTGTGAATTTAACATTTTATTTTTTTCATCCTTTCCAGAAAGTTAAAAATGAAACGTTCGAAGTCATCCTTTTGCCTATTATTTCTGGAATATGTAAAGAAGTGTTATTTTATGCTTTGCTCAGCCAATACTCGCTACTCGGTATGATTTTTTTGATGTAATAATAATATCACCTACATATTGTTGCTTTTTATATCGCTCTCGGCCATTATCAATGTTGTTGCACCACTATAATTTGTGCTAGAGGCTTAGCGTGGGGAGTGGTTGACACCAATGCCCATTTTTTCTAGCTTCGTCCCTGCTGTGTTGTTTGCT
Organism: Aegilops speltoides; assembly: GCA_021437245.1. Classification (NCBI taxonomy): domain Eukaryota; kingdom Viridiplantae; phylum Streptophyta; class Magnoliopsida; order Poales; family Poaceae; genus Aegilops; species Aegilops speltoides. Next base: position 440,473,178 of record CM038142.1, read on the forward strand.
TATTTTGATGCATCTATGGCTAGTATGTAAGGGTATGAACCATAGAGAACTTGGAATACAGTAGGTGTAACACCAATATAAATAAAGAATTAGTTCATTACAGTACCTTATGTGGTGGTTTTGCTTTCTTGCACTAATGGAGCTTATGAGATTTCCTGTTGAGTTTTGTGTTGTGAAGTTTTCAAGTTTTGGGTAAAGATTTGATGGACTATGGAATAAGGAGTGGCAAGTTCCTAAGCTTGGGGATGACCATGGCACCCCAAGATATTCAAGAATAGCCAAAAGCCTAAGCTTGGGGATGCCCTGGAAGGCATCCCCTCTTTCGTCTTCGTTTATCGGTAACTTTACTTGGAGCTATATTTTTATTCGCCACATGATATGTGTTTTGCTTGGAGCATCTTGTATGATATTAGTATTTGCTTTTATTTTACCACAATCATCCTTTCTGTACACACCTTTTGGGAGAAACCCACTTGATTGGAATTTATTAGAATACTCTATGTGCTTCACTTATATCTTTTGAGCAAGATAGTTTTTCTCTAGTGCTTCACTTATATCTTTTAGAGCACGGCTGTGGCTTAATTTTGAAGAAATTGGTAGTCTCTTCTGCTTCACTTATATTATTTTGAGAGTATCTTAGAACATAATGGTATTTGCTATGGTTATAAAATTGGTCCTAGAATGGTGGGCATCCAGGTTGGGTATAATAAAAACAATCATAGGAAGTGACTTGGATGCTATGATCAATTTGGTAGTTGATAATTGTTTTGAGATATGGAGGTAGTGATATTAGAGTCATGCTAGTTGGGTGATTATGAATTTAAAGAATGCTTGTGTTGAAGTTAGCAAGTCCCGTAGCATGCATGTATGGTGAAAGTTGTGTAACAAATTTGAAACATGAGGTGTTCTTAGATTGTGCATCCTTATGAGTGGCGGTCGGGGACGAGCAATGGTCCTTTCCTACCAATCTATCCCCCTAGGAGCATGCGCGTAGTGCTTGGTTTTTGATGACTTGTAGATTTTTGCAATAAGTATATGAGTTCTTTTGACTAATGTTGAGTCCATGGATTATACGCACTCTCACCCTTCCATCTTTGCTAGCCTCTTCGGTACCGTGCATTACCCTTTCTCACCTTGAGAGTTGGTGCAAACTTCGTCGGTGCATCGAAACCCCGTGATACGATACGCTCTATCACACATAAACCTCCTTATATCTTCCTCAAAACAGCCACCATACCTACCTATTATGGCATTTCCATAGCCATTCCGAGATATATTGCCATGCAACTTTCCACCGTTCCGTTCATCATCATGACAAGCATCATTATTGTCATATTGCCTTGCATGATCATGTAGTTGACATCGTATTTGTGGCAAAGCCACCATGCATAATTTTTCATACATGTCACTCTTGATTCATTGCCCATCCCGGTACACCGCCGGAGGCATTCATATAGAGTCATATCTTGTTCTAGTTTTGGGTTGTAATTCATGAGTTGTAAATAAATAAAAGTGTGATGATCATCATTATTAGAGCATTGTCCCCAAATAAAAAAAGGAAACGCTAAAAAAAGGCCAAAGAAAAAAAAGAAAAAAAGAAAGGCCAAAAGAAAAAAAGAAAGGCCCAAAAAAGAAAATAAAAATAAAAAGGGGGCAATGTTACTATCCTTTTCCACACTTGTGCTTCAAAGTAGCTCCATGTTCTTCATGTGGAGAGTCTCATATGTTCTCACTTTCATATACCAGTGGGAATTTTTCATTATAGAACTTGGCTTGTATATTCCTATGATGGGCTTCCTCAAAATGCCCTAGGTCTTCGTGAGCAAGCAAGTTGGATGAACACCCACTAGTTTCTTTTGTTGAGCTTTCATACATTTATAACTCTAGTGCATCCGTTGCATGGCAATACCTACTCCTCATGTTGACATCAATTGATGGGCATCTCTATAGCCCGTTGATTATCCTCGTCAATGTGAGACTTTCTTTTTTTTTGTCTTCTCCACACAATCTCCATCATCATATTCTATTCCACCCATAGTGCTATATCCATGGCTCACGCTCATGTATTGCGTGAAGGTTGAAAAAGTTTGAGATTATTTAAGTATGAAACAATTGCTTGGCTTGTCATCGGGGGTGTACAAGATGGGAGTATTTTTGTGTGATGAAAATGAAGCATGACCTAACTATATGATTTTGTAGGGATGAACTTTCTTTAGCCATGTTATTTTGAGAAGACATGATTGCTTTGATTAGTATGCTTGAAGTATTACTATTTCTTATGTCAATATGAACTTTTATTTTGAATCATTTGGATCCGAACATTCATGCCACAATAAAGAAAATTACATTGAGAATATGCTAGGTAGCATTCCACATCAAAAATTCTGTTTTTATCATTTACCTACTCGAGGACGAGCAGGAATTAAGCTTGGGGATGCTTGATACGTCTCCAACGTATCTATAATTTTTGATTGTTCCATGCTAATATATTACCCGTTTTGGATGTTTATCGGCTTTACTTTACACATTTATATCATTTTTGGGACTAACCTACTAACCAGAGGCCCAACCCGTATTGCTGTTTTTTTGCCTATTTCAGTGTTTCGAAGAAAAGGAATATCAAACGGAGTCCAAACGGAATGAAACCTTCGGGAGCGTGATTTTTGGAACGAACGTGATCCAGAGGACTTGGAGTGGAAGTCAAGAAACAATCAAGGCGGCTATGAGGGTGGAGGGCGCCCCCCCTACTGGGCGCGCACCCCTATCTTGTGGGCCCCTCCGGTGGCCACCGACCTAATTCTTCCTCCTATATATACCCATGTACCCCGAAAACATCAGAATCGACCACGAAAACCTAATTCCACCGATGTAACCTTCTGTATCCATGAGATTCCATCTTGGAGCCTTCGTCGGCGCTCCGCCGGAGGGGGAATCAATCACGGAGGGCCTCTACATTATCTCCAAGGCCTCTCCGATGAGTTGTGAGTATTTTACCACAGACCTTCGGGTCCATAGTTATTAGCTAGATGGCTTCTTCTCTCTCTTTGAATCTCAATACAATGTTCTCCTTGATCTTCTTGGAGATCTATTCGATGTAACTCTTTTTGCAGTGTGTTTGTCGAGATCCGATGAATTGTGGGTTTATGATTAAGTTTATCTATGAGAAATATTTGAATCTCCTCTGAATTCTTTTATGTGTGATTAAGTTGTCTTTGCAAGTCTCTTAGAATTATCAGTTTGGTTTGGCCTACTAGATTGACTTTCTTGCAATGGGAGAAGTGCTTAGCTTTGGGTTCAATCTTGCGGTGTCCTTTCCCACTGACAGCAGGGGTAGCAAGGCACATATTGTATTGTTGCCATTGAGGATAAAAAGATGGGGTTTATATCATATTGTATGAGTTTATCCCTCTACATCATGTCATCTTTCTTAATGCGTTACTCCGTTCTTTATGAATTTAATACTCTAGATGCATGCTGGATAGCGGTCGATGTGTGGAGTAATAGTAGTAGATGCAGGCAGGAGTCGGTTTACTTGTCACGGACGTGATGCCTATATACATGATCATGCCTAGATAATCTCATAATTATTTGCTTTTCTATCAATTGCTCGACAGTAATTTGTTCACCTACCGTAATACTTATGCTATCTTGAGAGAAGCCACTAGTGAAACCTATGGCCCTCGGGTCTATCTCTTATCATATAAGCTTTCAATCTACTTTTATTTGCATCTTTACTTTTCCTATCTATATTATAAAATACCAAAAATATATTTATCTTATCATATTATCTCTATCAGATCTCACTTTCGCAAGTGGCCGTGAAGGGATTGACAACCCCTTTATTGTGTTGGTTGCAAGTTCTTGTTTGTTTGTGTAGGTGCGTGGGAATTTTGAGGAGCCTCCTACTAGATTGATACCTTGGTTCTCAAAAACTGAGGGAAATACTTACAGTACTATTGCTGCATCGCCCTTTCCTCTTCAAGGAAAACCAACGCAAGCTCAAGACGTAGCAAGTGCATAGAAAGCAACACCTCGGACTAGACAACTGAGACTACCAAACCAGGACGAAGCCACGCCTCCTTAGAAAACCACCGGACAACATTGCACCGAACACACCAAGCTATTGTCGGAGAGGTCAGCATGCCCTATCACTCTGTCCGTGGACAGACGATACTACCAGAGGACCACGAGGCTCGAGAGAAATGACAACAAGGACAAGTGCAAAAGGTAGGAGACCAACAAAGCCACCTGCACTAGAGTCAAAGAAGCTTCACACCAGCATAAGAGCATGCTTGAAGATGTCCATGTGCTGCGATCGCTGGGTAACTGACCTCCTTGAGGATGCCCCCAAGAGGGTGACGAACGCATTGAGCCGAGGTCATTGAGACCATAAAGATGGACTAGGGTTTTCACCTGAAGACCTGGCACGGACACGGGACCCACAACGATGCCCTTGGGAGGGAAGTGACACCCATAGACATCACTGTCACTAGCGCTGGAGCATATGGGTTTCACTTGGTGCCTCACCCATGTCACACAAAGGTACCAAGGTCACCGACCCAAGGTGAGGGGCAAATCGCTGCCGCGAGCTCAAAGCCTCCAGATCAAAACCAGGGAGCCAAAACTGTTGAAGCACCGATAACACCTAGCCCCTCACAATCCACATAGCCAAGGAGAGATGACATGCACCACCACCGCATCGCTTCTCGTCTTTGAGGCAACTGCACGGCCTCACGTTTCGGGTCAACCACCTTAGCATCCAAGAACTGGCGTCCCCGCACCACCAGCCACAAATGGCCACCACACAGACCGTCAGCCAGAGGGGACAGAAAGGTGCATCCTTTCACATCCATGGCATCCCGATCCTTCCCCAACCACACACACATGACCATAGCTCCTTGGATCCTGACTAGATCTGTGCGGAATGAGCAGCACGATGGTCGTTGTCCGCCACAGCCACAAACGACATGCACCAATGCACAAGTGAATCATATCCATCTGCTAGGGTCATATTCTGCCAAAGGGCAGGATATGGGCCTTGGTGGCGAGCACCTAAATCCACTAGAAGTTAGCGAGGTCACATCCCACCTGGTGTTAACCACGATGCTCCAGGATAAGATCCATGCCATGTTATCACGGATGCCAACCCATTTGCGACTGAGAAAAAACTCGGTCAAGGCAAGGGCGCCACCCCAACTAGAGAGTGTCGGGGCTACCACGAGGCCCTTTGGAGCATCATGTCGGGAAGGATTGATTTCGGTCACTGCCTAAGGGCCACAAAGGGGCATTCAAGGAGGCTCGGGGCAGCACCGATGGAACAAGCGGTGGAGGGATATGAGAACTGCGTGATGGGGAGAAGATGAACGGGAGTATGCACCATCCACCGGTTGGCACTGCCTGCATTTTTCTCGGCTCCATCGTCACCGGCGACGGTGAAGGGAGGGTGGCGGCAGGCCAAACTAAGTGGAGGCATCGAGTAGAGGCAGCAGGAGTTTGAATGAAGTGGTGCCGACGCTTCTGTCGGGGTTAAATCCTGCAGATCTCGGGTAGGGGGTCCCAATCTGGTGATCATAGCTATATGGTAACAGGATGAACAAGGGAGACGATATTTACCTAGGTTTGGGCCCTCTTAGTGAGGTAAAATCCTACATGACACTTTTGTTGTATTGATTGTGCTGGAGTTCAAAGTACTGGATGATCTACCTCAAGATCGTATGTGATGTCTACTTCTCTACCATATGCTCTAAACCCTTGACTTATATAGGGATCAGGGGTACTAGGGTTTACATGAGGTCGATTACATCTAGAGATAAACAGGCCGAAGATTTAATGAGTCTTGAAGTGTACACCAAGTCTTTGGGGATTCCATCTTGAGTACGCATTGGGGTATGGCAGTCTTGGCCCACCTGTTGATGATCGAGGGGTCCTCAGCCCAGCACACTATGATGGGGCAGACGTGGTTAGCACCCCCTTGCCCAGGACACCGTCAGCTAGTATCCTCGCACCATGTATCCCTAGGTAGGCGGCTCGGGGGCAGGGGTTATCTTCCACAAATGGAAGGTGCTTGTTGTTTTCTATTTTGTTATCGTGAGGTCATAAAATTTCAAGATTGATGAAGTCAACACCCAATGTTATATGTTGATGAGCACATTATCTTTAACAAAAAATTCCATTGATGAGAAAACTCTGGCGTCAGAACGTTGGGTTTGATCCCTGATAATCACCTACTAACCATCCAATCACATGTTATTTTCTCTCTCTCTATCTATCTATCTATCTCTCTCTCTATCACACGCACATACATTACAACATCCCAAATTCTCAAGTGAAAGGAATGCTCATGTCTCACCCATGAGCATATCTAAGAATTTTCTACTCATCCATGACATGTGCCCGATACCATTCGTTGAAAGTTCATTATTGATGTAGTTTGCATGTCAGATTTTGGATATTGTTCTCAATTCAATGGGCACATGACTACCTCCATGAATGCCACAATTTGCAATATTTATGTTCCCAGAAGTGAAAATTTTGTGCTTAGTCAATATCCATGAATGCCGCAGTGTATTGTCTGAAGCGTCGGGGTTGGCTCATGTTGGGGAACGTTGCATGGAAAACAAAAAAATTCTACGCACGCGCAAGATCTTGTCGGGGAACGCAGTAATTTCAAAAAAATCCTATGATCACGCAAGATCTATCTAGGTGATGCATAGCAACGAGGGGGAGAGTGTGTCCATGTACCCTCATAGACCGAAAGCAGAAGAGTTATATAACGCGGTTGATGTAGTCGAACGTCTTCGCGATCCAACCGATCAAGTATCGAATGCACGGCACCTCCGCGATCTGCACACGTTCAGCTCGGTGTAGTCCCTCGAACTCTAGATCTAGCTGAGGCTGAGGGTGAGTTCCGTCAGCACGATGGTGTGGTGTTGCTGATGATGATAGTTACCGGCGCAGGGCTTTGCCTAAGCACTACGACGATATGACCAAGGTGGAAAACTGTGGAGGGGGGAGGGGCACCGCACACGGCTAAAGATCAACTTGTGTGTCTATGGGGTGCCCCCCTCTCCCGTATATAGAGGAGAGAGGGGTGCCAGCCGGCCACAAGGGGCGCACCCAAGGTAGGGAGTCCTACTCCAAGTAGGAGTAGGTTTCCCCCTTTCCTATTCCAACTAGGAGGAGAAGGAAGGAGAGGGAGAATGAGAGGGAAAGAGGGGCCGTGCCCCCTCTCCTTGTCCTATTCAGACTCCCCTTGGAGGGCACGCCACCTCCTGGTGCAGCCCTCTCACTGCCCTACAGGCCCATTAAGCCCCATTACTTCCCGGGGGGTTCCGGTAACCCTCCGACACTCCGGTATTATCCAAAACTTCTCTGCAACACTTCTGGTGTCCGAATATAGTCGTCCAATATATCAATCTTTATGTCTCAACCATTTCGAGACTCCTCGTCGTGTCCGTGATCTCATCCGGGACTCCTAACAAACTTCGGTACATCAAATCACATAAACTCATAATACCAATTGTCATCGAATGTTAGGCGTGCGAACCCTACGGGTTCTAGAATTATGTAGACATGACCGAGACACGTCTCTGGTCAATAACCAATAGTGGAACCTGGATACCCATATTGGTTCCTACATATTCTACAAAGATCTTTATCGGTCAAACCGCATAACAACATACATTGTTCCCTTTGTCATCGGTATGTTACTTGCCCGAGATTCGATCGTCGGTATCATCATACCTAGTTCAATCTCGTTACCGGCAAGTCTCTTTACTCATTCTGTAATACTTCATCCCACAACTAACTCATTAGTCACAATGCTTGCAAGGCTTATAGTGATGAGTATTACTGAGAGGACCCAGAGATACCTCTCCGAAACACGGAGTGACAAATCCTAATCTTGATCTATGCCAACCCAACAAACACCTTCGGAGACACCTGTAGAGCACTTTTATAATCACCCATTTATGTTGTGACCTTTGGTAGCACACAAAGTGTTCCTCCGGTATTCGGGAGTTGCATAATCTCATAGTCTGAGGAACTTGTATAAGTCATGAAGAAAGCAGTAGCAATGAAACTGTAACGATCATAATGCTAAGCTAACGGAATGGTTATGTCCATCACATCATTCTCCTAATGATGTGATCCCGTTCATCAAATGACAACACATGTCTATGGTTAGGAAACATAACCATCTTTGATTAACAAGCTAGTCAAGTAGAGGCATACTAGGGACTATATGTTTTGTCTATGTATTCACACATGTACTAAGTTTCTGGTAAATACAATTATAGCATGAATAATAAACAATTATCATGAATTAAGGAAATAAATAATAACTTTATTAGTGCCTCTAGGGCATATTTTCTTCAGTCTCCCACTTGCTCTAGAGTCAATAATCTAGATTACATAGTAATGATTCTAACACCCATGGAGCTTTGGTGTTGATCATGTTTTGCTCGTGGAAGAGGTCTAGTCAACGGGTGTGCAACATTCAGTTATGTCCATCACATCATTCTCCTAATGATGTGATCCCGTTCATCAAATGACAACACATGTCTATGGTTAGGAAACATAACCATCTTTGATTAACGAGCTAATCAAGTAGAGGCATACTAGGGACTATATGTTTTGTCTATGTATTCACGCATGTACTAAGTTTCCAGTAATACAATTATAGCATGAATAATAAACATTTATCATGAATTAAGGAAATAAATAATAACTTTATTAGTGCCTCTAGGGCATATTTTCTTCAGTCTCCCACTTTCTCTAGAGTCAATAATCTAGATTACACAGTAATGATTCTAACACCCATGGAGCTTTGATGTTGATCATGTTTTGCTCGTGGAAGAGGCCTAGTCAACAGGTGTGCAACATTCAGATCCGTATGTATCTTGCATATCCCTATGTCCCCTTCCGACACTTGATGACGGATGGAATTGAAGTGTCTCTTGATGTGCTTGGTTCTCTTGTGAAATCTGGATTCCTTTGTGTCGGTGTCAAAACCGGCGGATCTCGGGTAGGGGGTCCCGAACTGTGCGTCTAGGCGGATGGTAACAGGGGAGAAGGGACACGATGTTTTACCTGTGTTGGGCCCTCTTGATGGAGGTAAAACCCTACGCCCTGCTTGATTAATATTGATGATATGGGTAGTACAAGAGTGGATCTACCACGAGATCAAGGAGGCTAAACCCTAAAGCTAGCCTATGGTATGATTCTTGTAATGTATGTTGTGTCCTACGGACTAAAGCCCTCCGGTTTATATAGACACGGAGGAGGCTAGGGTTACAGTCGGTTACAATGGTAGGAAATCTACATATCCGTATTGCCAAGCTTGCCTTCCACGCCAAGGAAAGTCCCATTCGGACACGGACGGAGTCTTCAATCTTATATCTTCGTAGTCTTGGAGTCCGTGGACGATGATAGTCCGCTGTCCGGACACCCCCTAGTCCAGACTCCTCGGTAGCCCCGAACCAGGCTTCAATGACGATAAGTCCGGTGCGCATAATGTTTGGCATTGCAAGGCGGGTTCCTCCGTTGAATAATCCAGAGAAGATCATGAACACCAGGATAGTGTCCGGCTCTGCAAAATAAATTCCACATTCCACCGTAGAGAGAATAAAATGTACACAAGTCCAATCTGCTGACGTATTGTGCGGCATGACATCACACCGCTACCAGGATTTTACTTGAATTGTTTTTTATTATACCACCTCGGCACGTTTTGCGAAGCGGTTTCCTTGGCATGTCTTGTCGAAGCAGAGATCGTGTTCCCCTCATTCCGGGATTCTCATCAATACGGACGTGGGTAACCCAACCGCGCCATTGATGGTGGTGCTTGGGAGATAAGCGAGTTTTACCAGGCCGGTGGGGGACGCATAGCCTTCGTCCGCCTATATATAAGGGATAAGGATTTACCTTCTCACCTACGCCTTCTTCCTCCTTTACTTATCCATCTCCGCGCACTCAAGCTCCAACGCCCAAGCTCGCGCATCTCGCCTCGACCTTCTCCGATCATGTCCGGAGCGGGAGGCAAATGGTTGGCCTCCACCGTTAAGGAGGAGCACATCACCAAGCTGCGCAGCGTCGGATACCTTTCCGGCGATATCGTGCATCGGCTGCCCGACGAGGGGCAGCTCATCCCTACCCCTGGGCCCCATGAGAGGGTCGTCTTCCTTCCCCACTTCCTTTGCGGACTGGGCTTTCCACTGCACCCTTTCGTCCGGGGGCTCATGTTCTATTACGGCCTGGATTTCCACGATCTGGCGCCGAACTTCATCCTCAATATCTCGGCGTTTACCGTCGTGTGCGAAACCTTCCTCGCATCCGCCCCACTTCGGCCTGTGGCTCAAGACCTTCAATGTCAAGCCGAAGGTTGTGAAGGGCACGCAAGCGGAATGCGGAGGCGCCATGTTGGGAAAGTTGCCCAACGTCCTTTGGCTCGAAGGGGCCTTCGTGGACTCCGTTAAGGGGTGGCAATCGGGGTGGTTCTACATCACCGAGCCGCGCGAACCCACGTGGGCGGCGGCCCCCGAGTTCAGATCTGGCATCCCCACACAGCTCACCTCCGGAAAGAGAAGGGCTTGTTGTGGGGCAATCCGGCGAGCCGACGGACTCGAGCTCTGTATCCAGAAGCTGGTGAGCAATAAGCTCAGGCTCGTCGACGTGATCCAAGTCATGCTCATCCGCCGGATCCTCCCATGCCAAGAACGGGCATGCAATCTATGGGAGTTTAATCCGAAATAGCACCAGGCGCTAAGCGGGCTCTTTGACACGACGTATGAAGGCACCTGGAGGGTGATGTTTAAGGGCGCCGAAGCCCCCGCATCCGCGACGGAAGATCGCGGATTTCGCTCGCAGCATCCAGCTGAGGAGGTAAGTGATTCGACCCCTTTACGGGACACTTGTGGTAAACAGATTGATTCTAAGATGGTTTCAATCTCTGTTTTCCTTTGACAGGAATGGATGGAGAAGGCCGACCAGCTCATCTGTCCGGCTCCCATGCCAGAAGACCCAGTGAACGCCCGTCTAGCAGTGCTGCTGGTTCCGGCACCGCACGTGGTGCCGGAGAAGAAGGCCAAGAAGGTGGCCGCGGGGACTCGAAAGAGTTCCCGCAATCAGGCGTCCGATGTAGAGGCGGACTCCTCCCCCGAAGATGAGGAGGAGGAAGAAGACTCTCTCTCGGAGGAGGGAGAGAGGAAGAGGAAGGCTTCCCCAATAGGGGAGGCTGAAGGGTCCAAGAGGGGGAGAACTATCCCCCCGGACAGCTCCGCCAACACCAACATTGGCGAGGAGGAGTGGCCTTCAAGGGCCAGGCCTCCAGCGAGATCGTAAGTATCCGGATCCCAGATATGCAATTTCTTTTCGTGTCACATAGCGTCCTACTAATGCCAGATCTTGTCCATGATCCGCCGATGATGATCTCCCGCTTCATCGAAGCGGTCGTTGGCCCCGTCGGATGTGGATTCACTTCACCGCCTCTACCCAGCGCCCGACGAGGACGCCGAGGTGGGATCGAGAGGGACCCATCAGAGGAGGCTCGGGCGCCGCCAGCAGCCTCCGGACTTCGCGTCGGACTCTACATCGAACTTGCAATGGTTCCGAGTCCGCAAAGCGCCCTTCAAAGAAGGGCAAGACCGTGTTCTTGGCGGCCTCCGCCCAACCGAGGCGCCGAACAACTTGTTGGGCGCTTAAAGGCGCTTCCATCGAGGAAGAACACCGCACTATCATCGGGCGGTGATTGAAGGTTCACTTGCCAAGAGCGGGCTGACCGAAGCCTGCAACAGCCTTCTAACAGGCTTTGAGGTAAGAAGTTATAATTATGTAATGTAATACCGCATAGACAGTAGCCCCTGATGCTCAGTTCGGTGTTTGGAAAGAAAAGCCGGACTGAGGATCTAATAAGATATACGCAGGGTTGCTTAAAATATGTTAATATGGGTTTGCAGGCTGCACTGCTGACCTCTGCTGCACTGACTGCAGAGGTTGCTGCGTTGAAGCGGGATCTCGAGCGGTCCGAGCAAGAGCTCGGCCATGCCAAAAAGCAGCTCGAGGACAAAGAAGGTGAGTAACACCACCTTGAATAGTTACATTACAGAAAAGGATTTTGGTTGCAATAAAATTAACAAGGATAATATGGGTATTGCAGGGGCCACGAACGAGGTGGCAGCCCTGAAGGAGGCTGTGTCCGCGTCAACGCAAAGGCGATCTTGAACGGGCAGAGCGAGAAAAGCAGGAGGCACGGGTGGCGGAAGTACGGCAAGAGCTCCAGGCTCTCATGGAGAAGCATGAGAGCTTGGAGCGTGACTCCAAGACTCGAGAGTCCGAGCTTGCCTCGGCTCGCGAAAGTGCCAAGTCCGCCAAGGCCGAGGCCCGTAAGGCCCTTCAGGAGGTTGAAGATGTAAAAAGATAGCGGCGGTAAGGCATTTTTCATGCAAAGCAAGCATGTTAATGTAAACTACGACACTTACCCGCATTCGGAGCTCTCGTGGGTGTTTGCAGATCTGCGCGTAGTGTGTTCGATGTCGCCGCATTCTATCGCAGCGAGGAGGGAGCTCGACGGAGAAGGTCTTCGGTCTCGAGACGCTGAGGCCGCCATCCGGTGCCCCCAAGCGACCGGTGAAGCGGCTGGTCGAACTCCACAAGGTAGCCGAGGAGGCCATGAAGGGCCTTATAGTCCGGTTGTGGCCTTGACAGCCATGCACAGGAGCTACTTCGCCTCGTCTGGCGGCTGGTGGATCGTGCCTCGGTGGAGGTCATCAAGCGCTCCGCTTTGTATTGAAGGTGCTCGTCGGGCCCTTGCCCGCACAAAGGTGCACTGGGGCAGGCTGGATGCGGAGAAGCTTCTCACGGACCCGCCGCCACCGGGCAAGGAGTATCGTACGCCCGAAATGTATTATAAAACTGTCCTGAAGGAGCCTGCAATACTGCGGATGAATTCCCCAGAGATGTAATTTTTGAGTAAACTCGCTATGTATTATCCTGTGCGCTGAAAACTTTGTTCATATGCGCATTAAGCAACGCTTGTTTAATTTAAAATATTACCTTCTGTGCGGCCGTTAATAAAATCTGAGAGATGGCAAGTCGTTGGCTTCAGCCCCCGAGCCGCGAGTGTTGGGGTGTTCGGGATAAACTTGAGCACTCTAGTTCCCATTTTTGGGTCCATCTAGGGAGGCGCTCAACACAACGAACAAGGCAACCAGACTTATAATGCTTGAACACTCTCACTTAGCCATAGAATTCTATAATTTTAAATTTCGACGAAGCCCCTGGTATTCGGAAGACCGAATCTGGGGCGCTGTCCACGCCTTCGTAGGACATTTATCCGGAACTTCGCTCGAAGCAGCGTGAGTCTTTAAGGACTCAAAAAGACCTCTCGAACAGCGACCAGTCTCTCGCCTTATCATGCCGGTCAGTTTTAGCTTTCTCCACTGAGGCACTCGCCCGGCTCAACCGGGGCGCAATTGCAGTGGTTCTCCCAGTGCCACCTTAGCCGACAGAACGGAACGTAATGCACCAAAACGTGGGAGCCGGGCAAACCCAACTATTGACCCAAGACATGATTCGGAGCCGATTCATATAATGCTATAAGTTTGGGGTGCCGCACTTGTGAAAGTGTTCGGACTTATCACACCATAATGCGGGGAACATAAGCCCCTGGTGTATTCGGCCGTACCAAAATATACGGGTGCACGATGTCGTTAATGAACATATATGTAAAGTAATGCAATAATAGGCAAAAAGTGCTGCATTATTTATTTAAGGGATCCTGCTATGAGTGCGGAATGATACAAATAGTGCGGTAAGCAAGGGATTTGGACTAATTAAACATGTCCCCCTCCAGGGATGAGCTGCGGACTTGGTGTATATAATCGAATTTAATGCTCGTAATTAAGACCACCTGAGTGTTCGTCGCAGCCTTCTTTCTTCCCTGGCTGTTGCATCGTGAGGTCGGCAAGTTCACCGCCGGACTGGGCCTCTGGTTAACGGAGTCCTGTGTATACAAAGAAGTAAAATAATAATAATAAAAAAAGGGGGGCACACTTGCGAGCCCCTGGTGTGGTCGAGCCGCACTCTGGGTCCATTGTGATCGTGCCCCTTCCCCTAAGCCCATGGTATCTCCAAAGCGTAATGGTGTACGCGGAGGGTTGTTCTTGCAATCATGAGAGGCGGGGTTAGGCCGCATTGCTCTGTGAGCTCGATCGTGCCGGGTTGTCTTGGTTGGTATTGCTTGGTAGCTTTTGTTGTGTCGGCCGTTTAACGGCTGGACTCAAAATTGCCTTAAAAGGCTGCTCTGTACTTTCGCCGAGAGCATTGTATGTTCCTCCGTTCAGAGGGAGCGTTCCGTATTTCCGTTGACCGTGATGACTCCACGAGGGCCTGGCATCTTGAGCTTGAGATATGCATAATGCGGCATCGCGTTGAACTTTGCAACGCGGTTCATCCGAGCAGAGCGTGATAGCCGCTGCGGAATGGGACTATGTCGAAGATTAATTCTTCGCTCCGGAAATTATCCGGGGATCCGAAGACCACTTCCAGTGTGACTGAGCCCGTACAATTGGCCTCCACACCTGGTATAACACCTTTAAAGGTTGTCTTTCTAGGTTTAATCCTTGAGGGGCCTATGCCCATCTTGCGCACTGTATCCTGATAAAGCAGGTCCAGGCTACTACCGCCGTCCATCAGGACTCTCGTGAGGTGAAGTCCATCGACGATTGGGTCTAAAACCAATGCGGCGAATCCGCCATGGCGTATGCTGGTCGGATGGTCCCTTTGATCGAAAGTGATCGGACAAGAGGACCATGGATTGAACTTAGGGGCGACTGGCTCCATCGCATAGACGTCCCTTAGTGCGCGCTTCCTCTCCCTCTTGGGTATATGAGTTGCGTAAATCATGTTCACCGTCCACACTTGTGGGGGGGAACGCTTCTGTCCTCCATTATTCGGCGGTCGGGTCTCCTCCTCGTTGTTGCTGTTTAGCCCCTTGTCATTGTTTTCGGCAATTAACTTGCCTGCCTGCTTGAACACCCAGCAATCTCTGTTGGTGTGATTGGCTGGCTTTTCGGGGGTGCCATGTATCTGGCATAAGCGGTCGAGTATTCGGTCTAAGTTGGACGGACCCGGAGTGGTTCTTTTGAATGGTTTCTTCCGCTGACCGGGTTTAGAGCCTCGGAATCTGGCGTTGACTGCCGTATCCTCCTTCTCGCCGCCGTTAACGCGGCGTTTGTTTTGTTTCGACGTGACTGCCGTTGTGGTCCTTAGTATCCGGACTGCCGAATTTTTATTGAGGTTGTTGCTGCGAGCTAGCCAGCTATCCTCTCCAGCATAAGCGGGTCATTAATGATGTGAGTGCTGCCATGGATTTGGCTTTTCTGCCCCAGTGCGGGCTAGCCACTCGTCGCGGATGTTATGTTTGAAGGCTGCGAGAGCCTCGCATCCGGACAATCGACGATTTGGTTTCTCTTTGTCAAGAACCGTGTCCGAATTGTCCGGCGGATTCCTCCGCTGCTGAATTATGTGGCTTAGGTCATCGGCGTCTCGTGGCCGCACATACGTGCCTCGAAATTGTCGAGGAATGCGGCTTCGTGTCTTCCCAACACCCAATTGACTCTGCGGGCAAGCTGTTAAGCCAATGCCAAGCTGGTCCTTTAAGCTTGAGTGGGAGGTACTTGATGGCATGGAGATCGTCGCATGGGCCATATGGATGTGAAGGAGATAATCTTCAATCCAAATAGCGGGTCTGTTGTGCCGTCGAGGATTCAAGTTTACGGGTTTAAACCCTTCAGGATTTGGTGATCCATTACTTCGTCGCTGAAGCATAAGCGGGTGTCGGCGCTCTATATTGAGCAATATCACGACGCAGCTCGAGAGAGCGTTATCTGCTGTGTTCGCCCGGCCGGGTTATTGTATCCGCGCGACGGTATTAAATTCGTGGGTCGTGGGGCGCCCTCGTGATCCGTAGATGGATCTGGATTGCCTTGCTTTATCCTCCAATACGTCTCGCAAGTCCGGCGCGTTCCCTCTTGGCTTCGTACTTTTGGAGCGATGCCGGGGTACGGTCTTTGGGGAGGGTCTGGATGCCTCTCTGTCACGACCACGGGGTGGTCGTTCGGCCGTATCGTGCGCTGGTGATGAAGGTATGTATGCTTCCTCCTCTAATCAGGGGAGCAACTTGCGTCTGGGGTAGCTTTTGGAGGGGCGTTCGAGTTTAAACTCTTCGGCAGCGAGGACCTCGGTCCATCGATCGGCCAGCAGGTCCTGATCAGCTTGAAGCTGCTGCTGTTTTTTCTTTAGGCTATTTGCTGTGGCGATAAGCCTGCGTTTAAAACGCTCTTGTTCGACGGGATCCTCGGGCACGACGAATTCGTCATCGTTGAGGCTTGCCTCGTCTTCGGAGGGAGGTATATAGTTATAATCCTCGACCTCTTCGTCTGCCGCCCTCTCGTGGGGGCTTGCTTCTGCGTCCTCCTGCGCTGAGTCTTGCTGGAGGGTATTATCTTCGGCACTCTCTGGGTGTTATTATCTCCTGTGCCGGAATCTCCATTCTTGCTGTGGCGGGATTTAGAGCGGCGCCGCTGACGCCGGCGCTTGAGCTGTTTCTTTAAGGAATCTTCCTTCGCTACTTCTTCGCCGTCCCCATCTTTTGGGGTGTCCACCATGTATATGTCATATGGCGAGGTGGTCTTCCGGTGCCTCTGAGGCGCTGGTTCTCGTAAATCTCCGGCATCGTCGTCCATAGCGTCGATGTCTTCGGAGTCGTAGTCTAGCATGTCGGTAAGATCATCGACAGTGGCTACAAAGTGGGTGGTGGGTGGACTCTGAATTTATTCGTCGTCCGTATCCCAACCATCCTGGCCATAGTCCGGCCAGGACTCTCCCGATAGTGCGAGATGCTTTAGCGAATTTAGGATGTCGCCAAAGGGCGAGCATTGGAAGATGTCCGCGGCGGTGAATTCCATAACCGGCGCCCAATCCGATTCGATTGGTAGTGGTGTGGGAGGTCCGGAGTCCGGCAAGGGGTCCGGCACCTCAGAATCACGAGTTTCGTGAGGGACAAGGTTAGTGTTCGGCTCCATCGTCGTGGAAGTTGAAGCCCCCGAGGTGGTGTCCATCCACCGGTCCTCGATCTGGGCGATCGGCTCCGGACTAAAGGCCGAAGCGGATTCGTGTGCAGCCACCAAGGCACTGTTCGGCGGCAGAGCTAGATCATGCCCATCGCAATAGTGCGGCGCGCTTGGCTTTGGCTCGAGCCCGTCGAAGATCAAGTCCGCAGGCGTCGGCCGTGAAGTTTAGGCTTCGAATCGACACGATGGCGGGCGTAGCTTTCGATCTGGTCCAGATGGCCAAGTGAATTAGCCCGTAATGCGAAGCCGCCGAATACGAAGATCTGTCCGGGGAGAAAAGTCTCACCCTGGACAGCGTTGTTGATTGAAGATGCCATCGAGCCTATCGGTGGCGATACGAGGAACTCTCAATGAAAGCACCAATGTCGGTGTCAAAACCGGCGGATCTCGGGTAGGGGTCCCGAACTGTGCGTCTAGGCGGATGGTAACGGGGACAAGGGACACGATGTTTTACCTGAGTTGGGCCCTCTTGATGGAGGTAAAACCCCACGCCCTGCTTGATTAATATTGATGATATGGGTAGTACAAGAGTGGATCTACCACGAGATCAAGGAGGCTAAACCCTAAAGCTAGCCTATGGTATGATTGTTGTAATGTATGTTGTGTCCTACGGACTAAAGCCCTCCGGTTTATATAGACACCAGAGGAGGCTAGGGTTACACAGAGTCGGTTACAATGGTAGGAAATCTACATATCCGTATTATCAAGCTTGCCTTCGACGCCAAGGAAAGTCCCATCCGGATACGGGACGGAGTCTTCAATCTTGTATCTTCGTAGTCTTGGAGTCCGGCGAACGATGATAGTCCGGCTGTCCGGACACCCCCTAGTCCAGGACTCCCTCACTTTGCCAAGGCAATTGCACCAGTATTGTCATAAAAGATTTTCATTGGACCCGGTGGACTAGGTATGACACCTAGGTCGGATATGAACTCCTTCATCCAAACTCCTTCATTTGCTGATTCCGAAGCAGCAATGTACTCCGCATCACACGTAGATCTCGCCACGACGCTCTACTTGGAACTGCACCAACTGACAGCTCCTCCATTCAATAGAAATATATATCCAATTTGTGACTTTGAGTCATCCGGATCAGTGCCAAAGCTTGCATCGACATAACCATTTACGACGAGCTCTTTTTCACCTCCATAAACAAGAAACATATCCTTAGTCCTCTTCAGGTATTTCAGGATGTTCTTGACCACTGTCCAGTGCTCCAACCCGGGATTACTTCGGTACCTCCCTGCTTTGCTTATAGCAATGCACAAATGAGGTCTGGTACACAACATTGCATACATGATAGAACCTATGGCTGAAGCATAGGGAATGACTTTCATTTTCTCTCTATCTTCTGCAGTGGTCGGGCATTGAGTTTGAATCAACTTCACACCTTGTAACACAGGCAAGAACCCTTTCTTTGACTAATCCATTTTGAACTTCTTCAAAACTTTATCAAGGTATGTGCTTTGTGAAAGTCCAATTAAGCGTCTTGATCTATCTCTATAGATCTTTTATGCCCAATATGTAAGCAGCTTCTCCGAGGTCTTTCATAGAAAAACTATTATTCAGGTATCCCTTTATGCTATCCAGAAATTCTATATCATTTCCAATCAACAATATTTCATCCACATATAATATTAGAAATGCTACAAAGCTCCCACTCACTTTCTTGTAAATACAGGCTTCTCCATAAGTCTGTATAAAACCATATGCTTTCATCACACTATCAAAGCATTTATTCCAACTCCGAGAGACTTGCACCAGTCCATAAACAGATCCTTGGAGCTTGCACACTTTATTAGCACCTTTTGGATCGAAAAAACCTTCTGGTTGCATCATATACAACTCTTCTTCGAGAAATCCTCTCAGGAATGCAGTTTTGACATCCATTTGCCAAATTTCATAATCATAAAACGCATCAATTGCTAACATGATTCGGACAAACTTAAGCATCGCTACGGGCGAGAAAGTCTCATCGTAGTCAACTCCTTGAACTTGTCAAAAACCTTTCGCAACAAGCCGAGCTTTGTAAACAATAACATTACCGTCTGCATCGGTCTTGTTCTTAAAGATCCATTTATTTTCTATGGCTTGCCGATCATCAGGAAAGTCCACCAAAGTCCACACTTTGTTCTCATACATGGATCCCATCTCTGATTTCATGGCCTCAGGCCATTTCACAGAACCTGGGCTCATCATTGCTTCCTCATAGCTCGTAGGTTCATCATGGTCTAGTAACATGACTTCCAGAACAGGATTACCGTACCACTCTGGTGCGGATCTTACTCTGGAAGACCTACGAGGTTTGGTAGTAACTTGATCTAAAGTTTCATGATCACCATCATTAACTTCCTAGCTAATTATTGTTGGAATCAGTAGAACTGATTGCTGTGATGAACTACTTTCAATAAAGGAGAAGGTACAATTACCTCATCAAGTTCTACTTTCCTCCCACTCACTTCTTTTGAGAGAAACTCCTTCTCTAGAAAGGATCCATTCTTAGCAACAAAGATTTTGCCTTCAGATCTGTGATAGAAGGTGTACCCAACAGTTTCCTTTGGGTATCCTATGAAGACGCACTTCTCCGATTTGGGTTCGAACTTGTCAGGTTGAAGCGTTTTCACATAAGCATCGCAACCCCAAACTTTAAGAAACGGCAACTTTGGTTTCTTGCCAAACCACAGTTCATAAGGCGTCATCTCAACGGATTTTGATGGTACCCTATTTAAAGTGAATGCAGACGTCTCTAAAGCATAACCCCAAAACGATAGCGGTAAATCAGTAAGAGACATCATAGATCACACCATATCCAATAAAGTACGGTTACGACGTTCGGACACACCATTTCGTTGTGGTGTTCCAGGTGGCGTTAATTGTGAAACTATCCCATGTTGTTTCAAATGAAGACCAAACTCGTAACTCCAATATTCTCCTCCACGATCAGATCGTAGAAACTTTATCTTCTTGTTATGATGATTTTCCACTTCACTCTGAAATTCTTTGAACTTTCAAATGTTTCAGACTTATGTTTCATCAAGTAGATATAACCATATCTGCTTAAATCATCTGTGAAGGTAAGAAAATAACGATACCCGCCATGAGCTTCAATACTCAATGGACCGCATACATCGGTATGTATTATTTCCAATAAGTGAATAGCTCATTCCATTGTTCCGGAGAACGGAGTTTTAGTCATCTTGCCCATAAGGCACGGTTCGCAAGCACCAAGTGATTCATAATCAAGTGATTCCAAAAGTCCATCAACATGGAGTTTCTTCATGCGCTTTACACCGATATGACCCAAACGGCAGTGCCACAAATAAGTTGCACTATCACTATCAACTTTGCATCTTTTGGCTTTAATATTATGAATATGTGTATCATGACTATCAAGATTTAACAAAAATAGACCACTCGGCAAGGGTGCATGACCATAAAAGATATTACTCATATAAATAGAACAACCATTATTCTCTGATTTAAGTGAATAACCGTCTCACGTCAAACAAGATCCAGATATAGTGTTCATGCTCAACGCTGGCACCAAATAACAATTATTCAGGTCTAAAACTAATCCCGATGGTAGATGTAGAGGTAGTGTGCCGACGGCGATCACATCGACCTTGGAACCATTTCCCACGCGCATCGTCACCTCGTCCTTAGCCAATCTTCATTTAATCCGTAGCCCCTGTTTCGAGTTGCAAATATGAGCAACAGAACCAGTATCAAATACCCACGCGCTACTACGAGCATTAGTAAGGTACACATCAATAACATGTATATAAAATATACCTTTCACTTTGCCATCCTTCTTATCCGCCAAATACTTGGGGCAGTTCCGCTTCCAGTGACCAATCCCCTTGCAGTAGAAGCACTCAGTTTCAGGCCTAGGTCCAGACTTGGGTTTCTTCTATTGAGCAACAACCTTTTTGTCATTCTTATTGAAGTTCCCCTTCTTCCCTTTACCCTTTTTCTTGACACTAATAGGAAATACCTTATAGGTAGAAACTTACCAGTAGAGTGCGATAAATGGACCAGCGCTACTACTATTTAGTAGTAGCGCTGGTAAGAACAGTGCACTGCTACTAGAGAATAGTAGTAGCGTGGGTCTAACGTCCCCGCACTACTACTAAGTTGTTCTCGTCGTGCCTCCGGGATCAGTTGGCCGACCCACTTAGTAATAGCGTGGGATCCCAAGACGGCGCTACCTCCACGGACTAGTGGTAGTGCGGTTCACCGGCATGCGCTACAACTAAGCGCACCGTACCTCCCTCTCTCCCTTATCCCCCTCTTTCTCGTCACGTTCTCTCTCTCCCCTTCCTCCCTTGACTCTGATCCAGATCCAGGGCCCCGGCGGAGGGCTTCCCACTCCGACCTCGGTGCCATGGTGCGCCCTCTTCCCCATCGCCGCCGGCCACCATCCCCACACTTTCTCTCTCTTGGCTCGTGGATCCATCTCGTCCATGGCCGCCTCCCACACCGTCTCCTCCTTCCCCCATCTCATCACTAGGGAGACAAGGCAAGCAGGCGGGAGATCGACCATGTAGGTCAGATCCATCTGCCACGAACTCGACGAAGATCGACAGTGGATGGAGCGGACCTGCAAATCGTCAAGTCAAGGTAGGCTTCCTTGATTTCCTTGACCATCTTGGATTACGTTCCCTGACTTCCTTGATTCCTTACGCACAGGGCAACAGGGCTCCATCCCTGTTCTCTACTCCAACGGGGTCACT
Source organism: Aegilops speltoides (assembly GCA_021437245.1). NCBI lineage: Eukaryota > Viridiplantae > Streptophyta > Magnoliopsida > Poales > Poaceae > Aegilops > Aegilops speltoides. Next base: position 440,495,037 of record CM038142.1, read on the forward strand.
GATACGTTGTAACGCCCTCCATGCGGCTATATCTCCCACGTGTCGAAGCACGACTTAGAGGCATAACCGCATTGAAAGCAATGTCGCAAGTGAGGTAATCTTCACACAACCCAAGTAATACATAAGGGGAAAAGATACATAGTTGTCTTACAATCGCCACTTCACACAATTACATGAATAAAGCATTACATCATCCAGATACAATCAAGGTCCGACTACGGAACCAAAATAAAAGAAGAACCCCAAATGCGACAAACGGTCCCCGATCGACCCCAACTGGGCTCCACTACTGAACAACTAGAACGAAACAACACAAAGGGCAAGATCTTCATCAAGCTCCTCCTTGAGCTTGGTTGCGTCACCTTTCGGTAACATAGGCACCGCAAACTGGTTTTGAAGTATCCGGTGAGCCACGAGGACTCAACAATCCCATTACCATGGGTATCAAGACTAGCAAAGCTTAATGGGAAAGGAAGGGGTAAAGTGGTGAGGTTGCAGCAGCGCTAAGCATAGTATGGTGGCTAACCAACGCAAATAAGAGCGAGAAGAGAACAAGCGGGCGGTCGTGAAGCTAGCAATGATCAAGAGGTGATCCTGAACACCTACTTACGTCAAACATAACACAGAAACCGTGTTCACTTCCCGGACTCCGCCGAGAAGAGACCATCACGGCTACACACTCGGTTGATGCGTTTTAATTCGGATCAAGTGTCAAGTTGTCTACAACCGGACATTAACAAATTCCCATCTGCCACATAACCGCGGGCACGGCTCTCGAAAGTTTATACCCTGCAGGGGTGTCCCAACTTAGCCCATGACAGGCTCTCGCGATCATCGAAGGAATAGACCTTCACCCGAGACTCTCCGATCAGACTCGGAATCCCGGTACATCAAGACATTTCGACAATGGTAAAACAAGACCAGCAAAGCCGCCCGGCGTGCCGACATCCTGATAGTAGCCGCGCGTATCTCGTCTCAGGCCACGACCGGATGAGCTAAGCGTACAGGTACCGACGTAACCCAAGTTGCCAAGGGATGGTCCAAGACGGTGCTCTAGTTTGGACCAACGCTAGACAAGCATCGCCCGGGGGCTATAATAAAGATGACCCTTGGGTTAATTACTCCCAAGGGAAAAAGTAGGTGGTGGTGAGGCAAATGGTAAAAGGCAATGTTGGGCCTTGCTGGACAAGTTTTATTCAAAGCGAACTGTCAGGGGGGTCCCATAAATCACCCGACCGCGTTAAGGACGCAAAATCCGGGAACATAACACCGGTATGACGGAAACTAGGGCAGCAAGAGTGGAACAAAACACCAGGCATAAGGCCGAGCCTTCCACCCTTTACCAAGTATATAGATGCATTAATAATATAAGAGATATTGTGATATCCCAACATAAACCCTGTCCACCATGGAGCAATCTTCAACTTCACCTGCAACTAGCAACGCTATAAGAGGGGCTGAGCAAAAGCGGTAACATAGCCAAACAACGGTTTGCTAGGAATGGTGTCAAAGGTTAGAGGTTCATGGCAATTTGGGATGGCTGGACAAACAGGTAATAGGTAGCGCAGCATAGCGAAAGAACGAGGCAACTAGCATAGCAATGATAGTAGTGAGATCCAGGGTAGCGGTCATCTTGCCTGATATCCCGCTAGGAAGAAGAACGAGTCCATGAAGAAGACAAACGGACGAAGTCGAACGAATCCTCACAACTCCGAGCGGAACGAAGCTAACGAGAGGCAACCGGAAAGAAACAAACAACATAGTAAACAACCATCGCATAACCATGGCATGATGCACAACCAAGTATGATGCATGTCCGGTTTAATGAGGCATGGCATGGCAAAATGCAACAAACAACACTACAAATTAAGTGGAGCTCAATATGCAACGAGTTGCATATTGATGAACACCACATTCAAGTATTTAGTTCTCTCGTTTAGGTACACAACAATGTTAAATGTTGTTAAACATGTCAAGAGGTGGAGCATGACAAAACTACCTAACTAGGCAAGTTTAAATGAGGCCGGAACAACAAACAACAAGTCCGGAAAATCCCCATGTGCATATTTATGGGTTAGATACTGTTCTGCCCTAAACACAATTTTAGATTTGTTAAACATGCAAGATGAGTGCACCATGTTAAACTAGGCAAAATTCTACCCCATTTACATATAAAGTTTGTTAAAATCCGAGTTACGGTTAATTAGTTATGAATTAAATCATTTTAGCATGGCATTTGAGCAAATTTAAGCAAACATCATTTTAAACATTTTAAACATGGATGAAAGTTGGATATTATGAAACTAGATGAAAAACTAAGCAAGTTACATATATGACATGTTTAAATCCGATGCACGGTTATTTAGTTGTGAGTAATTTAAAATCATGGCATTTTCTGTAATTATTAAAGCACTGGTTTAAATCGTAAAATCGTCCAGGAAAAAAAACAGGAGATGGGCCGAATCTGGAACAAGGGCCGAACAGGGCAGGCGCTGGGGGCGGCTCACCATGGGCCACTGGGCCGGATCTGGAGAGGAAGCCAGCTGGAGCCGCCTTGGTGGGCCGCGGGCGAGGAGGCCGGCTTGGCCTGGCTACGCAGAGGAGGCTGGGCCCTCCTGGCGCTGGCGACGCGGCCCAGGAGCGATGCGGCTCGGTCAACGCGGGGACGAGGGGCGGGCGAGCTGCTGCTCGTTTTCTGAAGAACAGCGACAGCAGCAGGTCCATGGCGATAAGGCGATGGAAGGGCACGCAGGGGGGTTCTGGCGGCGGCATCGGCGGAACCGCCGAACGGAGGCGGGAGGCGGAGCTTGATGGATCCGGCCGCGGGGTCGCGCAGGGCGGCGCTCGGGCGCGGGGCCAACGGGGCATGCGGCGCTGCTCCTGTGAAGGTTGAGAGAGAGGGAGAGAACTGCGTGAGAGGGAGAAAAACAGAGGGAGGAAGGAGGAATAAGGGGAGACGGCGAGGGGGAACCGCGGCGGCGCAGCGGATCCAGGTGGAAGGCGAGGATCTCCGGCGAGGCAGGGGCTTGGCGCGGACTCGGCGGGAACCATGCAGAGGCATCTCCTCAACGCTGCAGGCTGGGCGCAGAGCAGGCAAGGCGGCGGCGAGGCATGAAGCAGGGCGAGGCACGACGCTGGTGACCCGCTGGTGGTTCTCCGGCGACGAGCTGCCAGTGGTGATGCGAGGTGGTTGAGGAGGCCTAGGCAGGGACCTTGGTGCGGCGGCCCCAGGCGAGGCGGAGGGCGTTCACCGGATTCGGGGCGGCGCTAGGCGCAGGACGACGAAGAACACCGACGAGCTTGCTCCGGGACGAGGCGGCCATGGCGGGGCATGCTCCTGTTCTCCCTGAAGAAATAGAGAGAGACCGCGGGGTGAGGGAGAGAGCAGAACCAGGGGAAGAAGGAAAAGAGAAGAGAGGCAGGGACGATGGGGTACTGTCCTGGCCGGCTTGGTCCAACGACGCCGTTCACGGGAGGCGGCGGGGTCGCGAGGGAGAGGTCGGGGAGGATTTGGATCATGGGTACGGGCTCTCGTTGGTGGGAGGTAGTGGATCGATGGATTGGACAGCCCTGAAAACGAGGGAGATGGTCGGGTCGGCTAGATCGGATGGATCGAGGAAAAGCGCGGCGGCGGCGGCGATAGGATAGGAGGGAAAGGATGGGACGGGGCTAGGGTTAGACTATATATAGGGAAGAGAGAGGGGGTTTGGGTCATCCGATTTAAATCGGACGGACGGGAAAAACAGACTAGGGGAGCTCAAATAAGAAAACGGTGATGTTTTATAGATGTTTGGGGATGATCCGGATCCAACGGTGACGACAGACCGGTTCGGTTCGGGCAAGTTTGAGGCGCTGCGAGGGGCCGAGAGAGGTCGGCGAAGACAAGGGGGGGTTTTGTGGTCTCGGAGAAAGAGAGAAGAGAGGGTCCAAAGCGGTGCGAGGGAAGGTCAACAAGGACAAACGGTCTAGCAACATGTCAATGAAGACAAAGAGAGAAACGGCCAAACAAGAGGGACTCGAAAAAAAAAACCCGGTTGGTCTCGGAACGGCCAACAAAAGCAAGGGGGGACACGGCAACTACGAGCGGATGCAAGTTTTAAAAAAATATGACGGCAACGGAGTGCCGATGCAATGCGAATGATGCGATGAGACGAGATGCATAACAAAAACAAAATGCAAAACACCAGACAAAAACCCAACCACGAAGAAAATAATATATCGCATCTCCGGAAAGGCAGGAGTTGGAGTTACGAATATGGGAAGTCGTATCCGGGGCGTTACAACACTCCACCACTACGAGAGGATCTCGTCCCGAGATCTAGGATGGCACCGGAGGGAAAACGGAAGAGAAAGAGAAGAGGTAAAACTATGTTGCTTCTTTGACGAACGAGTGAAACCACGAACCTTGAGAGGTTGAGCAATTAGAGATGAAGGAGATTGCAAACAATCCGTTAGAAAAGAGGAACAAGGAGTATTACGAGAATTTGAAGGTTGCAAAGACAAGAATCAAGAGTTTAATGGACAAGATGGAATTCGAAACCACTCCGGTTAAAACAAGATGAGAGGGGAAGAATGATATAATTTGGGCAGCACTCCGACTGTAAATGGAAGGAATTGAACATGAACTTGACAAGATGAGAGGACTCGAATGAAAACAGGACACTCCGGTTAAATGGATAAGCATGAAAAGAACACAATCCTCACAAATCGGGATGATGAGTGAAAGAGAGCAACATCACCATGCCTTCGGAAGAAAGAATAGAAGTTAGGCCGTTGGGATAAAGGGACGGAGAAGAAAATGACAACTTTTACCACAATTGAATTTGGAAGGCATCCTTGCAAGAAGGTTAGAATAGAGTTGTTGGAAGACCAACAATGAAAAGAATAAGTTTGTAGTGGGCTTATGGAAACATCTCAACATTATGAGGTGACAACCGGCCACTAACGGAAACACTTGCTTGCTTGAGATTAACGAAGAGATGAAAGCTTGTTCCGTCAAGATGGAAAAGAGATAACTTGGATCATTGATAAACACCACCAATAGCAATATTCCTTAGGGAAGGCTTTAGGTGAAATCTATACGAAGATAACTCCAATGAATAGATTGACGTTTGAAAAGATCTCTTGAACAAGAGAAAATGATGGATTTAAAATACCTCATTCTTGACAACAATATGAATCCTGAAACATGAAGGAAAATGTCAAGAGTGACATAACACCATCTCAAAAGGTAAGATAGAAGGAATTGCACTTCGGATGCAAGATGAAGAATACTTGAACTCCTCAAAACAAAACATGTGTTGAGCACCATGTTTATTTTTGAGTAAAGCTTGGCGGATCATAACTTCAAGAGAAATCTTGAAGAACAATTGAAGAATGAAAAGAATCCTTGACGAACCACCATGTTGAGCCTCCATGAAGAACTCCGGTAAACAAAAGGGTGATAGAAAGAAAGAGAAGTTGAAAACACAAGGTGAAGCCTTGCAATTATTTAGATGGATCTTCGTGATGATGAGAGCTTGGAACTCCGGGAAAAGGAGAAGATGAAACAAATGAAACCGAGAATATTAAGGGCCTCCGGAATAAAGAATTAATCACTTGGATGAACAAGAATAAGAATTATGTTATGCTTATCCTTCACCAATTTAAATTGATGACAATCAACGGATTTGGCATACTACTTATTCTCGTAGAAAGGATTAAGAGAGATATGGCGCAAGCTTGAGAAGGTCTTCAACGAACCACCGGTAGGATTGGAACAACAAATGAATTGATATGATAATGAAGGAAGTGAAATCTTGAACGAACCACCGTAAGAATTCAAAAATGATCGAAGTAGGGGTGCATCACCGGTAAGAATTAGCAAAAGAACGAAGGTGCTTGAGACAAACTAGATACATGAGAACAAAGAGATCAAGAACTGATTAGAGGATATTCGATTGATGTACCGGCAAGATAGGAGAATGATAACTGACAGCTGAGAATGAATAAACCTGAATTGATGAACTCCGGATGACAAACTGAGAAGAATCTTGAATATCTCGATGGGTGAAAAAGATTCTCTAATCGAAAACAATTGTGAGAGGATGGCAACAAGCTAGCACCATGAATCTTGAAGAGAATAGAGCAAGATTAAAGAGAAACTCTTCTTCGGTCTTCAAAAGATGAGAATGACAACGAGAAACACCACCAAGAATTATTGAGGCACACCGGAAGAATCAAAAGCGAAGAGGTTGAGCCAACTATGAAAAGAATTTGAAAGATCTTGGAGAAAAACATTTGACTGATGATAACTCATTCTTACGTCAAACTTGGAGAAGAATTTAGGATAGCTCTGGGAAAATAGTCGAGTCAGGTAAGATCCTGGAAAAAGACCTGTGGGTTAGGGCCCACTCAAAAGAACACCGTTGAAAAGATTTAAAAGAGATGTTGCACCGGTTGAATTAAATGACTTGAATGAGATAACAATCTCCAAAGAGCTCGAACGAATGCAGAGTGGAAACACGAATCTTCGAGATATCTTGAGCACTCCGGACTAACAAATAGCGAGAAGAAGAATGATAATGAGGTGCACCGGTATGCGAAGACATTGAAATGAGGAAAAGAATATGATGAATATCGAAATCTTGAATAGGATCCACCGGAGAAGAAACAACAATGAAGGATGATGAACTTGAAGCTGTTGAGCATCTTCATGGGAAATCACCGGATAAGAACATTGATTGAAAAGAATGAAGAGACTTCACATGAATAAATGGATACTTGATTAAGAAATCTGTGACCTTGAAGAAAAAGGGTGGGTGGGCGGGAAAAACAAAGGCAACTTGGAGACGGATGAAACAAATACCGTTGAGAAAACTTAGATTTGATCTTGCGGATGGGGAGAATGATCGGATCCACTTGGAGAGAAACACGCCGGTTGAAAAGGATTGACATGACAATCTCGATGATCAAAAGGATTAGTACTCACATAGCAATATGAGAACACCATTTAGGAAAAAGTATGGATTCAACATTTGACATTGAAGCAACTCGAATACCACAACTCAAAACAAAACAAAGGACTGGCTTGCAGAATAAGCCGGAACAAACATATGATAGAGATTTCGTCCGAAGTTTTCGTGGTGGGGCCTACACGGGCTCAATCGTACAGCACCATCATGTACAAGGCGGTGCACATGACATCTGAAGCGCCCCCAGTCGGCATAGCCAAGGACTCTTTAAGACACAACGAGACCATGTAAAACCAACCGTGAATAGGCGGACCACTAGACGTCGAACCCCAATTTCATATCATACATCCGTCGGAAAGATATCCTAAGAGCTACTTGAATTCCCACCTATGAAACTCCGAAATTTTCCGGTTATGCAATCTGGTGTTGGGGATACAGGGAGCAATATATCTCACACAAACTAACAATCCCTACATCCATTGTATCCATCCGTCAACACATAACCAAGAAACCTTCGAAATCGTCTACCTCAACCTTCAAAAGCATCCGTTATACGAAGTCATGGCAATACTCCGTACTCACCTCGATCTTGGGTTAGCGGGGTTATCTCACCAACAACTGCATAAAAGAGATTTTCGATGTCGGCGTACTAAACTCGGTATTCGAGCTGCAGCGATAAAATTATGACGACAACACCTCGGAGCTCAACTCCCCGGGACACTGCCACAACCCCTAAATGTCAGGAGGCAACCAAGACAATGTTCTCGTCATAAGAATATCGAAACGATTCCAAGATACCCGCGTGATCCTAAAAAAAATTTTTTAGTGAAATTTAAGAAGAGAAGAGTCAAAACTCGTCGGGATACCTCACCGGAAGGTCGAAGGACCGGGAGTAAAAAGAATTCCTAACTCTCCGATATATATAATCCTAAATGACTCAAAACACTTTTCTAGACACAACTCGGCCACTAAAAACGATCAAGCAGTGGGGGCTCCTAAGGTCGGGGATGGCTCTGATTACCAACTTGTAACGCCCTCCATGCGGCTATATCTCCCACGTGTCGAAGCACGACTTAGAGGCATAACCGCATTGAAAGCAATGTCGCAAGTGAGGTAATCTTCACACAACCCAAGTAATACATAAGGGGAAAAGATACATAGTTGGCTTACAATCGCCACTTCACACAATTACATGAATAAAGCATTACATCATCCAGATACAATCAAGGTCCGACTACGGAACCAAAATAAAAGAAGAACCCCAAATGCGACAAACGGTCCCCGATCGACCCCAACTGGGCTCCACTACTGAACAACTAGAACGAAACAACACAAAGGGCAAGATCTTCATCAAGCTCCTCCTTGAGCTTGGTTGCGTCACCTGCTCGGTAACATAGGCACCTGCAAACTGGTTTTGGAAGTATCTGGTGAGCCACGAGGACTCAGCAATCCCATTACCATGGGTATCAAGACTAGCAAAGCTTAATGGGAAAGGAAGGGGTAAAGTGGTGAGGTTGCAGCAGCTGCTAAGCATAGTATGGTGGCTAACCAACGCAAATAAGAGCGAGAAGAGAACAAGCGGAGCGGTCGTGAAGCTAGCAATGATCAAGAGGTGATCACGAACACCTACTTACGTCAAACATAACACGAAACCGTGTTCACTTCCGGACTCCGCCGAGAAGAGACCATCACGGCTACACACTCGGTTGATGCGTTTTAATTCGGATCAAGTGTCAAGTTGTCTACAACCGGACATTAACAAATTCCCATCTGCCACATAACCGCGGGCACGGCTCTCGAAAGTTTATACCCTGCAGGGGTGTCCCAACTTAGCCCATGACAGGCTCTCGCGATCATCGAAGGAATAGACCTTCACCCGAGACTCTCCGATCAGACTCGGAATCCCGGTACATCAAGACATTTCGACAATGGTAAAACAAGACCAGCAAAGCCGCCCGGCGTGCCGACATCCTGATAGTAGCCGCGCGTATCTCGTCTCAGGCCACGACCGGATGAGCTAAGCGTACAGGTACCGACGTAACCCAAGTTGCCAAGGGATGGTCCCGCACGGTGCTCTAGTTTGGACCAACGCTTAGACAAGCACTGGCCCGGGGGGGCTATAATAAAGATGACCCTTGGGTTAATTACTCCCAAGGGAAAAAGTAGGTGGTGGTGAGGCAAATGGTAAAAGGCAATGTTGGGCCTTGCTGGACAAGTTTTATTCAAAGCGAACTGTCAGGGGGGTCCCATAAATCACCCGACCGCGTTAAGGACGCAAAATCCGGGAACATAACACCGGTATGACGGAAACTAGGGCAGCAAGAGTGGAACAAAACACCAGGCATAAGGCCGAGCCTTCCACCCTTTACCAAGTATATAGATGCATTAATAATATAAGAGATATTGTGATATCCCAACATAAACCCTGTCCACCATGGAGCAATCTTCAACTTCACCTGCAACTAGCAACGCTATAAGAGGGGCTGAGCAAAAGCGGTAACATAGCCAAACAACGGTTTGCTAGGAATGGTGTCAAAGGTTAGAGGTTCATGGCAATTTGGGATGGCTGGACAAACAGGTAATAGGTAGCGCAGCATAGCGAAAGAACGAGGCAACTAGCATAGCAATGATAGTAGTGAGATCCAGGGTAGCGGTCATCTTGCCTGATATCCCGCTAGGAAGAAGAACGAGTCCATGAAGAAGACAAACGGACGAAGTCGAACGAATCCTCACAACTCCGGAACGGAACCGAAGCTAACGAGAGAGGCAACCCGGAAAGAAACAAACAACATAGTAAACAACCATCGCATAACCATGGCATGATGCACAACCAAGTATGATGCATGTCCGGTTTAATGAGGCATGGCATGGCAAAATGCAACAAACAACACTACAAATTAAGTGGAGCTCAATATGCAACGAGTTGCATATTGACGGAACACCACATTCAAGTATTTAGTTCTCTCTCGTTTAGGTACACAACAATGTTAAATGTTGTTAAACATGTCAAGAGGTGGAGCATGACAAAACTACCTAACTAGGCAAGTTTAAATGAGGCCGGAACAACAAACAACAAGTCCGGAAAATCCCCATGTGCATATTTATGGGTTAGATACTGTTCTGCCCTAAACACAATTTTAGATTTGTTAAACATGCAAGATGAGTGCACCATGTTAAACTAGGCAAAATTCTACCCCATTTACATATAAAGTTTGTTAAAATCCGAGTTACGGTTAATTAGTTATGAATTAAATCATTTTAGCATGGCATTTGAGCAAATTTAAGCAAACATCATTTTAAACATTTTAAACATGGATGAAAGTTGGATATTATGAAACTAGATGAAAAACTAAGCAAGTTACATATATGACATGTTTAAATCCGATGCACGGTTATTTAGTTGTGAGTAATTTAAAATCATGGCATTTTACGTAATTATTAAAGCCTTGGTTTAAATCGTAAAATCGCCCAGGAAAAAAAACAGGAGATGGGCGAATCTGGAACAAGGGCGAACAGGGCAGGCGCTGGGCGGCTCACCATGGGCCCTTGGGCGGATCTGAGAGGAAGCCAGTGGAGCCGCCTTGGTGGGCATGCAGGCGAGGAGGCCGGCTTGGCACAGCTACGTGAGGAGGCTGGGCCCTCCTGGCTGGCCGGGCGACGCGCCCAGAGCGATCTTGGCTCGGTCAACGCGGGGACGAGGGGCGGGCGAGCTGCTGCTCGTTTTCTGAAGAACAGCGACAGCAGCAGGTCCATGGCGATAAGGCGATGGAGAGGACGACGCAGGGGGGGTTCCTGGCGACGGCATCGGCGGGAACCGGCCGGAACGGAGCGCGGGGAGGCGGAGCTTGACGGATCCGGCCGCGGGTCGCAGAGGCGGCGCTTCGGCGCTTGAGGCCAACGGGCATCGGCGCTGCTCTGTGAAGGTTGAGAGAGAGGGAGAGAACTGCGTGAGAGGGAGAAAAAGAGAGGAGGAAGGAGGAATAAGGGAGACGGCGGGGAACCATGGCGCGCAGCGGATCAGTGGAAGGCGAGATCTCCGGCGAGGCAGGGGCTTGGCGCGGACTCGGCGGGAACCATCAGAGGCATCTCCTCAACGCTGCAGCTGGGCGCAGAGCGAGCAAGGCGGCGGCGAGGCATGAAGCGAGGCGAGGCACGACGCTGGTGACCACTGGTGGTTCTCCGTGACGAGCTGCCAGTGGTGATCGAGGTGGTTGAGGAGGCCTAGGCGGGGACCTTGTGCGGCGGCCCCAGGCGAGGCGGAGGGCGTTCACCGGATTCGGGGCGGCGCTAGGCGCAGGACGACGAAGAACACCGACGAGCTTGCTCCGGGACGAGGCGGCCATGGCGGGGCATGCTCCTGTTCTCCCTGAAGAAATAGAGAGAGACCGCGGGTGAGGGAGAGAGCAGAACCGGGGAAGAAGGAAAAGAGAAGAGAGGCAGGACGATGGGGTACTTGTCTGGCGGCTTGGTCCAACGACGCCGTTCACGGGAGGCGGCGGGTCGCGAGGGAGAGGTCGGGAGGATTTGGATCATGGGTACGGGCTCGTTGGTGGGGTAGTGGATCGATGGATTGGACAGCCCTGAAAACGAGGGAGATGGTCGGGTCGGCTAGATCGGATGGATCCCGAGGAAAACGAGGTGGCGGCGGCGGCGATAGGATAGGAGGGAAAGGATGGGACGGGGCTAGGGTTAGACTATATATAGGGAAGAGAGAGGGGGTTTGGGTCATCCGATTTAAATCGGACGGACGGGAAAAACAGACTAGGGGAGCTCAAATAAGAAAACGGTGATGTTTTATAGATGTTTGGGGATGATCCGGATCCAACGGTGACGACAGACGGTTCGGTTGAGCAAGTTTGAGACGCTGCGAGGGGCCCGAGAGAGGTCGACGAAGACAAGGGGGGTTTTGTGGTCTCGGAGAAAGAGAGAAGAGAGGGGTCCAAACGGTGCGAGGGAAGGTCAACAAGGACAAACGGTCCGCAACATGTCAATGAAGACAAAGAGAGAAGCGGCCAAACAAGAGGACTCGAAAAAAAACCGGTTGGTCTCGGGCGGCCAACAAAAGCAAGGGGACACGGCAACTACGAGCGGATGCAAGTTTTAAAAAAATATGACGGCAACGGAGTGCCGATGCAATGCGAATGATGCGATGAGACGAGATGCATAACAAAAACAAAATGCAAAACACCAGACAAAAACCCAACCACGAAGAAAATAATATATCGCATCTCCGGAAAGGCAGGAGTTGGAGTTACGAATATGGGAAGTCGTATCCGGGGCGTTACATACGTCTCCAAGGTATCTATAATTTTTATTGCTCCATGCTACTTTATCTACTGTTTTGGACTATATTGGGCTTTATTTTCCACTTTTATATTATTTTTGGGACTAACCTATTAACCGGAGGCCCAACCCAGAATTGTTGTTTTTTTGCCTATTTCAGTGTTTCAAAGAAATGGAATATCAAACGGAGTCCAAACGGAATGAAACCTTCGGGAACGTGATATTCTCACCGAACGTGATCCAAGAGACTTGGACCCTGCTCCAAGGAACAAAAGAGGCGGTCACGGGTGGCCCCCCCAGGGCGTGCCCCCTGCCTCGTGGGCCCCCTGTTGCTCCACCGACGTACTCCTTTCTCTTGTATATACCTACGTATCCCCAAACGATCAGGAGGGGAGCCAAAAACCTAATTCCGCCGCCGCAACCTTCTGTATCCACGAGATCCCATCTTGGGGCCTGTTCTGGAGCTCCGCCGGAGGGGGCATCCACCACGGAGGGCTTCTACATCAACACCATAGCCCCTCTGATGAAGTGTGAGTAGTTTACTTCAGACATTCGGTTCCATAGCTAGTAGCTAGATGGCTTCTTCTCTCTTTTTGGATCTCAATACAATGTTCTCCCCCTCTCTCGTGGAGATCTATTCGATGTAATCTTCTTTTTGCGGTGTGTTTGTTGAGACCGATGAATTGTGGGTTTATGATCCAGCTTATCTATGAATAATATTTGAATCTCCTCTGATATCTTTTATGTATGATTGAGTTATCTTTGCAAGTCTCTTCGAATTGTCCGTTTGGTTTGGCCAACTAGATTGGTAGTTCTTGCAATGGGAGAAGTGTTTAGCTTTGGGTCAATCTTGCGGTGTCCTTTCCAAGTGACAGAAGGGGCAGCAAGGCACGTATTGTATTGTTGCCATCGAGGATAAAAAGATGGGGGGTTTTATCATATTGCATGCATTTATCCCTCTACATCATGTCATCTTGCTTAAGGCGTTACTCTGTTTTTAACTTAATACTCTAGATGCATGCTGGATAGCGGTCGATGAGTGGAGTAATAGTAGTAGATGCAGAATCATTTCGATCTACTTGTCTTGGACGTGATGCCTATATACATGATCATACCTAGATATACTCATAATTATGCTCAATTCATCAATTGCTCAGCGATAATTTGTTCACCCACGTAGAATATCTATGCTCTTGAGAGAAGCCACTAGTGAAACCTATGGCCCCCGGGTCTATTCTCATCATATCAATCTCCATTACTTTATTACTTGCTTTGTTTTTACTTTGCCTTTTACTTTTCACTTTGCATCTATAGACCAAAAATACCAAAAATATTATTTATCATCTCTATCAGATCTCATTCTCGTAAGTGACCATGAAGGGATTGACAACCCCTAATCGCGTTGGTTGCGAGGAGCTATCGTTTTGTGTAGGTACGAGGGACTTGTGCGTCGTCTCCTACTGGATTGATACATTGGTTATCAAAAACTGAGGGAAATACTTACGCTACTTTGCTACATCATCCTCTCCTCTTCGGGGAAATCCAACGCAGTGCTCAAGAAGTAGCGAGAAGAATTTCTGGCACCGTTGCCGGGGAGGCTCACGCAAGAGCAAGTCAACCATACCAAGTACCCATCACAATCCCTATCTCTCGCATTACATTATTTGCCATTTGCCTCTCGTTTTCCTCTCCCCCACTTCACCCTTGCCGTTTTATTCGCCCTCTCTTTCCCAATCTCCTCCTATTTTTCTCGTTTGCCTTTTCCTGTTGCCTTTCTATTTGCTTGTGTGTTGGATTACTTGTTGCCATGGCGCAAGATAATACCAAATTGTGTGACTTCTCGAATACCAATAATAATGATTTCCTTAGTACTCTGATTGCTCCTCTTAATAATGATGAGTCTTGTGAGATCAATACCGCTTTGCTGAATCTTGTTATGAAAGATCAATTCGCCGGCCTTCCTAGTGAAGATGCCGCTACTCATCTAAACAATTTTGTTGATTTGTGTGATATGCAAAAGAAGAAAGATACGGATAACAATATTGTCAAATTGAAGTTATTTCCATTTTCACTTAGAGATCGTGCTAAAGTTTGGTTTTTGTCTTTGCCTAAAAATAGTATTGATTCTTGGAACAAGTGCAAAGATGCTTTTATCTCTAAGTATTTTCCTCCCGCTAAGATCATCACTCTTAGGAACGATATTATGAATTTTAAACAACTTGATCATGAGCATGTTGCCCAATCTTGGGAAAGAATGAAATTGATGCTTCGCAATTGCCCTACTCATGGTTTGAATTCCTGGATGATCATACAAATTTTTTATTCCGGATTGAATTATGCTACAAAATCGCTTGATAATATTATGGCTAATTATTCTCAATGGCACACCGAAAGATCTTTCTAGTAAAAAAGTGCATGCTATAGAAGAAATCAATGTTTTGAGTGAAAATATGGATGAACTTATGAAGATGTTTACTACTAAAAATACTTCTCTTGATCCCAATGATATGCCCTTGTCTACTTTGATTGAGAATAATAATGAATCTATGGATGTGAATTTTGTTGGTAGGAATAGTTTTGGAAACAACGCATATAGAGGGAATTTTAATCCTAGGCCTTATCCTAGTAATCCTTCTAATAATTATGGAAATTCCTACAACAACTCTTATGGAAATTATAATAAGATGCCCTCTGAATTTGAGAGTAGTGTTAAAGAGTTTATGAATTCACAAAAGAATTTTAATGCTTTGCTTGAAGAGAAATTGCTTAAAGTTGATGATTGGCTAGGAACGTTGATAGAATCTCTCTTGAAATTGATTCTTTAAAGCTTAGATCTATTCCTCCTAAGCATGATATCAATGAGTCTCTCAAATCCATGAGAATTTCCATTGATGAGTGCAAAGAAAGAACTGCTAGAATGCGTGCTTCCAAATATGCCTTTATTAAAGCGTGTTCTTCCAATTCCTATGAAATCAAGATGAAGATCTAAAAGTTATTGAGTGTCCCCCATTAAATCTTTGTTTTGAAATATGAATCTTGATGAAACCGAATATGATCTTCCTTTACCTAGAAGGCGTTCTAAGAATTCGGAGTTTCTAGACCTTGATGATGAAATTGATAAATGTGGGATTGAAAGAAATAAAAACCTCGATGTTGCTAAAACCACTATATTGGATCTCAAGGAATTTAATTAAGAAAATTGCTCTTTAATTGATTGTATTTCCTTGTTGCAATTCGTGCTAGATTCTCCTCATGCTTATAGTCAAAATAAGGCCTTTACCGAACACATTGTTGATGCCTTGATGCAATCTTATGAAGAAAAACTTGAGTTGAAAGTTTCTATCCCTAGAAAACTCTATGATGAGTGGGAACCTACTATTAAAATTAAAATTAAAGATTATGAGTTTCATGCTTTGTGTGATTTGGGTGCTAGTGTCTCTACTATTCCCCAAACTTT
Organism: Aegilops speltoides; assembly: GCA_021437245.1. NCBI lineage: Eukaryota > Viridiplantae > Streptophyta > Magnoliopsida > Poales > Poaceae > Aegilops > Aegilops speltoides. The sequence continues at coordinate 440,510,730 of CM038142.1, forward strand.
GTGTGATTTTCTAGATTTCCGTGACTTTGATGATTGCTCTCTAAACTTGCATCTTGCGAATTCCACTATTAAAAAGCCTATGGGAAGAATTAATGATGTTCTTATTGTTGCAAATAGGAATTATGTACCCGTAGATTTTATCGTTCTTGATATAGATTGCAATCCTTCATGTCCTATTATTCTTGGTAGACCTTTCCTTAGAACGATTGGTGCAATTATTGATATGAAGGAAGGGAATATTAGATTCCAATTTACCTTAAAGAAGGGCATGGAACACTTCCCTAGAAAGAAAATAAAGTTACCATATGAATCTATCATGAGAGCCACTTATGGATTGCCTACCAAAGATGGCAATACCTAGATCTATCCTCGCTTTTATGCCTAGCTAGGGGCGTTAAACGATAGCGCTTGCTGGGAGGCAACCCAATTTTATTTTTTGTTTTTTGTTTTTGCGTCTAATTAGGAATAAATAATCCATATAGCCTCTGTTTTGATGTGGTTTTATGTTTTAATTAGTGTTTGTGCCAAGTAGAACCTATAGGATAACCTATGATAATAAGTTGATTTGATTCTGCTGAAAAACAGAAACTTTGCGCGCACGAATATAATTTTTTTAAATCACAGAAACGTGCTTTTGCGTTGATTCTTTTTGCTTCTGTTCAATAAACAAATTGTCCAGGAATTCCTATTTTGGCAGGATTTTTAGAGTTTCAGAAGTTTGCGGTAGTTACAGAATACTACAGACTGTTCTGTTTTTGACAGATTCTGTTTTGCGTGTGTTGTTTGCTTATTTTGATGAATCTATGGCTAGTAAAATAGTTTATAATCCATAGAGAAGTTGGAATAAAGTAGGTTTAACACCAATATAAATAAAGAATGAGTTCATTACAGTACCTTAAAGTAGTCTTTTGTTTCCTTTCTCTAACGGAGCTCACGAGATTTCTATTGAGTTTTGTGTTGTGAAGTTTTCAAGTTTTGGGTGAATTCTTTTGATGGATTATGGAACAAGGAGTGGCAAGAGCCTAAGCTTGGGGATGACCATGGCATCCCCAAGATAATCCATGGACACCAAAAAGTCAAAGCTTGGGGATGCCCCGGAAGGCATCCCCTCTTTCGTCTACTTCCATCGGTAATTTACTTGGAGCTATATTTTTATTCACCACATGATATGTGTTTTGCTTGGAGCGTCTTGTATTATTTGCGTCTTTGCTTGTTAGTCTACCACATTCATACTTGCTGTACACACCTTTTGAGAAAGCCATACATGAATTGGAATTTGCTAGAATACTCTATGTGCTTCACTTATATCTTTTGAGCATGATAGTTTTGCTCATAGTGCTTCACTTATATCTTTTGAGCGTGATAATTTTTCTCTAGTGCTTCACTTAGATCTTTTAGAGAACGGTGGTGGATTTGTTTTAAAGAAACTATTGATCTCTCATGCTTCACTTAGATTAATTTGAGAGTGGTTAATAGCATGGTAATTTGCTTAATATCAATATACTTGGTATTCAAGATATGTGAAACTTTCTTTTGAGTGCGTTGAATACTAAGATAAGTTTGATGCTTGATAATTGTTTTGAGATATGGAGGTGATAATATCAAAGTCGTGCTAGTTGAGTAATTGTGAATTTGATAAATTCTTGTGTTGAAGTTTGCAAGTCCCGTAGCATGCACGTATGGTTAAAGTTGTGTAACAAATTTGAAATATGAAGTGTACCTGGCTTGTGCATCCTTATGAGTGGCGGTCGGGGACGAGCGATGGTCTTTTCCTACCAATCTATCCCCCTAGGAGCATGCGCGTAGTACTTGATTTTTGATGACTTATAAATTTTTGCAATAAGTATATGAGTTCTTTTGACTAATGTTGAGTCCATGGATTATACGCACTTTTACCTTTCCGCCTTTGCTACCCTCTTCGGTACCATGCATTGCCCTTTCTCACCTTGAGAGTTGGTGCAAACTTCGCCGGTGCATCCAAACCCCGTGATACGATACGCTCTATCACACATAAACCTCCTTATATCTTCCTCAAAACAGCCACCATACCTACCTATCATGGCATTTCCATAGCCATTCCGAGATATATTGCCATGCAACTTCCATCATCATATTCATGACATACATTACTTTTGTAATATTGCCATTGCATGATCATGTAGTTGACATCGTATTTGTGGCAAAGCCACCATGCATTATTTTTCATACATGTCACTCTTGATTCATTGCACCATCCCGGTACACCGCCGGAGGCATTCATATAGAGTCATATTTTGTTCTAAGTTTCGAGTTGTAATCCTTATGTTGTAATCAATAGAAGTGTGATGATCATCATTATTAGAGCATTGCCCAAAAAAAGAAGAAGAAAGGCCAAAAAAAAGAAAGGCCCAAAAAAAAGGAAAAAAAAGAATAAAAAAGAAATAAAAAGGGCAATGCTACTATCTCTTTTTCCACACTTGTGCTTCAAAGTAGCACCTTGTTCTTCATGTAGTGAGTCTCATATATTGTGCTTCAAAGTAGCACCTTGTTCTTCATGTAGTGAGCCTCATAAGTTGTCTTTTTATACTAGTGGGAATTTTTCATTATAGAACTTGGCTTGTATATTCCTACGATGGGCTTCCTCAAATGCCCTAGGTCTTCATGAGCAAGCGAGTTGGATGCACACCCACTAGTTTTCTTTTGTTGAGCATTCATAGCTCTAGTGCATCTGTTGCATGGCAATACCTACTCCTCATGTTGACATCAATTGATGGGCATCTCCATAGCCCGTTGATTATCCTCGTCAATGTGAAACTTTCTCCTTTTTTGTCTTCTCCACACAATCCCCATCATCATATTCTATTCCACCCATAGTGCTATATCCATGGCTCACGCTCATGTATTGCGTGAAAGTTGAAAAAGTTTGAGATTATTTTAGTATGACACAATTGCTTGGCTTGTCATCGGGGGTATAGAAGTTGGGAACATCTTTGTGTGACGAAAATGAAGCATGGCCTAACTATATGATTTTGTAGGGACGAACTTTTTTTGCCATGCTATTTTGAGAAGACATGATTGCTTTGATTAGTATGCTTCAAGTATTTTTTTTATGTCAATATGAACTTTTGTCTTGAATCTTTCGGATCTGAATATTCATGTCACAATTAAGAAGATTTACATTGAAATTATGCCAAAGTATCACTCCGCATCAAAAATTCTCTTTTTATCATTTACCTACTCGAGGACGAGCAGGAATTAAGCTTGGGATGCGATACGTCTCCAACGTATCTATAATTTTGATTGCTCCATGCTACTTTATCTACTGTTTTGGACTATATTGGGCTTAATTTTCCACTTTTATATTATTTTGGGACTAACCTATTAACCGGAGGCCCAGCCCGAATTGTTGTTTTTGCCTATTTCGGTGTTTCGAAGAAACGGAATATCAAACGGAGTCCAAACGGAATGAAACCTTCGGGAACGTGATTTTCTCACCGAACGTGATCCAGGTGTAACGCCCCGGATTCGTTGCGCCAGGTGTCTGCCAGTTATTCGTCGGCGTTGCCATGTCATTTGCTTGCGTGTTGCACTTTGCCATGTCATCATCTGCATTTCATATCATGTCATCATGTGCATTTCATTTTGCATACGTGTTCATCTCATGCATCCGAGCATTTTCCCCGTTGTCCGTTTTGCAATCCGGCACTCCTATGTCCCCCGGCGTCCCCTTCTTCTCTCCTGTTGTGAGAGGGTGTTAAACTTTCTCGGAATGGACCAAGGTTTGTCAAGCGGCCTTGGTATAGCACCGGTAGACCACCTGTCAAGTTTCGTGCCACTTGGAGGTCGTTTGGTACTCCAACGGTTAACCGGGTAACCGCAAAACCTCTTTTGTTGCAGCCCAACACCCCTTCCAAAGTGGCCCAAAACACAGCATACTCCCCTCCATGCTCTTGGTCGTTCGATCACGATCGCGTGGCCGAAAACCGCTCTTCATTTGGACTCTCCTAGCTCCCTCTATCTATAAATATGTGATCCCCTCCGAATTTTCGCGCAGTCCAACCCTAGCCCCGCGCCGCCGGACATGTCCGCCGCCGTCCGGACGCGTCCGCCGCCCCGCAGCCACGTCGCCCGGACGAATCACAGGCCGCCACATCAGCGCCGCCGCCTCCCTCCTCCACTCACGCGCCGCCCGCCGCGCGCCGCCCTCCACCGCTGCCCGCTGGGCCCAGTGCCATGCCGCCGCCACTCACGCCGCCGCCGCCGCCCGTGGGACGCCAGCGTGCCAGCGCCGGCCCCCGCCGCATTCCCCGCCGCCGTTAGCCGCCCGCGGCTTCGTCGCGGCTGCCGCCGCCGTCCGCACCGACCGCCCGCCCGCCCGGTGCGCACCCCGCGCCGCCTCGCGCGCCTCGCCTCGCCTCGTCACGGCCACGGAGAAACGCGCCGCCTCGCGCGCCTCGCCTCGCCTGCGCTGCCACCGGAGCTCGCGCCGCCCGATCCGCGCCCTCTGCTTTGCCGCCCTCGCCCGGCCCTTGGCGAAGCTCGCCAGCGCCGCCCGGCCATATCCGGCCGCCGGGAGGCCGGATCCGGCGCCCCCTCGCCGGCCCCCTCCTCTCCGGCGCCCTCTCGCCCATCTCCGGCCATCCTCCGGCGTTCCCCGGCGAGATCCCGGCCACCTCGATCCGCGTGCCACAAACCGAAGGTTGACCTCGATTTCGCTTAAGTCCCCATTTTATTGCATAATCATGCCATGTTCATCGCATCACATCTCTGCATCCGTAGCTCCGTTTCGTGCATATAATATGTCAAATTGTTCGCCTCGACGAGTACTTCATTTCATTCCATTGCATCATTTTCATTTGAGCTCATCTTGATGCCCGAAATGCTGTTGGAAGAGTGCATGTTGATGTTAATCTGCTGAAACTGTTATAACATGCTCATTTGTCATTTTTGCCATGATTGATGTGTGCATCCTATGAGGTTGATGTCTACATGTGTTTTGATCTATGCCATGCCATCTTTCCAGGGGTGTTAACCATGTATTTTTGTGAGTTGTGTGTTGAGTGTATCGAGCTTGCTAAGTAGGGTAGTTGCTGTTGCTGTTTTCCTGACAGATTCTGTTATATTTTGTTGCTATATAAACATGCTTATACTAATCATTCTATGCATAATCTGGAGATGTCCTATAAATATGTTTTGATGTAAATCTCTTGCTCTATCCATTCATGGCCTTGGTTGCAATTATTGCCTGCTGTATCATGTTGTTATCTTGCTCCAAAGTTGCTTGAAAATGTTGCTGTCAGCCTGTTAACATTAAGTTCACTTGTTCCCATGTGTTTTCCTAGTGATCCATGAACCCTATGCACTTGTTCTTGCCATGCTTAGCTTCATAAACATGCCTTATTACTGTTGGTTGCCTTGCCATGCCATTTATTGCTCTGTGGTAAGTGGTTCAAGCTCACGAACATGTCTACTTATTGTTGTTCCTGCCATGTATGAATCTGTAATATAACTTGCCATGTTTACATGGGTGCCATTATATTTTCTATGCCTTTTTGGCTCATGGTCAGTAAGGGACTTTTGATCTATGCAATTAGTAGATTCATGCCATGCCTTTGTTTGCCATGATATGTTCCTGTAACATGTTGTTTGATAGCGCTAAACATTGCAACCTGATGTTATTTCTGCAAAGTCTGAAATTGTTATTATTTGCAATCTTACCATGTCTTTTGGAGCATGTTCTAGTTGTTTCTAGAGATAGCTCAGTGTTCATGTTTTGTTATGCTTTACGTGTACTTCATGCCCATGCCTTTTGTTTTTATGTTGGGGTGCTGTAGCATATTGTTTTGATGCTTGCAAGATGCCTAGTTGCTGTTATGGACAGATTGTTGTTATGACTTGTATAGTGTGTGTGTGTTGCACCATTGCTCCGTTTTGAGTGTGCTCTATATGAAACTTGCTTGATTTTGCATGTAGTTCCATAGTATCATGTTGCATCCTTGTTTTGAGGTGTTTGCTTGATTTTTGGGTGCATTTTGCATCAATGCCATGTTTAACTTGTTTTGCTCATATCTTCTAGGCCGTAGCTCCGAATCTAATGAACTTTATATGTAACTTGACTAGAATCTCGTGTAGATCATCATGGTGCATCATAACTTGATGTTTAACAACTTCAACTTAAGGTTTGTTCAGATATGGATCAATTTCGAAATATGCATATGAGGACTTACCGGAATTGTTATATGTTGTTTCCGGCCTCATTTAAACTTGCCTTGATGTGTTGTTCTTGTTTGCATCATCTCTTGCCATGAGTAGCTTCATGTAGCTTTGCCATGCATCATGCTTGTTGTGCATCATGTCTTGTTCATGTGTGGTGTGTTTACCATGTTGTGTGCTTCTTCTCGATAGTTCCCGTTTCGTTGCGATCGTGAGGATGCGTTCGTCTATGTGTGGTTCGACTTCGTGGCTTCATCTTCTTCATGGACTCGTTCTTCTTCCTTGAGGGATTTCAGGCAAGATGACCACTACCCTGGATCTCACTACTATCATTTCTATGCTAGTTGCTTTGTTCTATCGCTATGCTGCGCTACCTATTACCTCTTTATCAAGCCATCCCATATTGCCATGAACCTCTAACCTTTGACACCATTCCTATGCAAACCGTTGTTTGGCTATGTTACCGCTTTTGCTCAGCCCCTCTTATAGCGTTGCCAGTTGCAGGTGAAGTTGAAGATTTCTCCATGGTGGACAGGGTTATGTTGGGATATCACAATATCTCTTATATTATTAATGCATCTATATACTTGGTAAAGGGTGGAAGGCTCGGCCTTATGCCTGGTGTTTTGTTCCACTCTTGCCGCCCTAGTTTCCGTCATACCGGTGTTATGTTCCCGGATTTTGCGTTCCTAACGCGGTCGGGTGATTTATGGGACCCCCCCTGACAGTTTGCTTTGAATAAAACTTGTCCAGCAAGGCCCAACCTTGGTTTTACCATTTGCCCACCACCACCTACCTTTTCCCTTGGGAGTAATTAACCCAAGGGTCATCTTTATTTTAGCCCCCCCCTCCTCGGGCCAGTGCTTATCTAAGTGTTGGTCCGAACTGAGCAGCCTGCGGGGCCACCTCGGGGAAACTCGAAGTCTGGTTTTACTTGTAGCTTGACTTATCCGGTGTTGCCCTGAGAACGAGATATGTGCAGCTCCTATCGGGATTGTTGGCGCATCGGGCGGCTTTGCTGGTCTTGTTTTACCATTGTTGAAATGTCTTGTAAACCGGGATTCCGAGACTGATCGGGTCTTCCTGGGAGAAGGTCTATTCCTTCGTTGATCGCGAGAGCTTGTCATGGGCTAAGTTGGGACACCCCTGCAGGGTATAAACTTTCGAGAGTCGTGCCCGCGGTTATGTGGCAGATGGGAATTTGTTAATGTCCGGTTGTAGATAACTTGACACCAGATCCGAATTTAAACGCATCAACCGCGTGTGTAGCCGTGATGGTCTCTTCTCGACGGAGTCTGGGAAGTGAACACGGTTTCTGTGTTATGATTGACGTAAGTAGGTGTTCAGGATCACCTCTTGATCATTGCTAGCTTCACGACCGTTCCTTTGTTCCTCTTCTCGCTCTCATTTGCGTATGTTAGCCACCATATCATGCTTAGTCGCTGCTGCAACGTCACCACTTTACCCCTTCCTTTCCCATTAAGCTTTGCTAGTCTTGATACCCATGGTAATGGGATTGCTGAGTCCTCGTGGCTCACTGATTACTACAACAACAGATTGCGGTACAGGTTTTGCGATGATCATGGCGAGAGCGATGCTTGCTGCGTTGAGTTCTTCTTCCGCTTCTTCTTCGATCGGGGATAGGTTCGGTCGGCAACCTGGGCTAGCGAGGTGGATATTGTTTGAGTTTTGTTTATGATTCATCCGTAGTCGGATGTTGTTCTTGTATGTTGTATTGTTGTATTCGAGTGGCATTGTATGCCTTATGTACGTATCCCCATCTATTATGTAATGTTGATGTAATGATATCCACCTTGCAAAAGCGTCTCAATATCGGGTCTATCCTTGGTGGGACCTTGAGTTCCTTTTGGATAGGGTCGCATATTAGGCGTGACAAGTTAGTATCGAGCCTCGACCGACCCTAGCAGCCCCTTGATTGATCGTGTAGTTTGGCCGTTGTTGAGTCTAGAAGAAAACTGTTTTCGGAGTCTAGTTATATCGGAGAGTAGGAATTCTTTTTACTCCTCAGCCTCTTCGTCGCTCTGGTGAGGAATCTTGACGTAGGTGTTTTGAACTACTCCTCTTCCCCTTCAAATTTTTTTTAGGTTCTCGCAGTTTGGTTTTCCGATCGTTGTTCCTCGGCTCTTTTATCCGGTGCATTTCTCGTCAAGTCGACTCGAGCCTCTTCATCTTTGCCAAGTTCAATCCTCAGTTGTTTTCTTTTCCCACCCGCCCACCCTTTTTTCTCCTTGGAACCGGAGTCCGTAATCGAGTATCCATCCTACTCGTGTGAAGTCTTTGCTTTCTTTCCTCAATGATTTCAAGCGGTGCATTCTCTTCAAGTTAGTCGTCGATTTCCCCTTCTAGTTGTCTTTGTTTTTCCCGCCCTCCCACCCTCTTCTTCCCGGAGCCTGGGTCTGTTTCAAGCATCTATTTCATTCGTACAGAGGTTCTTCAGTCTTCCCTCAATTATCTCAACCGGTGAATTCTCGTCTCGTTCGTCATTCTTCATCCCTTTCTTTTCCGGTGGTTTCGATTCAAGTTTTCTGGGTTGGTCACATTCTTTTCCTCAGCTCAAGTGTTTTTCCCTGCTCGTTCGCCTCTCGCCAGTTTATCCTTCCGGAGTGTTCAAGACATCTCAGGAGATTCGACTGTGTTCAAATTAATTCGAGGTTGTCACCTCATTCAAATATTTCAATCATCCATTGCATCATCTATCTGTTCAACAATCCTTTTCAACGGTGTTTCTCTTTAGTGGGCCCTAACCCACAGGTCTTTTCCCAGGATCTTACCTGACTCTTCTAATTCCCCCGGAGTCATTCGTAATTCTTTTCAAGTGTGACGTAAGAATGGATCCCATCAGTCACATGCCTTCTCCAAGATCGCTTTCAAATTCTTTTCATTTTTGGCTCAACCTCTTCGCTTTTCACTCTCCCGGAGTATCTCAGTAATTTTGGTGGTGTTTCTCGTCATTCTCGTCGTTCCTCTCTTATTCTCGAGTGCTCTCGATTCTTTGCTTCTTCTCTTGAGTTCTTGTTTCACCTCATCCCTTTTCCCTTCCGTCTCGGTCCTAAGATCTCGGGACGAGATCTCTTGTTAGTGGAGGAGTGTTGTAACGCCCCGGACTCGTTGCGCCAGGTGTCTGCCAGTTATTCGTCGGCGTTGCCATGTCATTTCCTTGCGTGTTGCACTTTGCCATGTCATCATCTGCATTTCATATCATGTCATCATGTGCATTTCATTTTGCATACGTGTTCATCTCATGCATCCGAGCATTTTCCCCGTTGTCCGTTTTGCAATCCGGCACTCCTATGTCCCCCGGCGTCCCCTTCTTCCCTCCAATTGTGAGCGGGTGTTAAACTTTCTCGGAATGGACCGAGGTTTGTCAAGCGGCCTTGGTATAGCACCGGTAGACCGCCTGTCAAGTTTCGTGCCATTTGGAGGTCGTTTGGTACTCCAACGGTTAACCGGGTAACCGCAAAGCCTCTTTTGTTGCAGCCCAACACCCCTTCCAAAGTGGCCCAAAACCCAGCATACTCCCCTCCATGCTCTTGGTCGTTCGATCACGATCGCGTGGCCGAAAACCGCTCCTCATTTGGACTCTCCTAGCTCCCTCTATCTATAAATATGTGATCCCCTCCGAATTTTCGCGCAGTCCAACCCTAGCCCCGCTCCTCCCCGCGCCGCCCGACATGTCCGCCGCCGTCCGGACGCGTCCGCCGCCCCGCAGCCACGTCGCCCGGACGAATCACAGCCGCCACATCAGCCTCCGCCGCCTCCCTCCTCCACTCACGCGCCGCCGTCGCCGCGCGCCCTCCTCCACCGCCCGCCCCGAGCCAGCCCAGCGGGCCCGCCCGCTCCGCTCGCGCCGCCGCCGCCATTGACGCCAGCAGCGCCCGCGCGGGTCCCCGCCGTAGTTCCCCGCTGCCGTTCGCCGCCCATGCTGCCGTCGCTGCCGCCGCCTCGTCGCCTCGCCGCCGCCGCCCGCGCGCCGCGCCGCGCGCGCGCCGCCGCCCGCGCCTCGCCTCGCCTGCGTCGCCCGGCCACCGGAGAACGCGCCGCCTCCCGTCGCCTCGCCTCGCCTGCGTCGCCCGGCCACCGGAGAAGCGCGCCGCCGAAGCGCCCTCTGCTCTGCCGCCCTCGCCCGGCCTTGGCGAAGCTCCGCCAGCGCCGCCCGGCCAGATCCGGCAGCTGGGAGGCGGATCCGCGCCCTCGCCCGGCCCCCTCCTCTGCGGCGCCCTCTCGCCCATCTCCGGCCATCCTCCGGCATCCCCGGCGCGATCCCGGCCACCTCGATCCGCGTGCCACAACCCGAAGGTTGACCTCGATTTCGCCTAAGTCCCCATTTTATTGCATAATCATGCCATGTTCATCGCATCACATTTCTGCATCCGTAGCACCGTTTCGTGCGTATAATATGTCAAATTGTTTGCCTCGACGAGTACTTCATTTCATTCCATTGCATTATTTTCATTTGAGCTCATCTTGATGCCCGAAATGCTGTTGGAAGAGTGCATGTTGATGTTAATCTGCTGAAACTGTTATAACATGCTCATTTGTCATTTTTGCCATGATTGATGTGTGCATCCTATGAGGTTGATGTCTACATGTGTTTTGATCTATGCCATGCCATCTTTCCAGGGGTGTTAACCATGTATTTTTTTGAGTTGTGTGTTGAGTGTATCCAGCTTGCTAAGTAGGGTAGTTGTTGTTGTTGTTTTCCTGACAGATTCTGTTATATTTTGTTGCTATATAAACATGCTTCTACTAATCATTCTATGCATAATCTGGAGATGTCCTATAAATATGTTTTGATCTACATATCTTGCTCTATCCATTCATGCCCTTGGTTGCAATTATAGCCTGCTGTATCATGTTGTTATCTTGCTCCAAAGTTGCTTGAAAATGTTGCTGTCAGCCTGTTAACATTAAGTTCACTTGTTCCCATGTGTTTTCCTAGTGATCCATGAACCCTATGGACTTGTTCTTGCCATGCTTAGCTTCATAAACATGCCTTCTTACTGTTGGTTGCCTTGCCATGCCATTTATTGCTCTTTGGTAAGTGGTTCAAGCTCACGAACATGCCTACTTATTGTTGTTCCTGCCATGTATGAATCTGTAATATAACTTGCCATGTTTACATGGGTGCCATTATATTTTCTATGCCTTTTTGGCTCATGGTCAGTAAGGGACTTTTGATCTATGCAATTAGTAGATTCATGACATGCCTTTGTTTGCCATGATATGTTCCTGTAACATGTTGTTTGATAGCGCTAAACATTGCAACCTGATGTTATTTCTGCAAAGTCTGAAATTGTTATTATTTGCAATCTTACCATGTATTTTGGAGCATGTTCTAGTTGTTTCTGGAGATAGCTCAGTGTTCATGTTTTGTTATGCTTTACGTGTACTTCATGCCCATGCCTTTTGTTTTTATGTTGGAGTGCTGTAGCATATTGTTTTGATGCTTGCAAGATGCCTAGTTGCTGTTATGGACAGATTGTTGTTATGACTTGTATAGTGTGTGTGTGTGTTGCACCGTTCCTCCGTTTTGAGTGTGCTCTATATGAAACTTGCTTGATTTTTTATGTAGTTCCATATTATCATGTTGCATCCTTGTTTTGAGGTGTTTGCTTGATGTTTGGGTGCATTTTGCATCAATGCCATGCTTAACTTGTTTTGCTCATATCTTCTAGGCCGTAGCTCCGAATCTAATGAACTTTATATGTAACTTGACTAGAATCTCGTGTAGATCATCATGGTGCATCTTAACTTGCTGTTTAAAAACTTCAACTTAAGGTTTGTTCAGATCTGGATCAATTTCGAAATATGCATATGAGGACTTACCGGAATTGTTATATGTTGTTTCCGGCCTCATTTAAACTTGCCTTGATATGTTGTTCTTGTTTGCATCATCTCTTGCCATGAGTAGCTTCATGTAGCTTTGCCATGCATCATGCTTGTTGTGCATCATGTCTTGTTCATGTGTGGTGTGTTTACCATGTTGTGTGCTTCTTCTCGATAGTTCCCGTTTCGTTGCGATCGTGAGGATGCGTTCGTCTACGTGTGGTTCGACTTCGTGGCTTCATCTTCTTCATGGACTCGTTCTTCTTCCTTGCGGGATTTCAAGCAAGATGACCGCTACCCTGGATCTCACTACTATCATTGCTATGCTAGTTGCTTTGTTCTATCGCTATGTTGCGCTACCTATTACCTGTTTATCAAGCCATCCCATATTGCCATGAACCTCTAACCTTTGACACCATTCCTATGCAAACTGTTGTTTGGCTATGTTACCGCTTTTGCTCAGCCCCTCTTATAGCGTTGCTAGTTGCAGGTGAAGTTGAAGATTTCTCCATGGTGGACAGGGTTATGTTGGGATATCACAATATCTCTTATATTATTAATGCATCTATATACTTGGTAAAGGGTGGAAGGCTCGGCCTTATGCCTGGTGTTTTGTTCCACTCTTGCCGCCCTAGTTTCCGTCATACCGGTGTTATGTTCCCGGATTTTGCATTCCTAACGCGGTCAGGTGATTTATGGGACCCCCCTGACAGTTCGCTTTGAATAAAACTTGTCCAGCAAGGCCCAACCTTGGTTTTACCATTTGCCTCACCACCACCTACCTTTTCCCTTGGGAGTAATTAACCCAAGGGTCATCTTTATTTTGGCCCCCCTGTCGGTGTCAAAACCGGCGGATATCGGGTAGGGGGTCCCGAACTGTGCGTCTAGGCGGATGGTGACAGGAGACAAGGGACACGATGTTTTTACCCAGGTTCGGGCCCTCTCGATGGAGGTAAAACCTCACGCCCTGCTTGATTAATATTGATGATATGGGTAGTACAAGAGTAGATCTACCACGAGATCAAGGAGGCTAAACCTAGAAGCTACCCTATGGTATGATTGTTGTAATGTATGTTGTCCCACGGACTAAAGCCCTCCGGTTTATATAGACACCGGAGGAGGCTAGGGTTACAGTCGGTTACAATGGTAGGATATCTACATATCCAGATTGCCAAGCTTGCCTTCCACGCCAAGGAAAGTACCATCCGGACACGAGCCGAGTCTTCAATCTTCTATCTTCGTAGTCTTGGAGTCCGCGGATAATGATAGTCCGCTATCCAGACACCCCTAGTCGGGACTCCCTCGGTAGCCCCTGAACCAGTCTTCAATGACGATAAGTCCGTAGCGCATAATGTTCGGCATTGCAAGGCGGGTTCCTCCCTTGAATAATCCAGAGAAGATCATGAACACCGGGATAGTGTTGGCTCTGCAAAAATAATTTCCACATTCCACCGCATGAGAGAATAAAACATATACACTAGCTCAATCGCTAGCGTATTATGCGGCGTGACATCACACCGCTACCAAGCCTTTGTTTGAATCGTTTTTACTATACCACCTCAGCACGTTTAGCGAAGCGGTTTCTTGGCACGTCTTGTCGAGGCGAGATCGTGTTCCCCTTATTCGGGATCCTCATCAATACGTGTGTGGGTAACCCAACCGTTCCGTCGCCACGCCTCCTCTATCGAAGGGAATCCCAAGCGGTCACGGAGGCGCCCCTTGGTATTTCTTCCCTTTATAAGAGGACCAAGGCCTGTCCTTGTTCTTCAATCTCGCATCGAATCTTTCCTCCACTCCGGTTCCAACACCGAGCTTGATTGGCGCCGGACCCTCAACCATGTCGGCTCCGACCTCCGGGGCGGTGGATGCCCTCCTCCGTCACGGAGGAGGACATAATGAAGTTGCGTGAGGCCAAGCACAGCCCACGAGGTTTCGCGACAGGTTGCCTACCCAAGGGCAGGCCGTGCCTGCCCCGAGCCCGTGAATCGTCTTTCGTATCCCACCTCCGTCGGGTTTAGGCTTCCAGCGGATCCCTTCGTGAGAGGGCTCTGTTCTACTATGGGCTGGACTTTCACGACTTGGCTCCGAGTCCATCCTCCATATCTCCGCATTCATTATCGTCTGCGAAGCCTTCCTCGCGTCATTCCCCACTTGGCCTATGGCTGAAGACCTTTAAAGTGGAGCGAAGATGATCGGGGCGTCAGCGGAGTGTGGCGGGCGACCATAAGCAAAAGGTCGATGCCCGTGGCCGAGGTTCCTTCAAGAGGAACTTGGACTGTGGCAGCAGGAGTGGTTCTACATCACCGCTCCAAGGGGTAGCGAGCAAAAGCCGCCGCCCTTATTCCGCCGGGACCTCCACGCCAACCGATGTCGTGGGTCGACCAAGGGCTCAGCGGGGGCCGCCCGAGGGCGTGCCCTCACCTGCAGGCAGATTCGAGACCTCCAAGCGAGGGAGATCGACCTGATCAAGGTGATGCGATTTATGCTAATCAGGCATCTTCCGCCCTGCAAACGCCGTCCTCTCCGTCTATGGGAGTTTAATCCGGAGGGACCTCATATTCTCCAACACTTTATGGGTGCGACACCCGTGGAGATGTACAAGCTGTTCTTCGGACCGCAGGTGGCGTGTCCGGATTCAGCCGAGGACGCAGGCCTAAGCCGCGATCGCCCGGATACTCAGGTAAATAGCTCAGGGTTCGGACATTCTATTTATATGCCTTTCTAGAGTTCGCTTCCTGACCCCCTTTTTCTTTACAGGAATGGGTGGCGCGATCAAGGCTGATAAGATGTCCGCCCCCCCCGAGAGACCGCCTTGGAGCCCGTCTTTGGTCGAGAATGTTGGAGGTTGCGCCCACGAAGAAGGCGACGGGAAAATAGAGGACCTAATATTTCGCCCAAAGGGGCGGCTCAAGAGGGGGAACCAAGAATCCCTCCCCTCAGGGGGAGAAGAGGACCGCCTCCGAAGATCCGGCGGCCAAAGCCCCTAAGCGTGGGAAGGGATCTTCAACGGGGGGTCCGGCGTCCGGAGAGAATCCGGGCGCGCAATCGTCACCGAAGGACCAGCCCTCCAACGAGCCGTGAGTATGAAAGAGGAAGTTAATTAGTAAGGAAATACCTTCATTTGTGCTTCTGTGGGTAACCAAAATATTTATATTGCAGTTCGGATCTGCAGCCTTCTCAGATGAGTTCGTCTTCGGGGGACCTTCTTCCGGAGATGATGGAGAGCGATACGCCTCCGTCCGCAGCGCCGCCAGATGAGGCAGGCGAGCCCGAAGTGTCGTCACGGAGGGTATCCCCAAGTCCGGAGGGGCCAAAGAGTTCGGCACCTACTAGTATCCGGCCGGGAGAACTGAAGAGTCTGCTTGAGAGGGCGTCCATTTCAGAAGATCACCGTGCGTTGATGCGTATGGTGATTGGAAGGATTTCATCCGCCGAAAGCAGATTGCGTAATGCCGCCATGGGTTTGCTGGCGGGATTTGAGGTATGCGAGAATGATGCACCCCTTTGTCTTTTAACAGTTTTGCATATAAAAATGCGCCCTGTATAGATAGTAGCCCCTGAGACTCAGTAGGTTGTCGGAAACGACAGCGTACCGAGGATCGAAATCTGAAATAATGAATTCCGTCGTTCCTATGCAGGTGGCGAGTGGTCTGGGGGCTAGTCGGACTAGTGAGTTGGCCGAGTTAAATCGGCAACTTGACTTGGCAGATGCGGACATCGCGCTTGTCAACAGGCGACTTGACGAGTCGCAAGATAAAAGAGTTCTCCGGAGTCGCCTTATTAAGGGGGTCGAAACCCGCCTCTAATAAATTATATGTTGTTCGTACAGACGGTGCTACTGCTGTGGAGAGTCTTCGGGCCGAACTTGCTCTATCTAAGGAGCAAGCCCGAAGGAGTGACGCGGCTGCCTCGAGGGCGGCCGAGGAGTTGAAAGCCGAAAAGGCTGCGCCTTTGCCTAAGCAGGCGGAGGTGTGCCAATTGGCCATGAAATTAAAGGATGCTACCGACCGCAATGAGGCTCTTGAAAAGGGCGCTTATCGGGCGGGAGACTGAAGAAGGCCACCGCCGAAGCCAAGGATGCCCGTTCGCAATGCGGGCTATGAAGGAGGAAGCTGCGCCAGCCGGGGAGATCGTGGGTGGCAAGCCTTTTCTGCTACGTCGCCGGTTTATGGATGCAAAGTATGTTCAATTTGAGCGGCTGTGGAGTCCGGAAGATCCGTATATGGACTTAGCTGCAAGTGCGGCTGATGCCGTTAAGCACTTCCGGAGCTAGGAGGATCACGAGACGGAAGAGCTATATTGGTCTCAATTCCACAGTCCGGATCGCTCACTTCCATTGACAGACCGGCTGGCGAATGGGCGAGCTAAATAGATTGTCCGGACTTGCCATGATCGACATCGTGGCCCATGTATGGCGAGAGAGGTCCAAAGCGACGAGCTACTTGACTTACTGCAGCAATTCCTTGGAGCGGTGCCGCATATAAAGGAGATGAAGCGGTCGGCCTGCATAGAGGGCGCGCGGATGGCTCTTGCCGTGTGAAGGCGCATTGTCCGAGATGGGCGCCATCATTTATTCTGCCTGAGGGTTCGGATGAAGACCGGCTCCCTGCCGAGCACTATTTCGGGGAAGTTATGCGTGGCGCTCGTATAATAGAGTCGCAGTGCTCGAAGAATGTAACGTTCAAATGAACGCGTTAGTTTGTAAATCGATGATTATGTTATAACTGCTTTTTATACTTGTGCGTCCAAGTAGTAAAACTTCTCCTGTGCGGCCATTTACGTATACTTGTGTATAACTTGAAAGATGGCAGTCTTCGGCTTCAGCCCCCACGCACAAGGTGCTGGGGTGTTCGCAAAAATAGTGCGTTTTCACACTTAATCCGACGTCTCGGTCCTGTTGTAAGGAGGTGGTAGCGTAGCGAACAAGGCAATCCGGACTATAATGCTTTATCACTTTCACTTAGCCAGTGGAGCTCGAGGGTGGGGCTATGATATAGCCCCTGGTGGCCCCGCACATCTCCGAATTTGGGGTGCGTAAGTGCGACCGAAGCGGTCCTTCGTCAAAGCGAAATTCTAAACATTCCGATAGTCGATCGAGTGGTTGACCGGTCTCTCATTGTATCATGACGATCGGTTTTGGCTTTCTCTCTTGAGGTGCTCGCCCGGCCGGCGGGGCACAATCCGATAGTTCTCCCGGTGCCGCGTTAGCCGATGATCTGAGCGTAAGGCAGCAAACACAGGAGCCGGGCAAACCCAACATTTGACCAAAGACATGATTGGCGCTGATGCATATAATGCCTAACTTCGAGGCGCCGAACACTCCCTAAGGTGTTCGGTCTTTATAATAATGGGCAGAATGATGCCCTAAGCCCCTAGTGTCGAATGCGGGCATGGTCTTCTGAGGCGGCCGATGCCAAAGCGTCAGGCTCCGCTTTGGCTATAGGAAGAAACCAAGGGAGAATAACAACAAGAGACAGTAAAAAAGGTTTATGCAGGGTCTTAATCTGAAAAGAATCCTCTAGCGGGTCCTCTCTGCGTCTGCGCCTGTGTCTCCGTTGCGCCGTTATCCTGGACGGGTATGCACATTGTTCATCTGTAGAAAGGGAGGAACGTTTAGTTTTAAAAACAATTCGTGCGGAAAATATGTAAAATAAAAAATATAAATAAGTAAAGCAGGGTTTGTATGAACCCGCGGTTGTTTGTGCGCGCAGCCCCCTGTGAAGGGGTATGCGGCTAGGGAGCCCCTAGCCTACTGACACCGGATTCGACTATCCGAGTCCGGGGTCTTTAAGTGACCCTCGCACTGAAATGACGCCACGCGGACCGGGCATCTTGAGTGTAAGAGACGCGTAATGCGGTATAGCGTTGAAGCGGACAAAAGCCTTACGTCCCAAGAGTGCTTGATATTCACTTTCAAATGGGACGATGTGAAAAATTAATTTTTCTCGTCGAGAATTGTTCGCGATCCGAACCGACTTCTAGTAATATGGAGCATGTGCACTTGGCGTAAGGGCTGGCGTCACTCCTTTGAAGGAAGTGCGGTGTGTCGGATTTTGGTAGGGTTTATCCCCATCCTACGGACTGTTTTGGAATCTGCAGGTTTAAGTCACCGCCTCCGTCCATTAGGACACTAGTAAATTGTAATCCGTCTATTATGGGATTCAATATTAGGGAGTCCGTCCGCATTTGAGCGCTTCACGGAATAGTCCGGTGGTGAAAGTGATTGGTTTTGATATCCAATCTCTACGGTTTGATGGGTTGGACGCGCAAGCTCTTTTTAGAAAGTGCCGCACTATTTTTCCGTATTATCACATGAAGTGAGTTTCTTGCTTTAACCCCTTGTGGGAAAGTCTTTTGTTTTCGGTGCTCTGCTGGTGGGGTTTATCTTCTTAAGCTTGACGCGTCGAGCCCCTTGTGTTCGGCATTTAGTCGGCGGACTGTTTAAAACCCAACAATCCTGTGGGTGTGATTTGCGAGCCTTCCGGGTCTTGTGGATTTGACATATCCGACCCAAAATCTTCTTTAAGTTGGACAATTCAGTCCTTTGTCATCCTTTAGAGGCTGTGTTTTATTATTGGGCATGAGCTTTTAAATCCGGCATTGATTGCCGTGCTCTTTGGGCTTTTCTCTTTATTCGGCGCTACTCTTTCTCTGCGCGTGATTTTCCATTTCCATCTCTTATCTCGGATGTACTTGGGTCGCTGGTGCTGCATCTTGCTAACCAGCTATCCTCTCCGCCTGAAGCGGGTCATGAGGCTTGTTAGTGCGGACATTGTCCTCGGTTTCTCTTGACCGAGGTGCTGTGAAACCATTCGTCTCGGACATTGTGCTTGAAAGCTGCTAAGGCTTGGCGTCCGGACGATCGACTATTTGGTTCTTTTGGTAAGGAACCTATTCGAATTTCGTCTTGACTCTCCGGGCTGTTGAGTTATATGACTTAGATCATACGCATCCGGAGGCGGACATAAGTCCCTTGAAAATTTGCTCTAAACGCGTCCTCGAGCTCTTCCCAACTTCCAAGAGTGTTTTCGGGAGGCTCTTAAGCCAATGACGGGCTGGCCCTTTGAGCTTGAGGGTAGATATTTTATGGCGTGGAGATCGTCTCCTCGGCCATATGTATATGTAGTATATAATCTTCTATCCAGACTCGAGTGCATTGTTCCATCGTAGGCCTCTATGTTGATGGGTTTAAATCCTGCTGGGAATTCATGGTCCAGCACCTCATCGGTGAAACATAGTGGGTGTGCGGCGCCCCTATATTTGTGTGTGCCGCTATCATCGGACACTTGGCGTGTTGCCTTGCTTCTTGGGGCCTTCTCCTTTGGCCCGTAAATGGACTTGGCTGGGCCATCTATCCTTCCGAGTTCGTTGGTGGATTTATGTGTGGCGCCGCTTTCGTAATTTTGCCTGTTATCTGGCCGTCTATCCAACCAGGCAGCCCCTTTATTTTTGGACGGTGGAGGCTCTATGGCCTCCTCGTCGAATTCTGGTAGTAGCTTGCGCTTCGGGTAGCTCTTTGATTGGTGGCCATTGCCGTACTTATCTGCGGTTTTAAGCACTTTGCTCCATCTCATTCTGAGTGTGTCTTCCGCTGTTTTGATCCGCCGTTTTTCCTTCTTTGAGCTTCTTGCAGTCTTGTGAGTCTTTTCGAAGGTTCTTACTCTCCGTGGCGTGTCCGCATCTGGTCGTCCGGACTGTTGTTCTCGCCGGGCTTGGATTGATTATCGACTCGTCGTGTTGGACGGTTGCTTATTTGCGTGTTAAATCGTCCGATTGTGAGCCCTGCCGTATCGCGGGCTCCTTGGGAGCGTTGTTGTCGTCGGCGGGACTTAGGGCGACGCGTCACGCCGTCGTTTTGGTCGTTTATCGGCGGGTCATCTTCGCCGCGCCCGTTGGTCCTTGTTATCGCTCCCCTTTGGGGTATCCACCATATATATGTCATGCGACGAGGTGGTCTGTCGTCTTTGTATAAGCTCTGTTTTTCTTTGTCTCGGCATCGTCTTCCATAGCGTCGATGTCTTGAGTCGTAGTCTAACATGTCGGTTAGATCGTCGACGGTGGCTACAAAGTGGGTGGTGGGTGGGATCTGAATTTCTTCGTCGTCCGAACCCCAACCATCCTGGCCATAGTTCGGCCAGGACTCTCCTGATAACGAGAGATGCTTTAGTGAATTCAAGATATCGCCAAAAGGCGAATACTGGAAGATGTCCGGGGCGGTGAATTCCATAACCGGCGCCCAATCCGGATCGATTGGTAGGGGCGCGGGAGGTTCGGAGTCCGGCGAGGAGTCCGGCGCCTCGGAATCACGAGTTTCGCAGGGGACAAGATCAGTGTTCGGCTCCAACGCCGTGGATGTTGAAGCCCCCAGGGCGGTGTCTATCCACCGGCCCTCGATGTGGGCGATCGGCTCCGGGCTAATGGCGGGCGGATCGAATGCGACCACCGTGGCTTTGCTCGGTGGCAGAGCTAGATCATGCCCGTTGTCACAGTGCGGCGCGCTTGGCTATGGCTCGAGTCCGTCGAAGATCAAGTCTCCGCGGGCATTGGCCGTGAAGTTTAAGCTTCGAATCGACTCGACGGCCGGGGCGTAGCTTCGATCTGCTCGGATGGCCAAGTGAATTGGCCGCGAGGCGGCCGCCGAATACAAAGATCTGTCCGGGGAGAAAAGTCTCACCCAGGACAGCGTTGTTGGTTGAAGATGCCATCAAGCCTATCGGTGACGACACAGAGGAACTCTCAATGAAAGCACCAATGTCGGTGTCAAAACCGGCGGATCTCGGGTAGGGGGTCCCGAACTGTGCGTCTAGGCGGATGGTAACAGGAGACAAGGGACACGATGTTTTACCAGTTCGGGCCCTCTCGATGGAGGTAAAACCCACGCCCTGCTTGATTAATATTGATGATATGGGTAGTACAAGAGTAGATCTACCACGAGATCACGGAGGCTAAACCCTAGAAGCTAGCCTATGGTATGATTGTTGTAATGTATGTTGTCCCACGGACTAAAGCCCTCCGGTTTATATAGACACCGGAGGAGGCTAGGAATTACAGTCGGTTACAATGGTAGGAGATCTACATATCCGTATTGCCAAGCTTGCCTTCCACGCCAAGGAAAGTACCATCCGGACACGAGAGCGAGTCTTCAATCTTCTATCTTCGTAGTCTTGGAGTCCGGCGGATAATGATAGTCCGGCTGTCCGGACACCCCTAGTCCGGGACTCCCTCACCCCCCCCCCGGGCGGTGCTTGTCTAAGTGTTGGTCCGAATCGAGCAACTTCAAGGGCCACCTCGGGGAAACTCGAAGTCTGGTTTTACTCGTAGCTTGACTTATCCGGTGTTGCCTTGAGAACGAGATATGTGCAGCTCCTATCGGGATTGTCGGCGCATCGGGCGGCTTTGCTGGTCTTGTTTTACCATTGTTGAAATGTCTTGTAAACGGGATTCCAAGACTGATCGGGTCTTCTGGGAGAAGGTCTATTCGCCGTTGATCACGAGAGCTTGTCATGGGCTAAGTTGGGACACCCTGCAGGTATAAACTTTCGAGAGCCGTGCCCGCGGTTATGTGGCAGATGGGAATTTGTTAATGTCGGTTGTAGATAACTTGACACCAGATCCGAATTAAAGCGCATCAACGCGTGTGTAGCCGTGATGGTCTCTTCTCGGCGGAGTCCGGAAGTGAACACGGTTTACGTGTTATGATTGGCGTAAGTAGGTGTTCAGGATCACCTCTTGATCATTGCTAGCTTCACGACCGTTACTTTGTTCCTCTTCTCGCTCTCATTTGCGTATGTTAGCCACCATATCATGCTTAGTCGCTGCTGCAACCTCACCACTTTACCCCTTCCTTTCCCATTAAGCTTTGCTAGTCTTGATACCCATGGTAATGGGATTGCTGAGTCCTCGTGGCTCACAGATTACTACAACAACAGTTGCAGGTACAGGTTTTGCGATGATCATGACGCGAGAGCGATGCTTGCTTGCGTTGAGTTCTTCTTCTGCTTCTTCTTTGATCAGGGGATAGGTTCCAGGTCGGCAACCTGGGCTAGCAGGGTGGATATTGTTTGAGTTTCTGTTTATGATTCATCCGTAGTCGGATGTTGTTCTTGTATGTTGTATTGTTGTATTCGAGTGGCATTGTATGTCTTATGTCTGTATCCCCATCTATTATGTAATGTTGATGTAATGATATCCACCTTGCAAAAGCGTCTCAATATGCGGGTCTATCCTTGGTGGGACCTTCGAGTTCCTTTTGGATAGGGTCGCATATTGGGCGTGACACCAGGAGACTTGGACCCTGCTCCAAGGAACAAAAGAGGCGGTCACGAGGGTGGGGGCGCCCCCCTAGGGCGCGCCCCCCTGCCTCGTGGGCCCCTTGTTGCTCCACCGACGTAGTCCTTCCTCCTATATATACCTACGTATCCCCAAACGATCAGGAGGGGAGCCAAAACCTAATTCCACCGCCGCAACCTTCTGTATCCACGAGATCCCATCTTGGGGCCTGTTAGGAGCTCACGTGGGGGGCATCCACCATGGTGGGCTTCTACATCAACACCATAGCCCATCCGATGAAGTGTGAGTAGTTTACTTCAGACCTTCGGGTCCATAGCTAGTAGCTAGATGGCTTCTTCTCTCTTTTTGGATCTCAATACAATGTTCTCCCCCTCTCTTCTGGAGATCTATTCGATGTAATCTTCTTTTTGCGGTGTGTTTGTTGAGACCGATGAATTGTGGGTTTATGATCCAGCTTATCTATGAATAATATTTGAATCTTCTCTGAATTCTTTTGTGTATGATTGAGTTATCTTTGCAAGTCTCTTCGAATTAGCCGTTTGGTTTGGCCAACTAGATTGGTAGTTCTTGCAATGGGAGAAGTGTTTAGCTTTGGGTTCAATCTTGCGGTGTCCTTTCCCAGTGACAGAAGGGGCAGGAAGGCACGTATTTTATTGTTGCCATCGAGGATAACAAGATGGGGTTTTTATCATATTGCATGAATTTATCTCTCTACATCATGTCATCTTGCTTAAGGTGTTACTCTGTTTTTAACTTAATACTCTAGATGCATGCTGGATAGCGGTCGATGAGTGGAGTAATAGTAGTAGATGCAGAATCGTTTTGATCTACCTGTCTTGGACATGATGCCTATATACATGATCATACCTAGATATACTCATAATTATGCTCAATTCTGTCAACTGCTCAACAGTAATTTGTTCACCCACCGTAGAATATCTATGCTCTTGGGCGAAGCCACTAGTGAAACCTATGGCCCCGGGTCTATTCTCATCATATCAATCTCCATTACTTTATTACTTGCTTTGTTTTTACTTTGCCTTTTACTTTTCACTTTGCATCTATATACCAAAAATACCAAAAATATTATTTATCATCTCTATCAAATCTCACTCTCGTAAGTGACCGTGAAGGGATTGACAACCCCTAATCGCGTTGGTTGCGAGGAGCTATCGTTTTGTGTAGGTACGAGGGACTTGTGCGTGGTCTCCTACTGGATTGATACCTTGGTTCTCAAAAACTGAGGGAAATACTTACGCTACTTTGCTACATCATCCTCTCCTCTTCGGGGAAATACAACGCAGTGCTCAAGTGGTAGCAGTCACGCACAGGGCACCACCTACAAGTAAAGAGAAGACCACCACTCCTCCAGGTCTGCTTCTTCCTACTCTTCAAGGTCCCTCTCTCCCTCTCATGCTCTGCCTGAATTAATGACGTTAGGTGTCACAACCAAACTAAAACTTTTTATCTTCGGAGAGGAGAAAACCGAATCTTTAATTAGGTTAACTTGCATCTGCTGCTGCTATTTTATTTCTCATGTTCTTGTGTGTGACAAGATCACTCTAGTAAGTATGATTTCCTGCACATTCTGATTGTTCATCCTTCTCATGTAGGAGTAATAGGTTAACCAAACACACGGCTGCACGGCACCATGCTATAAGTTGTTCCATCAACTGGACTCCAAGTGATGGCTCTCCATTCATATGTATTAAGTAGTTTGGCTATTGTGGTCTCATACCTGAATCGTGCGTCCTATCTACCTGCCTTGTTGTCATAAACATAGTTGGGTTCAAGATATTCACAGACCTGAATTGTCACCAAAAAGCACCCGTCAATTACATGTAGTATCTTAGGAAAATCTTCTTGAAAATTGTTGAGGTTCAGCGTTAGTCTGATGGCGTTGGTTTACCATGTGACTGCAGTTATTGTACACATTTTAATTATGTTGCTAACCTTTTTCATAATATTTCTCAAAGCAAGTTGATGTAACCTGACCCTTCATGATTGCAGGGACCACTGTTATTATTGGTGGACTTGATGCAGCGATGTTAGGAGCTCGTTGCAATGTTGTTACTGTCATGGTTCTCAATTCAGCTGGTACTCCTCTTGAGCTAAGATAAACACACACTCAACATTAAAAATAGTAAATCAAATTCCATTTGCTCAATTCATTTATAAGAATAGTTGATGGTTCTTTGTCAAGCTTTATATCTAGTAATAGTTGTTGATTCATTTATAAGAAAAGTTGATGGTTTTAGCAGCAGGTGGTTGGAGGCGGCCGCGGCTGCGGCGGTGGGGGAGGAGGAGAGGGCCGGGTGGGCGATTCGGTCAAGCGGGATAGTCATGCAGGCCAGGGATAGGGAGCCGGTGGTGTCGCCGCGGGGGTGCCACCCAGGCCGCCACCGCCGCGTGTGTTCTGTTGTTGTCCTAAATTCTGTCGCTTACTTGTGCATCAGGGCCAGGGGTCAAGGGAGAAGGGATGGGCGAGGCATTTGACATGTACCGGCTATCCGAGATCGGCATGACCCCGATAGAGACGCTGGACGAGACGGTGGGCAGCGGCTCGCTCAACCCCGAGCAGGCCATCGGCATCCTACTACAGTTCGACAAGGTCCACCTTCCCTTCCACTACCACATGCATACCTCTGTGAACACAACTCGTCAATCGAATTGATGTTCTACAACTACAATCAACCAGTAGTAAGCATCATCTAGGTGTTTTGATCCTGTGTGCATGGTCTTGTTATTGTTTCAGTCAGTGTGCCACGTGTTGGATAAGCATGTCAAGAGCAGGATGTACTTCAAGGTATGTACCAACATTCTTCTACCTGGCACGGCAATAGCTTTTTTTGAAGACCTTCGTTGTCTATTTCCCTATCCATGCAACAATAAATGTTGAACAGAATGTTAACTATCAAATATTGCAAGCATACATCGCTCAAATACACAAGTATAAATTTCTTGTATGCACCAAAACGACAAGATAGCATGAACACATATAGCTAGGGTATGCATTTAGTAGGTGTCTTTCCGTTTTGAAGATTCATAATAGACTAAAAGAGACTGATAAATGAAGAAAATACCCTACTGGATCTGCACAAGAATGCGAACTAACATGTTTTCACTTTCCCAACATGGGCGCAGAGGTGATCGACGCAGACTACCATGATCCACTGGGCGTCGTGCTCTTCAACAACTCGGAGGCGAACTTTGCCATGAAGCCTGACGACCACGTCACACAGATGATTGTCCAGGTGATTGCGATGCCGAAGGTTGCCGAGGTGGAGGACCTTGACGTCACCGTCCGGAGGTCGTCGAGGTGGAGGACCTCGACGCCACCATCTTGAGGTTGCCGAGGTGGAGGACCTCGACGCCACCGTCTGGAGGTTGCCGAGGTGAAGGACCTCGACACCTTGGTAGATACATCTAGAGAAGTGGTCATGTTAGGTTGGTGGTGGAACGCTAGGGAAGGTACCCACCTTTCGGTGACGGTTGTGTGCTTCTGATGTATAAATGGTATCTCGTGATCTTTTTGAGTTGAGATGTTCAATGTTGTATCCATGAATGCTGCAAGTGCTAAGATGGTTCTGTGACATTCTTTTATTTTGCCTTGGATGTGTCTTGTATTCCATCCATGAATATTGCATGTGACCTTTTTAAACAAAAATCTAATTACTTAGCAGTAGCGTGGGGGGAGAATGGCATGCTACTACTACTTAGAATAGTAGTAGCATTGGGGAAGAATGGCATGCTGCTAGTACTTAGAATAGTAGTAGCATGGGGGAAAATGGCATGCTACTAGTAGTTAGGAGTAGTTGTAGCGCGGGGTAAAAAATGCGCTACTACTAAAATTTAGCTGTAGCGTCTTAGTAGTAGCGCGGGAAACCATGCTACTGCTATGAAAAAACAATGCTACTGGTTGTGTATTTCCTAGTGGTGTGAAACTAGTGGTCTTGTTGACCATCAACACTTGATGCTCCTTTTTGATTTCTACCTCTGCAGCCTTTAGCATTGCAAAGAGCTCGGGAATAGTCTTGTCCATCCCTTGCATATTATAGTTCATCACGAAGCCTTTATAGCTTGGTGGCGGTGATTGAAGAACTCTGTCGATGACAATATCAACTAGAAGATCAACTCCCAGCTGAATCAAGTGGTTATGGTACCCAGACATTCTGAGTATATGTTCACTGACAGAACTATTCTCCTCCATTTTGCAGCTGTAGAACTTGTTGGAGACTTCATATCTCTCAACTCGGGCATTTGCTTGAAATATTAACTTCAACTCTTGGAACATCTCATAAGCTCCATGACGTTCAAAACATCTTTGAAGTCCCGATTCTAAGCCGTAAAGCATGGCACACTGAACTATCGAGTAGTCAGCAACACGCGTCTGCCAGGCATTCACAATATCTGCAGTTGTGGGCGCGGGTGGTACACCTAACGATGCTTCTAGGACGTAATTCTTCTATGCAGCAATGAGGATAATCGTCAAGTTACGGACCCAGTCCATGTAGTTGCTGCCATCAACTTTCAACTTACCTTTCTCTAGGAACGCATTAAAATTCAAAGGAATAGTAGCACGGGCAATTGATCTACAACAACATAGACATGCAAAATAACTATCAGGACTAAGTTCATGATAAATTAAAGTTCAATTAATCATATTACTTAAGAACTCCCACTTATATAGACATCCCTCTAATCATCTAAGTGATCACGTGATTCCAATCAACTAAACCATGCCCGATCATCACGTGAGATGGAGTAGTTTCCAATGGTGAACATCACTATGTTGATCATATCTACTATATGATTCATGTTCGACCTTTCGGTCTCAGTGTTCCGAGGCCATATCTGCATATGCTAGGCTCGTCAAGTTCAACCCGAGTATTAGCTTGGGGATGCTTGATACATCTCCAACGTATCTATAATTTTTTATTGTTCCATGCTATTATATTATCTGTTTTGGATGTTTTATATGCATTAATATGCTATTTTATATTATTTTGGGAACTAACCTGTTAACCTAGAGCCCAATGCCAGTTTCTATTTTTTTGCCTGTTTTTTTTTTTAGTTTCGCAGAAAAGGAATACCAAACAGAATAAAACTTTCACGATGATCTTTCTTGGACCAAAAGCAAACGAGGAGACTTGGAGATGAAGTCGGAGGAGCCTCGTGGCGGACACAAGGGTGGAGGGCCGGCCCCTCTCTTGTGGGCCCCTCATGGGTCTCCTGACCTAATTCTTTCGCCCATATATACTTTTATACCCCAAAACCATCAGGGGGAGCCACGAAAACACTTTTCCACTGCCGCAACCTTCTATACCCGTAAGATCCCATCTAGGGACCTTTACCGGCGTCCTGTCGGAGGGGATTCAATCATGGAGGGCTTCTACATCAACACCATTGCCCTTTCGATGAAGCGTGAGTAGTTTACCACAGACCTATGGGTCCATAGCTAGTAGCTAGATGGCTTCTTCTCACTCTTTGATTCTCCATACCATGTTCTCCTCGAAGTTCATGGAGATCTATTCGATGTAATACTATTTTCCGGTGTGTTTGCCGAGATCAGATGCATTGTGGATTTATGATCAGATTATCTATGAATATTATTTGAATCTTCTCTGAATTCTTATATGCATGATTTGATATCTTTGCAAGTCTCTTCGAATTATCGGTTTAGTTTGGCCTGCTAGATTGGTTTTTCTTGCAATGGGAGAAGTGCTTAGCTTTGGGTTCAATCTTGCGGTGTCCTTTCCTAGTGACAGTAGGGGCAGCAAGGCAAGTATTGTATTGTTGTCATCGAGGATAAAAAGATGGGGTTTTCATCAATTTCTTGAGTTAATTCATCTACATCATGTGATCTTACTTAATGCATTACTCCGTTCTTTATGAACTTAATACTCTAGATGCGTGCTGGATAGCGGTCGATGTGTGGAGTAATAGTAGTAGATGCAGAATCATTTCGGTCTACTTGACACGAACGTGATGCCTATGTTCATGATCATTGCCTTAGATGTCATCATAATTGTGCGCTCTTCTATCAATTGCTCGGCAGTAATTTGTTCACTCACCGTATTATTTTCTATCTTGAGAGAAGCCACTAGTGAAACCTATGGCCCCGGGGTCTCTTTTCCATCATATAAGTTCAATTTTCCATCATATAAGTTTCTAATCTACTATTTTGCAATCTTTTACTTTCTGATCTATAAACCAGAAACACCAAAAATATTTACTTTACCATTTATCTATCTCTATGAGATCTCACTTTTGCAAGTAACCGTGAAGGGATTGACACCCCCTTTATCGTATTGGGTGCAACTTTGTTTGATTGTTTGTGCAGTTATTCGGTGACTTGTGCATTATCTCCTACCGGATTGATACCTTGGCTCTCAAACTGAGGGAAATACTTACTCTACTTTGCTGCATCACCCTTTCCTATTAAAGGGAAAAACCAACGCAAGCTCAAGAGGTAGAAGAGGTTCAACCCAATCCATCTTTTCTTTATTTTTCCCTTTTTCACTTTAAATTGGTCCAATATTCAGAATTTCTAACTTTTCATGGAAGAAAGATCTTTCCACACAAGAGTGGAAGGGATACTTGAGAAATAGGCCTGTCATATCAACTTACTTATATGGAATGGAATGAATTTCACTCCTATTCTTGGAGTTGAGGTGCATCGGATCTTGGCATTAGCAAATCTAAAATCAGAGTAGATCCTGGGGCCTCCCCATCCTCTTCATTGGCTCTAAAGTTGGTAATCAGCATACAACTGCCCCACTCATCTGCTAGGCCATTTGTTTGGGCGGTACAGCATCGATTGCACCATTGCTGACCGCACCATCAATGTTTCTTAGGTTATGGACGAACGTATGAAGCAGGTAGTTCAAGAAACAACACAAATGGCGGTGATTCAGGCCTGGATCATGTTGGCCCACAAAAGCATTGCTCGTCTAAGTGACAAGCTTGTCATTCGTTATGGTCCGATGTTAATCTGAGATCAGGAGAGGATAGTGAATCTGGACTACCTCTACAACTACAAAAATACAGAGGCTATGTGGATGCTTCAAATGAAAAGAGCACCTATCGTCGGGCCTGTGCAGACATTCAGGAACAGGGGGATGCTAGAATATAGCATCCACATGTTGGGGAATGCGGTAAATTCAAAGAAATTCCTACGGTCATGCAAGATCTATCTAGGTGATGCATAGCAACAAGAGGGGAGAGTGTGTCAATGTACCCTCGTAGACCGAAAGCGGAAGTGTTATGTAACACGGTTGATGTAGTTGAACGTCTTCGCGATCCAACCGTTCAATTACCGAATGCACGGCACCTCCGCGATCTGCACACGTTCAGCTCAGTGACGTCCCTCCAACTCTAGACAGCTGAGGCCGCGGGAGAGTTCCGTCAGCATGACAGCGTGGTGATGGTGATGATGAAGTTACCGGTGCAGGGCTTCGCCTAAGCACTATGACGATATGATCGAGGTGAAAATCTATGGAGGGGGCACCGCACACGGCTAAAAGATCAACTTGATCAACTTGTGTGTCTATGGGGTGCCCCCTGGCCATGTATATAAAGGAGGAAGGGAGAGAGGAGGCCGTCCAGGTTGGGCGCACTAGGAGGGGAGTCCTACTTTGACTCCTAGTCCAAGTAGGATTCAGCCCCCCCTTTTCCTTCCTTCCACCGGAGGGAAAGGGAAGGGAGAGAGGGGGAGAAGGAAAGAGGGGGGCCGGCCCCCTCCCCTAGTCCAATTCGGTTTGGGCAAGGGGAGGGCGCGCCCCTCCCTTGTGGCCTCTCTCCTCTCCTCCAATAACGCCCAATAGGCCAATTAGTTCTCACGGGGGTTCCCGTAACCTCCCGGTACTCCAGAAAAATGCCCGAACCACTCGGAACCATTCCGATGTCCAAATGCAACCTTCCAATATATGAATCATTATGTCTCGGACATTTTGAGACTCCTCGTCATGTCCGTGATCTCATGCGGGACAACGAACAAACTTCGGTCATCAAATCAAATAACTCATAATACAAATCTTCGTCGAACGTTAAGCGTGTGGACCTTACGGGTTCGAGAACTATGTAGACATGATCGAGACACATCTCCTATCAATAACCAATAGCGGAACCTGGATGCTCATATTGGCTCCTACATATTCTACGAAGATCTTTATCGGTCAAACCGCATAACAACATACGTTGTTCCCTTTGTCATCGGTATGTTACTTGCCCGAGATTCGATCGTCGGTATCATCATACCTAGTTCAATCACATTACTGGCAAGTCTCTTTACTCGTTCCGTAATACTTCATCTCGCAACTAACTCATTTGTCACATTTCTTGCAAGACTTGTAGTGATGAGCATTACCTAGAGGGCCCAGAGATACCTCTCCGAAACACGGAGTGACAAATCCTAATCTTGATCTATGCCAACCCAACAAACACCTTCAGAGACACCTGTAGAGCGTCTCTATAATCACCCTTTTACGTTGTGACATTTGATAGCACACAACGTGTTCTTCCGGTATTCGGGAGTTGCATAATCTCATAGTCTGAGGAATATGTATAAGTCATGAAGAAAACAGAAGCCATGAAACTGTATCGGTCATAATGCTAAGATAATGAATGGTTCATGTCACATCATTCTCCTAATGATGTGATCCCGTTCATCAAATGACAACACATGTCTATGGTTAGGAAACATAACCATCTTTGATTAACGAGTTAGTCAAGTAGAGGCATACTAGGGACACTATGTTTTGTCTATGTATTCACACATGTACTAAGTTTCTGGTTAATATAATTCTAGCATGAATAATAATCATTTATCGGGAAATAAAGAAATAAATAATAACTTTATTATTGCCTCTAGGGCACATTTCCTTCAGTCTCCCACTTGCACTAGAGTCAATAATCTAGTTCACATCGCCATGTGATTTAACACCAATAGTTCACATCTGTATGTGATTAACACCCATAGTTCACATCGCCATGTGACCAACACCCAAAGGGTTTACTAGACTCAATAATCTAGTTCACATCGCTATGTGATTAACACCCAAAGAGTACTAAGGTGTGATCATGTTTTGCTCATCAGAGAAGTTTAGTCAACGGGTCCGTCACATTCAGAGCCGTATGTATTTTGCATCTATGTATACAATGTTCTGCATAGAGCTTCTCTAGCTAATTGCTCCCACTTTCAATATGTATCCAGATTGAGACTTAGATTCATCTGGATCGGTGTAAAAGCTTGCATCGACGTAACTCTTTACGATGAACTCTTTATCACACCCTGTCGGTGTCAAAACCGGCGGATCTCGGGTAGGGGGTCCCGATCTGTGCGTCAAGGCTGATGGTAACAGGAAGCAAGGGACACAGATGTTTTACCCAGGTTCGGGCCCTCTCGATGGACGTAAAACCCTACTTCCTGCTTGATTAATATTGATGATATGGATAGTACAAGAGTAGATCTACCACGAGATCGTAGAGGCTAAACCCTAGGAGCTAGCCTATGATGGTATGATTGTAATTGTGATCGGCCTTCTAAGGACCAACCTCTTCGGTTTATATAGACATCGGAGAGGGCTAGGGTTTACATGGAGTCGGTTACAAGGAAGGAAATATAATATCCGGATCGCCAAGCTTGCCTTCCACGCCAAGGAAAGTCCCATCCGGACACGGGCCGAAGTCTTGAGTCTTGTATCTTCATGCTTCAATAGTCCGGACGTTGTACACAGTCCTGCTGTCCAGATACCCCCTAATCCAGGACTCCCTCAGTAGCCCCTGAACCAGGCTTCAATGACGATGAGTCCGGCGCGCAGTATTGTCTTCGGCATTGCAAGGCAGGTTCCTTCTCCGAATACTCCAAAGCAATTATCGAACATTCAAATCATATCCGGATCTAAAAATGATCTTCGCATACCACCGTAGAGAGAATAATATTTCACAAATGCAATCTACTGACAACTTTTTTCTGATGACGTGACACGTTATTATGATCGGATCCATTATTCGAACCGTTTCCCCACAACCAGCTACAACGCATATTACAGGCGGTTTCTGTGACATGTCTTGTCAAAGCAGAGATCGTGTCCCTTTATTACGGGATTCTCATCAATACGGGTATGGGTAATATCACCACGCCATTAATCGTGGCGCTTGGGAAACAAGCGATTCCCAATGGGCAAGTGGGGAGGCGCACCGCTTCCGGTGCCTCTATAAAGCGATAAGATTCCCCCATTTTCACCCACGCCTTCTTCCTCCTTTGCAACTCTTACCCCCTCAAGCTCCAGCGCCCAAGCCCAAGTCTTCCCCGCACAGCTAAACATGTCTGGAGAAGGAGGCAAGTGGGTGGCTTCCAACGTCAAGGAGAAGCACATCGCAAATCTTCAGGCGGCCGGATACTTGGCCGCAGACATAGCGCACGGTCTACCAGACGCCGGGCAGGTCATTCTGACACCAGGACCCCACGAGAGGGTCGTATTCGTCGCCCACTTCGTCCGTCGACTGGGATTTCCAGTCCATCCCTTTGTCCGCGGGCTCATGTTCTACTAAGGGCTAGATTTCCACGATCTAGCCCTGAATTTTGTCCTCAACATCTCGGCGTTCATCATCGTGTGCGAGGCCTTCCTCTGCATCCGGCCTCACTTTGGCCTATGGCTGCAAACTTTCTGCGTGAAGCCGAAGGTGGTAAGCGGCCAACAGGCGGAGTGTGGAGGGGCCATGGTGGGCAGAATGCCCGACGTCACATGGCTCGACAGCTCCTTTGCGGAGACCGTAAAAGGATGGCAATCGGGGTGGTTCTACATCACCGAGCCGCGCGACGCCAACTGGACAGCGGCCCCCGAGTTCCGATCCGGAGCCCCCATGCGGCTCACCTCCTGGGAGAAGAAGGGCCTATCCTGGGGCGATTCCACGGAGCTGGCCGGACTCCAAACATGCGTCAAAAGCATGAAGGACAAGAACATCAAGCTTGTCAACGTGATCCAGGTCATGCTCATTCACTGGATCTTGCCCTGCCAGAGGCGGGCAGTCAATCTGTGGGAGTTCGTCCCAACCAAGCACCAGACGCTCCAGAGGCTGTACGACATGATGCACAAAGGCGCATGGAAGGTGCTGTTCAAGGCCTCCGAAGTACCTCCTCCAACATCCGACGACCGCAGGTGTCGGTGTCAAAACCGGCGGATCTCGGGTAGGGGGTCCCGAACTGTGCGTCTAGGCAGATGGTAACAGGAGACAAGGGACACGATGTTTTTACCCAGGTTCGGGCCCTCTCGGTGGAGGTAAACCCCTACTCCTGCTTGATTGATATTGATTATATGGGTAGTACAAGAGTAGATCTACCATGAGATCAGAGAGGCTAAACCCTAGAAGCTAGCCTATGGTATGATTGTTGTTCGTCCTACGAACTAGAACCCTCCGGTTTATATAGACACCGGAGAGGGCTAGGGTTACATAGAGTCGGTTACAATGGTAGGAGATCTACATATTCGTATCGCCAAGCTTGCCTTCCACGCCAAGGAATGTCCCATCCAGACACGGGACGGAGTCTTCAATCTTGTATCTTCATAGTCTAGGAGTCCGGCCAAAGATGATAGTTCGGCTATCCGGACACCCCCTAGTCCAGGACTCCTTCAGTAGCCCCTAAACCAGGCTTCAATGACGACGAGTCCGGTGCGCATATTGTCTTCGGCATTGCAAGGCGGGTTCCTCCTCTGAATACTTCATAGAAGATTTTGAACACCAGGATAGTGTCCGACTCTGCAAAATAAGTTCCACATGCCACCGTAGAGAGAATAATATTTACACAAGTTCAATATGCTGACGTATTTCGTGGCGTGACATCACACCATGGCCAAGCCTTTATTCGAATTGTTTTTATTGTTCTACCTCAGCGCGTTTAGCGAAGCGGTTTCCTTGGCACGTCTTGTCAAAGCAGAGATCGTGTCCCCTTATTCCGGGATTCTCATCAATACGGGTGTGGGTAACCCAACCGCGCCATTGATTACGGCGCTTGGGAGATAAGCAAGTTTTACCAGGCTGGTGGGGACGCATAGTTTTGTTCGTCCATATAAGGGGATAAGGATCCACCTTTTTACCTACGCCTTCTTCCTCCTTTGCTTATCCATTTCCGCACACTCGAGCTCCAGCGCTCAAGTCCGCACATCTCGCCTCAACCTTACCCAGCCATGTCCGGAGCGGGAGGCAAGTGGATGGCCTCCTCCGTCACGGAGGGGCACATCAAAAAGTTGAGGAAAGCCGGATACCTGCACAACGATATTGTGCACTGGCTTCCAGACGAGGGGCAGCTCGTCCCCACCCCCAGGCCCCATGAGTGGGTGGTGTTCCTTCCCCATTTCCTCCGCGGACTGGGCTTCCCACTCCACCCATTAAATGCAGGGACTCATGTTCTACTATGGCCTGGATTTCCATGATCTGGCCCCAAATTTCATCCTCAACATCTCAGCGTTTATCATTGTGTGCGGGGCCTTCCTCCGCATCAAGCCCCACTTCAGCTTATGGCTGAAGACCTTCAATGTCAAGCCGAAGGTAGTGGGCGGCCAGCAGGCGGAGTGCGGAGGCGCCATGGTGGGCAAGATGCCCAACGTCATATGGCTCGAGGGCTCCTTCGTGGAAACCATCAAACGGTGGCAATCAGGGTGGTTCTACATCACCGAGCCGCATGACCCTGAATGGGCAGCGGCCCCCGAATTCAGATCTGGCATCCCCACACGGCTCACCTCCTGGAAAGAGAAGGGCCTGACATGGGGTGACTTGGAAGAGCTGACCGGACTCCAAACCTGCGTCCAAAACCTTGTGAACAAGAAGAGCAAGCTCGTCAACATGGTCCAGGTCATGCTCGTCCGTCGGATCCTCCCGTGCCAACAACGGCCCTTCAACTTGTGGGAGTTTGATCCGGCACAGCACCAAACCTTAAGCAGGCTCTTCAACACTACGTACGAAGATGCCTGGAAGGTGCTGTTCAAGGGCGCCAAGGCTCCCGCATCCGCTACCAAAGATCGTGGATTCGGCTCGCAGCGTCAAGCCGGCGAGGTAAGCTATTTTACCCTTTACAGGATGCTTATTTTCCATAGTTTGACTCTATGTGGGATCTAAACTCCCTTACCTTTGACAGACTGGCGAAGAAGTGCAGGCAGGTTAAGCGTCTGCTCCTTGCCGAAGACCAGCGGACGCCCAATTGCGGGGCTGCTGGCTCCGGCTTTACGTGGTGCGGAGAAGAAGGCCAAGAAGAAGGCCACGGGACCCAAAGAGTTCCGGCATCAGTGTTATCGGACTCATCATCCGATGACTCCGAGGCGGACTCCTCCCGTGAAGACAATGAGGAGAAAAAGGAGGCTTCTCCCCCAGCGGGGGGAGAGAAGAAAAGGAAGGCCTCCCCAACTGGGGAGGCCGGAGGGTCCAAGAAGGGAAGGACCCTTCCTCCGGACTGTTCCACCAACGCCGACGACAGCGAAGAGGAGTGGCCCTCGAGGGCCAAGCCCCTGGCGAGATCGTAAGTGTCCGGATTCCAGAATAACTCATGATTTTTCCTTTGTCGCGTAGTGTCTTCTAACGCCGAATACAACCATGTAGCCCGCCCCAAGGACAAGCTCCCCACTTCGTCAAGCGGCTCCCTGGATTCGTCGGATGTGAATAGCACTTCACTTCCAATCGCCTCCTCCCCCCGTGACGCAGACGACGCCGCGGTGGATTCCCAAAAGGGGCCCGGCCAGGAGGAGGAGGAAGTCCCGGAGGTGCCACAAGGCAACCTCCTGGACTTTGGGCACAAGGAGGATCAACCCCCAAAGGGTTCTGAGTTCGGCCCTGGGCCGGACTCTGCACCGGAACCTTTAGTGGTTTCGGAGTCCGGCGGGCGGCCCCTTCGTAAGAAGGGCGAGACTGCAACGCCGGTGACCTCCGTCCAATCGGAGGCGTCGGATAACTTGCTGGAGGCGCTTAACGGCACCTCCATCGACGAGGAGCACTGCACTGTTATGAGTGCGGTGATCCAGAAAGTTCAGTCCGCCAAGAGCGGGCTGACTGAAGCCTGTACCAGCCTTCTAACACGCTTTGAGGTAAGTTTTTAAGATATGTAAGAATATTACTGCATAGACAGTAGCCCCTGATGCTCAGTTTGGTGTTCAGAAAGAAAAGCCGAACTGAGGATCTAAAAAGATATACGCAGGAGTCTAACATAAGCATGTCAATATGGGAATGCAGGCTGCGCTGTTGACCTCTGCCGCCAGACCGATCATGGAGGTCAATGTATTGAAGCAGAGCCTCGAGCGGTCCGAGAACGAGCTCGGCCATGCCAAGAAGCAGCTCGAGGACAAGGAAGGTAAGTAATACCTTATTAAAGTAATACCTTATAGAAAGGATTTGGTTGCAAAAAATGACAGGAATAATGTGAGTATTGAAGGGGCCATGAACGAGGTGGCGACCCTGAAGGAAGCGGTGTCCAAGGCCGAAAGCAGTGCGGCCGCGGAATGCACCGAGCGAGAGAAGCATGAGGCACGGGTGGCGGAGGTGCGGCAAGAGCTCCAGGCTCTCGTGGAAAAACACAGGAGTTTGGAGCATGACTCGAAGACTCGAGAGTCCGAGCTCGCCTCGGCTCTTGAGAGTGCCAAAGCTGCTAAGGCCGAAGCCCAAAAGGCCCTCCAGGAGATTGAGGCGATAAAAAAGATAGCGGCGGGTTAGGCATTCTTCATGCAAATCAAGCATGTAAAAGTGAATTATCTGTTACTTACCCGAATTCGGAGCTCTCCAGGAGTGTTCATAGATCTGCCCTGTAGTGTGTCCGATGCTGCCGCGTTCTACCGAGCCGAGGAGGGGATCTCGACGGAAAAGGTGTTCTGGTCTCAATATGCTGAGGCCTGACATCCGGTGCCCCTGAGCGACCAGCTGAAGCAGCTGGTCGAGCTCCACAAGGTGGCCGAACAGGCCATGAAGGGCCTCATAGTTCGGCTGTGGCCTAAAGAAGCCATGCCTAGGAGCTACTTCGGTCTGGTGCGGCGGCTGGTGGACGCCTGTCCATGGATTGAAGTCAGCAAGCGTTCCTCTGCATTGAGGGTGCCCGTCGGGCCCTTGCCCGCGCTAAAGTGCACTGGGGCAAGATGGACGCCGAGAATCTTGTGACGGACGCTCCACCGCCGGGCAAGGAGTATCGCACGCCCGAGATGTACTATAAGGGTGTCCTGAAGGGTGCCCACCTTATAGCGGGTGAGTGCTCCAAAGATGTAATTTTTGAGTAGACTCACATTTGTTATCCTGTGCGCTGAAAACTTTGTTCATATGCGCTAAGCAATGCTTGTTAATTTAAAATATTATCTTTTGTGCGGCCGTTTATCAAATTTGAGAGATGGCAAGTCATTGGCTTCAGCCCCCATGCCACAAGTGCTGGCGTGTTCGGGATAAACTTGAGCGCTCTTGTTCCCATTTTTGGGTCCTTCGAGGGAGGCACTCAACACAACGAACGAGGCAACCGGACTTATAATGCTTGAACACTCCCACTTAGCCATAGAATTCTATAATTTTAAATTTCGGCGAAGCCCCTAGTGTTCGGAAGGCCGAATTCGGGGCGCTATCCACGCCTGGGCCGGACGAAGCCGACTCCTCGCTCTAAGTGGCATAAGTCTTTAGGGACTCGAAAAACCTCTCGAACAGCGGCCGGCTCTCGCCCTATCATGACGGTCAGTTTTAGCTTTCTCCACTGAGGTGCTCAACCCAGCTCAACCGGGGCACAATCGCAGTGGTTCTCCCAGCGCTACCTTAGCCGATATAACGGAACGTAAGGTACCAAAACATGGGAGCCGGGCAAACCCAACTATTGACCCAAGACATGATTGAAGCCGATGCATATAATGCTATAAGTTGGGTGCCGACTTGTTAAAGTGTTCGGACTTATCACACCATATTTTGGGGTACTTAAGCCCTGGTGTATTTGGCCGTACTAAAGCGTCTGGATGCAACATGTCATAAGTGAACATATATAGATAAAAAGGAATGCAATAATAGGCAAAAGCGATGCATTACTTATTCAAAAGATCTTGCAATGAAAGCGAGCGATACAAATAGTGCGATAAGCAAGGGATGGGACTATTTAACATGTCCCCTCCGTGGGTAGGCTGCGGGATGGTATGTAAAATAGGTATACTGCTCGTAATAGAGACCACCTGGACACTCGACGTAGCTTTTCTGCTTCCCTGGCTGTTGCATCGTGAGTTCGGCAAGTCTACTGCCGGACAGGGCTTCTGGAAAACGGAGTCCTGCGAATAAGAGAAAAAAAGAATGACACAATTGGGAGCCCCTGGTGCGGTTGAGCCGCTCTCTGTGCATGCCATGGTCGTGCCCCTACCCCTATGCCCATGGTATCTCCAGAGCGTAGTTATGTACGCGTAGTACTGGTCTCGCGATTTCACGAGGGCTGGGGTTGGGGCCGCATTACTCTGGCGATGCTCGGGCGTGCGCTGTGGTCTTGTTGTAGGTTACTCCGGCGCGCTTGACGGTGTCCGGCCACTTAACAGCCGGACTCGAGAATTGCCTTAAGAGGCTGCTTTGTACTTCCGCCGCGAGAGCCACTGTATGCTCCTCCGTTCGGAGAGAGCGTTCGGTGTTTCCGTTAACCGTAATGAATCCTCGAGGGCCTGGCATCTTGAGCTTGAGGTATGCATAGTGCGGCACCGCATTGAACTTTGCAAATGTGGTTCGTCCGAGCAATGCATGATAGCCGCTGCGGAACGGGACTATGTCGAAGATTAACTCTTTGCTTCAGAAGTTATCCGGGGATCCGAAGACCACTTCAAGTGTATGGCGAGCCTGCAGTTGGCCTCTACACCTGGTATGACGCCTTTGAAGGTCGTCTTTGTGGGTTTAATCCTTGAGGGGTCTATGCCCATCTTGCGCACTGTATCCTGATAAAGCAGGTTCAGGCTGCTGCCACCGTCCATCAGGACTCTAGTGAGGTGAAATCCGTCGACGATTGGGTCTAGAACCAATGCGGCAAATCCGCCATGGCAGATGCTAGTGGGGTGTTCCCTTCGATCAAAAGTGATCGGGCAGGAGGACCACGGATTGAACTTTGGGGCGACTGGCTCCATCGCATATATGTCCCTGAGTGCATGCTTCCGCTCCCTTTTGGGTATGTGGGTTGCATATATCATGTTCACCATCCGCACTTGTGGGGGGAAACCCTTCTGTCCTCTATTGTTCGGCGGCCGGGTCTCCTCCTCGTCATCGCTATGCAGCCCCTTGTCATTGTTTTCGGCAGTTAACTTGCCTGCCTGCTTGAACACCCAACAATCCCTGTTGGTGTGATTGGCTGGCTTTTTGGGGGTGCCGTGTATCTGGCACGAGTGATTGAGTATTCGGTCCAAATTGGACGGGCCCGGAGTTTTTCTTTTGAATGGCTTTTTCCGCTGACCGGGTTTAGAGCCTCTGAATCTGGCATTGACTGTCGTATCCTCAGTATTGTCGCCATTAATGTGGCGCTTGTGCTTGTTGCGACGTGACCTGCCGTTGGTGTCCTTGGTATCCGAATTACCAGGGCTCTTGGTCAGGTTGTTACTGCGAGCTAGCCAGCTGTCCTCTCCCACGCAGAAGTGGGTCATGAGTGATGTGAGGGCTGCCATGGATTTCGGCTTTCCTGTCCAAGGTGCCGGGGAAGCCACTCGTCGCGGATGTTATGTTCGAAGGTTGCAAGGGCCTCTGCATCCGGACAGTCGATGATTTGATTTTTCTTGGTTAAGAACCGTGTCCAGAATTGTCTGGCCGATTCATCTGGCTGCTGAATTATGTGGCTTAGGTCATCAGCGTCTGGTGGTCGCACATATGTGCCCTAGAAGTTATCAAGGAATGCGGCTTCCAGGTCTTCCCAACAACCAATTGATTCTGCCGGCAAGCT
The DNA here is from genome assembly GCA_021437245.1 of Aegilops speltoides. NCBI lineage: Eukaryota > Viridiplantae > Streptophyta > Magnoliopsida > Poales > Poaceae > Aegilops > Aegilops speltoides. Next base: position 440,550,958 of record CM038142.1, read on the forward strand.
GTTTAGCCAATGCCGAGCTGGTCCTTTTAGCTTGAGTGGGAGGTATTTGATGGCGTGTAGATCATCACCGCGGGCCATGTGGATGTGAAGGAGATAGTCCTGGATCCAAACTGCAGGATCTGTTGTGTCGTCGTATGATTCAATATTTACGGCTTTGAAACCCTCGGGGATTTGATGATCCATTACTTCATCTGTGAAGCATAGTGGGTGTGCGGCGCCTCTGTATTGGGCTATATCACGACGCAGCTCAAATGAGCTTTGTCTACTATGTTCGGCTCGGCCGGAATTTCTGTATCCGGCGTGACGGTTGTCATCACGTATCGTGGGGCGCCCACGCGATCCATAGATCGATCTTGTTTGCCTTGCCTTGTCCTCGAGTATATCCCGTAGGTCTGGCGCATTTTCCCGTGCCTTGGTATTTTTTGAGCGGCGCCGAGTGCGGCTTGAGTGTAGGCCGAGAGGCTCTCTCGTCGCAAGTCAGCCACGAGGTGGCGGTCGGCCAGACAGCGCTGGTGATGCAGGTTTAGGTGCTTCCTCCTCTAATCGGGGTAGCAGCCTGCGTTTTGGGTAGCTCTTGGAGGGGCGCTCGAGTTCATACTCTTCGGCCGCAAGGACTTCAGTCCATCTGTCGGCTAGCAAGTCTTGGTCAGCTCTAAGGTGTTGCTGCTTTTTCTTGAGGCTGCTTGCCGTGGCCATAAGACTGCGTTTGAAATGCTCTTGTTCGACGGGATCCTTAGGCACGACAAATTCGTCGCCGTCGAGGCTTGCCTCATCTTCGGAGGGAGGCATATAATTATCATCCTCTACCTCTCTGCCTGCCGCTCTCTCATGAGGGTTGGCTTCTCCATCCTCCTGCGCTGAATCCTGCTGGGGGGGGGGTTGTCTTCGGCACTGTCCGGGGTGTTATTGTCTCCGGTGCCGGAATCTCCATTTTTGTTGTGGCGAGATTTAGAGCGGCGCCGCTGACGCTGGCGCTTAGGCTGTTTCTTGGAGGGGTCATCCTCTGTTGTTCCATCGCCATTCCCATCCTTTGGGATGTCCACCATGTAAATGTCGTATGACGACGTGGCCTTCCAGTGCCTCAGAGGCTTTGGTTCTTGGTCGTCTCTGCATAAATCGTCCATACCGTCGATGTCTTCGGAGTCGAAGTCAAGCATGTCGGTTAAGTCATCGACAGTGGCTACGAAGTGGGTGGTGGGTGGGCTTTGAATTTCTTTGTCGTTTGCATCCCAACCGTCCTGACCATAATCCGGCCAGGGCTCTCCTGATAAAGAGAGACACTTTAGCACATTCAGGATGTCGCCAAAGGGCGAGTGCTGGAAGATGTCCGCAGCGATGAACTCCATGATCGGCGCCCAATCGGATTCGATTGGTAGGGGTGCGGAAGGTTCGGAGTCCGGAGAGGAGTCTGGCACCTTGGAGTCACGAGCTTCACAAAGGACAGGGTTGGTATTCGGCTCTATCGCCGTAGAGGTAGCAGCCCTCGAGGCGGTGTCCAGCCACCCGTCCTCGATCGGGCGTGATCGGCTCGAGCTAAGGGTCGGGCGGACACTTATGCGACCTCTGTGGCCTTGTCCCGCAGCAGAGCTAGATCATGCCCATCGTGACAAAGTCTGGGCGCGCTTGGCTGTGGCTCGAACCCGTCAAGATCAAGTTTCCGCGGACGTCAGCCGTATAGTTCAAACTTCCAAATCTGACCTGATGGCCAGGGGCGTAGCTTTCGATCTGCTCCAGATGGCCAAGTGAATTGGCCCACAGTGCAAAGCCGCCGAATACGAAGATCTGTCTGGGGAGAAAAGTCTCACCCTAGACCGCATCGTTGTTGATGATCGAAGGAGCCATCGGGCCTAAAGGTGACGACACAGAGGAACTCTCAATGAAAGCACCAATGTCTGTGTCAAAACCGGCGGATCTCGGGTAGGGGGTCCCGAACTGTGCGTCTAGGCGGATGGTAACAGGAGACAAGGGACATGATGTTTTTACCCAGGTTCGGGCCCTCTCGGTGGAGGTAAAAGCCTACTCCTGCTTGATTGATATTGATGATACAGGTAGTACAAGAGTAGATCTACCATGAGATCAGAGAGGCTAAACCCTAGAAGCTAGCCTATGGTATGATTGTTGTTCGTCCTACGAACTAAAACCCTCCGGTTTATATAGACACTGGAGAGGGCTAGGGTTACACAGAGTCGGTTACAATGGTAGGACATCTACATATCCGTATCGCCAAGCTTGCCTTCCACGCCAAGGAAAGTCCCATCCGGACATGGGACGGAGTCTTCAATCTTGTATCTTCATAGTCTAGGAGTCCGGCCAAAGATGATAGTTCGGCTATCCGGACACCCCCTAGTCCAGGACTCCCTCAGCGGGCTTCACGCCGCACGGGCTCCAAGGCTGGCGAGTTCTTAGACTGACACCGGACCCAATTCTTCCCGATGTATTCATGGGAGTGACCTAAGTAGTTGTGCATATTTGCTTCAGGATTACATGGAGACAGCGGAGCAGGTTTACTTCCCGGCTGAAAGCACAAGTGCTCCCTAGGTGGTTTTGGTACTTAATGTCAACATATCTCTTGTTGGACTAACACTTGTATCTAGTATGTTTCAGATAAGTTCAACAATGGAGTGGCATGGACTAAAGGATGTGGGAACTCCTTCAAGATGCTAAGGACAAAGGATTGGCTCAAGCTTCAAGCTCAAGACTCTTCATTTTATATTTTAGTGATCCAAGATCACATTGAGTCTATAGGAAAAGTCAATACTATCAAGAAGGAATGAGGTGTTGCTTAATGAGTTTCTTGCTCCACATTGCTTAGTGATATGCTCCAAAACCCTCAACTACTTTCCCACTTCCACACATATGACCTAAACCTAAAGTCAAACTCGGCCCACCGATTCTTCCTATCCAGCGCCACCGAGTTCAAATGTCATAGCCACTGCCACAAACCCTAGGCAAATCGGTCTCACCTATAGGGATCTCGGTCTCACCGAGATGGGATTGTAATCTCTCTGTGTATGTCCATTACCAAAATCGGTCTAACCGAGTTTGAGCGATCGGTACTACCGAGATTACAATGCAAACTTCCTGGTCAACTCATTACCAAAATCGGTCCTACCGAGTTTGTGTAATCGGTCCAATCGAGTTTGCCTGACCAACTCTCTGGAAAGCTTATTACCAAAATCGGTCCCACCGAGTTTGTGTAATCGGTCTCACCGAGATTACGTTATTCCCTAACCCTAACCATATCGGTCCTACCGAGTTGCATGTCGGTCCCACCGAAAATCCTAACGATCACTAGATTTCCTAAATCGGTCCGACCGAGTTTCTCGATTCGGTCCCATAGAGTTTGGTAAATTGTGTGTAACAGTTAGATTTTGTGTGGAGGCTATATATACCCCTCCACCTACTCTTCATTCGTGGAGAGAGCCATCAGACTGAACCTACACTTCCAGCATACATTTTCTGAGAGAGAACTACCTACTCATGTGTTGAGGCCAAGATATTCCATTCCTACCATATGAATCTTGATCTCTAGCCTTCCCCAAGTTGCTTTCCACTCAAATCTTCTTTCCACCAGATCCAACTCCCATGAGAGAGAGTTGAGTGTTGGGGAGACTATCATTTGAAGCACAAGAGCAAGGAGTTCATCATCAATGCACCATTTGTTACTTCTTGGAGAGTGGTGTCTCCTAGATTGGCTAGGTGTCACTTGGGAGCCTCCAACAAGATTGTGGAGTTGAACCAAGGAGTTTGTAAGGGCAAGGAGATCGCCTACTTCATGAAGATCTACCGCTAGTGAGGCAAGTCCTTCGTGGGCGACGGCCATGGTGGGATAGACAAGGTTGCTTCTTCGTGGACCCTTCGTGGGTGGAGCCCTTCGTGGACTCGCGCGACCGTTACCCTTCATGGGTTGAAGTCTCCATCAACATGGATGTACGATAGCACCACCTATCGGAACCACGACAAAAACATCCTTGTCTCCAATTGCGTTTGATTCCTCCAAAACCCTTCCCTTTACATTCTTGCAAGTTGCATGCTTTACTTTCCGCTGCTCATATACTCTTTGCATGCTTGCTTGTTATGTATTGTGAATGTTAAACTTGTGCCTAAACTCCACCTAAACTTAAAGAACTTAAAAACTGCAACTTTGTCACTTAGTGTCTACTCACCCCCCCCCCCCTCTAGACACCTCTTCTCAAGGTCCTACAAGTGGTATCAGAGCATTGGTCTCCATTGCCTTGGTTTAATCACCATTGGAGGAAGATGGATGAGTCTACTTTGGGGAGTCTTAGACATAGAGTGCCTATACTTGATGGAGAGTATTTTCATGAGTGAAAAAATGAGATGCTTGTAATTTTCAATCAATATCATTTGAACAAGTACATAGCTAGCCCTTGTGCACCTCATGTTGATCCTATGCATCCTACTCTTGATGAGTCAATTGACATGATTAGGAATCTTACAACTGCCGAACTTATCATTAGAGGCTTGCCTAGAAACTTGATTGGACGTTTGCCTACTCTTAAGTGTGCCTACACTATATGGAAATTTCTTGAGGAACGCTTTCCAAATTATTCCTTGAAAAATCTAGATGAAATTCTCCATAAGTCTATTGCTTTGAGTAAGATGAATACTAGTGATCATATGTTTGGTGATTGTCTATTTGAGCTTACAAACCTTATGCGTGCCAAAGGAGATGTTGGAATTATTAGTGATATTATTTCCGAAGCTATAAAAATTCATAAGCAAGATCATTGTCAAACTCACTCTAACGAATCACCCTCTCTAGGATTTGATCCACCACATGATGATGTTGAACATGGATACTATGATGAGGATGATGATAGTGACTTCGATCTTGATGATGCAATGAGACACTTTGGTCTTATGCCAAATCTTCAGGGATATATGTCAGGAGGAAAGGAATGGGTTCTTGATAGTGGATGTACCGATCACATGACCGGAGATAAAGACATGTTTCGTGAGCTTGCTGAAAATGATGGCCCTCGAAAGTATGTCACTTTCGGTGACAACTCAAAGGGTAAGGTGGTTGGCCTCGTTAAGGTGGCCATCTCACACGATAGCTCCATACAAAATGTCATGCTTGTTGAATCTCTTGGCTACAACTTACTTTCAGTATCTAGACTTGCTGATTTCGGTTTCAATGTCCTATTTACTGAAGTAGATTGCCAAGTGTTTCGTCGAGACAATCATAAAATGGTCTTTACCGGTGTGCGTAGAGGTGATCTATACATTGTTGATTTCACTAAAAAGGCTCAACCTAAAACTTGCTTCATTGCAAAATCCTCAAAAGGTTGGTTATGGCATAGACGACTAGGTCATGTTGGTATGCGAAACCTTGACAAGGTTATTAAAGGAAATCATATCCTTGGTGTTAATGATGTCATATTTGATAAGGATAGACTTTGCAGCGCTTGTCAGGCAGGTAAACAGGTTGGAGGAAGGCATCTCGTGAAGAACATCGTGACCACAAGGAGGCCACTCGAGCTACTTCACATGGATCTCTTTGGTCCCAACTCTTACCAGAGTCTCGGTGGAAATTCTTTTGGTCTAGGTATAGTTGATGATTTTTCAAGATTTACGTGGGTGTTCTTTCTCGATGATAAATTGCAGGTCCAAAAGATCTTCAAAAACTTCGCTAGGAAGGCCCAAAATCAATTTGAAGTGAAGATCAAGAAGGTTCGCAACGACAACAGAACGGAGTTCAAGAACGCAAATGTGGACACCTTTCTTGACGAAGAAGGGATTTCACACGAGTTCTTGGATACGTACACACCTCAACAAAATGGAGTTGTTGAGAGGAAGAACCGGGCGCTCATCGAAATGGCGAGAACGATGCTTGATGAGTACAAGACACTGAAGCACTTTTGGGCAGAAGCGATTGAGACAGCTTGTCATGCAAAAAATCGCTCGTATCTTCACAAGCTACTCGGCAAGATGGCATACGAGCTCCTCACCGGTAACAAACCCCAAGTTGGATACTTTCGAGTATTCGGCTCAAAGTACTACATTCTTGATAAGCATCGTCGCTCTAAATTTGATCCTAAATCTCATGAAGGTTTCCTACTAGGTTATGGCTCAAACTCTCACACTTATCGTGTCTACAACAATTTCACCCGAAAGGTTAAAGAGACAGTAGATGTGAAGTTTGATGAATCTAACAGCTCGCAAGTAGAGCAATTGCCAATTGATGTAGGAGACAAAGATCCTTCGGAAGCAATCCAAGACTTGTCTATTGGCAAGGTCCGTCCAACGGAGGTGAAGGAGAGTACCTCGTCCGCCCAAGTGGAAGCTTCTACTTCACGACAAGGTGAACCAAGAATTGATACGGAAGCATCCACAAGTGGGACACGCCAAGATGAAGAAAACGAGGAAGTGCATCAAGATGAACGTCAACAACCTCCTTCTCCACCACGACAAGAGAACGACAACGCCAACAATGAAGAAGGCCAAGAAGAAGAACAAGATGAAGAAGAAGTTCAACCAAGAACCAAGCAAAAGCTTTCACGAGTTCGAGCAAGAATTGCTAAAGACCATCCCGTCGAGCAAAATCTACAATGATATTCAAACCGGGAGAATCACTCGCTCTAAAACTCGTTTAGCTAACTTTTGTGAAAACTATTCTTTCATCTCTAGCATTGAACCTATGAAGGTTGAAGAAGCATTGGAAGATCCGGATTGGATAAATTCTATGCATGAAGAGCTACACAACTTTCAGAGGAACCAAGTTTGGACATTGGTTGAGAAGCCCGACAACAACCACAACATCATCGGTACCAAATGGGTGTTTCGCAACAAGCAAGATGAACATGGACAAGTAGTTCGCAACAAAGCACGTCTTGTCGCCCAAGGCTACACACAAGTCGAAGGTATGGACTATGGTGAGACTTACGCTCCCGTTGCTAGACTTGAGTCCATTCGCATCTTACTTGCCTATGCTAATCATCATGATATCACCTTGTACCAAATGGACATTAAAAGTGCTTTTCTAAATGGTGAAATAGAGGAAGAAGTCTATGTTAAACAACCTCTCGGCTTTGTCAATCCTAAGAAACCCAATCATGTTTACAAACTTCACAAAGCTCTTTATGGTCTTAAATAGGCTCCTAGAGCATGGTATAAATGGCTGACCAAGTTCCTTATTGAAAAAGGCTTTGAAATTGGGAAAATTGATTCAACTCTTTTTACTAAAAGGGTTAATGGAGAACTATTTGTGTGCCAAATCTATGTTGATGATATTATATTTGGTTCAACTAACCCTCATTTTAGTGAAAAGTTTGGGAAGCTAATGTCGGAGAAGTTTGAGATGTCTATGATGAGTGAACTCAAATTCTTTCTTGGGTTACAAATCAAGCAAAGTAAGGAAGGTACTTTTGTTTCTCAAATGAAGTACACCAAGGACTTATTCAAGAAGTTCAATATGCAAGAGTGCAAAGGTATGTCTACACCCATGCCTACTAGTGGACATCTTGACTTGACCAAAGATGGTGAACCGGTTGATCAAAAAGTTTATCGCTCTATGATTGGTTCATTGTTATATCTATGTGCTTCACGTCCCGATATCATGTTAAGTGTGTGCATGTGTGCACGATATCAAGCTGCTCCTAAAGAATGTCATCTTAAGGCCGTGAAAAGGATAGTGAGATACTTAATCCATACACCAAATTTTGGCATTTGGTATCCTAAGAGGGCCTCTTTCGATCTTGTTGGCTACTCCGACTCGGACTATGCCGGAGACAAGGTTGATAGAAAGTCCACTTCGGGTACTTGTCAATTTCTTGGTAGATCTCTTGTGTCTTGGTCTTCCAAGAAACAAAACTCGGTATCCTTATCCACCGCCGAAGCGGAATACATTGCCGCTGGTTCATGTTGTGCTCAATTACTTTGGATGACCCAAACTCTTAAAGATTATGGGATATATGTGAAACATGTTCCGTTGCTTTGTGACAATTAGAGTGCTATCAAGATTGGTCATAATCCCGTACAACATTCTCGAACTAAGCATATTGAAGTTCATCATCATTTCATTCGAGATCATGTTGCTAAGGGTGACATTGATCTTAAGCATGTTCGCACCGAAAAGCAATTGGCGGATATATTTACTAAACCTCTTGATGAGAAAGTTTTTTGCAGGTTAAGAGGAGAATTGAACATCATTGATGCTTCAAACTTGGACTAGAAACTCCATTGGATACATGCAAGACATGAGCTTATGACTAATCCTTGATATTTCTCTTCTAATGAAAATCTTATGTCTTGGATATATTTGCAACTTGCATGTTATCTAACCCACATAGGTACTTGGTGGAATCAAACTCCATGAGATTGTAATCTACTCACATCTTGAGCAATCTCTACATCACCAAGTTTCTACACTATGGTGGTTGAAGACAAGGAAGCACGGAACCACTCAAACATATCCTTTGACAAATTCTATGTTGAGCTTCATGATTGTCATTTTTGGATACACAAGTGCTCTTCCTTGCAAGAACTAACCCATGTAGGTAGATGGACTCAAATTCCAAGTGGTGCTCCCAATTCTTGATGAGCTACATCAACCTTGAGGAACCCACACAAGTTCAACTACATTTTCAACACCACCAACCAAGGTATGTTATTCCATCTTAGAGAAGCTTTACTCCAAGTCATGAGCTAAAGCAACTCGACAAGATGTGAATACATCAAGATGCTTAAACGAAAAATGGCAACCCCATTTTGAGCTTAAATGATGAGTATGACCTATGATCAAGTGATCTCACTTGACTCCTAAGTTAATATACTCTAACATAGGTGACTTTGTCGCCGACCATCTCTAGATGAAGTTCTCTTGTGTTCTTTTCTGTGTTTTTGCATTTGTCTCATGCATATTTATTTCCCCTTTCAAAAAAACAAAAAAAACAAAAAACAAAAAAAAACTTCATCTAGATTTCTTTCTGTTTGCTCTGCATTTTCTGCATCCAATTCATTGCATATCATTCAGTAAATTCCTTGCAAATCTTTGTGAGATCTTACTAGTCTAGTGAGCTGAGGTGACAAGAGTATTTTCTCTGCGATGAACTCGGTTTCACCGATTTGTTGTTCTCGGTCCAACTGAAACCTTTCGGTACAACCGAAGCATACCACTCGGTGCCACCAATTTCACAGCAAAAAAACAGTTTGCCACTTATTCTGTGTTTCTCCTGATCCAGCTCCACTCAATGTATCTTGTCCTCTACAAGCATCACATTTTTATCATTGCTTTGTGCTGTGACTCAAGGACCAAACCCATTCACGACAAATTCCAGAAGACCCTTCTTGGAAATTGATGTCAAAGGGGGAGAGAGAGATCACATCAAAGCTTATCATTTAGAGAGATCACATCAGAGAAAGAGAATATCACCTCCTCAGGGGGAGAAAGAGATCTCCAGGGGGAGAGAATACTCAAGTAGAAAGTATTTCTCAAGGATCCCGGGTGCTTGGTGTTCAAGAGGAGAGATGCCACATGTCTTACTAAGGGGAAAGACATGTTCATATGTGCTTATTTGCATTAGCTTGCATTAGCTCTGTTCATTTATATATTTCAGCTCTAATTTTCTGTCCCTATGTTCTCCCAGTATCCCATGCTAGATTCAGGGGGAGCAAGACATCTAAGGGAAAGAAATCATTTAAATTCATTGCATATCTTTACTCTTGGGGACATGTCTAATCCAATGTGGTACTTAGTACTCACTCTCTACATGTCATCCCAGTCTTGGTACTCTTGTGGTTTCTTTTGTTTGCTCTGGCTACTAGGTGCATCTGTGTTAGCTAACCTTATTTTCACAGGCTCATTTCACCCTAAGCCAACTCAAGACTACAAGGTAAGTACATGCATCACAATCATGTGTATGAGGAATTCTTGCTGATGTACATACTATTTGCAAGAAGGACTCATGGGCATGAAGGTATTTTCTTTAATATTTTTTGCTCTGATGCATATGGCCAAGATACATGTAACACATTGCCTGCCCTATCATGGTTATGCTCTCACATGCTTCTATATTCCATATTCACATGATTGCATACATGTAGGCGAGCCTATGCTTGTTACATGTCCTTCTAAAGCTTTACTTGCTATTCTTTATATCTTTATCTAAAGCTTTGATGTATCTTGTCATCAATTACCAAAAAGGGGGAGATTGAAAGCACACGTGCTCCCTAGGTGGTTTTGGTAATTAATCTCAACATATCTCTTGTTGGACTAACACTTGTATCTAGTATGTTTTAGATAAGTTCAACAATGGAGTGGCATGGACTAAAGGATGTGGGAACTCCTTCAAGATGCTAAGGACAAAGGATTGTCTCAAGCTTCAAGCTCAAGACTCTTCATTTTATATTTTAGTGATCCAAGATCACATTGAGTCTATAGGAAAAGCCAATACTATCAAGAAGGGATGAGGTGTTGCCTAATGAGTTTCTTGCTCCACAGTGCTTAGTGATATGCTCCAAAACCCTCAACTACTTTCCCACTTCCACACATATGACCTAAACCTAAAGTCAAACTTGGCCCCACCGATTCTTCCTATCCGGTGCCACCGAGTTCAAATGTCATAGCCACTGCCACAAACCCTAGGCAAATCGGTCTCACCGATAGGGATCTCGGTCTCACCGAGATGGGATTGTAATCTCTCTGTGTATGTCCATTACCAAAATCGGTCTAACCGAGTTTGAGCGATCGGTACTACCGAGATTACAATGCAAACTTCCTGGTCAACTCATTACCAAAATCGGTCCTACCGAGTTTGTGTATCGGTCCAACCGAGTTTGCCTGACCAACTCTCTGGAAAGCTTATTACCAAAATCGGTCCCACCGAGTTTGTGTAACCGGTCTCACCGAGATTACGTTATGCCCTAACCCTAACCATATCGGTCCTACCAAGTTGCATGTCGGTCCCACCGAAAATCCTAACGGTCACTAGATTTGCTAAATCGGTCTGACCGAGTTTCTCGATTCGGTCCCACCGAGTTTGGTAAATTGTGTGTAACGGTTAGATTTTGTGTGGAGGCTATATATACCCCTCCACCTCCTTTTCATTTGTGGAGAGAGCCATCAGACTGAACCTACACTTCCAGCATACATTTTCTGAGAGAGAACTACCTACTCATGTGTTGAGGCCAAGATATTCCATTCCTACCATATGAATCTTGATCTCTAGCCTTCCCCAAGTTGCTTTCCACTCAAATCTTCTTTCCACCAGATCCAAATCCCATGAGAGAGAGTTGAGTGTTGTGGAGACTATAATTTGAAGCACAAGAGCAAGGAGTTCATCATCAATGCACCATTTGTTACTTCTTGGAGAGTGGTGTCTCCTAGATTGGCTAGGTGTCACTTGGGAGCCTCCAACAAGATTGTGGAGTTGAACCAAGGAGTTTGTAAGGGCAAGGAGATCGCCTACTGCGTGAAGATCTACCGCTAGTGAGGCAAGTCCTTCATGGGCGACGGCCATGGTAGGATAGACAAGGTTGCTTCTTCGTGGACCCTTCGTGGGTGGAGCCCTCCGTGGACTCGCGCAACCGTTACCCTTCGTGGGTTGAAGTCTCCATCAACGTGGATGTACGATAGCACCACCTATCGGAACCACGACAAAAACATTCGTGTCTCCAATTGTGTTTGATTCCTCCAAAACCCTTCCCTTTACATTCTTGCAAGTTGCATGCTTTACTTTCCGCTGCTCATATACTCTTTGCATGCTTGCTTGTTATGTATTGTGAATGTTAAACTTGTGCCTAAACTCCACCTAAACTTAAAGAACTTAAAAACTGCAACTTTGTTACTTAGTGTCTAATCACCACCCTCTAGACACCTCTTCTCAAGGTCCTACACTGGCTCCGCTGCCAGAAGACCCAGCAGATGCTCTCCTGACGGAGATGCTAGTCCCGGCACCGTACAAGGTGCCGGAGAAGAAGGCCGAGAAGAAGACCCCGGGGATCCGAAAGGGTCTCCGGCGTAAGGTTGTGCCGGAAGCCTCGTCCGAAGACGACGAGGTGGACTCCTCCCACGAAGGGGAGGAAGAAGAAGAAGAAGACTCCCCATCCGGAAAGGATGAGGGGTCCGGGGAGGCGGGCCAGGGGGCCAAAAAAGGCCCCCGTCGCAAGGCCGTCATACCCCTGTCGTCGGATGACGACAAGACAGATTCCTCCTGCGGAGGCGGGGGGAATCAAGAAGAAATTCCTCCTCCCCTCACTATGAGGGGAAGAAAAGAAAAGCTACCCCGGTGGGGGAGGCTGGGGCGTCCAAGAAGGGGAAGGTGCCCCTTCTGTACTATTCCGCCATGGCCGCTCATAGTGAGGAGGGGTGGCTGCCCAGGGGGAAGCCCCTAGTGCGATTGTAAGTGTCTGCATTCTATCATGATTTCACTTCATAGTTTTTGCATTTTATAATGCCAAACATATGTGCAGTACGGCCAGGGATCTCCCCGAAGTGTCTTCCTCCGGGTCCCTGAGTGATTCGGAGATCAATTCGCTTCCGACAGCCACTACTCCTCAACACGCGGATGACACGAAGGTGTTGTCCCGAAGGCTCCCAGAGCGGGGGGAGGTGACTCTGGAGCTGCCCCGAGACGGGGTCCCAGACGTCGGACACGCGGAGTTCAAGATCCCTGCGGATTGTGTCGATGAGAGCCTTGGCCAGCCAAGCTCTCAGCCGAACACAATTCCGGAACCTTCGATGGTTCCGGATTCAGGTGGGCGACCCCTCGCTAGGGAGGGCAAGCCGTCTGTGTCGCAGAATTCTGTTGCGCATGAGACGCCGGACGGTCTACTGGAAGCGCTTCGTGGCGCTTGCCTGGATGAAGGGCACCGTACTCTTATGAGTACGGTGATTCGGAAGGTTTCATCCGCCAAGAGCGGACTAACCGAAGCTTGGACCAGCCTCCTAACAGGCTTCGAGGTAAGTAATAAATATGTGCAAAGTTACCACCCGATAGGTAGTAGCCCCTGATACTCTGTTTGGTGTTCGGAAAGAAAAGCCGATCAGAGGGTCAATTATAATCCGCATGAGTCTAATCATAAGTATTATTGTGAATAAGCAGGAAGCTGCTTTGCTTGCTGCTGCTGCCTGTCTCGCCGAGGTTGCCGAATCAAGCGGGACTGGAGCAAAGCGTAGGAGAGCTCGACCTCACGAGGAGGTAGCTCGAAGAGAACAAGGGTAAGTAATTCCCGCTCTTATATATTTGAGGATAGGCAGAATTGATGGGTCTAACACCTAAGTGTCGTGACCGTGTAACAGGGGCCACCGCCGAAGTGGCGTCCCTGAAGAAGGCGCTGTCTGAGGCCGAAGACAAGGCGGCCTCGGAGTGTAAGGAGCACGAAAAGCAAAGTGCTAGGGTGGGTGAGGTACAGCAAGAGCTCCAGGACCTCGGCAAGAAATGCGAGTCCGTGGAGCATGATCTGAAGGCGAAAGAGGCCGAGCTTGCGAAGGCCCTTATGAATTTAAAAGACGCCAAGGCCGAAGCCGAGAAAGCACAACAGGAGATCTAGGAGGCCAAGAAGATAGCAGCGGGTAAGAAGTACTTTATGCAAAGCAAACATGTGGAGGAGGCGTTTCTTTTACTTACTCGAATTCGGAGCTCTCCAGGGGCATTCGTAGATCTGCCATGCAGCGTGTCAGACGCTGCGGAGTTCTACCATGCCCAGGAGGGGAACTCAACGGAGAAGCTGTTCGTCCCATAGATGTGGGGCGAACACCGATGCCTCTGAGTGACCAATCAAGCGGTTGGTCGAACTCCTGGCGGCGGCGGCTATGAAAGGTTTCATAGTCCGGATGTGGCCTGGTGAACTCATGCCCAGTAGCTATTTCAGCCTGATCAAGCGGATGGTGGATGCCTGCCCGCGGCTTGAGGTGATCAAGCGATCCGTGTGCATCGAGGGTGCCCGCCGGGCCTTTGTCCGCGTGAAGGTGCATTGGGGCAAGCTGTATGCGAAAAAGCTGGTAAAGGACGGGCCGCCGGAGGGCAAGGACATCGCCATCCCGAGCTGTACTATGATGGCGTTATGAAGGGTGCTCGTCTCGTGGCTGACGAATGTACCAAGGACACCATTTTTGAATGAATTCACTTCTGTCATGTTTGTATTTTAAGGAGGAAGTTACTTGCGCTATGTAGCACTTTTGTTATTTAAAATATTACCTTCTGTGCGGCTGTTTATAAAATCCTGAAAGTAGGCCAGTCATCGGCTTCCGCCCCCACGTGACTAGCACTGGGGTGTTCGTGGAAAACCCGGACACTCTTTATCCAAATGTTTGGTCCCTTAAGAAGGCGTCCGGCGCAGCGAACGAGGCAATCGGACTATGCGGCTTTGTAATTTCACTTAGCCATAGAAGTCTACAATTTTAAATTTCGGCGAAGCCCCTAGAATCCGGAAGGCCGAATTGGGGCGCTATATACGCCTGGATCGGACAAAGCCGATTTATCGCCTAAAGCAGAAAATCATTAAGGATTTTAGTACCTCTCAAACAGCGACCAGCTCTCGCCACATCATGCCGGTCAGTTTTCGCTTTCATCGAGGTGCTCATCCGAAGAACCGGACACAATCATGATAGTTCTCCTGCGCTACCTTAGCCGATATAACGGAACGTAAGGCACCAAAACAAGGGAGCTGGGCTATCCCAACTATAGACCCAAGACATGATTCGGAGCTGATGCATATAGTGCTATAAGTTCGGGGTGCCGCACTATTGAAAGTGTTCGGACTTTTGTTTGCCATATTACGGGGCGCCATGAGAAGCCCCTGGCAAACTGACCGTACCAAGGTGTACGGATGCAAAATCAAATAAACATTTATAGGAGAAAAAAATGCTCCAATAAGAATAATAAGCTGACGATATATATAATCTCCCATTGACGAAAAATACGTTTAAGCGTATGTTTACAACGGATGCATTAAGCGGAGATGAATTGGACTATTTGACATGTCCTATCCAGGGGCAGGCTGTGTACAGGTAGGTAAAGCAGGTATAATGATCGCAAATAGATTCCACCTGGGTTTTCTTCTAGTCTGCATGTCTGTTGCCTCCTTGGATGTCTCTCCCCTATGAGTCCGGCAATTCGGCTCTTCTGAGGATACTGCACTAACGCGGTGTCCTGAAAGGTAAGAGGGAAAGAGTATGAAGGTATTTAGCGGTTACCCGCATTATCGACTGAGTCGTTGATGCGCCTCCGCCTATGCCTATGGTATCTTGAGTGCGTAATTGTGTACGCGTGGCACGAATGCTGCTTTGGAGGGGCTTGAGCGGAGGCCGGACTGCTAATCACGATCTTGGTGTTCCGGATGATCTGTTATGGGTGCTCGGACTCGCTTGACAATGCTGCTCGGGTTGTCGCCGGATTGGTTTGTCGGAGTAGGCCGCATTGTACTTCTGCCGCGAGGGCTGCCATATGCTCTTCTGTTCAAAGGGAGCGGTCCATATTTCCATTGACAGTGATGACCCTGCGTGGTCCTGGCATCTTGAGCTTGAGATATGCATAATGTGGTACCGCATTGAATCTAGCGAATGCGGTTCGTCCGAGCAGTGCGTGGTAACCACTGCGGGAAGGGACGATATCGAAGATTAACTCTTCACTCCGGAAGTTATCCGGGGATCCTAAGACCACTTCCAGCGTTATAGAGCCCGTACAGCGGGCCTCTACTCCGGGAATTACACCTTTAAAGGTAGTTTTGGTGGGCTTGATCCTTGAAGGATCAATGCCCATCTTGTGCACTGTGTCCTGATAAAGCAGGTTCAGGCTACTACCGCTGTCCATAAGGACACGCGTGAGGTGGAATCCGTCGATGATTGGGTCTAAGACCAGTGCGGCTGAGCCGCCATGACGGATGCTAGTGGGATGATCCCTACGATCAAAGGTGATCGGACAGGCTGACCATGGGTTGAATTTGGGGGCGACTGGCTCCATCGCATAGACGTCCCGTAGTGCTCGCTTCCGTTCCCGCTTGGGGATGTGAGTGGCGTAGATCATATTGACCGTTTTCACCAGGGGGGAATTTCTTTTGTCCCCCGTATTCGGACGCCAGGGCTCGTCGTCATCGTCATTGTGCAGCCCCTTGTCCTTGTTTTCGGTGTTTATCTTGTCGGCCTGTTTGAACACCCTGCAGTCTCTATTGGTGTGGTTGCCTGGTTTGTCCGGTGTGCCATGAATTTGGCACGAGCGCTCTAGTATGCGGTCCAGACTGGACGGTGCCTGATTATTTCTTTTGAACGGCTTTTTCCGCTGTCCGGACTTAGATCCGCTGAATCCGGCGTTGACTGTCGTGTCTTCAGTGTTGTCGCCGTTGTTCTGTCTCTTATGTCTGTTGTGCCGTGGCTTACCGTTAGCATCGCGGCCGTCCGAAGTGCCGGAATGTGGCGTGGTGCCGCTGTGAGCCAACCAGCTATCCTCACCCACACAAAAACGGGTCATTAGGGTTGTGAGAGCTGCCATAGACTTGGGTTTTTCCTGGCTGAGGTGTCGAGCGAGCCACTCATCACGGATATTATGCTTAAAAGCCGCCAGGGCTTCGGCGTCCGGACAGTCGACTATTTGGTTCTTTTTAGTGAGGAACCGAGTCCAGAATTTCCGGGCTGACTCTCCGAGCTGTTGAGTAATGTGGCTCAGGTCATCAGCGTCCGGTGATTGTACATATGTGCCCCGGAAGTTATCAAGGAATGCGTCTTCCAGGTTTTCCCAACTGCCAATGGAATTTGCTGGCAGGCTGTTTAACTAGTGTCGGGCTGGTCCTTTGAGCTTAAGGGGAGATACTTGATGGCGTGTAGATCATCTCCGCGGGCCATGTGAATGTGGAGAACGAAATCTTCAATCCATACTGCGGGGTCTGTTGTGCCATCGTATGATTCAATGTTTACAGGTTTGAATCCTTTTGGGAATTCATGATCCATCACTTCGTCAGTGAAGTAGAGGGGGTGTGCGGCGCCTCTGTGTCGGGCTATGTGGCTACGCAGGTCATTGGTCTGGGTTGCTATGTTCGGCCCGGCCAGACTTGTTGATGATGTCTCTGGCGTGACGGTTATCGTCACGCGCTGGGGCACGCCCCCTCGATCCGTAGATCGATCTTGGCTGTCTTGCTTTGTTTTCCAGAATATCTTGCAGGTCGTGCCTATTGCCCTGAGCCGTAGTGTATCGGCGTGGGGGTGCGGGCTGGTATCCGGGCTGGTATCCCGTTTTATCCGGCCACAGGGTGGCCGGTTAGCCGTTTGGCGTTCGATTCCATATTCCTCGGCTGCCAGGACTTCAGTCCATCTATTTGTGAGCAGGTCTTGATCAGCTTGGAGTTGCTGCTGCTTCTTCTTCAGGCTCCTCGCAGTGGCTATAAGCCTACGCTTGAAACGCTCCTGCTCCACGGGATCCTCAGGCACGCCGAATTCGTCGTCACCAAGGTTGATCTCGTCTTCGGATGGGGGCATATAGTTCTCCTCCTCCAGGTATGCGTCTGTCGCCTATTCTTCTAGGCTAACCTACTCATCTTCCTGTTCGGCCTGCTCGAAGGCGGGCTGGTCAGGGTCATATTCTTCTTTGGCGCCATTCATATTATTTTCGTCTCCGGGGCCGGTGTTGCTATGGCGGGGCTTGGAGCGGCGCCGACGACGCCCATTCTTTGATTTTCTTCCCGAGGGGTTGTTCTCCGTTGCCTCGTCGCCATTTGTTTCTTTCGGAGTGTCCACCATATATATATCATATGAGGAGGTGGTCGTCCACTGCCCGGTGAGCGGTGGCTCCTGTAATTCTCCTACATCGTCGTCCATACCATCGATGTCTTCGGAGTCGAAGTCAAGCACGTCGGTTAGATAATCGATCGTGGCAATGAAGTGGGTGGTGGGTGGGCAACGAATTCCGTCGTTGTCTGCTTCCCACTCGAGCCGGACATAGTTCGGCCCGGAATCTCCTAACAAAGAGAGAGACTTCAATAAGTCCAGCATGTCGCCGAAGGGCGAGTGCTAAAAGACGTCCACCGTGGTGAACTCCATCACCGGAGCCCAACCAAGATCGGCCGGTTCGGGGGCGCGCAGACTGGAACCTACATCCGGATATGGATCGGGGGGTCCTGAGTCACAGGCTCCCTCAGAGGTGAGACCTGTGTTCGGCTCCATCGCCGATGAGGGTATGGCCTGCGGGGCGGGGTCCAGCCCTCCGTCCTTAGGCGAAGCAACCTGCCCCGGATTTAGATCCGAGGCTTTTGCCGGGGAGATATCCCGAGCAACGTCTGACAGCAGGTCTAAGCCATGCTCATCGTGGCTGTTCGGCGCTTCTGGCGCTGGCCCGAATCCGTCGAAGATCAAGTCTCCGCGGATGTCTATTGTGTAGTTCAGGTTTTCGAACCTGATTTGATGGCCGGGGGCATAGCTATCGATCTGCTCCAGGTGGCCAAGCGAATTGGCCCACAGCATGAAGCCGCCGAACACGAAGATCTGTCCGGGGAGGAAAGTCTCACCCTGGACAACGTCGTTGATGACGATTGAAGGAGCCATCGAGCCTGAGAGCAATGACACAGAGGAACTCTCAATGAAACCACCAATGTCGGTGTCAAAACCGGCGGATCTCGGGTAGGGGGTCCTGATCTGTGCGTCAAGGCTGATGGTAACAGGAAGCAAGGGACACAAATGTTTTACCCAGGTTCGGGCCCTCTTGATGGAGGTAAAACCCTACTTCCTGCTTGATTAATATTGATGATATGGATAGTACAAGAGTAGATCTATCACGAGATCGTAGAGGCTAAACCCTAGGAGCTAGCCTATGATGGTATGATTGTAATTGTGATCAGCCTTCTAAGGACCAACCTCTCCGGTTTATATAGACACCGGAGAGGGCTAGGGTTTACATGGAGTCGGTTACAAGGAAGGAAATATAATATCCGGATCGCCAAGCTTGCCTTCCACGCCAAGGAAAGTCCCATCCGGACACGGGCCAAAGTCTTGAGTCTTGTATCTTCACGCTTCAATAGTCCAGACGTTGTACACAGTCCGGCTGTCCGGATACCCCCTAATCCAGAACTCCCTCACCCCCATCACCGAGAAACATTTCCTTAGTCCTCACTAAGGATAATTTTGACCGCTGTCTAGTGATCTACTCTTAGATCACTATTGTACCCCCTTGCCAAACGCATGGCAAGGTACACAATAGGTCTGGTACACAGCACAACATACTTTATAGAACCTATGACTGAGGCATAGGGAATGACTTTCATTCTCCTTCTATTTTCTGTCGTGGTCCGGCTTTGAGTCTTACTCAACTTTACACCTTGTAATACAGGCAAGAACTCCTTCTTAGACTGATCCATTTTGAACTCTTTCAAAAACTTGTCGAGGTATATACTCATTGAAAAAACTTATCAAGTGTCTTAATCTATCTCTATAGATCTTGATGCCCAATATGTAAGCAGCTTCATCGAGGTCTTTCATTGAAAAACTTTTATTCAAGTATCCCTTTATGCTATCCAGAAATTCTATATCATTTCCAATCAGCAATATGTCATCCACATATAATATTAGAAATGCTACAGAGCTCCCACTCACTTTCTTGTAAATACAGGCTTCTCCAAAAGTTTGTATAAAACCATATGCTTTGATCACACTACGAAAGCGTTTATTCATACTCCGAGAGGCTTGCACCAGTCCATAAATGGATCGCTGGAGCTTGCACACTTTGTTAGCACCCTTTGGATCAACAAAACCTTCTGGTTGCATCATATACAACTCTTCTTTAAGAAATATCCATTTAAGGAATGCAGTTTTGATATCCATTTGTCAGATTTCATAAAATATGACATTTGCTAACATGATTCGGACGGACTTTAAGCATCGCTACGGTTGAGAAAATCTCATTGTAGTCAACACTTTGAATTTGTCGAAAACCTTTTGCGACAAGTCGAGCTTTGTAGATTTGTAACACTACTATCAGTGTCCGTCTTCCCCTTAAAGATCCATTTATTTTTCTATGGCTTGCCGATCATCGGGCAACTCCACCAAAGTCCACACTTTGTTCTCATACATGGATCGCATCTCAGATTTCATGGCCGAAAGCCATTTCATGGAATCTGGGCTCATCAACGCTTACTCATAGTTCGTAGGTTCATCATGGTCTAGTAACATGACTTCTAGAACAGGATTACCGTACCACTCCGGTGCGGATCATACTCTCGAAGCCATACGAGGTTCGGTAGTAACTTTGATCTGAAGTTTCATGAACATCGTCATTAGCTTCCTCACTAATTGGTGTAGGAATCACCGGAACTAATTTCTCTGATGAACTAATTTCCAATTCGGGAGAAGATACAATTACCTCATCAAGTTCTACTTTCCTCCCACTCACTTCTTTCGAGAGAAACTACTTCTCTAGAAAGGATCCATTCTTAGCAACAAAGATTTTTGTCGGGCGCCGATGGGGCGCGACACCTATGGGGCCGGGGACGGCCCCTTCGTGTGTTCGGTACGAGGGCGGAGGGTGCGCGGAGAGCAGATCGAGGCGATGCGCGCGGGGGATTTTTACCCAGCTTCGGGCCGCGATGGTCGCGTAAAACCCTACTGCTGCTTTGTGTTGTATTGGATCTTGCTCACGAATGCGAGCGAATGGTGGTGTGGTGTGCGGAACCAGCTGAATCCCAGGCGCTAGAGTTGCCCAGGGTTCCAACCTCCGAACCCCTTCTACGTTGTGCATGGGCCTCCTTTTATAGGGCAAGGGGTCACCGACAGGTGTCAACGTAGGGTAGAGGGGTAAAAATGTAAAAGAGGTGGTAGTTGGAACAGTGCGGGAACAGTGCAGCTACGATTGCTTGATCAAGGATTCTACCTACTTTTGACAGAGGGGACAAGAGCATTTAATGCCCGTCGCCGCCGCCCCAAAAGCTCCCGCCCTTGCGTCTCCGTTTGCCACGGGCGATGGAGCCACCACCGTGGAGTGCCACCGCACCCTTCATGCAGCACAGCCAACCGCCACGCGCTCTCGAGAAGGCTAAAGGCGACGCGTGGGCGATGAGCTGGAGGCGGCACGATCGCCTTCGCCCGGCAAGTACCTTGCCGGGTCTTGATCTTGCGGCCCGGAGCTTGTCGGGCTCAGAACTTGCCGCTCCCGGGCCCTCGCCGACGCGATAGCGCCGAGGCGTGTCTTTTGTGATGTAGTCTTCTAATCTCCCCGGCGAGCTCCTCTCGCCAGGGACTTGCATGGGTGACGTAATCTTGAGCCTGGAACGGCCTTCCCGGCAAGCTCCTCTTGCCGGGGCCTTGAGTTTCGCCTCGATACTTTGTTCTTGAATGGCTTGGTATGGAGCATGAATGGTCTCCGCAAGCATTTGGTGGACCCAGCTACGGAAGCTGCGGCTGCCCGTGCACACGTTGGGGTACCGAGGTACCCCTACCTTAGTACACCGACAGAGCCCCCGGGCCTGGGCCATACACGGTGCCGAGCGCTGTTGGGCCAGGCCCAAGACAGTGCACGGGCACACGCAGCCCATGGCGTGCCGAGTTTGCTTCTGCATCTGCCGCCTCCCCTCTCGTAACGGCACGCGTCGATTGCGGCGTCGTGGGAGACATGGGCGGCGCATGCAGCCTTTAAGGCGTCCACCCCGTGATCGTGGTGCAGAGCGAGGTCGCTTCGCCCGTCGCTCCGGTTTCGCTTTTTCGCCACGCGGCCCTCATGCACGGGGGTCGTGGGCGGCGAAGGTGGGAGACCGAGCCGTCACGGGCGGAGAAGGCGAGTCGGCCCCACTCCTCCGGCCGTCTTGCTTCCTGATTGGTTGAGCGGGGCGGTTGAGCCCCCACCTCGCCCCTTTAAAAAGGGGCGGAAGGGGAGCACAATGGCCGCACTCATCTTCTTCTTCCTTCGTCTTCATCTTCTGTTCTTCTTGCCTCCATGGAAGGAGGGAACCCTGGTTCTTCGACGGTGGCAGCGAGGGTCGCTTCTAGGCAGCGCACCACTCCCCATCCCGCTCCCGTGGCAGTGGAGCCGGCCACGAGAGGGAGAGGGAGGGGGCGTGGCCGCGGACGAGGCCGAGGGCGTGGCCGAGGCGGTCGGGGGAGAGGCGGCCGTGGTGACGTGCCTCCCGCCTCCTCCGGCGTCTCGACCACGGCGCGGTCCACACCGGAGATGACCCCAGGAGTTCTTCATCAAGCTTCGCGAAGCGCCTCGTCGTCGCCTCGGCTGCCGGCCCCGCTTGCAGACGCGATGGGGCCGGATCCACCCGGACGTGATGGAGTTATGATGAGGGGCTGCGGGATCAGCGGCACTCGGGTGAGTGTCGTGTCCCCAGCCCGGCATGATGTTCTTCGAC
Organism: Aegilops speltoides; assembly: GCA_021437245.1. NCBI lineage: Eukaryota > Viridiplantae > Streptophyta > Magnoliopsida > Poales > Poaceae > Aegilops > Aegilops speltoides. The sequence continues at coordinate 440,573,245 of CM038142.1, forward strand.
CGAGGGTGGAAGACGTTTGCGGATCCATAGCTTGGCGGCGGGTTCACCCTCCATTTCGTTAATGGATGGTGACCTTCTCGCCGTCAAGGTCTTCGGCGACTACGGGACCCGGGTACGCTGCTGTGTGGACAGCTCCTCGGATAGCGAAGGCTCCTCCCCGAGCGAGAGTGACGAGGAGGAGAGCGACAGCGGCGACGAGGGGGATGGCGGGCCCGACTAGGCGTCGGACACCGCTGCCTCGCGCGCCACCGGCGACCTCATCTTCTGGTCGCTGCCTTCGAACTCCCCCGGGCCGTCTTCTTGGCGGTGGCGTGGGAGGCTGCGGAAGAGGAAGAGGGGAGTGGCGGCAAGGCCGAATCGAGTACGAGGGCGAGGTGCCTCGTGCCGATGTCCCACCACCCGTCTTCAAGCTCGCCTCCGACGCCTGCCTCCGCCAAGCTCTGGCGGTCCCCGGGTGTTCTCTTGGTGTCTTCGCGCCTGGCTCTCCGGGCATGCGTTCCCCATGCCCGCCACCTTATGCAGCTCTCTGGGCACGGCGGGCCACCGCCACGCCTTCTAGGCGCCTCGCCCTTCCCCGCCAAGTTCCTCTTGCGGGCCTCCTCTCCCGGCAGGCTTATCTTGTCGGGGCCTTGACCTACCTCCTGAACTCCCGAACAGAGAAACAGAGAGGGATCACGGCACCTTATCTTTTTAAATTGTAAGCCCTCGGGCATTAGCTGCATTTAAGAACTTGTAATCCTCTCTATCATGTTTTTTATCCTCTATGGACTTGTACTATGCTAGGATGTTTTTAATGAAAAAGAGGGGAAAGCTTGCCGGACTGAGTCTTTTACTTGTCTGCGTGCCTTGTGTGTTCTTACGCTATCGGGAGCTTGCGGGCGTAACACGCTTGTCGATCGCGGGACAGCCCGGTGGCGGTGTCGCTTCCGCAAGCAACCTTGCCGGGCCGATTATGACGCTTAACTTGTCGAAAGGTGCTCGAAGCAAGATAAGGTGCAGCGCACACTTGTGTTTGTTGAGCGGACTCGGAAACAAAAGAAGTACGCAACTGGGCCACGACTCGGCTCCTCCACGTACGGGTTTTACAAAACACGCTCGTTCAAAGACGCAGCCCCGCATTTCCCAGTCCATGAGAGGATGCATGACGAGGGATGAGAAACTCATCTGATACTGCAGCCCCCAGCAACTCTGTCTTGCCGGAGACGAATCTTGGCGCTCAATTTCAATGAGGCTGGCTTGCCGAGAAGAACTTGGCACCCGCAGCCCCGGCGACCCGGACTTGCCGGACCCTAGGCGCTGGCGTGGTCTTTCGGTTCCTTCTTGTTGCTGCAATTTCAGTCATGAAAATAGCTGAGGTAGACATGCAACTGCTTCATGTATATGTATGGGTATATAAATCTTGACTATGCAATACGATGCCGTGCCTTGCCCCGTGTATGTTTGTACTCTACGCTCTTGGGGAGCTTGCCGGGGCGAACACGCTTGCCGAAAAGGGACAGCCCGCCGGCGGTGTTGCTTCCGCAAGCAACCTTGTCGGGCCGGATTATGACGCTTAACTTGTCGAGCAGGCTCGAAAGCAAGATAAGGGTGCAGCAGCACACTTGTGTTTGTTGAGCGGACTCGAAACAAACCAAGCACGCGAATCGGGCCACGATTCGGCTCCTCTCGCGCACAAGTCTCTCATACGAAGGACATCTCACGGTAGGGCTTGCCACGTTACACCCTCTACTCTACATCCTTTGTGCGTTTTTACCCTACGCTTCTAGGTAACTTGCGGTGCTTAACACGCTTGCTGAGTGCGGAACATCAGCAGCCCGCTTGGCTGGTGTCGCTTCCGCAAGCAACCTTTGCGTCTAGCAGCGACGCCGCTTAACTTGCCGAAAGCGGACTCAAACGCGAACGAGGGCGCCGGTTGGTCGCTGCTCACTCTTAACTCGCTGAGTGTGTTCAAGCAAAGTAAGGGTGCGACCATTCACAGCAGGCTCCTCCGCGACAAGTTTAGCGTACAAAGGGCTAATGCGCGAGGACATAACATAAAAAGCATGGAATTAAAGAGTGCTCGCACGAAAGCTCGAGCAACTTAGCTTTTCTTTTTCGTCGCTTTTGCACTTTCTGGCGGAGCCCGAAAGTGCGTCCTCGATGGCGGCGCAGCACTCCGGAGAGGTGCGTTTGCCGGAACGAGCACCAGAGCTGCCTTCACCGGGCTTAGAGCGCTCCGAGGAGCGGCGTTTGTCGGAGTGAGCACCAGAGCTGTCCTTGCTGGACCTGAAGCTCGATGGCGCGTTCTCGGCGACAACGTAACGCTCCAAGGAGATGCGCTTGCCGGCCCGGAGGGGGAGCGGGAGCGGGCGGCGCGAGGAACAGGATATGCTCGGACTCCTAGTAGCGATAGGAGGAGTAGAGTCCTGTCTCGGCACTTTTGCCCTGCTCATGCATGGACAGCGGTCCGGAGCATCCCGCGAGCCCCCGGCACGTTCTTGCCTCAGCGTGCGAGTACCACCTCTTATGGCACAGCGCTGCTGGGCTGTCGTGCGCTAAGATGGACGTGGATCCACGGAGACCGAGGCGTGGTCATCCGTTCGATCCCTGGATCTGCTGGCGCCGTGAGTGCCCTCGCCGGTGTCCACCCTTTCGACGGCGTCTCCTCCGCCCACCGTTGGCTCCGGTGGCGGTGGGGAAGACGCAGACGGATCTGCAACCCTTGAGGCCCTCGTCTTCGGGGCCATGGCGCAGTTGTCGATGAAGCCGCTGACGAAACTGGAGAGGTTGATGAAGAACGCAGTCGCGCGAACGCCGGATCAGGTCCGCACAACCTCGACGCCCCCTACCTGGCGCGCCAAAGATGTCGGGCGCCGATGGGGCGCGACACCTATGGGGCCGGGGACGGCCCCTTCGTGTGTTCGGTACGAGGGCGGAGGGTGCGCGGAGAGCAGATCGAGGCGATGCGCGCGGGGGATTTTTACCCAGCTTCGGGCCGCGATGGTCGCGTAAAACCCTACTGCTGCTTTGTGTTGTATTGGATCTTGCTCACGAATGCGAGCGAATGGTGGTGTGGTGTGCGGAACCAGCTGAATCCCAGCGCTAGAGTTGCCCAGGTTCCAACCTCGAACCCCTTCTACGCTGTGCATGGGCCTCCTTTTATAGGGCAAGGGTCACCGACAGTGTCAACGAGGGTAGAGGGGTAAAATGTAAAAGAGGTGGTAGTTGGAGCAGTGCGGGAACAAGGCAGCCACTGATTGCTTGATCATGGATTCTACCTACTTTTGACAGAGGGGACAAGAGCATTTAATGCCCGTCGCCGTCGCCCCAAAAGCTCCCCGCCCTATGCGTCTCCGCTTGCCACGGCGATGGAGCCACCACCGTGGAGTGCCATCGCACCCTTCATGCAAAGACAGCCAACCGCCACGCGCCTCTGGAGAAGGCTAAAGGCGACGTGGGCGATGAGCTGGAGTGCGGCACGATCGCCTTCGCCCGGCAAGTACCTTGCCGGGTCTTGATCTTGCGGGCCGGAGCTTGTCGGGCTCAGAACTTGCCGCTCCCGGGCCCTCGCCGACGCGCGATAGCGCCGAGGCGTGTCTTTGTGATGTAGTCTTTAATCTCCCGGCGAGCTCCTCTCGCCAGGACTTGCATGGGTGACGTAATCTTGAGCACGAACGGCCTTCCCGGCAAGCTCCTCTTGCCGGGCCTTGAGTTTCTGCCAGATACTTTGTTCTTGAATGGCTTGGTATGGAGCATGAATGGTCTCCGGCAAGCATTTGGTGGACCAAGCTACGGGAAGCTGCGGCTGCCCGTGCACAAGTTGGGGTACTGAGGTACCCCCTACCTTAGTACACCGACAATTTTGCCTTCGGATATGTGATAGAAGGTGTACCCAACAATTTCCTTTGGGTATCCTATGAAGACTCACTTCTCCGATTTGGGTTCGAGCTTATCAGGTTGAAGCTTTTTCACATAAGCATCGCAGCCCCAAACTTTAAGAAACGACGACTTTGGTTTCTTGCCAAACCACAGTTCATAAGGTGTCGTCTCAACGGATTTTGATGGTGCCCTGTTTAAAGTGAATGCAGCTGACTCTAATGCATGACCCCAAAACAATAGCGGTAAATCAGTAAGAGACATCATAGATCGCACCATATCCAATAAAGTGTGGTTACGACGTATGGACACACCATTACGCTGTGGTGTTCCAGGTGACATGAGCTATGAAACTATTCCACATTGTTTTAATGAAGGCCAAACTCGTAACTCAAATATTTGCCTCTGCGATCAGACTGTAGAAACTTTATTTTCTTGTTACGATGATTCTCCACTTCACTCTGAAATTCTTTGAACTTTTCAAATGTTTCAGACTTGTGTTTCATCAAGTAGATAAACCCATATCTTCTCAAATCATTTGTGAAGTTCAGAAAATAATGATACCTGCCACGAGCCTCAACACTCATTGGACCGCATACATCGGTATGTATTATTTCCAATAAGTCATTAGTTCATTCCATTGTTCAGGAGAACCGAGTTTTAGTCATCTTGCCCATAAGGCACGGTTCGCAAGTATCAAATGATTCATAATCAAGTGATTCCAAAAGCCCATCAGCATGGAGTTTCTTCATGCGTTTTACACCAATATGACCTAAGCGGCAGTGCCACAATTATGTTGCACTATCATTATCAACTTTGCATCTTTTGGCATCAATATTATGAATATGTGTATCACTAGGATCAAGATTCAATAAACCATCAACATTGGGTGTATGATCATAGAATGTTTTATTCATGTAAATAGAATAACAATTATTCTCTGTCTTAAATGAATAACCGTATTGCAATAAACATGATCTAGTCATATTCATGCTTTAACGCAAACACCAAATAACATTTATTTAGGTTCAACACTAATCCCAAAAGTATAAGGAGTGTGCGATGATGATCATATCAATCTTGGAACCACTTCCAACACACATCGTCACTTCATCCTTAACTAGCCTCTGTTCATTCTGCAACTCCCGTTTTGAGTTACTAATTTTAGCAACTGAACCGGTATCAAATACCCAGGGGTTACTATGAACACTAGTAAAGTACACATCAATAATCTGTATATCAAATATACCTTTGTTCACTTTGCCATCCTTCTTATCTGCCAAATATTTGGGGTTGTTCCGCTTTAAGTGACCATTTCCTTTGTAGTACAAGCACTCAGTTTCAGGCTTAGGTCCAGCTTTGGGCTTCTTCACGGGAGTGACAACTTGCTTGCCATTCTACTTGAAGTTCCCTTTCTTTCCCTTTGCCCTTTTCTCTAAACTAGTGGTCTTGTCAATCATCAACACTTGATGCTCTTTCTTGATTTCTACCTTCATCGATTTTTAGCATCACGAAGAGCTCAGGAATTTCTTTCGTCATCCCTTGCATATTATAGTTCGTCATGAAGTTCTAGTAACTTGGTGATGGTGACTAGAGAACTCTTTCAATCACTCTCTTATGTGGAATATTAACTCCCACTTGATTCAAGCGATTGTAGTACCCAGACAATCTGAGCACATGCTCACTGCTTGAGCTATTCTCCTCCATCTTTTAGCTTTAGAACTTGTTAGAGACTTCATATATATCAACTCGGGTATTTTCTTGAAGTATTAAATTCAACTCCTGGAACATCTCATATATTTCATGACGTTCAAAATGTCTTTGAAGTCCCGATTCTAGGCCGTTAAGCATGGTGCACTAAACTATCAAGTAGTCATCATATTGAGCTAGCCAAACATTCATAATGTATGCATCTGCTCCTGCAATAGGTCTATCACCTAGCGGTGCATCAAGGACATAATTCTTCTGTGCAGCAATGAGGATAAACCTCAGACCACGGACCCATTCCGCATCATTGCTACTATCATCTTTCAACTTAGTTTACTCTAAGAACATATTAAAACATAGGGAAGCTACAACGCGCGCTATTGATCTACAACATAATATGCAAAATACTATCAGGACTAAGTTCATGATAAATTAAAGTTCAATTAATCATATTACTTAAGAACTCCCACTTAGATAGACATCCCTCTAGTCATCTAAATGATCACATGATCCATATCAACTAAACCATGTCCGATCATCACGTGAGATTGAGTAGTTTTCAATGGTGGACATCTCTACGTTGATCATATCTACTATATGATTCACGCTCGACCTTTCGGTATCAGTGTTCCGAGGTCATATCTGCTTATGCTAGGCTCGTCAAGTTTAACCCGAGTATTCTACGTGTGCAAAACTGGCTTGCACCCGTTGTATGCGAACGTAGAGCTTATCACACCTGATCATCATGTGGTGTCTCAGCACAACGGACTATCGCAACGGTGCATACTCAGGGATCATCTTATAATACTACCATCGTACTAAGCAAAATAAGATGCATAATAAAATAAACATCACATGCAATCAAAATATGTGACATGATATGGACATCATCATCTTGTGCTCATGATCTCCATCGCTGAAGCATCGTCATGATCTCCATCGTCACCGGCGCGACACCTTGATATCCATCGTAGCATCGTTGTCGTATCGCCAACTATTTTTACTACGACTACCGCTACCGCTTAGTGATAAAGTAAAACAATTACATGGCGATGGCATTGCATACAATAAAGCGACAACCATATGGCTCCTACCAGTTGCGGATAACTTTGTTACAAAACATGATCATCTCATATAACAAATTATATCACATCATGTCTTGACCATATCGCATCACAGCAAGCCCTGCAAGAACAAGTTAGACGTCCTCTACTTTGTTGTTGCAAGTTTTACGTGGCTGCTACGGGCTTCTAGCAAGAACCGTTCTTACCTAGGCATCAAAACCACAATGATTTTTTCGTCAAGTGTGCTGTTTTAACCTTCAACAAGGACCAGGCATAGTCAAACTCGATTCAACTAAAGTTGGAGAAACAGACACCCACTAGCCACCTGTGTGCAAAGCACGTTAGTAGAACTAGTCTCATGAACGCGGTCATGTAAAGTCGGTCTGGGATGCTTCATCCAACAATACCGCCGAATCAAACTATGACATGCTGGTAAGCAGTATGACTATTATCGCCCACAACTTTTTCTGTTCTACTCGTGCATATAACATCTACGCAAAAACCTGGCTCGGATGCCACTGTTGGGGAACGCGGTAAATTCAAATTTTTTCCTACAATCACGCAATATCTATCTAGGTGATGCATAGCAACGAGAGGGGAGAGTGTGTCCACGTACCCTCGTAGACCGAAAGCGGAAGCGTTATGTAATGCGGTTGATGTAGTCGAACGTCTTCGCGATCCAACCGATCAAGTACTGAACGCACGGCACCTCCGCGATCTGCACACGTTCAGCTTGGTGACGTCCCTCGAACTCTAGATCCAGCTAAGGCCGAGGGAGAGTTTCACAAGACGACGCGGCAGGACGGTGATGATGAAGTTACCGGCGCAGGGCTTCGCCTAAGCACTACGATGATATGACCGAGGTGGAAATCTGTGGAGGGGGGCACCGCACACGGCTAAAAGATCAACGTGATCAACTTGTGTGTCTATGGGGTGCCCCCTGGCCACGTATATAAAGGAGGAAGGGAGAGAGGTGGCCGGCCAAGTTGGGCGCGCCAGGAGGGGAGTCCTACTTGGACTCCTAGTCCAAGTAGGATTCAGCCCCCCCCCCCTTTCCTTTCTTCCACCGGAGGGAAAGGGAAGGGAGAGAGAGGGAGAAGGAAAGAGGGGGGTCGGCCCCCTCCCCTAGTCCAATTCCGTTTGGGCAAGGGGAGGGCGCACCCCTCCCTTGTGGCATCTCTCCTCTCCTCCAATAAGACCAAATAGGCCCATTACTTCTCCCGGGGGGTTTCGGTAACCTCCCGGTACTCCGGAAAAATGCCCGAACCACTCGGAACCATTTCGATGTCCAAATGCAACCTTAGGATATATGAATCTTTATGTCTCGACCATTTCGAGACTTCTCGTCACGTCCGTGATCTCATCCGGGACTCTGAACAAACTTAGGTCATCAAATCATATAACTCATAATACAAATCGTCATCAAACGTTAAGCGTGCGGACCCTACGGATTCGAGAACTATGTAGACATGATCGAGATACATCTCCGATCAATAACCAATAGCGGAACCTGGATGCTCATATTGGCTCCTACATATTCTACGAAGATCTTTATCAGTCAAACCGCATAACAACATACGTTGTTCCCTTTGTCATCGGTATGTTACTTGCCCGAGATTCGATCGTCAGTATCATCATACCTAGTTCAATCTCGTTACCGGCAAGTCTCTTTACTCGCTCCGTAATACTTCTTCTTGCAACTAACTCATTAGTCACATTGCTTGCAAGGCTTATAGTGATGAGCATTACCGAGAGGGCCCAGTGATACCTCTCCGAAACACGGAGTGACAAATCCTAATCTTGATCTATGCCAACCCAACAAACACCTCCAGAGACACCTGTAGAGCATCTTTATAATCACCCTTTTACGTTGTGACGTTTGATAGCACACAAGGTGTTCTTCCGGTATTCAGGAGTTGCATAATCTCATAGTCTCAGGAACATGTATAAGTCATGAAGAAAGCAGTAGCAATGAAACTGTATCGATCATAATGCTAAGATAACGGATGGGTCATGTACATCACATCATTCTCCTAATGATGTGATCCCGTTCATCAAATGACAACACATGTCTATGGTTAGGAAACACAACCATCTTTGATTAACGAGCTAGTCAAGTAGAGGCATACTAGGGACACTATATTTTGTCTATGTATTCACACATGTACTAAGTTTCCGGTTAATACAATTCTAGCATGAATAATAAATATTTATCATGAAATAAGGAAATAAATAATAACTTTATTATTGCCTCTAGGGCATATTTCCTTCACCACACCAGTGTAGAAGAGCAAGCTGCCATGTTCCTCCATGTTGTAGGTCATAATCAGAGGTTCAAGGTTATCAACGGCATGTTCAGGAGATCAATGAAGACCGTTTACAGGTATTTCCAGCAAGTATTGTATGTTGTTGGGGAACTCAAAGCGGAGATGATCAAGTCACCAACCAGGGAAACTCCAACCAAGATTCGCACTAGCCCAAGATGTTATCTGTATTTCAAAGTGAGCACTACTCGTAGTTAATGCCATTTTTGAGATTGCCATAACAACATTTTTTCATGCCTTTTTCAAGATTGCATTGGCGCAAGAGATGGTACTCATGTGACAGTTAGAGTGTTGAGGTCACAGGTCGCATATGTTCTTACCACAGTTGACTTCAAACTGAAGTTCACATATGTGTTAGTTGGCTAGGAAGAATCAACCCATGATGCTAACATTCTAACTGATAACATGTCTCGACCTAATGGCATCAGTATCCCCGATGGAAATTCTACCTAGAAGATTTTGGCTATGCATGTCGGTATGGTGTTCTTCCACACTTTAGGGAAACAAGGTACCATCTGAAGGAGTTCTCTTGTAGGAACTATCCTAGGACTGCATATCAATTGTTTAATCTCAGACGCTCTAGACTTAGAGTTATGGTTGAGAGGGCATTTGGAGATCTCAAGAGTAGATTTAAGATCCTGGATCAAAAGCCATTCCACCCTTGCCCTACCCAGGTTAAGCTTGTTCTTGCATATTGCATCCTTCATAACTAGATCCTACAAATGGGGTTGTGCTGACTTTGTGCTAGAGGAGGAAGGGGTGCGGAGGCATTTGACAATGGAGGCTGAAAGAACAAAAGGATGGAGTGGGCTCAGGCGATATGGAAAAATAGAGGTCCGACAAGAATCTAAAGAAGAAGAAGGGGCAATAGGACAAGAGAAGAAGTAGCGGCAGCGGCAGGAGAAGAGGACGAGGATGGACTTCCACCTAGTTAGGCAAACTTTCCCCTATTAAGCATATGACTCTTAAATTTGTATTGTTATTTGTTAGTAGTTAGGATGAACTTTTATGTGTTTCCTAGCTAGGACTGAGACGATGTTGAAATCGTGTGTGGTAAGGTCAGCACTAGTGAAAAGTGGTGATCATACCTTATGTCGTTCGTAACCAAGGAACGTGTAGTTCGTCTACCCAGTGCGACGCAGGCAACCAAACACCCTAGTAAAAATTGCTTCCCTAATGCAGCGAGTCTACATGCAGGCAAACAAATGATATGTGGATGATGGTTTTTGGCACGTTTTATTTTTGCCGGGCCCAATCGAGACACACATGCAAAATGGTAAAAAAGATGCAGATAACCAAACAGGTCGCTAATTGGCGATGATGGTGTGTGTGTCATCCCTCATTACTGACAACCTGATCCGCGCAGCAAGTTGTGGCATTTTGGCAAAAAGAACTTGTGACTACTCCACATCTGGAAAAGAAAACTTCATCTGTGTAGACCAGCCCGTCCCTCCCCCACCTTATCCAAACAATTAAATGTATAAATTTTGAGTGGAAACCTAACATATTTTTATTGATACTAGTAAATGTGCAATATTTAGGTAATATATTAATTGCACGCGGATATTAGGTATGCTATTATTTGTGTGTTAATTTTATGCTTAATATAATATTTGGTATTATATTAATTGCATGTTAAACACGTTGAACGCTCGCCATTGGAGCAGTCTAGGTTGTTGGATTGACTTAGTTTGATGACCGAGATCAGTTGGATCTACCCCTTTAGGTCTTTTTATATTGGTATAGATATAGATATAGGAGAGCCAAAAAAGGTGATTTTTTCCAAGTTCATGAACACGTATTGGTCTATTTTGAACCCATTGCACTTTGCTAGTTGAGCACACAACTCGTGGGAAAAGTGTGCCCGGCTAGGAAAAAACTGAATGAAATGCACAAAAGGGAAAACATGCCCAACGCTTTATCTGAAGGCCGAAACAGAGTCAACAGCACACATGATCAGAAATGCGCACGAGAGAAACCACCTTTTCTTAATCACCAGTGAACGGACCCATCTGATTTGCTGGTCTTATCGAATCGGCACCATCCGGGGTCCAGCAGAGCGTGGACGCGCACACATTTCTGCTGCATGCGTGCATACGTATGCGTCGACATGACACACGACATCATAGCTGCTCAAATGAAACTCTCCCGCGACCGGCCGGCCCCACGCCTTTATCCACCTGCACGCTGAATTTGTGCAAACGGGCCGTAACTTTTGAACTCTCCTATCCCTGATCAATTGCACTCAGCAGCTGTAACTTTTGGTTGGGCAGGTATTTTGGCGCCGCCGCGGCGACAACCACGCAGCCAGCGCAAGGCGAGCAAAGGCCGCCGGCGTAGATCACACGGCTACCACCCGAAGCTTTTCGCCGGACACTTCTTCGGCACTTCTTCTGCTGCCCAGTTGCGCCTACTCTTAATCTCTAAAGCTGTGGCTCTTCGACTGGGTTAAGGAGCACCCCGCTGAACTTTCTGCGCCATGGCTCGTGCTTGCCTTACGGGCGTCACGTCCTTGTCCCTCCAACGTTTGGGAGGTGGTTAGCTTAACTGGCGGTAAAGCCCAAACCGGCTCGTGATGGTCGCCCGGCCGCCACAGTAGATCATTCGTGCCTACTCCCTCCCTCCGTTCAGATTTATTAGGCAAGACAACATCTCTTAAACCAAGACATATAAGTAATTTGCGCACATTAATTCTTTCATTTCACTTCCAATGCACTCTCTCACATGCATGCAGCCAATGAAAAAACACGCATAAAGTGTATTAATTTCCCAACCATGACACCAACAACAATGACTTTCAATGCAACCAATGAAATGGTTGCATGTATGCATCTTTTCAAAGCGAGGCCTTATAAAAAGGGGCAATGCTTGTGATGCTGAGAGGCCTAATAAATCCGGACGGAGGGAGTACGTGGAAAGTGGCGTGACCTAGCTGGTTGTGCAGTAGGCCTCGAGGAGCCAATGATTATTTATTTTTATTTTTGAAAGAAGGAGCCAATGAATTTGAGGCTGCGGCCTCGCCAATACACTTCAAGGTCGCCGCGCCCGCGCCCCGTGTAAACTATATGGCCGCCCCAAGACCATACTCCCAACGTTTTTAAAGGGCATACTTCCAACTTTGTCAAAGGATCAAACTATCTTAAAGTTTGATCGAGTTTGTGCAAAAATATGTCAATGCTTGTGAAATCAAACAGGTATACGACGAAAATATATTTTATCAATGCTACTAATTGATGGCATAGATATTGGTCTATTATTGTATAAATACGATAAAAATAAAAAAAGTTTGACTTTTCAACAAAGTTGGAAGTACACTCTTTGAAAGATGGAGGGAGTATTCGGTGCTTTAGGCGCCAGTTACGACCTCCTCGTTAGCACCTATAGTGCTGAATGGGAACCGGCACACACGCGGACGGGGCAACCCATTAAGATTCGCTCGTTCACTCGCTCTCACTTCGCTTCCTAGTTTCTTCGCTCGCTTCCATTTATTTTGCTCGATTGTGTTGTGCTGCTTGTTCAGAAGAAAGAAAAACCATCGGTTTTGCGATTTTGAATGTGTTCAAGAAATAAAAAAATCATGGATTTATTCAATGTTTGAGGGTCTAAAAAAAGATCATGAATTATAAAAAATTGAAAAGAAAAGGTTCACAAAAAAATCATGAATTTCGAAGAAACCTCAAAATTTTGGAAAAACTCATAAATTTGAAAAAGCTCGCGAATTTGAGAACAAATATGCATTTGAAAAAAGTTCACAAAATTTGCAAAATTTCACAAATTTGAGAGGTTCCCAAAATTGAAAAAGAATCACGAATTTTAAAGAAAGTTCACAAAACCAAAAAAAATATTCGTGAATTTGAGAAAAAAAATCATGAATTCTGAAAAAATCATGAATTTTAAAATAGTTCACAAATTCAAAAATATTTAAAAAGTTCTTGAAAGTTTGTAAATTTAATATTTTCATAATGAATAAAATGTAAAAAAGGAAAATCAAAATAAAAAGGTAAATAAAAACCCAAAACAAAAACTATAAAAAAGATTTGGAAGCTTCCAGAAGCTTCCTATCGGCTCACAAGACCGGATGGTGCAAATGTTTTCATCAACTAAAAAAGCAAACCTACATGGTCCATCCCGTACGTACGTGCTGAGAGAGGTGTGCGCAAGTTAGTAAATATGTCTATGAGTGACGCCTTAAGCGCCAAATAGAAATTGAGGCCGCCTATAGTGCAAACTGCAAACCGGCGCGCACACACACCCTCTTCCACTTGGGCTCGGCCCATCCTACAATTTTTTTCTTCTTCTTCGACCACACATGACACTGTTTCTTTTTTTGGAAGCGATCCAGCCGGTTTTGTGAAGCTTCTAGAAGCTTTCGGCTAGTATGGGAAGCTTTGAGAAGCTTCTGACAGGTTTTATCTCAAATCTTTTTGGGTTCTCCGTGATCTTTTTTTCATAACCCCCAAACTTTATTCAAATTCATGAACTTTTTGAAAAAAATCTATTAACATTTTTTAAAACTGCAATTATTTCTAAAATCCACAAACTTTCTCAAATCCATGAACTATGTTTCACAACCGCGATTTTTTGAATTCGTGAACTTTATGAATTTGCCAACTTTTTTCATATCCATTAAAAATGAAACTTGTGATTTTTTTGAATTCGTGGACTTTATTTTGTTAATCATACTTTTTAAAAACTAAATTCTTGAAAAGTCAATAGCCCAACCTGTCAACGGTGGACCGGTCAATCGCGACCAGCGAACCGGGAAAACCAGCATCTCCCCGAGCGAGCGTTAGCCTCCTTGTTGGGTCGGCTCATGATGGGGAGTGCATGAGCGATGGCTACACTCCTCGCGCTTAAGACGCTAGGGATGAGCTATCCATGGCCACACAAGTCTAAGCGTCTCTACCGCACACAAGTACCGAACGTAGGAAGAACCGGGCTCACCCCCGCATCGCCTCTCTCTGCTTGGCGACACGGGGGGATCCACTCCGGCGCCGCCTCCTTCCCACCCCCCTCCTCACTCGCCGCTGCCGAGGAGCCCGCCGCCGTGGCCCGGTCGAGCTCGGGGAGGGTGGCGGCGGGCATCTCTCGCGATGCGCAGGACGGATCTGCGCGGCGGATCCTAGCGAAGCGCTGGGCGCCGCCCGCGATTCGGGTCACAGCGGCCGTGGCTCTGCGCTGCTTGCGCCGGTGCGCTGGAGGGCTGGCCCGCCGAGGATCTGGCGACGGAGCGCGATGAGGCCGGGTGCTTGGCGCGGCCGCGGGCGGCGGATGGGTCTCTGGCGGCGGCCTCGGTCGCCCGACTCCGCGTGGCTCGGGCGTGGACGGCGTGCGTTCGCGGCCTTCTGCTCTCGGATGCGCGTGGGGAGCGGATCGACGGCTGGCGTGGGCTGGCGGCGGCGCGGGCGGGCGAGCCACCGGTGGCGAAGCGGCTGGCTGCCTGAGCGCGAGGTGCGCCGCAGTGGAGATCTTTGCTCGTCTCGCTTCGCCGCTCCGTTCGGCGGCTTCGATCTGGATTTGGTGTGAGCTAGCTCGATCTGGCGCCGCACCAGCCGCGGCTTTGGTGGCTGCGGTGGTGGTGGTCGCGGTGGTGCTGCGGTGGTGGACGGCGGCTACGCCAGGGCGGTGCGTGTCCGCTCATGGTGGATTGTGGGATCCCGTGGCGATTGAGGTTGGCCTCGGCGGTGGTGGTTGATGGGCGGCGGTCGGTGGCTGCGGTGGTCATCTTCGGAGAAATCCTTGCTCCGGTCTTCTTCGAGCCGGTGACGGCGGCGCCGCGGTGCCGCGATCTTTCTTGGAAGCGCCATCGTGGAGGTGCTCTCGCTTCTCCCCACGGCTTTGGCTCCGGGGAAACCTCGAGATCCGCTGGATCGGGCGATGGAGGCGTCTTCGCGTCTTTCTCCTCCTTGGGGGCATCGTCCGGAGCCAGCAGAACGATCGGGAGATCGGTGGATGGCGGCATCTTCGCGCGTGGGTTGCGGCATCTTCGCGCTGGGTTTGCCGAGGCGGCCTTTTCAGGGCGCTGATTGCTTTGGCAACGATGATGGCGTCGAGAGGAACTCGTCGCGCTCGGGCTTCGTAGTCGGATCTTCCGGCGTGTCCGAGGTGCTCTTTAGGGCACGGTCGGCGCAAGTCCCTGCATATTTTCCTTGTGATGATCGCCGCCGAGTCGGAGCTGTCGGTTATTTGCGTGTGGCCTTCGCTGGCATGTGCCGCCATGGTTTCGTGTAGCTGTTTGCGGGTGGGCTTTGATGAGGAAGGTCTACGGTGAAGTCGGAGTCGCCTGCTCGGAGGTAGCCGGTGATGACGATGACGCTATGCATCGCTCGCGGCGGATGTCCTTTCCTTTGTAGCTCTGTGATCCCGTGTCGGTGGCCAGGTTGGCGGTGGTACCCATTTTATATGGGTTTGATTGTATCGGTTTTAGCCCGGTTTTCCGTCAATTAACCGGGCAATTCTCACTCCTTCTTAATTAATGAAAATGGCAAGTCTTTTGCCTTGTTTCAAAAAAAAAAAGTACCGAACGTATGTGATATGTATGTCTGTCGTGTAGAATATACAAACAAAAATGCTTACCTTGGTCATGGATACATACATATGCATGTCTTGCGTCCCACGGTTAACTTTTTCAGCTAGCTTCCCCAAATCGCTAGTTGATGCCCCTTTTTTGAAACTTTCACTAGGGGAGAGAATCCCCACCTGAATACTTCCTCCGTCCCATAATAAGCGTCTCAACTTTGTACTAACTTTAGTACAAAGTTGTATTAAAGTTGATATACTTATTTTGAGACGGAAGACGTATATGTCAAGGAAGCTCGCAAACTAGCGAGAGGTGAGATGGTCTTGCCATAGGCCGGCGAGGATGCCCATATAAATGAATCGACGTACATGTATTGCAGTATTGTGGAATGTAGATCAAGCCGATGCTAACTAGCAATCTCCCTGGTAGTACATTGAGAGATTCCGTCTTTCAATCAAAAACTAGTTTTTTTTTAGAAAAGGAGGATGACCCCCGGCCTCTGCATCTAGGCGATGCATACGGCCACTTTATTAATTATTCTCACAAGACCTTATAAAGTCATACAACAAGAAGACTAAAGCGCCGTCTAAGCAACAAACCGTCGCTACACCTATCCGCTTGATGAAGGCGCGCAGATAGCTGGGCCTAATACCAAAATGTACATCGCAGCCAAGCCTAACATCTAAGACCGAGACCCCAACCTAGCCACTTGCGGGTCTGGGCACACACTGGTCGGCGTGCTCTCGAGGCCGCCGCCAACCGCCACCGCTCCATCTTCGTAATCTGCATCGATGCATCAACCTTGCTCGCCCAGCTATCGCCGACGCCACCATGACGCCTAACGCCACCTCCTCCTGCGCAAAACAGCTGTACATGTCGCGGTCGCCATCGATACACCTCGGCGCCATGCTGCCACGCACCACCAGCCGACACAGCTTGAAGCCCTTGAAGGATTTGTCGTGCGTAGCACCCGCCGACCGTGCATGACCAAGCGTAGCACCCGCCGGTCGGGCATGACTTGACATCTCCACCGAAGCTCCGTGCAAGACGGCCGCCCACCTCCGCCTCGACTTCCGGCGCTGCTCCATGAAACGACGCCCCAAGAGAGAAACGACACCGCAGTGCCGCCATCGTCCGGTCTCGAACACGGATCCTAGGGTTTCCCCCGGAGCAATACGAGTGGGTCGACGGTAGTCACATGATGATGCCTTCATCAAGGTAACGACGTGGAACGCCGCCATCGCCCGCCGTCGGCTCGGTTTTCACCGGCAACTACGTCTCCCTGACTCGCAGCTCGTGCCGGATGACGGATCCCGAGATCCAAACACCCAGCCTCAGGCCGACCACCTCGGCGGAAGAGATGACCACCACCGCCTTTGACTTTGGTCGAACAGATCTGATCGGAGGTGCCGCCGACGAGACCGCCAGCCCTCCACGCCGCCGTCGCCGATCCGGCGGCGGCATGCACGCCGCCGCAGCTAAGCCGGCCGCCGTCAACCGCAGCCGCCGCCGCCGCCCGAAGGGCCATCCGCAGCGCCGCAGCCAGCCTCCGCCGCGCCAAGCCGTCGCCGTCCGAGGACGGGCGGCCTCCGCCGCTTTGCCGCCATCCGCCGCGCCGCAGATCCCAGATCGGTCGCGCCACCACACGCCTTGGGTTCCTCCCCACCCCGAAGACACGCGAGATCTCGCCATCGTCTGCGGCCCGGCTTAGCCCGGCGGCGTCTTCCGGCGGCGGCGGAGGGAGGGGAGGAGGGAGTTTGTGGTGGCGGCGGCGGCTAGGTTTCTAGCCGCCCGAGTCGCCCCAGGAGGAGGACGACGCGGGCGTTGTTCCAAATAAGTTGTATCCTCAATCAAAAACTAGTAGTTTAACTAGATGTAAGTTGCATGAAAATTGAATTTGGGTAGCCGAATTTTCCTAAAAAGGAAGAAGGGGGCGCGGCAGAGCATTGAGGCCATGCGGGGGCGAGCGTAGTGGGGCTCAGGGACGCCGACAAGGCCTCGAACAGGAACAAGTCGTAGCCACCGACGAGCCGACGAAGGCAAGTTCTAAGGTTGATGGTTCCAGGTGCCGGGGGGAGGTTCACTGGGGAAATATGGTGGTGCTCCGGTAGAGAAATGGCCATGGTGGCACTAGCATGGTGGTGTGCGGCAGGGTGGGGAGGGTGGTTGGAGGGGGGGGCAAGGCCAGTGTGGGACTGCTGCATGACGTGGCATTTTCCCGTCAATACCAACATGTGGATAGCTTACGTGACAGAGATCGCAATCCCGGTTTAGGCCCTCGAATCGAGGTAATACCCTACTTCCTACTCGTGTATTGATGATCCCTCATATGAGAACTAGGGCTTGTGTTTACAAGGGGTCGACCTCATTCCTAGCCTAATATGAAGAGGGTCTACCCCCCCGCGCAACATGGTGATGCACTCCGGATTTGTTGGTGGACGTTGAGTTGCAGTCTTGGGCCGCCCTATTGTCTTTGATCTTTATGCAACATTACCATCTTGAAAGTTTGACCATTAGAACTTACCATATGATCATATACATGATCCTCATTTGGTCACCTTGTGACCACATCTCAACTATTGGTCACCTCGTGACTCATATCTTTTCATCTCTAGATCACATTCGTGATCAACACAAGTCCTTGTGTTTAGCCAACTTACAGTTGTGATTTCATTTTCCATTGGCATTGACTACTTAATGTGACCTAGTACAAACAATGTCCAGCACCGTGGGCTCAGCTATTTGAATAGATTTATACACTCTGCAGTGGTGCACTTTACCTACAGCATGGACTCCGCTGACATAACCGCATGATATATGTTACTCTTGCCGTGTCACCGACATGCATGTTCGTGTGATCATGTATGAGAGATACCAGGCCCCTTCTCCAAATCCATGTCCCTGCCATGTCCGTGGCACCACCACATTAGTGGCTTAATATCCCCTGCGGGGTTCATTCATTTATATAGTGCATGACCATACCAACCCAGGTTCTCGGAATTAGACGTCGGCTACCACGCTATGGTAGCACACTGGTCTAAGATTTTCCATTCGTCGACACTGATAACCCACAAGTGTAGGGGATCTATCATAGCCATTTCGATAAGTGAGAGTGTCGAACCCAACGAGGAATAAAGCAAGAGTTCACTGTAAAAGCTGCAAAGAGTGTTTGATGGTTTGTCTGAAAGCAAGAGCAATTGCAAGAAATAAAATAGTGACAAAAGTACAACAGCACAGCAAGCGGCCAAATGTTTTACTTATAAAGATCAAGGCGTTCTCAAGGACATATGTGAGTTTCACCAAGTTACTTTCATCTAATTCCACTGAGTTACCATTCATTGCTTTGATAGTTTGTTGTGCAGTAGAACCTATGATAGTGTGATGTTCTTACTTGAACAAATAACATACTTGTGATTATAGACTCTATGCAAGCATCCGCAAATATAGGAGAATAATTAAGATAACATATAACCATAGCAATAAACTCTAGGGTTCCAACGCCCCTCATGAAACGGTTCATAAATGTCACTCCAACCACCCATCCATAAATAAACTAATCACACGATGCTCTCCTCTAGGCCCATAAATATGAAGTGATATGCAACCGATGTTCACACATCACCACAACACAATTCAAATAAACTAATCACACGATGCTCTCCTCTTGTGATGTTTCAACTTCACAAGATTACTACCAACAAGGTTTATCCCATGTCCTCAAGAATGTAACACACTACTCAAATCATATGGATCATGATCAGCGGATATGAATATATGATTAATAATCTGAACATATGAATCTTCCACTAATAAAACTTCCAAGAATCAAATACAAGGAGCAATCAACACCAGATGATATACTCAGCAAAGGATGTGAGATAAAAGTTCACAAAACAGAAAAAGCTAGGGTTGAGGGAGTTGATGGAGATGACGGTGTTGATGAAGATATTGATGAGGATGATGATCCCAATGATGATTAGAGTCTTGATGATGATGATGGCTTCAAATTTCCCCTCTCGAAGGGATGGATCTCTGGCAGAATCAACCTGCTCGAGGGCAAAAGTGCTCCGCCTCGTAGTGGCGGCAGATAAATCCCAGATTAATTCCTATGAAGTTTTAGGTCGGGATGGAATTATAGGTCAAAGGGTGTCGAGAGGCGGTGGACAAGGGCCTGACGCGGCCTAGGAGCGGGTGGCCAGGGCGCGTGGGAGCCCCTGTGCCCCCGGCCCATCTCCCGACACTTGGCTTCTTTTCCTCCAAAAATAATCGAGTAAAAATCCATGGCCTTTTTGGAGCTCCGAGAAAATAGTTTCTGTCTTGTTGGTTTGCCCCCGTTTTCCTGTTGTCCAATAATTTCTTGAGAATTTTCCTCTCCTTGTGTTACATGCAAATTGAAGAAAAATAAATTAGAATTATGTAATAATGTGCAAAATGTCATTGATAAAGAGTAAATTATTATAAAAAATAGTGATGCAAAATGGACATATCAGACATCATTAAGAGGCATATGAATAAATTAAGTTAGGGCCTTCCCACATGAGGCAAATATGGTAGCACTGTGGTAAGCTGGGCTCGGTGGGACCATGACCTGACCAAGACAGTGTGGGATTGACTAAATTAATTATTTTTATTAAATGTTAGCTTGATCCAAGTCATGTCCAACATTTATTTACCATCATGAATAAAGCTACACAAGATTAACATTTCAACAATGTTCGTATCATGCTGCATATGTCCATGTGCTCATTTTGATAGGTTCATGAAGATAACCATGGATGAACTATACCGCCTAGACAAAGTATGGACAATGACATAATAGAAGCATATGAACATATAGCTAGCAAAAGTAAGGCGATGATAATAACATTAAGGAAATAATGCAAAAATTCCCTAAAAACATACTTAGACCATTGATATTTGATAGTGTCATACACCGGGGGTGGCTCACCCAAGGGAGCCCGGCCTCAAGCTTGTCTAGAGGCCCACGAGGCTCAGGATCAAAGGAAACCCTAAGGAGGGCACCACGGACCTTCTTGCCTCCTAAGACAAGGGCCACGGCAGGGAGGATCGCATCTGCCCGCATGTAAACCCTAACCTCCATCGATTATATAAGGGGGGCCAGGGGCTCTCATAGCCATCTATTCCTAGATAGAAACTATCGGTAGCAATCTCATACGTTGTTGAAAACTCGTCGCACGAGGTATCTCTCCACCATGAATAACCAAAACAAGTGGTACGGAGGATGCCGCCAAGGGGGTTGTACACATGGGCTACATGTCTCATTGTCGTAGGTGGAGGTAGGTGAATCACTGAAGGGTGCAAAGGGGCACAGATGTGCATGGGGAGGACGAGGGGAATGCGACAATGGCACTAACCACGGGCGGGAGATGCGACAGCGATGGGGTATTGTCGTAGTGCGTAGGTGAGGAAAATCCGAGGGGGAGGGCGTGTGGCAGCTGCGGAAGGGCTGGGGCATGTCTTGGCATAGATATACGAGCTAGGATGGCTGGCAGTGGATGAGGGCTTTGGAACTTGGCGCAAAGCACCCTACTGGCATGCGAGGGGGCGGTCACTACTGGCATCACCTGGCCAAACCACTAAGTTGTTGCACATGTCAAGGAGGTTTTTGGTTGCCAAAGAAGATTATATAAGAGATTTAATGGTCAATGGACTGATGTATTGAGTGCAGTGATCAAAGACATATTCTAGATGGCAAGTGTTTGCAGTGGAGTGTGGGAAACTCTCTTGGGTAAATGCTCTGTATTTTGGTGGGTGGAAGTACGTTGATAAGGTGAGTCACTCTGCCAAGTTTCAGTCCAATAGGGGAAGCACATGTGGCAGTTGTAGTTCAATGGTGAAAATGGGACCAAAACTTTGATTTGGTTGTTGAGGTCATTTTTTGCATATGGGGATCAAAGGTGTTGGAGTGCATGGGTGTGGTAGGTGTTGGGGAACGTAGTAATTTCAAAAAAAATTCCTACGCACACGCAAGATCATGGTGATGTATAGCAACGAGAGGGAAGAGTGCTGTCTACGTACCCTCGTAGACCGAAGCGGAAGCGATCACAACGTAGAGGAAGTAGTCGTACGTTCTCCTCGCGATCCGACCGATCCCGGCGCCGTTACTCCGGCGCCCCCGAGTTCTTGACACACGACAGCTCGATGGCGTCCCTCGTACTCGATCCAGCCGAGTGTCGAGGAGAGTTCCGTCGACCTGACGGCGTGGTGACGATCTTGATGTTCTACGCGCAGAGCTTCGCCTAAGCTTGCATGACGATATGACCGAGGTGGAATATGGTGGAAGGGGCACCGACACGGCTAAGGAACGATCCATAGATCAAACTTGTGTCTTCGAGGTGCCCCTTGCCCCGTATATAAAGGAGCAAGGGGAGGTGCGGCCGGCTCAAGGAGGCGGCTGGGAGGAGTCCTACTCCCAGGGAGTAGGACTCCCCTTCCTAGTTGGAGTAGGATTGGGGGAGGAGAAGAGGAAGGGGCGCCTCCTTGTCCTATTCGGACTAGGGGGGAGGCGCGCCTGCCCTGGCGGCCCCTCCTCTTCTCCCTCATGGCCCACTAAGGCCCATTAACCCCGGGAGGTTCCAGTAACCCGGTGTTCGGTAAAATCCGATTTCACCGGAACCATTCCGAACTCCAAATATAGGCTTCAATATATCAATCTTTATGTCTCGACCATTTCGAGACTCCTCGTCATGTCCGTGATCACATCCGGGACTCGAACTCCTTGGTACATCAAAATACATAAACTCATAATATAACCGCCATCGAAACCTTAAGCGTGCGGACCCTACGGTTCGAGAACAATGTAGACATGACCGAGACACGTCTCGGTCAATAACCAATAGCGGGACCTGGATGCCCATATTGGTTCCTACATATTCTACGAAGATCTTTATCGGTCGACCGCATAACAACATACGTTGTTCCTTTGTCATCGGTATGTTACTTGCCCGAGATTCGATCGTCGGTATCCAATACCTAGTTCAATCTCGTTACGGCAAGTCTCTTTACTCGTTCCGTAATACATCATCTCACAGCTAACTCATTAGTTGTAATGCTTGCAAGGCTTGATGATGTGTATTACCGAGAGGGCCAGAGATACCTCTCCGAGCAATCGGAGTGACAAAACCTAATCTCAAATACGCCAACCCAACATCGCCTTTGGACACACCTGTAGTACTCCTTTATAATCACCCAGATTATGTTGTGACGTTTGGTAGCACCCAAAGTGTTCCTCCGCAAGCGGAGTTGCATAATCTCATAGTTACAGAACATGTATAAGTCATGGATAAAAGCAGTAGCAACATACTAAGCGATCGTGTGCTAAGCTAATGGAATGGGTCATGTCAATCGATCATTCTACTAATGATGTGACCTTGTTAATCAAATAACAACTCTTTGTTCATGGTTAGGAAACATAACCATCTTTGATCAACAAGCTAGTCTAGTAGAGGCATACTAGTGACATATTGTTTTGTCTATGCATTCACACATGTATCATGTTTCCGGTTAATACAATTCTAGCATGAATGATAAACATTTATCATGAAATAAGGAAATAAATAATAACTTTATTATTGCCTCTAGGGCATATTTCCTTGATCTCCCACTTGCACTAGAGTCAATAATCTAGATTACATAGTAATGATTCTAACACCCATGGAGTCTTGGTGTTGATCATGTTTTGCTCGTGGAAGAGGCTTAGTCAACGGATCGCTACATTCAGATCCGTATGTATCTTGCAAATCTCTATGTCTCCCACGGACTAAATCCGGATAGAATTGAAGCGTCTCTTGATGTGCTTGGTCCTCTTGTGAAATCTGGATTCCTTCGCTAAGGCTATTGCTCAAGATTGTCACGAAGATTTTCATTGGACCCGATGCACTAGGTATGACACCTAGATCGGATATGAACTCCTTCATCCAGACTCCTTCATTAGCTGCTTCGAAGCTGCTATGTACTCCGCTTCACATGTAGATCCCGCCACGACGCTTTGTTTAGAACTGCACCAACCGACAGCTCCTCCGTTTAGTGTAAATCGTATCCGGTCTGCGATTTAGAATCGTCCGGATCGGTGTCAAAGCTTGCATCAACGTAACCGCCACGATGAGCTCTTTGTCACCTCCATATCGAGAAACATATCCTTAGTCCTTTTCGGTATTTCAGGATGTTCTTGACCGCTGTCCGATGATCCACTCTGGATTACTTTGGTACCTCCTGCTAAGCTTATAGCAAGGCACACATCAGGTCTGGTACACAACATTGCATACATGATAGAGCCTATGGTGAAGCATAGGAACATCTTTCATTTTCTCTCTATCTTCAGCGGTGGTTGGGCATTGAGTCTTACTCAACTTCACACCTTGTAACACAGGCAAGAACCCTTTCTTTGCTTGATCCATTTTGAACTTCTTCAAAATTTTGTCAAGGTATGTGCTTTGTGAAAGTCCAATTAAGCGTCTTGATCTATCTCTATAGATTTTGATGCCCAATATGTAAGCAGCTTCACCTAGGTCTTTCATTGAAAAACTCTTATTTAAGTATCCCTTTATGCTATCCAGAAATTCTATATCATTTTCGATTAGTAATATGTCATCTACATATAATATCGAAATGCTCTGAGCTCCCACTCACTTTCTTGTAAATACAAAGCTTCTCCAAAAGTCTCAGTATGAACCCAAATGCTTTGATCACACTATCAAAGCGTTTATTCCAACTCGAGATGCTTGCACCAGTCCATAAATGGATCGCTGGAGCTTGCACACTTTGTTAGCTCCTTTGGATCGATAAAACCTTCGGTTGCATCATATACAACTCTTCTTCCGAAATCCATTCAGAATGCAGTCTTTACATCCATTTGCCAAATTTCATAATCATAAAATGCGCAATCGCTAACATGATTCGGACAGACTTAAGCATCGCTACGGGTGAGAAGGTCTCATCGTAGTCAACCCCTTGAACTTGTCGAAAACCCTTTGC
Organism: Aegilops speltoides; assembly: GCA_021437245.1. Classification (NCBI taxonomy): domain Eukaryota; kingdom Viridiplantae; phylum Streptophyta; class Magnoliopsida; order Poales; family Poaceae; genus Aegilops; species Aegilops speltoides. Next base: position 440,597,709 of record CM038142.1, read on the forward strand.
GACAAGTCGAGCTTTGTAGACGATAACATTACCGTCCGTCGGTCTTCTTCTTGAAGATCCACTTGTTTTCTATTGCTTGCCTACCCTCGGGCAAGTCAACCAAAGTCCATACTTTGTTTTCATACATGGATCCCATCTCAGATTTCATGGCCTCAAGCCATTTTGCGGAATCTGGGCTCACCATCGCTTCTTCATAGTTCGTAGGTTCATCATGATCTAGTAGCATGATTTCCAGAACAGGATTACCGTACCACTCTGGTGCGGATCTTACTCTGGTTGATCTACGAGGTTTTGTAGTAACTTGATCTGAAGTTTCATGATCAACATCATCAACTTCCTCACTCCTTGGTGTAGATGTCTCAGAAACCGGTTTCTGCGACAAACTACTTTCAAGTAAGGGAGAAGGTACAATTACCTCATCAAGTTCTACTTTCCTCCCACTCACTTCTTTCGAGAGAAACTCCTTCTCTAGAAAGGATCCATTCTTAGCAACAAATGTCTTGCCTTCAGATCGTGATAGAAGGTGTACCCAACTGTTTCCTTTGGGTATCCTATGAAGACACATTTCTCGATTTGGGTTCGAGCTTATCGGGTTGAAGCTTTTTCACATAAGCATCGCATCCCCAAACTTTAAGAAACAACAACTTTGGTTTCTTGCTAAACCATAGTTCATAAGGTGTCGTCTCAACGGATTTTGACGGTGTTCTATTCAGTGTGAATGCGGCCGTCTCTAGAGCATAACCCCAAAACGATAGCGGTAAATCAGAAGAGACATCATAGATCGCACCATATCTAGTAAAGTGCGATTCGACGTTCGGACACACCATTCTACTGTGGTGTTCGGGTGGCGTGAGTTGCTTAAACTATTCCACATTGTTTCAAATGTAAACCAAACTCGTAACTCAAATATTCACCTCCACGATCGATCGTAGAAACTTAATTTTCTTGTTACGATGATTTTCAACTTCACTCTGAAATTCCTTGAACTTTTCAAATGTTTAGGACTTATGTTTCATTAAGTAGATATACCCATATCTGCTTAAATCATCTGTGAAGGTGAGAAAATAACGATATCCGCCACGAGCCTCAACATTCATCGGACCACATACATCTGTATGTATGATTTCCAACAAATCTGTTGCTCTCTCCATAGTACCGAGAACGGGTTTTAGTCATCTTGCCCATGAGGCACGGTTCATAAGTGCCAAGTGATTCATAATCAAGTGACTCCAAAAGTCCATCAATATGGAGTTTCTTCATGCGCTTTACACCGATATGACCTAAACGGCAATGCCACAAATAAGTTGCACTATCATTATCAACTCTGCATCTTTTGGCTTCAACATTATGAATATGTGTATCACTACTATCGAGATTCATCAAAATAGACCACTCTTCAAGGGTGCATGACCATAAAAGATATTACTCATATAAATAGAACAACCATTATTCTCGATTTAAATGAATAACCGTCTCGCATCAAACAAGATCCAGATATAATGTTCATGCTCAACGCAGCACCAAATAACAATTATTTAGGTCTAAAACTAATCCCGAAGGTAGATGTAGAGGTAGCGTGCCGACCGCGATCACATCGACTTTGGAACCATTTCCCACGCGCATCGTCACCTCGTCCTTTGCTAGTGTTAAGCTAATTCGTAGTCCCTGCTTTGAGTTGCAAATATTAGCAAAGAACCGATATCAAATACCCAGTGCTCTGCGAGCTCTAGTAAGGTACACATCAATAACATGTATATCACATATACCTTTGTTCACCTTGCCATCCTTCTTATCCGCCAAATACTTGGGGCAGTTCCGCTTCAAATGACCAGTGCGCTTGCAGAGAAGCACTCAGTTTCAGGTTTAGGGCCGGACTTGGGTTTCTTCTCTGAGCGACAACTTGCTTGCTGTTCTTCTTGAAGTTCCTTCTTCTTCCCTTTGCCTTTCTTCTTGAAACTAGTGGTCTTATTGACCATCAACACTTGATGCTCCTTCTTGATTTCTACCTCCGCAGCTTTTAACATCGTGAAGAGCTCGGTATAGTCTTTACTAACCCTTGCATATTATAGTTCATCACGAAGCCTTTGTAGCTTGGTGGCGGTGATTGAAGAATTTCATCAATGACACAATCATCCGGAAGATTAACTCCCGGTTGAGTCAAGTGATTGTAATACCCGGACATTTTGAGTATGTGCTCACCGATGAACTATTCTCCTCCATCTTGCAGCTATAGAACTTATTGGAGACTTCATATCTCTCAATCCGGGCATTCTGTTGGAATATCAACTTCAACTCTGGAACATCTCATATGCTCCATGACGTTCAAAACGTCGTTGAAGTCCCGGTTCTAAGCCGTAAAGCATGGCACACTTGAACTATAGAGTAGTCATCGCTTTGCTCGCCAGACGTTCATAACATCCGTGTTGCTCCTGCAAGAAGAGTCGGCACCTAGCGGTGCATCCAGGATGTAACTCTTACGCAAAGCAATGAGGATAATCCTCGAGTTACGGACCCGATCCGTGTAGTTGCTACCATCATCTTTCAACTTTGCTTTCTCAAGGAACATTAAAATTCAACGGAACAACAAAGACGAGCCATCTATCTACAATCAAACATAGACAAGCAAGATACTATCGGTACTAAGTTCATGATAAATTTAAGTTCAATTAATCATATTACTTAAGAACTCCCACTTAGCAGACATCCCTCTAGTCATCTAAGTGATCACGTGATCCAAATCAACTAAACCATAACCGATCATCACGTGAAATGGAGTAGTTTTCAATGGTGAACATCTTATGTTGATCATATCTACTATATGATTCACGCCGACCTTTCGGTCTCCGTGTTCCGAGGCCATATCTGCATATGCTAGGCTCGTCAAGTATAACTCGAGTATTCTGCGTGTGCAAAACTGGCTTGCACCGTTGTAGATGGACGAGAGCTTATCACACCCGATCATCACGTGGTGTCTAGGCACGACGAACTTTGGCAACGGTGCATACTCGTGGAGAACACTTCTTGATAATTTAGTGAGAGATCATCTTATAATGCTACCGTCAATCAAAGCAAGATAAGATGCATAAAAGATAAACATCACATGCAAATCAATATAAGTGATATGATATGGTCATCATCGTCTGTGCTTCGTGATCTCCATCTCCGCAGCACCATCATGATCACCATCGCCACCGGCGCGACACCTTGATCTCCATCGTAGCATCGTTGTCGTCTCGCCAATCTTATGCTTCTCGACTATCGCTACCGCTTAGTGATAAAGTAAAGCATTACATGGCGATTGCATTTCATACAATAAGCGACAACCATATGGCTCCGCCGATTGCCGATAACCGGTTACAAAACATGATCATCTCATACAATAAAATATAGCATCACGTCTTGACCATATCATATCACAACATGCCCTGCAAAAACAAGTTAGACGTCCTCTACTTTGTTGTTGCAAATTTTACGTGGCTGCTACGGGCTTAAGCAAGAACCAATCTCACCCACGCATCAAAACCACAACGATATTTCGTCAAATAGACTCCGTTTAACCTTCTCAAGGACCGGGCGTAGCCACACTCAGTTCAACTAAAGTGAGAGAGACAGACACCCACCGGTCACCTTTAAGCAACGAGTGCTCGTGGCGGTGAAACCAGTCTCGCGTAAGCGTCACGCGTAATGTCGGTCCGGGCGCTTCATCTCACAATACCGCTGAACCAAAGTATGACATGCTGGTAGGTAGTATGACTTGTATCGCCCACAACTCACTTGTGTTCTACTCGTGCAAAACATCAAACCATAAAAAACCTGGCTCGGATGCCTTTGTTGGGGAACGTAGTAATTTCAAAAAATTCCTACGCACACGCAAGATCATGGTGATGTATAGCAACGAGAGGGAAGAGTGCTGTCACGTACCCTCGTGAGACCGAAGCGAAGCGATCACTGGCGTAGAGGAAGTAGTCGACGTTCTCCTCGCGATCCGACCGATCCGGCGCCGTTACTCGGCGCCCCGAGTTCTTGACACACGACAGCTCGATGGCGTCCCTCGTACTCGATCCAGCCGAGTGTCGACGGAGAGTTCCGTCAAGACGACGGCGTGGCAGGACGATCTTGATGTTCTATCGGCAGAAGCCGCCTAAGCTTGCGACGATATGACCGAGGTGGAATATGGTGGAAGGAGGCACCGACACGGCTAAGGAACGATCCGTAGATCAAACTTGTGTCTTCGAGGTGCCCCTTGCCCCGTATATAAAGGAGCAAGGGGGAGGTGCGGCGGCTCAAGGGAGGGCTGGGAGGAGTCCTACTCCCACCGGGAGTAGGACTCCCCCTTCCTAGTTGGAGTAGGATTGGGGGAGGAGAAGAGGAAGGGCGCCGCCCCCTCCTTGTCCTATTCGGACTAGGGGAGGGGCGGCGCCTGCCCTGGCCGCCCCTCCTCTTCTCCCTCATGGCCCACTAAGGCCCATTAACCCCGGAGGGTTCCAGTAACCCGGTGTTCGGTAAAATCCCGATTTCACCGGAACCATTCGAACTCCAAATATAGGCTTCCAATATATCAATCTTTATGTCTCGACCATTTCGAGACTCCTCGTCATGTCCGTGATCACATCCGGACTCGAACTCCTTGGTACATCAAAATACATAAACTCATAATATAACCGTCATCGAAACCTTAAGCGTGTGGACCCTACGGTTCGAGAACAATGTAGACATGACCGAGACACGTCTCGGTCAATAACCAATAGCGGGACCTGGATGCCCATATTGGTTCCTACATATTCTACGAAGATCTTTATCGGTCGACCGCATAACAACATCGTTGTTCCCTTTGTCATCGGTATGTTACTTGCCGAGATTCGATCGTCGGTATCAATACCTAGTTCAATCTCGTTACGGCAAGTCTCTTTACTCGTTCCGTAATACATCATCTCACAGCTAACTCATTAGTTGTAATGCTTGCAAGGCTTCAGTGATGTGTATTACCGAGAGGGCCCGTAGATACCTCTCCGACAATTGGAGTGACAAAACCTAATCTCAAATCGCCAACCCAACATCGCCTTTGGATACACTGTAGTACTCCTTTATAATCACCCGATTACGTTTTGACGTTTGGTAGCACCCAAAGTGTTCCTCCGCAAAAGGAGTTGCATAATCTCATAGTTACAGGAACATGTATAAGTCATGGATAAAAGCAGTAGCAACATACTAAACGATCGTGTGCTAAGCTAATGGAATGGGTCATGTCAATCAGATCATTCTACTAATGATGTGACCTTGTTAATCAAATAACAACTCTTTGTTCATGGTTAGGAAACATAACCATCTTTGATCAACAAGCTAGTCTAGTAGAGGCATACTAGTGACATATTGTTTTGTCTATGCATTCACACATGTATCATGTTTCCGGTTAATACAATTCTAGCATGAATGATAAACATTTATCATGAAATAAGGAAATAAATAATAACTTTATTATTGCCTCTAGGGCATATTTCCTTCAGTAGGTGTAGGAGAAGTCATGGAATTGATTTGAGAAGCCTTGGATCAAAAGAAATTGAAGAATGCTTTACAAGATAATGACATTCTTTTCGTAGGAAAATGATATTTCTTTGTGGAGAAGAATTATGGAACGGCTAGAATATGTGTGATATTGCCCTGGCAACATTATAGAAAGGTTGGATTAGTTGGGAGATAAAGAAAGACATGTTTTGGCTCAAATCCAAATAAACTTCCAAATCAAGATCCAAACGAAAATTCAAATAGAGTCCAAATAAAACTCAAAGAAAAGGAAAGGGGGAATTGAGGTGTTACAGTGACTCATATTGGAAGCGTTTTCTCTGTGTAAACCGCCTCTAATCCATCCAATTTTTTGGCGGCTTTGTGTCTTGTACACCTCCGATTGCTCGTCAACTCAATGAAGGCGGTTTTACTTGTCTTAAGTGCATAAGCATGCTCATTAGAGGCGGCTGCTGGATTAATGTCAGAACCACCTCCATCGATCGCCTCTAATACTCAAATTTGTAGTAGTGCACGAATCGACAAACACCGGCAAACTCTTGTATAGGTTACCTCCCAACCTTCCAGGCGGCGAGGGTGCAGGCATCACTGCAATGGAGCCAAAGCTGGACTTAGCCAATGCCATCGTCCAGAGAGAATGAGGGAAAAGCAGCACCCATGGCTAGTCTCAGGCACACTTATTGATCATTTTACCATTATCAACAGCAAAGCGGCCCATCCCCGAAAACTACTCCAAACCCCATGGTTTAACTTGATTTACGCTGATTTGCTGTGCAACAAGAGGAAGCTCCTTTGTCAGAGGGTGTTTATTGAATGATTAATTTTGGCTATATGCATTATGCTAAGACCGAAATTAAAGAGAAATGGAAGTAGTTAAGTTATTGTTTACGAAAAAAGTTAGCCACTTTACAGCGAAATCCTATTCATATATTCATGCTAGCAGTCATGGAAGTTTGACTTGGCTCAGCCTCCTTTTTTGATACCAAATAGCTAATCGTGTTGTAGAGGAGAAAATGCTTGTCCAACAATAATCAAAATATTGTATGGTGCAGTGGTGCACTACAGTCGACAAAATGATGATGTGAACAGCGCACCAATTTGGCGAGGGTCTTTCCCTCGTCGCACCGCGAGATATGAGATATATACGTCCGTGTGGGCGGCAAGAATTGCCGTGCACCTGCTCTTGCTTCTTCCTTAATCTTCTCTTGCTCAGTCCCCTAAAACCAGCAAGATACCACGTATAATGCACTTGTTCAATCGTATTCGCTCCTCTGGTCAAGCACACCATCATCTTGTTTGTGCCGTGCCAATTGATTTAGCTTCTAAACAATTTGGAAGATTCCTTGGTGGCTTGGATACAAAGATGGCATGACCAGCTAGAGCACACTACCGCCATAGCCGCCATGCGCGTGTTCAAAGTAATCAACAGCTAATCAGGCTCAAGAGAGGTTGACACGGAACGTTCTACCCCTATATAACCATAGCGACGCAGCTGGTCCATCCATGCACTACCCTCCCTCTCAAGTCTCAATACAACCAAAGCTTTCTGGAAACCCACGCAAATGGCGAACACAAGGATGACCATGCACATGTGCTACCTCACCATAATGTTACTGCTTGCATTACTGGCACCACCGTGCACGCCCGTCAGCGACACTGACGGCGGTAGCAACAGCGCGGGCGTCGACGGGAGTCGCCGTGCGCGCGCCGAGGCCACCGTCGCCGACATTTTGTCGGCGCACAATGAGGCGCGGAGGAAGGTCGGGGTGGAGCCCCTGACGTGGAGCCAGGGGATCGCGGGATACGCCAAGGACTACGCCCGCTCCCGCCGCGCAGACTGCGCGCCGCGGCGCTCGTCGCTCTTCTACTTCGGTGAGAACGTAGCCGTGGGCAAAGGCCGTCGCTGGGACGCCGGGGCGCTGGTCGCGCAGTGGGTGGACGAGGGGCGGCGGTACGACTACGGCAGCGGCTCCTGCGCGGCGCCGGCGGGCTCGTCCGGATGCGCGCGGTACACGCAGGTCGTGTGGCGGAACACGACGCAGCTCGGGTGCGGTAAGATCGTGTGCGACTCCGGCGACACGCTGCTCGTCTGCGACTACTTCCCGCCCGGCAACTACGGCACCGGCCGGCCATACTGATCGTGCGCCGTTGATTGGTCACGCCGCGCATGCAAGTTCACTGCATCCCTCCATGTGGTGCATTAAAGTTATTTACCATCGGTTATGCATGTCTTTACTTGTAATTCGCAAATTGTATGCTTCAAAAATAAATAAATTCACATTTTCATCACCGACAGTAGTATATACTCCATTACTCGACGATGAACGCTTCAAATTAACTCTCCGTTGTCCAAACTGACACACATATGCGTTGCAATCTAAAGTCCAAACGCTCATGCATGCATACGAGAACCCGCACAATTAATTAACCGCTCCTATATAATGACTGCACTTCCCTTTGCAAACTTCACCAAATCGACCTACACCGCAGATCACCATGTCTCCTTTCGCCTGCGTGGCCGCCTTGACCCTCGCACTGGCCTCGCTATCGCCGGCGGCAGCCATCAGCGTCCCCGGCCATAACCCTGGCGCCGCCGTCGTGCCCTCCTGGACGCAGTTCCTGCGGGCGCACAACGTCGCACGCAGCGCAGTCGGCCTGCCGCCGCTGAAGTGGAACTTGATGCTGGAGCTGGACGCCATGCAGTACGCGAACAAGCTCCGCATCCCCTGCAACCTTTCGCCGATCCCGTGGGCCGCCGACGGGGTCTACGGGCGGAACCTCTACTGGGCCAACGGGCACCACAACGCGACGCACGCGGTGGCCGCGTGGGTGGGTGAGCGGCGGTGGTACGACCACCGCGCCAACGCCTGCGCCCCGGGGAAGACATGCGGCGACTACACGCAGGTGGTGTGGAACACCACGCGGGAGCTCGGCTGCGGCCGCCGCACCTGCCGGAACGGCCTCGATACCGTGGCCGTCTGCGAGTACTTCCCTCCCGGCAACTATGTAGGCGTGCCGCCCTACTGATTCTGTACCCAAGCTAAGGGGGCGAGATATATTTCCAAATAACGCATACGACGCACGAGCATAGTTCATAACTTCATGTGAATTACCCGATATCCTGGACAAGGTTCTTTGTTAATGGGCAACGATTCCATTTTCGCGCATGATTTTTCCGTTAGATTTGAAAAAAGTCCTAAACAATTTTTGAAAAATGCAATCTTTTAAAAAAGCATGAACAACTTTAGAAATGATGAACACATTTCCATATTTTGGAACATTTTTTTAAACCATGAAAGGTAATTAAAATTTGAGACATTTTATAAAAATGAGAACATTTAATAGAAACAGGGTATTTTTCTAATGGAAGACTGATACGAACATTTTTAGAAATTTGTGAACAAATTTTGTCAACATTTTTTTATATTTAGAATTGAAAAGGTGAACATCATTTTAAAATAAACAAACAATTTTTGAAGATGCTGAATATATCTTGAAATTTACTAAATTTTCTGAAAAAGAGATCATAAATACCAGCAAAAAGAAACAAATAGTAAAAAAAAGGTTCAGGAATTTTCTAGAAGATTCCCAAAATAGAAAGAAAAGCATACTAAAATATCTACACTAAAGCTAGATAATCTGCCGGCCCAGTCCGTCGCTCCCTGGTCATCTCTGTGCAAAGGGACGACCGAAATCACTAATTAAGGGGAACCACTTTCAAAGGTCACTCCTAAACCTCAGTATGCGGCAAATGGCGCAATTTAGGAGTTCCCTTTTCTGGTAGATTCGTTTATTAAAGAAAAATCTTTTAAACCGTGCTTCTAAATCGCAAACTGTTTTCACCGTCGAATTTCTCGCGTCGAAACCTTTAAAGCTAGATCCCGTGTTAATAGGTTTTGACGAACTTCTTTTTCACAAAAAAAATGGATGTAAAATAAAACCGAGCCGAAAGCACGACTTTTCACAGTTCTTTCCTTTTCCAAGAGGCATAGTTGTGCCTCCATGCGAAATTGTGCCTCTCGCGGATGCAAATATGTAGCTCCACGCGAAGCAAATATGTACCTCTCGCGAAAAAAGACGTGTTTTCCCTTTCCATGAGTTGTGCCTCTCACAGAAGCAACCCTGCGCCTCCACGAGAAGCAAATTTGCGTCTCTCGTGAAAGAATCACTTTTTTTCTTTGCCCCTTGCGGAAGCAGATCTGTGCCTCAATGGGAAGTTAATCTGCGCCTCTCGCGAAAGAAAATAAATGTGTGTTTTTCTCTTTCCGAGAGGCACATCTATCTCTCTCACGAAAGCAAACTTGTGCCTCCACGAGAAGGAAATTTCTGTCTCTTACGGAAGAAAAAAATGCATCTTGTTTTCCATTTCGAGGGGCACAACTATGCCTCCCAAAAAAGCAAACTTGTGCCTTCACGAGAATCAAATTTGTGCCTTTCACGAAAGGGAAAGGAACATTTTTTTCACACCATTTTTTTGGATCTTTTTTGTCCATAATCTAGGGGAAACGGGCAAAAACAAAAAGCAAAGAAAAAACATCTCAAGCCTGAAAACGCATATAGGAAAAAAAAATATCTCAAGAAAGCGTCCAACACGCGACACATTACGGCGGCTGAGAGTGCCGCCCACCAAAAATGACCCTTGCTAGAGATTCCTCAACTTTAAATAATAGACGCCATCTTCGGCTAATTAATCCTCTTGAATTTATCTGTATTAAATGTTTTAGTTATTGTTGAATAAACCGGAGTGCTTTACCCCCTTGAGTGGATCCCGTAAGGGCTACTTCTCAGTTAGTTGCTTTTAGGACGACACTTTGATCCAAAATGTGTTGAATAGGATATTCTTATTTTTTTTTGAACATTGTACTAACGGAAGCGCTCATATAAACGCGCTTACACTCACCCATGAACGCACACGCACACACCAAACCCCTATGAGCACCTCGTAGAGATTGAGCCGGCATATCATCTTGAGATTTTATGAAGTCAACGTAGGCGCCTCGTAGTCGACGGGAACGTCTCCTCCCACTGAAAGTGTATCACCGAAAATACTAAAAAAATCCAGGATAAATACGAGCACCACGACTTGAACCCTAGTGGGCTGGGGATACCATTGTCCACGTAAGCATACCAACCACAGGTTGGTTCGCTAAGATATTCGTACTTGAGGGTGTCTCAATGTGCAGACGCGCTGGTGCGGTTATGTGCCTCTTACCGCGACGCTAAGGCACGGCTCGCCTGCAGCCAGCCCGAACTGGGTCGGCCCGGTAACAACAAGCCGCGTCATGCTGCCATCATGCGTGACTTTTTTATGTTTTGTTCTTCGCAATTTGTTTTTGATTTAATTAATTGTGCTTACATTTCGAAATATTCTAACTATATTTATTAAAAACGAAAAGTAATAATATAGTATTTGAAAAAATTTAATCTTGTTATGTGCAAAAATGTTAATCTTGTATTTTAAAAAAGTTATTCTTCAATTTAAAATGGTAAACATGTATAGAAATATATTTCTGGTGCATACAATAAAATGTACAACGTGAATGAAAAAAGTATATGTGTTAATCATGTGTACCAAAAATGTTAATCATGTGTACAGAAAAAGTTAATTATGTGCATAAAAAATGTTATAACAATTAAAAACATGTCACATTTCAACAACAAAAAAACATGTGACAATTAAAAGTTGTCTATACAATGTAAAACAATGTTTGTGTAGTTCAAAAAGATGTTTCATACACTTCAAAAATGTATGTCACATTTAATCAAATAATCACAAGTGTCAAAAAAATCGTGAAACTTTCAAAAATATGTTTTTACAATTTATTTATTTATTTAAAATTTCAAAAAAAATCTCATTCAAAAAATGTTTCAACATGTATTGAAAAAACAAATTGACACATATTTGATAAATATATTAAATACATGTTTTGGTAAACATGTTAGACATGTATTTGGAAATTTTAAACGAGTATAAAAAATGTTTTACATGTATATGCTAATGTACAATATGTACGACAAAGTAGACACGTGTTGGCAAACCAAAATGAAAAAACAGACAATGAAAGGAAAAGAAAAAAAAAAGAAAACTGAAGACCATGAAAAACAAAGTATAAAGAAGAAAAAACTGATCAAAACCATTGCAAAAATAAAGAAAACCGAACACATAATTAAGAAAATTAAAGAAAACCGGCGAAAATATTTATAAACCAATAAAAACAGCAGAAACAAGAGAGAGGAAAACTGGACTCATCGATCCAGCGCAGCGACCGGACACGGCGCAGGCGAAGCCGTCGGGCAACGCAGCTAATCGGTCGGCCCGCTACTGTGTCCCCCGTAGGTGATTGCTATTACCAATCACTACAGGTGACACATAGTTGGTTCACCGCGGCGCGGAGCCTGTACGGAGCCGTTGCTAGGACGGTCTGTAACCACGTGGACGTGTCATGCTGCCATCAACTCACGCCTTTGTTCCTTTTTCCTTCTTTGTTTTCTTCACTTTTTGTTTTCTTTTTTTTTTTGTAAAAATTGGAATATCTTAATCCTGCATTTGGAAATCTTATTAAACGTGTATAGAAGGATGTCTCTCATGTATATGAAAAATGTGCAATGTGAAGGAAAAAATTAGAATATGTTAACCATGTTTACCAAAAAAGTTTGTGACACTTGAAAATGTCACGCACTAATAAAATGTACGTAACATATGAAAAATTAATCAATGTAAAGAAATGTTCACTTAATTTGAAAATATATATACAAGCAAATGAACATTAGATGTTAAATAGAATCAAGAATTTTTTTAAAAAAATCATATTTTGAAATAATGTTTCTTCCATGTCAAAAAATCCATAGTTTAAAACATTATAATTCAAAATATATTCCAACTTTTGTTTGAAAAAATAAGTAACACTTGCTTAAAAATGTTCAAAAAGTGTTAATCATATGTTTTGACAATGTTGAACATGTAAAAAATGTTCTTAATGTATACAGGAAATATAAATTTTGTGTGGAGAAAAGCACACATGTGTTGAACAAATAGTAAAAATGGGAAAGAAAAAAACGAAAAGAAAAGGTAAAAACCAAAGAAAACTGTAAAGAAACAAAGAAACCAAAAGAAAAGGAAAAACCCAAATAAACCCAGAAAGACACACAAACAAAAAAGGAAGAAAACAGAAAAACCAAGGAGAAAACAGAGAAAAGGCGAAGAAAACAGAGATAGAGAGAGAAAAAGACATAAGTGGGGAAAAATCAGGCTATAGTAAGAGCCAGCCCACATCCACAATATATCTCACAACATTCGAGATATAGCCATGCACATATTTGACGCAAATAGTAAACGCCACATGTTTCAACCTTTTAGCGTTGAGGGCATCTCCAACGCCGACTCTCAAATGCCACACGCTTCAACCTTTTAGTGTTGAGGGCATCTCCAATGCCGACCTTCAACCTTTTAACCGGACATATTCTGTCATCCAATGCGGGTCTGTATTGGTCCGCTGAGCGGTTCAGACACACCTTTTCCTGTAAAGTGGAAGCAAAGTTGGGGGCTTTGCGGGAGTCCGTACAGCAGACACATAGTACTTCAACACCCCCGGCCCTAAATCCCCCTTTCGATCCCATTTTCTTACAGTCCGCCCCCTTCTTCCTTCTTACTTGGCATATGGACCCTCCTCCTCTGGCATCGCCGATGTACCTCTCCGGCGGGCACACAGGCATCGTCGAACCTCCGCAACCAGCACCGACGCGCCCGCTCGCTTTTTTTGACGGTGCCGTCCACACAGGACCCGTCCATAGGCAGGTACACTCTGCCCCCTGTCGACATCATCCATGGCGGGCACCACGCCCCGGAGGTGTTCGGTCAAATGCCATTGAGCTTATTTTCGAATGTCATGTCGTGTTTTAGAGTACAAAGGATGGCGGGGTACTCGACTGTGGAGGATGAGTTGTTGTGCGATATGTGGTTGGTTGTATCCACGAATTTCGTAGGCAAGAGTAGAGGGGGATGTTCTAGCAGCACGTCCATGATTCGTTTCACGCGCGAAAGCACATTGCGGCCTATGACATGCACATCTTCCAACAACACAATGTGAGGTCGTTATCGTGTCAGTGGTATGCCATCTACACCGTCTTCACCAAGTTTTGTGGCACGGTTAATATGCTGGAGGCATGATGACCATTGCGCGCGGTAGTCGAGGAGATTGTAAGTTGTGCTTCTTCTTGCTCAACTCCTTGATTGCTTTATTCATTCATTAAATGTTGCTCTATAATCCACACATTATGCAGCCCGTACGTGCTGGCGTGCTGTACCACGGAATAGGGAGACAACCATTTATGCATACACCGTTGGATGAAACTGAAGGGCGGTATGTGTGAGACGACATGATCCGTTCACTAAAAACTTGTTGAATATCTGGTTATTCTCTTTGAATCTGAACTATTGTGGTACTAAACTTAATTGCATGTTATGTATGGATGATTTGTGCTATTTTCTATCCGAACTTTGATGGAATCTGCCGTGTTTGCATGAATTTTGCCTAGTTAGTTGAAATCCGGCTTGAAATGTATGCGGACAACATTGGATGGCCGCCTCCCGCATCCGTTTTCATAGACTGGTTCCCCTATTTGCAAACGGATGCCGGATCAAATTTACGGGCCAGTGTTGGAGACGCCCTAACACCGCTTCGGGCATCTCCAACGCTGATCCTCAAATTTGCTCCAGCGTCTATCCATGGATAAGGGGGGCATTTCAAGGACACTAATGCCGTTCATTACATTTCAGACATACTTCAACTAAAAGCGGAGCTCGTCTGACTCTAGGGGTATAATTTCGGACACACTTATATTCTAAAGCTAATCTAAATGATCATCAGAGCCCGTTCCCCATGTCCGACCATGAACCCCGAGAATTGAAGCTCCGACACTTGCCTTCGCCTTCTTCAGTTCCACCTCAGCACTCTCCAGCTCTGCCTCCGCAACCTCTGCCACCGAGCTTGAGAGACTAATAAGACGACCATTATTAGCCTACCAAGCTTGGCTTCAGGCAAAGGGGAAGATCGGTGGCCTTCCTGTGACCCGAGCGTTATGATGCACTACTCTTCCTCGCAACCGGCGGCTCCCGTGGATGTGCCGACTTTGTGGTCGTGGAGGCGGGGCGCGGCCTTGGCGATGTCCTTCTCGTTGTCTGTCTTGCCCCCACACCTCGCTCGCCACCTCGTCGGACTCCTTGTAGGCGGCCTCCAGTTTTGCCTGACACTGGCAGTACTGCCAGCGGCTCAGGCGGATCTCGCGGGCGGTGTGGTAGGACTCGAGAGCCGCCTGCTCCACCGCGTCCACGTCTATCATGAGCGCCCTGCCTGCTAAGAGTTGCTCCTCCGCCTGCTCGTGCTCTTGGAGGAGCTAGAGGTCATAGGCCGTGTTGGCCCGCGCCTCCTGGAGCTGCTGCTCCTGCTCCTTCCTCATCATGTCCATGTAATGGGAACGAGCCTCACTGATCGTGATGGTGCAATGCACTAGCGAGGGTGGCGCAGACGAGCAGGGTGGCACTGGCTCATCCTCGGCCGCGTCCTCCGGCTACTTTTCGGCCTGCCAGCTGGCGGCAATGACGGCCATCCCCTTCTTCTGCTCCAGTGACAATCCATCCCAGATTGTTTTGGAGCGCGAGGAGGCAATGATGGGAGTGGTGGCGAGAGGAGAAAGGGATTGGAGGCGGATTACTGCGACTATTGTCGGGAATTGCAGTTTATATAGCGGGTGATGGACTGATGGCAATGGTGGGCGACAGGCAGACAGACGGGTGGCGCCGGAGTAGGTTCCTCGGCAACCACGTGACATTAATGTGGGCGACAGATCTACGGACAGACGTGTTGTTGTTTGAAGGCGAAGCAGTCACGTGCACAGGGAAGCGGCGTGGCCGATGCTCTCTTAGACGACATGTCGCTTCAATACCGGCGCCAGTGAGAGGTCGCGTCCGCTCTGGCTGGGCATGAATGTGGCACTAACGCTCTGGAGCAGTGCTGGCCGTCTTGGACAGGAAGTGCATGCGAGCGAGGGGGGTGAGGGAGTCCCGGACTAGGGGGTGTCCGGATAGCCAAACTATCATCATCGGCCGGACTCCAAGACTATGAAGATACAAGATTGAAGACTTCGTCCCGTGTCCGGATGGGACTTTCCTTGGCATGGAAGGCAAGCTTGGCAATACGAATATGTAGATCTCCTACCATTGTAACCGACTCTGTGTAACCATAGCCCTCTTCGGTGTCTATATAAACCGGAGGGTTTTAGTCCATAGGACGAACAACAATCATACCATATGCTAGCTTCTAGGGTTTAGCCTCCTTGATCTCGTGGTAGATCCACTCTTGTACTACCCATATCATCAATATCAATCAAGCGGGAGTAGGGTTTTACCTCCATCGAGAGGGCCGAACACAGGTAAAAACATCGTGTCCCTTGCCTCCCGTTACCATCCGCCTAGACACACAGATTCGGGATCCCCTACCGAGATCCGCGGTTTTGACACCGACATTGGTGCTTTCATTGAGAGTTCCCTCGTGTCGTCACCGATAGGCTTGATGGCTCCTTCGATCATCAACAACAACGCGGTCGGTGAGCTTTTCTCCCGGACAGATCTGCAGATTCGGCGGCTTTGCATGCTGGGCCAATTAAGCAGCCATCTGGAGCAGATTAAGCTACGCCCGCCATCGGTCGATTTGGAAGTCTGAACTTCACGGCCGACATCCGCAGAGACTTGATCTTCGATGGATTCGAGCCACGGTCGAGCGCGCCCTTGCATCACGATGGGCATGACTTAGCTCTGCTGCGGACGGTGCCACGAGGCGACACGAGTCCGCTCCGATCCTCAATTCGGAGCCGGCTGTGCAGATCGAGGATGGGTGGCTAGACACCGCCTCGGGGGCTGCTACATCTACGGTGATGGAGCCAAATACCGACCTTGTCCCTTGTGAGGCTCATGACTCCGAGGTGCCGGACTCTCGCGGACTCCGAACCTCCCGCCCCTCAATCGAATCCGATTGGGCGCCGATCATGGAGTTCACCGCTGCGGACATCTTTCAACACTCACCTTTTGGTGACATCCTGAATTCGCTAAAGTATCTCTCGCTATCAGGAGAGCCCTGGCCGGACTGCGGTCAGGACGGTTGGGATGCGGACGATGAAGAAATTCAAACCCCACCCACCACCCACTTAGTAGCCACTGTCGACGATCTAACCGACATGCTAGACTTCGACTCCGAAGACATCGACAGTATGGACGACGATGCCGGAGACGAGCAAGAACCAGCGCCTACTGGGCACTGGAAAGCCACCTCGTCATATGACATATACATGGTGGATATCCCAAAGGATGGGAACGGCGGAGGAAGACCCCTCCAAGAAACAGCCCAAGCGCCAGCGTTAGCGGCGCCGCTCTAAATCCCGCCACAGCAAGAATGGAGATTCCGGCACCGGATATAATAACACCCCAGAGAGTGCCGAAGACAACCCCCTCCAGCAAGATTCAGCACAGGAGGACGGAGAAGCTAGCCCTCATGAGAGAGCGGCAGACGATGAGGTAGAGGATGATAATTACATGCCTCCCTCCGGAGACGAGGCAAGCCTCGACGACGACGAATTCGTCGTGCCTGAGGATCCCGTCGAACAAGAGCGTTTTAAACGCAGGTGAGGGAGTCCTGGACTAGGGGGTGTCCGGACAGCCGGACTATCATTATCCGCCGGACTCCAAGACTACGAAGATACAAGATTGAAGACTCCGGCTCGTGTCCTTATGGGACTTTCCTTGGCGTGGAAGGCAAGCTTGGCAATACGGATATGTAGATCTCCTACCAATGTAACCGACTCTGTGTAACCCTAGCCTCCTCTGGTGTCTATATAAACCGGAGGGCTTTAGTCCGTAGGACAACATACATTACAACAATCATACCATAGGCTAGCTTCTAGGGTTTAGCCTCCTTGATCTCGTCGTAGATCTACTCTTGTACTACCCATATCATCAATATTAATCAAGCAGGACGTAGGGTATTACCTCCATCGAGAGGGCCCGAACCTGGGTAAAAACACCGTGTCCCTCGTCTCCTGTTACCATCCGCCTAGACGCACGATTCGGGACCCCCTACCGAGATCCGCGGTTTTGACACCGACATTGGTGCTTTCATTGAGAGTTCCTGCGTGTCGTCACCGATAGGTTTGATGTCATCTTCAACCAACAACGCTGTCGTGGTGAGACTTTTCTCCCGGACAGATCTTCAGATTCGGCGGCCGCGCTGCGGGCAATTCTCTTGGCCATCCGAGCAGATCGAAGCTACGCCCTGGCCGTCAGTCGATTCGGAAGCTTAAACTTCACGGCCGATGTCGCGGAGACTTGATCTTCAGCGGACTCGAGCCACGCCAAGCGTGCCGCCCGCGTGACGATGGGCATGATCTAGCTCGCCACCGAGCAAAGTGCCTTGGTGGCCGCACACGGATCCGCTTGGGCTATTAGCCCGGAGCCGATCGCCCAGATCGAGGGCCGGTGGATAGACGCTGCCCTGGGGGCTTCAACATCCACGGCGATGGAGCCGAACACTGATCTTGTCCCCTGCGAAACTCGTGATTCCGAGGTGCGGACTCCTCGCGGACTCCAACCTCCGCGCCCTACCAATCAATCCGGATTGGGCGCGGTTATGGAATTCACCGCCACGGACATCTTTCAATACTCGCCTTTTGGCGATATCCTGAATTCACTAAAGCATCTCTCGTTATCGGAGAGTCTGGCGGACTATGGCGGGATGGTTGAAATACAGACGACGAAGAAATTCAGAACGCACCCACCACCCACTTTGTAGCCACTGTCGACGATCTAACAGACATGCTAGACTACGACTCCGACGACATCGACGCTATGGACAACGATGCGGGAGACGAACAGGAACCAGCGCCTACAAGGCACTGGAAGACCACCTCGTCATACGACATATATATGGTGGACACCCCAAAAGACGGGGATGGCGAAGAAGCAGCGGAGGCAGATTCTCTAAAGAAGCAGCCCAAACGCCGACGTCAGCGGCGCCGCTCTAAATCCCGCCACAAAGAAGAATGGAGATTCCGCACGAGGAGATAATAATACTCGGAGAGTGCTGAAGACAATCCCCTCAGCGGGACTCGGCAGCAGAGGATCTGAAGCAAGCCCTCATGAGAGGCGGCGATTTAAGAGGTTGAGGATCATAACTATATGCCTCCCTCCAAAGACGAAGTAAGCCTCAACGATGATGAATTAAATGCGTACCTAAGGATCCCGTCGAACAAGAGCGCTTCAAGCGCGGGCTTATCGCCACAAAGAAACAGCCTAAAGAAAAAGTAGCAACAGACTTCAAGCTGATCGGGACCTGCTGGCCGATCGATGGACCGAGGTCCTCGCGATCAAGAGTATAAACTCGAACGCCCTCCAAAAGTTACCCAAGACGCAAGCTGCTACCCGATTAGAGGAGGAAGCATACATACCTTCATCACCTAACAAGACGATATGGCTGACCGACCACCCGTGGTCGTGATGAGAGGCATCCAAGCCCCAGCCAAGACCGTACCCAGCATCGCTCCAAAAGTACGGCCAAGAGGGAACGCGCGGACTTGCGAGACATATTGAAGGACAAAGCAAGGCAATCCAGATCCATCTACGGATCACGTGGGCGCCCTCGACCCACGGCGAGTACCGTCGCGCGGATACAATAACCTCGGCGGGCGAACACACAGACAGCAGCGCTCTCGAGCTGCGTCGCGATATTGCTCAATACTGAGGCGCCAAGACACCCTCTATGCTTCATCGACGAAGTAATGGATCATCGATCCCAAAGAGGATTTAAACCCATAAACATAGAGGCCTACGATGGAACAACAGACCGGAGTCTGCGGATAGAAGATTATATACTACATATACACATGGCGAGGAGACGATCTCCACGCCATAAAATATCTACCCTCAAGCTCAAAGGGCCAGCCCGTCATTGGCTTAAGAGCCTCCCGAGAAAAACTTGTTGGAAGTTGGGAAGAGCTCGAGGATGCGTTTAGAGCAAATTTTCAAGGGACTTATGTCCGTCCTCCGGATGCAGATGATCTAAGTCACATAACTCAACAGCCCGGAGAATCAGCGCGGAAATCTGGAACAGGTTTCTTACCAAAAAGAACCAAATAGTCGACTGTCCGGACGCCGAAACCTTAGCAGCTTTCAAGCATAATGTCCGAGACGAATGGCTTGCCAGGCACCTCGGTCAAGAGAAACCGAGGACAATGTCCGCACTAACAAGCCTCATGACCCGCTTCTGTGTGGGAGAAGATAGCTGGCTGGCAAGATGCAGCACCAGCGACCCAAGTACATCTGAGATAGGAGATGAAAACGGAAAATCACGGCGCAGAAAAGAGCAGCGCCGGAATAAAGAGAAAAGCCCAAAGAGCACGGCAGTCAACGCCGGATTCAAAAGCTCGCGGCCCAACAACAAAACACAGCCTCTTAAGGATGACAATGACGAATTGTCCAACTTAAACAAGATTTTGGGTCGGATATGTCAAATCCACAATACCCCCGGAAGGCCCGCAAATCACACCGACAGGGATTGTTGGGTATTTAAACAGTCCGGCCGACTAAATGCCGAACACAAGGGGCTCGACGAGTCAAGCGAAGAAGATAAACCCCATCAGCGAGCACGGAGAACAAAAGACTTTCCCACAAGGGGTCAAAGCATAGAACTCACTTCATGTGATAATACGGAAAAAAAAGGCGGCACTTCCTAAAAGAGCTTCAGCGGTCCAACCCAGCAGACCGCAGTGATTGCATATCAAAACCAATCACTTTCGACCACCTGGACTATTCCAGAAGCGTTCGAAACGCAGGACGGACTCCCCTAATATTGAATCCCATAATAGACGGATTACAATTTACTAACGTCCTAATGGACGGAGGCAGCGACTTAAACCTGCTGTATTCAAAAACAATCCGTAGGATGGGGATAAACCCCGCCAAAATCCGACACAGCCGCACTTCCTTCAAAGGAGTGACGCCAGGCCCTTACGCCAAGTGCACAGGCTCCATATTACTAGAAGTCGTGTTCGGATCGCCGAACAATTTTCGACGAGAAAAATTAATTTTCATATCGCCCCATTTGAAAGTGAATATCAAGCACTCTTGGGATGAAAGGCTTTTGTCCGCTTCAACGCCATACCGCATGACGCGCCTCTTACACTCAAGATGCCCGGTCCGTGGGCGTCATTTCAATGCGAGGGTCACTTAAAGACCCGGACTCGGATAGACGAATCCGCTTGAGAGGGCTAGGGTTCCTAGCCGCATACCCCTTCACAGGGGGCTGTACGCACAAACAACCGCGGGTTCATACAAACCCCGCTTTAATTATTTATATTTCTTCTTTTTCACATATTTTTTGCACGAATTGTTTTTAAAACTAAACGTTCCTCTCTTTCTACAGATGAACAACGTGCATACCCGTCCAGGACAACGGCGCCAGAACGGAGACACAGCGCAGAGCGCAAGAGGGACCCGCTAGAGGATTCTTTTCAGATTAAGACCTGCGTAGACCTTTTTTACCGTCTCTTGTTGTTGTTCTCCTTGGTTTCTTCCTATAGCCAAAGCGAGCTCGACGCTTTGGCATCGCCGCGTCGAAGACCTTGCCCGTGCTCGACACTAGGGGCTTGGGCATCGTTCGCCCATTATTATAAAGACCGAACACCTTAGGGAGTGTTCGGCGCCTCGAGTTAGGCATTATATGCATCAGCTCGAATCATGTCTTTGGTCAAATGTTGGGTTTGCCCGGCTCCTGTGTTTCGCTGCCTTACGCTCAGATCATCGGCTAACGCGCACCGGAGAACTATGCGATTGTGCCCCGCTCGGCCGGGCGAGCACCTCGAGAGAAAGCCGGCCGATCGTCATGATACTGACGAGACTAGTCAACCACTCGATCGACTATCGGAATGTTTAGAATTTCGCTTGGACGAAGGACCGTTTCCGGTCAGCACATGCGCGCCCGATTCGGAGAAGGGCGATGCCACCAGGGGCTATATCGTAGCCCCACCCTCGAGCTCCACTGGCTAAGTGAAAGTGATAAAGCATTATAGTCCGGATTGCCTCGTTCGCTACGCTACCACCTCCTTATAATAGGACCGAGACGTCGGATTAAAGTGTGAAAACGCGCTATTTTTGCGAACACCCCCGCACCTTGTGCGTGGGGGCTGAAGCCGAAGACTGCCATCTTTCAAGGTTATACAAAAGCATACGTAAATGGCCGCACAGGAGAAGTTTTACTACTTGGGACGCATAATTATAAAAAGCAGTTATCACATAATCATTGATTTACAAGCTAATACGTTCATTTGAACGTGATATTTTTCGAGCACTGCGACTCTATTATACGAAGCGCCACGCATAACTTCCCGGTAGTGCTCGCAGGAGCCGGCTTTCATTGGAACCCCAGGTGGCAACAGCGGTGGCATCCATCTCCGGACAATGCGCCTTCACACGGCAAGAGCCATCCGCGCTACCGATGCAGGCCGACCACTTCATCTCCTTTATATGCGGCACCGCCCAAGGAATTGCTGCGAGAAGTCAAGTAGCTAAATCGCCTTGGACCTCTCGCTAGACATGGGCCACGATGTCGACCATGGCAAGTCCGGACAATCTATTTAGCTCGCCCATTCGCCAGCCGGTCACCAACGGAAGTGAGCGATCCGGACTGTGGAATTGAGACCAATATAGATCTTCCGTCTCGTGATCCTCCTGGCTCCGGAAGTGCTTAATGGCATCGGCCGGACTTGCAGCTAAGTCAATATACGGATCTTCCGGACTCCACAGCCGCTCAAATTGAGCATACTTTCCATCCATAAACCGGCGACGCAGCAGAAAAGGCTTGCCAGCCACGATATCTCCGGCCTGGCGCAGTTCCTCCTTCATAGCCCGCATTGCAGAGCGGGCATCCTTGGCTTCGGCGGTGGCCTTCTTTAGGTCTTCCCGCTCCGATAAGCGCTCCTTTTCAAGAGCCTCATTGCGGTCGGCAGCTTCCTTTACTTTCATGGCCAATTCGGCCACCTCTGCCCTGCTTAGGTAGTGCGCAACCTTCTCGGCTTTCAACTCCTCGGCCGCCTTCGAGGCAGCCGCGTCACTCCTTCGGGCTTGCTCCTTAGCTAGAGCAAGTTCGGCCCGAAGGCTCTCCACAGCAGCAGCACCGTCTGTACAAACAGCATATAATTTATTAGAGGAGGGCTTCGACCCCCTTCATAAAGCAACTGCGGAGAAATCTTTTACCTTGCGACTCGTTAAGTCGCCTGTTGACAAGTGCGATGTCCGCATCTGCCAAGTCAAGTTGCCGATTTAATTCGGCAAACTCACTAGTCCGGTTAGCCCCCGGACTATCCGCCACCTGCATAGGAACGACGGAATTCATTACTTTAGATTTCGATCCTCGGTACGCTGTCGTTTCTAACAACCTCTCGAGTCTCAGGGCTACTATCTATCTGGCGCATTTTTATGCATGGCGATAAAAGACAAAGGGGTGCGTCATTCTCGCATACCTCAAATCCAGCCAGCAAACTCATGGCGGCATCGCGCAATCCGCTCTCGGCGGACGAAATCCTTCCAATCACCATACGCATCAACGCACGGTGATCTTCTGAAACGGACGCCCTCTCAAGCAAATTCTTCAGTTCCCCCGGCCGGATACTAGTGGGTGCCGAACTCTCTGGCCCTCCGGACTCGGGGATACCCTCCATGACGACACTTTGGGCTCGCCTGCCTTATCTGGCGGCGCTGCAGACGGAGGCGTATCGCTCTCCATCATCTCCGGAAGAAGGTCCCCCGAAGACGAACTCATTTGAGAAGGCTGTAGATCCGAACTGCAATATAAATATTTCGGTTACCCACAGAAGCACAAATGAAGGTATTTCCTTACTAATTAACTCCTTCTTTCATACTCACGGCTCGTTGGAGGGCTGGTCCCTTGACAATGATTGTGCGCCCGGATTCTCTCCGGACGCCGGACCCCCCGGTGAAGATCTCTTCCCACGCTTGGGGGCTTTGGCCTCTGGATCTTCGGAGGCGGTCCTCTTCTCCCTCTGAAGGGAGGGGTTCTTGGTTCCCCCCTCTTCAGTCGCCCCTTTGGGCGAAATATTAGCTCCTCTATTTTCCCCGTCGCCCCTTTCTATGGGCGCGACCTCCAACATTCTGACCAGCACGGGCTCCAGTGCGGTCTCTGGGAGGGGGGCCGGACACCTTATCAGCCTTGATCGCGCCACCCATTCCTGTAAAGAACAAGGGGTCGAGGCGAACTCTAGAAAGGCATATAAGCAGAATGTCCGGACTCGAGCTATTTACGAGTATCCAGGCGATCGCGGCTTAGGCCTGCATCCTCGGCTAAATCCGGATACGCCACCTGCGGTCCGAAGAACAACTTGTACATCTCCACGGGTGTCGCTGTTGGGGAACATAGTAATTTCAAAAAATTTCCTACGCACACGCAAGATCATGGTGATGCATAGCAACGAGAGGGGAGAGTGTTGTCTCGTGCCCTTGTAGACCCAAGCGAAGCGATCACAACGTAGAGGAAGTAGTCGTGACGTTCTCCTCGTGATCCGACCGATCCCGGCTTGGTGGCGATGATTGAAGAATTACATCAATGACACAATCATCCGGAAGATTAACTCCCAATTGTGTCAAGTGATTGTAGTACCCGGACATTACGAGTATGTGCTCACTAATGTAACTATTCTCCTCCATCTTGCAGCTATAGAACTTATTGGAGACTTCATATCTCTCAATCCGGGCATTCTGTTGGAATATCAACTTCAACTCTGGAACATCTCATATGCTCCATGACGCTCAAAACGCCGTTGAAGTCCCGGTTCTAAGCCGTAAAGCATGGCACATCGAACTATAGAGTAGTCATCAGCTTTGCTCGCCAGACGTTCTTAACGCCGTCGGTTGCATCAAGAAGCAGTTCGCACCCAGCGGTGCATCCAGGCGTAACTCTTCAGTGCAGCAATGAGGATGATACTCAAATTCTGGACCCGATCCGTGTAATTGCTACCATCATCTTTCAACTTTGCTTTCTCAAGGAACGCATTAAAATTCAACGGAACAACAAAGACGAGCCATCTATCTACAATCAAACATAAACAAGCAAGATACTATCGGTACTAAGTTCATGATAAATTTAAGTTCAATTAATCATATTACTTAAGAACTCCCACTTAGACAGACATCCTCTAGTCATCTAAGTGATCACGTGATCCAAATCAACTAAACCATAACCGATCATCAAGTGAAATGGAGTAGTTTTCAATGGTGAACATCTTATGTTGATCATATCTACTATATGATTCACGCCGACCTTTCGGTCTCCGTGTTCCGAGGCCATATCTCGCATATGCTAGGCTCGTCAAGTATAACCCGAGTATTCTGCGTGTGCAAAACTGGCTTGCACCCGTTGTAGATGGACGAGAGCTTATCACACCCGATCATCACGTGGTGTCCGGGCACGACGAACTTTGGCAACGGTGCATACTCGGGAGAACACTTCTTGATAATTTAGTGAGAGATCATCTTATAATGCTACCGTCAATCAAAGCAAGATAAGATGCATAAAGGATAAACATCACATGCAAATCAATATAAGTGATATGATATGGTCATCATCATCTTGTGCTTGTGATCTCCATCTCGAAGCACCGTCGTGATCACCATCGCCACCGGCGCGACACCTTGATCTCCATCGTAGCATCGTTGTCGTCTCGCCAATCTTATGCTTCTCGACTATCGCTACCGCTTAGTGATAAAGTAAAGCATTACAGTAGCATTGCATTGCATACAATAAAGCGACAACCATATGGCTCCAGCCGATTGCCGATAACTTCGGTTACAAAACATGATCATCTCATACAATAAAATATAGCATCACGTCTTGACCATATCACATCACAACATGCCCTGCAAAAACAAGTTAGACGTCCTCTACTTTGTTGTTGCAAATTTTACGTGGCTGCTACGGGCTTAAGCAAGAACCAGTCTCACCTACGCATCAAAACCACAACGATACTTCGTCAAATAGACTCCGTTTAACCTTCTCAAGGACCGGGCATAGCCACACTCGGTTCAACTAAAGTGAGAGAGACAGACACCGCCGATCACCTTTAAGCAACGAGTGCTCGAAGCGGTGAAACCAGTCTCGCAGAAGCGTCACGCATAATGTCGGTCCGGCCGCTTCATCTCACAATACCGCTGAACCAAAGTATGACATGCTGGTAGGTAGTATGACTTGTATCGCCCACAACTCACTTGTGTTCTACTCGTGCAAAAACATCAAACCATAAAAACCTAGGCTCGGATGCCCTTTGTTGGGGAACGTAGTAATTTCAAAAATTTCCCACGCACACGCAAGATCATGGTGATGCATAGCAACGAGAGGGAGAGTGTTGTCACGCACCCTTGTAGACCCAAGCGAAGCGATCACAACGTAGAGGAAGTAGTCAGACGTTCTCCTCGCGATCCGACCGATCCCAGCGCCGTTACTCGGCGCCCGAAGTTCTTGACACACGTACAGCTCGATGACGTCCCTCAGACTCCGATCCAGCCGAGTGTCGAGGAGAGTTCCGTCAAGACGACGGCGTGGTGACGATCTTGATGTTCTATCGGCGCAGAGCCGCTTAAGCTTCGCAACGATATGACCGAGGTGGAATATGGTGGAGGGGCGCACCGCACACGGCTAAGGAACGATCCGTAGATCAAACTTGTGTGTTCTAGGGTGCCCCCCTACCCCCGTATATAAAGGAGGGAGGGGGGAGGTGCGGCCGGCCCAAGGAGGCTGCTGAGGAGTCCTACTCCCACCGAGTAGGACTCCCCTTCCTAGTTGGAGTAGGATTGGGGAGGGGAAGAGGAAGGGGCGCCGCCTCCTTGTCCTATTCGGACTAGGGGGGAGAGGGCGCGGCCACCCCTGGCCGCCCCTCCTCTTCTCCCTCGAGGCCCACTAAGGCCCATTTAGTTCCCGGGGTTCGGTAACCTCCGTAAGACTCGATAAATTCCGTTTTCACTCGGAACCATTCGAACTCCAAATATAGGCTTCCAATATATCAATCTTTATGTCTCGACCATTTCAAGACTCCTCGTCATGTCCGTGATCACATCCGGGACTCGAACTTCTTCGGTACATCAAAATACATAAACTCATAATAACTCGCCATCGAACCTTAAGCGTGCGGACCCTACGGTTCGAGAACCATGTAGACATGACCGAGACACGTCTCCGGTCAATAACCAACAGCGGACCTGGATGCCCATATTGGTTCCTACATATTCTACGAAGATCTTTATCGGTCGAGACCGCATAACAACATACGTTGTTCCCTTTGTCATCGGTATGTTACTTGCCGAGATTCGATCGTCGGTATCCAATACCTAGTTCAATCTCGTTACGGCAAGTCTCTTTACTCGTTCCGTAATACATCATCTTACAGCTAACTCATTAGTTGTAGTGCTTGCAAGGCTTGATGATGTGTATTACCGAGAGGGCCCGAGATACCTCTCCGACAATCGAGAGTGACAAAACCTAATCTCGAAATACGCCAACCCAACATCGCCTTTGGAGACACTGTAGTACTCCTTTATAATCACCCGATTCGTTGTGACGTTTGGTAGCACCCAAAGTGTTCCTCCGGTAAACGGGAGTTGCATAATCTCATAGTTATAGGAACATGTATAAGTCATGGATAAAAGCAGTAGCAACATACTAAACGATCGTGTGCTAAGCTAATGGAATCGGTCATGTCAATCAGATCATTCTACTAATGATGTGACCTTGTTAATCAAATAACAACTCTTTGTTCATGGTCAGGAAACATAACCATCTTTGATTAACAAGCTAGTCTAGTAGAGGCATACTAGTGACATATTGTTTTGTCTATGCATTCACACATGTATCATGTTTCCGGTTAATACAATTATAGCATGAATGATAAACATTTATCATGAAATAAGGAAATAAATAATAACTTTATTATTGCCTCTAGGGCATATTTCCTTCAGTCGCACCCATAAAGTGTTGGAGAATCCGAGGTCCCTCCGGGTTGAACTCCCATAGACAGAGAGGACGACGTTTGCAGGGCAGAAGATGCCTGATTATCATGACCTGCATCACCTTGATCAGGTCGATCTCCCTCGCTTGGAGGTCTCGAATCCGGCCCTGCAGTGAGGGCACGTCCTCGGACGGCCCCCAGTTGAGCCCTTGGTTGACCCACGACATTAGTTGGCGTGGAGGTCCCGGGCGGAATAAAGGCGGCGGCTTTTGCCTGCTGCCCTTCGGAGCGGTGATATAGAACCACTCCTGCTGCCACAGTCCAGGTTCCTCTCGGAAGGAACCCACGGGCCACGGGGCATCGGCCTTTTTGCTTATCGCCGCCCCGCCACACTCCGCTTGACGCCCCCCGATCATCTTCGGCTCCACCTTGAAGGTCTTCAGCCATAGGCCGAAGTGGGGAGTGACGCGGAGGAAGGCTTCGCAGATGATAATGAATGCGGAGATGTGGAGGATGGACTCCGGAGCCAAGTCGTGAAAGTCCAGCCCATAGTAGAACAGGAGCCCTCTCATGAAGGGATCCGTCGGGAAGCCTAAACCCCGACGGAGGTGGGATACGAAGACGACGTATTCACCGGGCTCGGGGGTGGGCACGGCTTGCCCTTGGGCAAGCAATCTGTGCGAAACCTCGTAGGCCAGGTACTTGGCTTCACGTAACTTCAATATGTCCCCCTCCGTGACGGAGGAGGGCATCCACTGGCCCTGGAGGTCAGAGCCGGACATGGTTGAGGATCCGAAGCGCTCGAATCTGAGGCTCTGGGTGTTGGAACTGGGAGCGAAGAAGAGATTCGATGTGAGATTGAAGAACAAGGGCAGGCCTTGGTCCTCCTATAAAGAGGAAACAATACCAAGAGCCGTCTCCGTGACCGTTCGAGATTCACCTTCGATAGAGGAGGCGTGGCGACGGGAACGGTTGAGTTACCCACGCACGTATTGATGAGGATCCCGGAATAAGGGGAACACGATCTCTGCTTCGACAAGACGTGCCAAGGAAACGCGCCGCTAAACGTCCGAGGTGGTATAGTAAAAAACGATTCAAACAAAGGCTTGGTAGCGGTGTGGTGTTACGCTGCATAATACGTCAGCAGATTGAGCTAGTGTATATTTTATTCTCTCTACGGTGGAATGTGGAATTTATTTTGCAGAGCCGGATCCTGGTGTTCATGATCTTCTCTGGATTATTCAAGGGAGGAACCCGCCTTGCAATGCCGAACATTATGCGCGTCGGACTTATCGTCATTGAAGACTGGTTCAGGGGCTACTGAGGGAGTCCTGAACTAGGGGGTGTCCGGACAGCCGGACTATCATTATCCGCCGGACTCCAAGACTACGAAGATACAAGATTGAAGACTCCGGCTCGTGTCCGGATGGGACTTTCCTTGGCGTGGAAGGCAAGCTTGGCAATACGGATATGTAGATCTCCTACCATTGTAACCGACTCTGTGTAACCCTAGCCTCCTCCGGTGTCTATATAAACCGGAGGGCTTTAGTCCGTAGGACAACATACATTACAACAATCATACCATAGGCTAGCTCCTAGGGTTTAGCCTCCTAGATCTCGTTGTAGATCTACTCTTGTGCTACCCATATCATCAATATTAATCAAGCAGGACGTAGGGTATTACCTCCATCGAGAGGGCCCGAACCTGGGTAAAAACATCGCGTCCCTCGTCTCCTGTTACCATCCGCCTAGATGCACAGTTCGGGACCCCCTACCCGAGATCCGCCGGTTTTGACATCGACAGTAGGCTTATGGCCACGGCGAACAGCCTCAAGAAAAAGCAGCAACAGCTTAAAGCTGATCAAGATCTGCTAGCCGACGGATGGATCAAGTCCTTGCGGCAAGAGCATGAACTCGAACGCCCCTCAAAAGCTACCCCAAACGCAAGTTGCTCCCCGATTAGAGGAGGAGGCATATAAACCTGCATCACCAAGGATTACTACGGCTGACCGACCACCTCGTGGCCGCGACAGAGAGGCCTCTAGGCCCTTCACCAGAACCGTAACCCGGCACCGCTCGAAAAGTACGAAGCCACGGGGGAATGCGCCGGACTTGCGAGACATATTGGAGGGTAAGGCAAGACAATCAAGATCGATCTACGGATTGCGTGGGCGCCCCACGATGCGCGACGACGACCGTCGCGCTGGATACAGCAATTCCAGCCGGGCCGAACACAGTAGACAAAGCTCGCTTGAGCTACGTCGTGCTATAGCCCAATATAGAGGCGCCACACACCCACTTTGCTTAACAGATGAAGTAATGGATCATCAAATCCCCGAAGGATTTAAACCCGTGAATATTGAATCCTACGATGGCACAACAGACCCCGCGGTTTGGATCGAAGACTATCTCCTTCATATCCACATGGCCCGTGGCGATGATCTTCACGCCATCAAATACCTCCCACTGAAGCTTAAAGGACCAGCTCGGCATTGGCTTAACAGCTTGCCAGCAAAATCAATTGGGTGTTGGGAGGACCTGGAAGCCGCATTCCTTGACAACTTCCAGGTCACATATGTGTGACCACCAAACGCCGATGACCTAAGCCACATAATTCAGCAGCCAGACGAATCGGCTAGACAATTCTGGACACGGTTCTTAACAAAGAAAAATCAAATCGTCGGTTGTCCGGATGCAGAGGCCCTCGCAGCCTTCAAACATAACATCCGCGATAGTGGCTTGCCCGGCACCTAGGACAGGAAAATCCGAAATCCATGGCAGCCCTCACATCACTCCGCTTCTGCGCGGGAGAGGACAGCTGGCTAGCCCGCGGTAACAACCTCAGCAAAAATTCTGGCAGTCCGAATAACAAGGACCACAATGGCAGGTCGCTTTGCAACAAAAACAAACGCCGCGTTAACGGCGATAACACTGAGGATATGGCAGTCAACGCCGGATTCAGAGGCTCCAAACCCGGTCAGCGGAAAAAGGCATTCAAAAGAACTACTCTGGGTCCGTCCAATTTGGACCGAATACTCGACCTCTCGTGCCAAATACACGGCACCCCAAAAAGCCAGCTAATCACACTGAGGGAGTCCTGGACTAGGGGGTGTCCGGATAGCCGGACTATCAATATCCGCCGGACTCCCAGACTACGAAGATAGAAGATTGAAGACTCCGGCTCGTGTCAGGAAGGTACTTTACTTGGCGTGGAAGGCAAGCTTGGCAATACGGATATGTAGATCTCCTACCATTGTAACCGACTCTGTGTAACCCTAGCCTCTCCGGTGTCTTTATAAACCGGAGGGCTTTAGTCCGTAGGACACAACATTACATCTCAACAATCATACCATAGGCAAGCTTCTAGGGTTTAGCCTCATTGATCTCGTGGTAGATCTACTCTTGTACTACCCATATCATCAATATTAATCAAGCGGGACGTAGGGTATTACCTACATCGAGAGGGCTGAACTGGGTAAAAACATTGTGTCCCTCGTCTCCTGTTACCATCCGCCTAGATGCACATTCGGGACCCCCTACCGAGATCCGCCGGTTTTGACACCGACATTGGTGCTTTCATTGAGAGTTCCTCGTGTCGCCACCGATAGGCTCGATGGCATCTTCAACCTTCAACGCTGTCAGTGGTGAGACTTTGCTTCCCGGACAGATCTTCAGATTCGGCGGCTTCAGATCGGGCCAATTCTCTTGGCCATCCGAGCAGATCGAAGCTACGCTTCTAGCCGTCAGTCGATTTGAAGCCTAAACTTCCGGCCGATGACCGCGGAGACTTGATCTTCGACGGACTCGAGCCACAGCCAAAGCGCCGCCTTGTGACGATGGGCATGATCGACTCGCCGGCTGGGCGGTGCTTTGGTGGTCGCGACTTGAATCCGCCCGGCTACTTGCGGGGCGATAATATGACGAGGGTCGGTGGATAGACGCCGCCCGGGCTTCAACATCCACGGCGATGGAGCGAATACCGATTTTGTCGCTGCGAAACTTCGTGATCCCGAGACGCGGACTCCTTGCCGGACTCCGAGCCTCCCGCGCCCCGCCAATTAAGCAGATTAGGCGCGGTTATGGAATTCACCGCGCGGACATCTTTCAACACTCGCCTTTTGGCGATATCCGAAATCCTCAAGCATCTCTCGCTATCGTGAATCTGGCGGATTATGGACGGGGCGGTTGGAGTTCGGACGACGAAGAAATTGAGCCCACCCACCACCCACTTTGTAGCCATCGCCGAGGATCTAACCGACATGCTAGACTACGACTCGAGGACATCGACGCTATGGACGATGATGCCGGAGACGATCAAGACCCAGCGCCCACGGGACACTGGAAGGCCACCTCGTCATACGACGTCTACATGGTGGATACCCCAAAGGAAGGGGATGGCGAAAAAGCAGCAGAGGAAGATTCTTTGAAGAAGTAGCCTAAACGCCGGCGTCAGCGGCGCCGCTCTAAATCCCGCCACAACAAGAAGGGAGAATCCGGCACGGGAGACAATAACACTCCGGAGAGTGCCGAAGACGATCCCCTCCTGCAAGACTCAGAGCAGGAGGACGCAGAAGCAAGCCCTCACGACAGTAGGCGCATTTAAGGGGTTGAGGATGATAACTATATGCCTCCCTCTGAAGACGAAGCGAGCCTCAACGATGATGAATTCGTCATACCCGAGGATCCCGTCGAACATGAACGCTTCAGGCGCAGGCTCATAGCCACGGCAAATAGCCTAAAGAAAAAGCAGCAACAGCTTCAAGCTGATCAAGATCTGCTAGCCAATCGATGGACCGAGGTCCTCGCGGCCGAAGAGTATAAACTCGAACTCCCCTCCAAAAGTTACCCAAGACGCAAGCTGCTCCCCCGATTAGAGGAGGAAGCATACATACCTTTATCACCAGCGATGACATGGTGACCGACCGCCCGTGGTCGCGACAGAGAGGCATTCAAGGCCCCAGCCAAGACCGTACCCGACATCGATCCAGAGTACGGCCAAAAGGAACGCGCCGGACTTGCGAGATATCTTGGAGGACAAAGCAAGGCAATCCAGATCCATCTATGGATCACGGGCGCCCTCGACCCACGACGAATACCGTCGCGCCGGACATAACGCCGCGGGCGAACACAGCAGCATAACGCTCCCTCGAGTTGCGTCGCGATATTGCTCGATCAGGGCGCCAGACACCCGCTATGCTTCAGCGATGAAGTAATGGATCATCAGATTCTCAAGGGTTTAAACCCGTGAACATCGAATCTTACGATGGTACAACAGACCCGCAGGTGTGGATCGATGATTATCTTCTCCACATCCATATGGCCCTTGGCGACGATCTCGCACGCCATCAAATATCTCCCTCAAGCTTAAAGGACCAGCTCGGCATTGGCTTAACAGCCCGCCCGCAGAGTCGATTGGGTGTTGGGAAGACACGGAGGCGCGTTCCTTGATAACTTCCAAGGTACATACGATGCGACCACCGACGCCGATGACCTAAGCCACATCATTCAGCAGCAGACGAATCGCCGCATAGATTACGACACGGTTCTTGACGAAGAAAAATCAAATCGCCGACCGTCCGGATGCGGAGGCCCTCGCAGCCTTCAAACACAACATCCGGGATGAATGGCTAGCCCGCACTGGGCAGGAGAAGCCGAAATCCATGGCAGCCCTCACATCGTTAATGACTCGCTTTTGCGCGGGAGAGGATAGCTGGCTAGCCCGCAGCAATAATCTCCGCAAAAATTCTGGCAGCCCGGACTCCAAGGACAATCACGGCAGGTCACGTCGAATAAAAAACAAGCGTCGTACTAACGGCGATGACAAAGAGGATACGGCAGTCAATGCCGGATTCCGAGGCTCCAAACCCGGTCAACGGAAGAAGCCATTCAAAAGAACAACTCCGGGCCCATCCAATCTGGACAGAATACTCGACCGCTCATGCCAGATACATGGCACCCCCGAAAGGCCAGCTAATCACACCAATAGAGATTGTTGGGTGTTCAGCAGGTGGCAAGTTAATTGCGAACACAATGACAAGGGGCTAAATAGCGACGATGAGGAAGAGACCCGCCGCCAAACAACAGAGAGACGAAGGGTTTCCCCGCAAGTGCGGACGGTGAATATGATTTACGCGACCCATATACCCAAGAGGGAGAGGAAGCGCGACTCTGAGACGCCTATGCGATGGAGCGATCGCCCAAGTTCAATCCATGGTCCTCTGTCCGATCACTTTTGATCGACGAGACCATCCGACTAGCATACACCATGGCGGATTCGCCGCATTGGTCCTAGACCCAATCGTCGATGGATTTCACCTCACAAGAGTCCCGATGGACGGCGGCGGCAGCCTGAACCTGCTTTATCGGGACACAAGGCGCAAAATGGGCATAGACCCATCAAGGATCAAACCTACTAAGACAACCTTTAAAGGTGTCATCCCGAGTGGAAGCCAATCATGACAGCTCACACACCGAAGTGGTCTTTGGATCCCGGATAATTTCGAGCGAAGAATTAATCTTCGATATAGTCCCGTTCAGAAGCGGCTATCATGCCCCTGCTCGGACGTCACTGCGTTGCAAAATTCAACGCGTGCCGCATTATGCATACCTAAAGCTCAAGATGCGGGCCCTCGTGGAGTCATTACGGTCAATGGGAATACGGAACGCTCCTCCGAACGGAGGAACATACTGGCGCTCGCGGCGAAGTATAGAGCAGCCTTCACGGCAATTCTCTAGTCCGCAACTAAAAGCGGACATTAAAACGCGCCCGAGCAACAACAACCAAGACCACTGGCGCGATCGAGCATCGCCAGAGTAATGCGGCCCCAACCCCCGCCCGCGCTTGATCACTAGAATAACACTCCGCGTACATCATTACGCTTTGGAGATACCATGGGCGCAGGGGAGGGGCTTAACCGCAAGGACCAAAGAGTGCGGCTCGACCACACAAGGGGCTCATTATCGCCCCCCTTGGCTTTGTTTTTTATGTTTTCTTCTTTTGCATACACAGGACTCCATTAACCAGAAGCCCTGTCCGACGGCGAACCTGCCGAATTCAAGATACAACAGTCAGGGATTAAAGAAGGCTGCGACGAACATTCAGGTGGTCTCCGTCACGAGCATTACATTTAATTACATACACCAAGTTTGCAGCTTATCCCTGGAGGGGGACATGTTAATTTAGTCCAAACACCTTGCTTACCGCACTATTTGTATCAGTCCGCTTTATTAGCAGACCTTCTTTCATAAATAACGCAGCACTCCCTTTTGCAAGTTTATTACCCTTTTATGGCAATTGCGTTATCCTTTACAAAGGTTCACTATATGACATATTGCACCCGTATACCTTGATACGGCCGAATACACCAGGGGCTTCTGTTCCCCATATTACGGTGTGATAAAGTCCGAATACTTTCACAAGTACGACACCCCGAACTTATAGCATTATATGAATCAGCTCCGAATCATGTCTTGGGTCAATAGTTGGGTTTGCCCGGCTCCTATGTTTTGGTGCCTTACGCCCGTTCCGTCGGCTAAGGTAGCACTAGGAGAACCACTGCGATTGCGCCCGGTTGAGCCGGGTTAACGCCTCGATGAGAAAGCTAAAACTGGCCCGACATGATAAGGCGAGAGATGGTCGCTGTTCGAGAGGTCTTTTCGGTCCCTAAAGACTCATGCCGCTTGACGAAGTTCGGATGATGTCCGCGAAGGCGTGGATAGCGCCGGATTCGGTCTTCCGAATACCAGGGCTTCGACGAAATTTAAAATTATAGAATTCTATGGCTAAGTGAGAGTGTTCAAGCATTATAAGTCCAGTCGCCTTGTTCGTCGTGTTGAGCGCCTCCCTAGATGGACCCAAAGATGGGAACAAGAGTGCTCAAGTTTATCACCGAACACCCCAGCACTCGTGGCTTGGGGGCTAAGCCAACGACTTGCCATCTCTCAGATTTAACAAACGGCCGCACAGAAGGTAATATTTTAAATTATAACAAAGCGTTGCTCATGGCGCATATAAACGAAGTTTTCGGCGCACAGGATAAACACACAGCAAGTTCACTCAAGGATTACATTAAGGGGGCACTCATCCGCGATATCGCGGGCTCCCTTCAGGACAACTTTATAATATTGTTCCAGCGTACGGTGCTCCTTGCCCGGCGGCGGCGGATCCGTGAGAAGCTTCTCCGCATCCAGCTTGCCCCATTGCACCTTTATGCGGGCGAGGGCACGGCGAGCGCCTTCAATGCAGGCGGAGCGCTTGATCACATCCAGCCTGAGGCATGCATCCACTAGCCGCCGCACTAGGCCAAAGTAGCTGCCAGGCATGGCCTGCCCAGGCCAGCCGGACTGTGAGGCCCTTCATGGCCTCCTCAGCTACCTTGTGGAGTTCGACCAACTGTTTCAGCTGGTCGCTTGGGGGCACCGGATGGCCGGCCTCAGCGTACTGAGACCAGAAGACCTTCTCCGTTGAGCTCCCCTCCTCGCCACGATAGAACGCAGCGGCATCAGACGCACTACACGGCAGATCTGCAAATGCCCCTTGAGAGCTCCGAATTCGGGTAAGTATCCGGTAATTTACATTCACATGCTTGCTCTGCATGAAAAACGCCTTACCCGCTGCTATCTTCTTCATGTCCCCCACCTCCTCACGAGCCCTCTGGGCCTCGGCCTTGGCGGATTTGGCACTTTCGAGAGCCGAGGCAAGCTCGGACTCTCGAGTCTTGGAGTCACGCTCCAAACTCTCATGCTTTTCATGAGAGCACGGAGCTCTTGCCGAACTTCCGCCACCAGCGCCGCTTGCTTTTCTCGCAAATTGATCCGTTCCGTGGCGATTGCGTTCGGCCACGGACACGGCATCCTTCAGGGCTGCCACCTCGTTAGTGGCCCCTGCATTGCACATATTATCCTTGTTAATCTTGTTTGCAACCAAAACCCTTTTCTGTAAGGTGCATATTTAAAGTGGTGTTATTCACCTTCTTTTTCCTTGAGCTGCCTCTTGGCATGGCCGAGCTCTTGATCCGACCGCTCAAGGTTCTTCTTCAGCGCCTCGACCTCCGCTGTTAATGCGGCAGAGGTCAACAGCGCAGCCTGCAAACCCATATTGACATATTTTAGAAACCCTGCGTATATCTTGTTAAAGATCCTTAGTCCGGCTTTTCTTTCCGAACACCGGACTAAGCATCAGGGGCTACTGTCTATGCTGTATTATACTACTTAAATTTAACTTCCTTACCTCAAAGCCTGTTAGAAGGCTGTTGCAGGCCTCGGTCAGCCCGCCCTTGGCGAGCTGGACCTTCTCAATCACCGCACTCATGAGAGTGCGGTGTTCTTCCTCGATGGAGGCGCCTTTGGCGCCCAAGAAGTTGTCCGTGCCTCGGTTGGGCGGAGGCCGCCCGGCGTCGGTCCTGCCCCTCTTTGGGGGCTGCTGGCGGACCTCGAACCGCCACGGTTCCGGAGTATAGTCCGGCACAAAGTCCGGGGCTGCGACGGCGCCCGAGCCTCCTGGCGCGTCCCCTGGGATTCCGCCTCGTCGTCCTCGGCGTGGGGTAGAGGCGGTTGGGATGGAATTTACATCCGACGGCGCCAACGACCGCTCATCGAATCGGGAAAGTCGTCACCGGCGGACTAAGGAAACAATGCGGCATTAGAAGGACACATGTGACATACTATATACGGCATATGAATAATCCGGATACTTACGATCCTGCGGGACGCCAGCCCTTGAGGCCACTCTTCCTCGCCAACACCGATGTTGGCGAACCGTCCGGGATAGTTCTCCCCCTCTTGGACCCTTCGGCCGCCCCGATCGGGGAGGCCTTCCTCTTCTTCTCTCCCTCCTCCGGGAGAGAGTACTCCTCCTCCTCCTCGTCTTCGGGGGAGGAATCCTCGTCGTCGTCAGACGCTGGATGGCGGGAACTCCTTCGAGTCCCCGCGGCCACCTTCTTGGCCTTCTTCTCCGGCACCACGTACGGTGCCGGAACCAGCAGCCTTGCTAATTGGGCATTCACTAGTTCTTCTGGCATGGGAGCCGGACTGATAATCAGCTCGGCCTTCTCCATCCATTCCTGTCAAAGGAAGAGGCAGATTGAAAACCTCGCTAGAGTCAATCTAATTACTACAAGTGTCCCGTAATGGGGTCGAATCACTTACCCCGTCAGACGGAGACTGCAAGCTGAATCCGCGGTCTTCGGTCGCGGATGCGGGCGCGTCGGCGCTCTTGAACAGCACCCTCCAGGCACCTTCGTATGTTGTATCGAAGAGCCCGCTCAGCGTCTGGTGCTGTTCCGGATTAAACTCCCACAGATTAAATGCCCTTTCTTGGCATGGGAGAATTCGCCGAAGGAGCATGACCTGGACCACATCGACGAGACGGAGCCCATTGCTCACCAGCTTCTTGATGCAGGTTCGAAGTCCGGTCACCTCCACCGGGTCACCCCACTGCAAGCCCTTCTCTTTCCAGGAGGTGAGCTGCGTGGGGATTCCAGATCTAAATTCGGGGGCCGCCGCCCATGTAGGCTCGCGCGGCTCGGTGATATAGAACCACCCCGACTGTCACCCCTTGACGGAGTCCACGAAAGTCCCTTCTAGCCAAGGGACGTTGGGCAATTTGCCCAACATAGCGCCTCCGCATTCCGCTTGCGCCCCCTTCACAACCTTCAGCTTGACGTTGAAGGTCTTGAGCCTGAGCGAAGTGGGGCGGATGCGAGAAAGGCCTCGCACACGACGATGAACGCCGAGATGTTGAGGACGAAATTCGGCGCCAGATCGTGGAAATCCAGGCCGTAGTAGAACATGATCCCCCGGACGAATGGATGGAGTGGAAAGCCCAGTCCGCTTAGGAAGTGGGGGAGGAAAACAACCCTCTCGTGAGGTCCTGGGGTAGGAACGAGCTGCCCCGCGTCGGGCAGCCGATACGCGATGTTTCCGGAAAGGTATCCGGCGTCGCGCAGCTTGGTGATGTCCTCCTCCTTGGCGGTGGAGGCCATCCACTTGCCTCCCCCTCCGGACATGTTCGGAGAAGGGTCGGCGGAATCGCGAGCTTGAGCGTTGGAGCTTGGGTTCGCAGGATGGATGAGCAAAGGAGGAAGAAGGCGTAGGCGAGAAGGTAAATCCTTATCCCTTATATATAGGCGGACAAAACTATGCGTCCCTCACCGGCCTGATAAAACTCGCTTATCTCCCAAGCGCCACCATCAATGGCGCGGTTGGGTTACCCACGCACGTATTGATGAGAATCCCGGAAAAAGGGGAACACGATCTCTGCTTCGACGGGACGTGCCAATGAAACCGCTTCGCTAAACGTGCCGAAGTGGTACAGTAATTCAAACAAGGGCTTGGTGCCGGTGTGATGTCATGCCGCGTAATACGTCAGCAGATTGGATCGGTGCATACGTTTTATTCTCTCTACGTTTGGAATGTGGAAATTATTTTGCAGAGCCGGACACTATCCTGGTGTTCATTATCCTCTCTGGATTATTCAAGGGAGGAACCCGCCTTGCAATGCCGAACATTTTGCACGCCGGACTTATCGCCATTGAAGACTGGTTCAGGGGCTACTGAGGGAGTCCTGGACTAGGGGGTGTCCGGATAGCCGGACTATCAATATCCGCCGGACTCCCGCATCACGAAGATAGAAGATTGAAGACTCGGCTCGTGTCCGAAGGTACTTTACTTGGCGTGGAAGGCAAGCTTGGCAATACGGATATGTAGATCTCCTACCATTGTAACCGACTATGTGTAACCCTAGCCTCTCCGGTGTCTATATAAACCGGAGGGCTTTAGTCCGTAGGACACAACATTACATCTCAACAATCATACCATAGGCAAGCTTCTAGGGTTTAGCCTCATTGATCTCGTGGTAGATCTACTCTTGTACTACCCATATCATCAATATTAATCAAGCAGGACGTAGGGTATTACCTCCATCGAGAGGGCCTGAACCTGGGTAAAAACATTGTGTCCCTCGTCTCCTGTTACCATCCGCCTAGACGCACAGTTCGGGACCCCCTACCCGAGATCCGCCGGTTTTGACACCGACACACACCAACAGGGATTGTTGGGTATTCAAGCAGGCAGGCAAGTTAATTGCCAAAAACAATGACAAGGGGCTGCATAGCGATGACGAGGAAGAGACCCGACCGTCGAACAATAGAGGACAGAAAGGTTTCCCCCCACAAGTGCGGACGGTAAACATGATATACGCAACCCACATACCCAAGAGGGAGCGGAAGCATGCACTCAGGGACGTATATGCGATGGAGCCAGTCACCCAGAAGTTCAACCCATGGTCCTCCTGCCCGATCACTTTTGATCGAAGGGACCACCCCACCAGTATCCGCCATGGCGGATTCGCCGCATTGGTTTTAGACCCAATCGTCGATGGATTTCACCTCACTAGAGTCCTGATGGACGGCGGCAAAGGCTGAACCTGCTTTATCAGGATACAGTGCGCAAGATGGGCATAGACCCCTCAAGGATTAAACCCACAAAGACGACCTTCAAAGGCGTCATACCAGGTGTAGAGGCCAATTGTACAGGCTCAGTCACACTAGAAGTGGTCTTCGGATCCCCGGATAACTTCCGAAGCGAGGAGTTAATCTTCGACATAGTCTCGTTCCGCAGCGGCTATCATGCTCTGCTCGGACGGACCGCGTTTGCAAAGTTCAACGCGGTGCCACATTACGCATACCTCAAGCTCAAGATGCCAGACCCTCGAGGAGTCATCACGGTCAATGGAAACACTAAACGCTCCCTCCGAACGAAGGAACACACAGCGGCTCTCGCGGCAGAAGTACAGAGCAGCCTCTTAAGGCTATTTTCGAGTCCGGCCGTTAAACGACCGGACACGGCCAAACGCGCCCGGAGTAACCTACAACAAGACCACCGCACGCCCGAGCACGCAGAGTAATGCGGCCCCAACCCCAGCCCTTGCAAAATTGCAAGACTGGTCCTTCGCGTACATCAGTACGCTCTGGAGATACCATGGGCACAGGGGGAGGGGCACGACCACGACAGGCCCACAGCATGGCTTAACCACACCGGGGGCTCCCAAGTGTGTCATTCTTTTTTCCTTTTTCTTTTTTATTTCCTACAGGACTCCGTTCACTAGAGGCCCTGTCCGGTAGTAGACCTGCCGAACTCACGATGCAACAACCAGGGAAGGAGAAAGGCTACGACGAATACTCAGGTGGTCTCCATTATGAGCATTATACCTATTTTATACACCATTCCGCAGCCTACCCCTAGAGGGGGACATGCTAATAGTTTCACCCCTTGCTTATCGCACTATTTGTATCGTTCTACATTCTAGGCAGCACTTTTTGAATAAACAATACATCGCTTTTTGCTTATAATTGCATTTCCTTCTTATACATTATGTTCATTTATGACATGTTGCATCCGTACACTTTGGTACGGCTAAATACACCAGGGGCTTAAGTTCCCCACATTAAGTCCGAACACTTTCACAAGTGCGGCACCCCGAACTTATAGCATTATATGCATCGGCTCCGAATCATGTCTTGGGTCAATAGTTGGGTTTGCCGGCTCCCATGTTTTGGTACCTTACGTTCCGTTGTATCGGCTAAGGTAGCCTTGGGAGAACCATCGCGATTGCGCCCAGCTTGAGCTGGGCGGCGCCAAAGGAGAAAGCTAAAACTGATTTGTCATGATAAGGCGAGAGCTGGTCGCTGTTCGAGAGGTTTTTTCGAGTCCCTAAAGACTTATGCCGCTTAGAGCGAGGAACCGGCTTTGTCCGGCCCAGGCATGGATAGCGCCCCGAACTCGGCCTTCCGAACACTAGGGGCTTCCCCAAAATTTAAAATTATAGAATTCTATGGCTAAGTGAGAGTGTTCAAGCATTATAAGTCCGGTTGCCACGTTCGTTGTGTTGAGCGCCTCCCTAGATGGACCCAAAAATGGGAACAAGAGCGCTCAAGTTTATCCCGAACACCCCA
Source organism: Aegilops speltoides (assembly GCA_021437245.1). Lineage (NCBI taxonomy): Eukaryota > Viridiplantae > Streptophyta > Magnoliopsida > Poales > Poaceae > Aegilops > Aegilops speltoides. The sequence continues at coordinate 440,639,231 of CM038142.1, forward strand.
GCACTCGTGGCATGGGGGCTGAAGCCGACGACTTGCCATCTCGCAGATTTCATAAACGGCCGCACAGAAGGTAATATTTTAAATCAACAAGCGTTGCTTAGCGATATGAACAAAGTTTTCAGCAAGACAGATAACAAAATGCGAGTCTACTCAAATATTACATCTTTGGAGCACTCACCCGCAATCATGCGGGCACCCTTCAGACACTCTTATAATACATTTGGCGCGATGCGATACTCCTTGCCCGTCGGTGGCGCGTCGTCACAAGCTTCTCGGCGTCCATCCTGCCCTAGTGCACCTTTGCACGGGCAAGGCCCGACGGCACCTTCAATGCTGGGAGTGCTTGACGACTTCAACCTGTGGACACGCATCCACCAGCCGCGCGCACGGGTCAAGTAGCTCCCATGCATGGCCTCCTTGGGCCCAAACCGAACTATGAGGCCCTTCATGGCCTGTTCGGCCACCTTAGGAGCTCGACCAGCTGCTTCAGCTGGTCGCTAAGGGCACCGGATGTTTGGCCTCAAACATCTCGAGACCGAAGACCTTCTCCGTCGAGCTCCCTCCTCGCCCGGTAGAATGCGGCATTATCGGACACGCTGCGGGGCAGATCTGCGAACGCTCCTGGAGAGCTCCGAATTCGTGTAAGTAATAGGTAATTCACATTCACATGCTTGCTTTGCATGAAAAATGCCTTACCCGCCACTATCTTCTTCAACGCCTCGATTTCATGGAGGGCCTTGTGGGCTTCGGCCTTAGCGTCTTTGGCACTCTCAAGAGCCGATGCAAGCTCGGACTCTCGAGTCTTTGAGTCGCACTCCAAACTCTCATGTTTTTCCACGAGAGCCTGGAGCTCTTGCTGCACCTCCGCCACCCGCGCCTCCTGCTTCTCTCGCTCGGCTCGTTCCGCGGCCGCATTGCGTTCAGCCATGGACACCGCCTCCTTCAGGATCGCCAGCTCGTTCGTGGCCCCTGTAGTACCCACGTTATCTTTGTTATTTTCTCTTGCAACCAAATCCTTTTCTGTAAGGTACAACTTCAATAAGGTGTTACTCACCTTCCTTGTCCTCGAGATGCTTCTTGGCACGGCCAAGCTTGCTCTCGGACCGCTCGAGGCTTTGCTTCAAAGCATTGACCTCCGCAGTCAGTGCGGCAGAGGTCAGCAGCGCAACCTGCAATCCCATATTGACATATTTTTTTAGACTCCTGCGTATATCTTTTTGGATCCTCGGTCCGCTTTTCTTTCGAACACGAACCGAGCATCGGGGCTACTGTCTATGCGGTATTATATTACACATCTTAAAATTCATACCTCAAAGCTTGTTAGAAGCTGCTGCGCAGCTTGGTCAGCCCGCTCTTGGCGAGTGGACTTCTTGAATCACCGCACTCATGGCGGTGTGGTGTTCTTCTTCAATGGAAGCGCCATTGGCGCCTCCAACAAGTTATCCGGTGCCTCGGTTGACGGCGGAGGCGCCCGGCGTCACGATCTTGCCCTTCTTACGAAGGGGCGCTCGCCGGACTCGGAACCACTGCAGTTCGGTGCGGACTCCGGTGCAAAGTCCGGGAGGTTGCCCTGCGGCACCTCCGGGGCCACCTCCTCCTGGCGGGTCCCTTCCTGGGATCCCACCTCGACGTCGTCAGTGTCACGAGGGGTGGAGGCGGTCGGAAGAGAATCCATATCCGACGTGCCGAAGGACCCGCTCGACGAAGCGGGAAGATCGTCCTTGGGCGGACTACAGGTTGTATGCGGCATTAGAAAGACACCGTGTGGCAAAAAGAAAAATTATAGATCATCCAGGAGTCAGGATACTTACGAGCTTGCTAGGGGCTTGGCCCTTGAGGGCCACCCCTCGTCGCCGTCGCCGACGCTGGTGGAGCAGTCCGGGGGAAGGGTCCTTCCCTTCTTGGACCCTTCGGACTCCCTCGTTGGGAGGCCTTCCTCTTCTTCTCTTCTTCACCGGGAGAGGCCTCTTCTTCTCCTCCTCGTCCTCGTGGGAGGAGTCCGCCTCGGATTCATCGGACGATGAGTCCGATACCCCCTGACGCCAGGAACTCCTTCGGGTTCCCGTGGCCTTCTTCTTGGCCTTCTTCTCCGGCACCACGTAAAGTGCCGGGACCAGCAGCCCCATCAAGCGGGTGTCTGCTGGGTCTTCTGGAAGGGGAGCCGGACAGTTAACCTGTCCGGACATCTTCTGCCAGTCCTGTTAAAGGTATTGGGAGTTTAGATCCCGCATAGAGTCAAACTATGAAAAGCAAGTGTCCCATAAAGGATAACATAGCTTACCTCGCCAGCCGGACGCTGTGTGCTAAATCCGCAATCTTCAGTAGCGGATGCGGGAGCTTTGGCGCCCTTGAACAGCACCCTCCAGGCAGCTTCGTACGTAGTGTCGAAGAGCCCGCTCAAAGTCCGGTGCTGTGCTGGATCAAACTCCCACAAATTAAAGTCCCGTTGCTGGCAGGGGAGAATCCGGCGGACGAGCATGACCTGGATCACATTGACAAGCTTGAGCTTCTTGTTCACCAGGGTCTGGAGACAGGACTGGAGTCCAGTCAGCTCTTCCGAACTACCCCATAGCAAGCCCTTCTCTTTCTAGGAGGTGAGCTGCATGGGATGCCAGATCTGAATTCGGGGGCCGCTGCCCATTTAGGGTCACGTGGCTCAGTGATGTAGAACCACCCCGATTGCCACCCTTTAACGGATTCCACAAAGGCACCCTCGAGCCAAGTGATGTTGGGCATTTTTCCCACCATGGCGCCTCCGCACTCCGCTTGGCTGCCCTTCACAACCTTCGGCTTGACATTGAAGGTCTTCAGCCACAAGCCGAAGTGGGGCTGGATGCAGAGGAAGGCCTCACACACGACGATAAACGCCAAGATATTGAGGATGAAATTTGGGGCCAGATCGTGGAAATCCAGGCCGTAGTAGAACATGAGCCCCCGGACAAAGGGGTGGAGTGGGAAGCCCAGTCCGCGGAAGAAGTGGGGAAGGAATACGACCCTCTCATGGGGCCTGGGGGTGGGGATGAGCTGCCCCTCGTCGGGGAGCCGATGCGCGATGTCGCTGGACAGATATCTGGCGCTGTGCAGCTTCTCAATGTGCCCCTCCGTAACGGAGGAGGCCATCCACTTGCCTCCCGCTCTGGACATGGCTGGAGAAGGTCGAGGTGAGATGTGCGGACTTGGGCGCTGGAGTTCGAGTGCGCGGAGATGGATAAGCAAAGGAGGAAGAAGGCGTAGGTAAAAGAGGTGGAGCCTTATCCCCTTATATATGGGCGGACAAAAACTATGCGTCCCCACCGGCTTGGCGAAACTCGCTTATCTCCCAAGCGCCACAATCAATGGCGCGGTTGGGTTACCCACGTTCGTATTGATGGGAATCCCGGAATAAGGGGAACACGATCTCTGCTTCGACAAGACGTGCCAAGGAAACCGCTTCGCTAAACGCGCTGAGGTGGTATAATAAAAACGATTCGAGTAAATGCTTGGTAGTTGTGTGACGTCACGCCACAAAATACGTCAGCAGATTGAACTTGTGTAAATATTATTCTCTCTACGGTGGTATGGGAATTTATTTTACAGAGCCGGACACTATCCTGGTGTTCACAATCTTCTATGAATTATTCGGAGGAGGAACCCGCCCTGCAATGCCGAAGACAATATGCGCGCCAAACTCGTCGTCATTGAAGCCTGGTTCAGGGGCTACTGAGGGAGTCCTGGACTAGGGGGTGTCCGGATAGCCGAACTATCATCATCGGCCGGACTCTAAGACTATGAAGATACAAGATTGAATACTTCATCCCGTGTCCGGATGGGACTTTCCTTGGCGTGGAAGGCAAGCTTGGCAATACGGATATGTAGATCTCCTACCATTGTAACCGACTCCGTGTAACCCTAGCCCTCTCCGGTGTCTATATAAACCGGAGGGTTTTAGTCCATAGGACGAACAACAATCATACCATAGGCTAGCTTCTAGGGTTTAGCCTCCTTGATCTCGTGGTAGATCCACTCTTGTACTACCCATATCATCAATATCAATCAAGCAGGAGTAGGGTTTTACCTCCATCGAGAGGGCCCGAACTGGGTAAAAGCATCGTGTCCCTTGCCTCCTGTTACCGTCCGCCTAGACGCACAGTTCGGGACCCCCTACCCGAGATCCGCTGGTTTTGACACCGACAGGGGGTTTGTGGGCCAGGGCGGTCAGGAGCGGATGTGGCAATGGTCCAAATGCCCGTTATATGAGATTATGATTGCATGATGTATTGCTCTTCGTGCGTAGGCACGTATATATAATGTACAAAGGTGGGCCATGCTACGTCTTGAGCTTGCATTGGTTTTCCTTAAAGAGGAAAGGGTGATGCAGCAATAGTAGCGTAAGTATTTCCCTCAGTTTTTGAGAACCAAGGTATCAATCCAGTAGGAGGCTCCTCAAAAGTCCCACGCACCTACACAAACAAACAAAGAACTCGCAACCAACGCAATAAAGGGGTTGTCAATCCCTTCATGGCCACTTGCGAAAGTGAGATCTAATAGAGATAGTATGATAAGATAAATATATTTTTGGTATTTTATAATATAGATGCAAAAAGTAAAGATGCAAAAAAAGTAAATTGGAAGCAAATATGATAAGAGATAGACCCGGGGGCCATAGGTTTCACTAGAGGCTTCTCTCAAGATAGCATAAGTATTACGGTGGGTGAACAAATTACTGTCGAGCAATTGATAGAAAAGCGAATAATTATGAGATTATCTAGGCATGATCATGTATATAGGCATCACGTCCATAACAAGTAGACCGACTCTGCTTGCATCTACTACTATTACTCCACACATCGACCGACTCCACCTGCATCTAGAGTATTAAGTTCATAAGAACAGAGTAACGCCTTAAGCAAGATAACATGATGTAGAGGATAAACTCATGCAATATGATATAAACTCCATCTTTTTATCCTCGATGGCAACAATACAATACGTGCCTTGCAACCCTAACATCCTTTGGGTAAGGACACGCAAGATTGAACCCAAAGCTAAGCACTTCTCCCATGGCAAGAAAGATCAATCTAGTAGGCCAAATCAAACTGATAATTCGAAGAGACTTGCAAAGATAACTCAATCATACATAAAATAATTCAGAGGAGATTCAAATATTTCTCATAGATAGACTTGATCATAAACCCACAATTCATCGGATCTCGACAAACACACCGCAAAAAGAGTTTACATCGAATAGATCTCCACAAGAGAGGGGGAGAACATTGTATTGAGATCCAAAAAGAGAGAGGAAGCCATCTATCTAATAACTATGGACCCGAAGGTCTATGGTAAACTACTCACAACTCATCGGAGGGGCTATGGTGTTGATGTAGAAGCCCTCCGAGGCCGATTCCCCCTCCGGCGGAGCGCCGGCAAGGGCTCCAAGATGGGATCTCGCGGATACACAAGGTTACGGCGGTGGAAATTGCGTTTCGTTGGCTCCCTGGATGTTTTCAGGGTACATAGGCTTATATAGGAGGAAGAAGTACGTCGGTGGCCGCCCGAGGGGCCCACGAGACAGGGGGCGCGCCCTACCCTCTCGTGGCCGCCTCGGCTGCTTCTTGACTTGCACTCCAAGTCCTCTGGATCACGTTCGTTCCAAAAATCACGCTCCCGAAGGTTTCATTCCGTTTGGACTTCGTTTGATATTCCTTTTCTTCGAAATACTGAAATAGACAAAAAAACAGCAATACGGGCTGGGCCTCCGGTTAGTAGGTTAGTCTCAAAAATGATATAAATGTGTAAAATAAAGCCCATAAACAATCCAAAATGGGTAATATAATAGCATGGAACAATCAAAAATTATAGATACGTTGGAGACGTATCAAGCATCCCCAAGCTTAATTCCTGCTCGTCCTCGAGTAGGTAAATGATAAAAAAGGAATTTTTTATGTGGAATGCTACCTAGCATAATTCTCAATATAATTTTCTTTATTGTGGCATGAATGTTCAGATCCAAATGATACAAAATAAAAGTTCATATTAACATGAAAATGGTGATACTTCAAGCATACTACTCAAAGTAATCATGTCTTCTCAAAATAACATGGCTAAAGAAAGTTATCCCTACAAAATCATATAGTCTGACTGTTGCTCTATCTTCATCACACAAAGTATTTAATCATGCACAACCCTGATGAAAAGCCAAGCAATTGTTTCATACTTTAATAATCTCAAACTTTTTCAACTTTCACGCAATACATGAGCGTGAGCCATGGACATAGCACTATGTGTGGAATAGAATGGTGGTTGTGGAGAAGACAAAAAAGAGAAGATAGTATCACATCAACTAGGCGTATCAACGGGCTATGGAGATGCCCATTAATAGATATCAATGTGAGTGAGTAGGGATTTCCATGCAACGGATGCACTAGAGCTATAAATATATGAAATCTCAACAAAAAAACTAAGTGGGTGTGCATCCAACTCGCTTGCTCACGAAGACCTACGGCATTTTGAGGAAGCCCATCATTGGAATATACAAGCCAAGTTCTATAATGAAAAATACCCACTAGTGTATGCAAGTGACAACATATGAGACTCCCTATCATGAAGATCATGGTGCTACTTTGAAGCACAAGTGTGGAAAAGGAGATAGTAGCATTGTCCCTTCTCTCTTTTTCTCTCATTTTATTTTTTTTCTTTCTTTTTTTCTTTTTTTTTCTTTGGCCTTTTTTTTTTCCTTTCTCTTTTTTTCCTTCCCTTTTTTTCTTTTTGTAAAGTCCGAAGTCTCATCCCGACTTGTGGGGGAATCATAGTCTTCATCATCCTTTCCTCACTAGGACAATGCTCTAATAATGAAGATCATCACACTTTTATGGATTTACAACTCAAGAATTACAACTCAAAGCTAGAACAAGATATGACTCTATATGAATGCCTCCGGCAGTGTACCGGGATATGCAATGAATCAAGAGCGACATGTATGAAAATTATGAAAGTGACCTTGCCACAAATACAATGTCAACTACATAATGATGCAAAGAGCAATATGACAAAAGTAATGCGTGTCATATGAACGGAACGATGGAAAGTTGCATGTCAATATATCTCGGAATGGCTATAAAAATGCCATAATAGGTAGATATGGTGGATGTTTTGAGGAAGGTATATGGTGGGTGTATGGTACCGGCGAAAGTTGTGCGGCACAAGAGAGGCTAGCAATGGTGGAAGGGTGAGGTGCGTATAATCCATGGACTCAACATTAGTCAAAAGAACTCATGTACTTGTTGCAAAAATCTAGAAGTCATCAACAACAAAAGCATTATGCGCATGCTCCTAGGGGGATAGATTGGTAGGAAAAGACCATCGCTCGTCCCCGACCGCCACTCATAAGGAAGACACTCAATAAATAAAATTATGCTCCAACTTCATCACAAAGCGGTTCACCATACGTGCATGCTACGGGAATCACAACCCTCAACACAAGTATTTTTCATAATCACCTCAACTAGCATGACTTTAATATCACTACCTCCATATCTCAAAACAATTATCAAGCATCAAATTGATCATAGCATCCAATTCTTTTCTATGATAGTTTTTATTATACCCAACTTGGATGCTCATCATTCTAGGACCAACTTTGTAACCATAGCAAATACCATGCTGTTCTAAAATACTCTCAAAAAGATATAAGTGAAGCATGAGAGACTAGCAATTTCTTCAAAATTAAGTCACCACCGTGCTCTAAAAATATAAGTGAAGCACTACAGCAAAAACTATCAAGCTCAAAAGATATAAGTGAAGCACATAGAGTATTCTAGCAAATTCTAATCAAGTAGGCTTCTCCCAAAAGGTGTGTACAGCAAGGATGATTGTGGTAAACTAAAAAGAAAGAACTAATATAATACACGACGCTCCAAGCAAAATACATATCATGTGGCGAATAAAAATATAGCTCCAAGTAAAGTTACCAATGAACGAAGACAAAAGAGGGGATGCCTTCCCGGGGCATCCCCAAGCTTAGGCTTTTGGCTATCCTTGAATATCTTGGGGTGCCATGGGCATCCCCAAGTTCAGTCTCTTGCCACTCCTTATTCCATTGTCCATAAAAGCTTTACCCAAAACTTGAAAACTTCACAACACAAAACTCAACAGGAAATCTTATAAGCTCCGTTAGTGAAAGAAAAAAAAACCACGACATAAGGTACTCTAATGAACTCATTATTTATTTATTTTGGTGATAACCTACTGTATTCCAACTTCTCCATGGTTTATAAACTATTTTACTAGCCATAGATGCATCAAAATAAGCAAACAACACACAAAAAACAGAATCTATCAAAAACAGAACAGTCTGTAGCAATCTATAACTAACGCAAACTTCTGGGACTCTAAAAATCCTACGAAAATAGGAAGTCCTGGACAATTTGTCTATTGATTAGCAGCAAACTGAATCAACACAAAATCACGTTTCTATGATTTAACAAAACTAAATTCGTGCACGCAAAGTTTCTGTTTTTCAGCAGAATCAAATCAACTATCATCATAGGTTATCCTATATGTTCTACTTGGCACAAACACTAATTAAAAGATAAAAACACATCTAAACAGAAGGTAGATGCAATATTTATTACTAAATAGGAACAAAAACAAAAAACACAAAGAAAATAGGGTTGCCTCCCGACTAGTGTTATCGTTTAACGCCCCTAGCTAGGCATAAAAGCGAAGATAGATCTAAGTAGTGCCATCTTTGGCACTCAATTCCTAAATAGAGGACTTATAATCTTTAGGGGTTTCTCCCTTTTTAGCAATGACTAAACCTTTAGGCAAAAACTCAAGAATTTCATTTGTAGCAAAAGGTTCCTTAACGATAAAGAGGCAATTGGGATGAACACTTATGGATTTGAGATCCGCGTCTCCTTTACTAGAAGATTCCCCCTTACTCTTAGGAACATAAATAAACTTGGCAGTTTGGTAGGGGGTTTTGGAGTGTTTTTCATGGAAGAAAACGCGGAACCTAAGTTGGTAATGATATCCTCAAGTTTACCGATTCTTTCAGAATCTAGATCTATTTTTTCATTAACTATAGGTTCTTTCTCTTTAAGATTTTTCAAAGTAACTCCAACCCTAGATCCATATTGGGTAATGTGATTATGGATCTTTTTATCCAAATTTTCAATCAACTCAACAGTGACCATTTTATTTTCAATAATATCAAGCCGTTGCATCACATGTTCTAAAGTTAAAACCGTTCCATTAACCAAAAGAGGTGGTGGGCCAAACAAATCTAACATAGCACTATAAGCATCAAACGTATGGCTACTCAAGAAATCCCCTTCGGTAACGGTATCAAGAAAGCATCTATTCCAAGGTGTAATGCCCACATAAAAATTGCGAAGAAGTACGGAAGTAGAAAGCTTCCTAGTAGATTTATTTTGAGCATTGCAAATTTTATGCCAAGCATCTTCTAAGTTTTCTCCCTCCCTTTGCTTAAAATTCAGAATTTCATGTTCGGGAGTAATAACAAGGATAGCAGGACTAGCCATAACGACAAGGTAAACGATCTAACACACAAGCAAACAGAAAAGGGTAAGCAAAAGAGAGAGAGGAGGAGATTGGGAAAGAGAGGGCGAATAAAACGGCAAGGGTGAAGTGGGGGGAGAGGAAAACGAGAGGCAAATGGCAAATAATTTAAGTGCGAGGGAGATGAGTTTTTAATGGGTACTTGGTATGTCTTGACTTGAGCGAAGACCTCCCCGAAAACGGCACCAGAAATCCTTCTTGCTACGTCTTGAGCTTGTGTTGGTTTTCCTTGAAGAGGAAAGGGTGATGCAGCAATAGTAGCGTAAGTATTTCCCTCGGTTTTTGAGAACCAAGGTATCAATCTAGTAGGAGGCTCCTCAAAAGTCCCACGCACCTACACAAACAAAGAAAGAACTCGCAACCAACGCAATAAAGGGGTTGTCAATCCCTTCATGGCCACTTGCGAAAGTGACATCTAATAGAGATAGTATGATAAGATAAATATATTTTTGGTATTTTATAATATAGATGCAAAAAGTAAAGATGCAAATAAAAGTAAATTGGAAGCAAATATGATAAGAGATAGACCCGGGGGCCATAGGTTTCACTAGAGGCTTCTCTCAAGATAGCATATCTATTACGGTGGGTGAACAAATTACTGTCGAGCAATTGATAGAAAAGAGAATAAGTATGAGATTATCTAGGCATGATCATGTATATAGGCATCACGTCCGCAACAAGTAGACCGACTCCTGCCTGCATCTACTACTATTACTCCACACATCGACCGACGCCTGCCTGCATCTAGAGTATTAAGTTCATAAAAACAGAGTGACGCCTTAAGCAAGATGACATGATGTAGAGGGATAAACTCATGCAATATGATACAAACCCCATCTTTTTATCCTCGATGGCAACAATACAATACGTGCCTTGCAACCCCTAACATCCTTTGGGTAAGGACACCGCAAGATTGAACCCAAAGCTAAGCACTTCTCCCATGGCAAGAAAGATCAATCTAGTAGGCCAAACCAAACTGATAATTCGAAGAGACTTGCAAAGATAACTCAATCATACATAAAAGAATTCAGAGGAGATTCAAATATTTCTCATAGATAAACTTGGTCATAAACCCACAATTCATCGGATCTCGACAAACACACCACAAAAAGAGTTTACATCGAATAGATCTCCACAAGAGAGGGGGAGAACATTGTATTGAGATCCAAAAAGAGAGAAGAAGCCATCTAGCTAATAACTATGTACCCGAAGGTCTGTGGTAAACTACTCACAACTCATCGGAGGGGCTATGGTGTTGATGTAGAAGCCCTCCGTGGCCGATTCCCCCTCCGGCGGAGCGCCGGCGAAGGCTCTAACATGGGATCTCACGGATACAGAAGGTTACGACAGTGGAAATTGTGTTTCGTTGGCTCCCTGGATGTTTTCGGGGTACGTAGGCTTATATAGGAGGAAGCAGTACGTCGGTGGCCGCCCGAGGGGCCCACGAGAGAGGGGGGCGCGCCCTACAGGGAGGGCACACCCTACCCTCTCGTGGCCGCCTCGGCTGCTTCTTGACTTGCACTCCAAGTCCTTTGGATCACGTTCGTTCCAAAAATCACGCTCCCGAAGGTTTCATTCCGTTGGGACTCCGTTTGATATTCGTTTTCTTCGAAATACTGAAATAGGCAAAAAAATAGCAATACGGGCTGGGCCTCCAGTTAGTAGGTTAGTCCCAAAAATGATATAAATGTGTAAAATAAAGCCCATAAACATACAAAAGGGGTAATATAATAGCATGGAACAATCAAAAATTATAGATACGTTGGAGACATTGCAGGGCACAGACCTCAACTATACAAGGAACTAGGAGGCGGGCCCAATACACAATATGCACATAAGACATATACTCAACCCCCGCAGTTGAAGCGGCACCGCGGCTGACACAAAGACTGGACCGGAACTCCTCAAATGACGTTGTAGGCAAGCCCTTGGTCATGATATCGGCAAATTGTTAGGAAGTAGGGACGTGTAAAACACGAATATGGCCAAAGGCCACCTGTTCCCGAACAAAATGAATATCCAAATCAATATGCTTGGTCCGTCGATGATGCACCGGGTTAGCGGAGAGGTAGGCCGCTGAGACATTGTCGCAGTAGACCACCGTGGCACGGTCAACAGGACAAGAGAGCTCCTGAAGCAGTTGGCGAAGCCACGAACACTCGGCGACGGCATTGGCCACCGGATGATACTCAGTCTCAGCATTGGAACGAGAGACCGTAGGCTGCCGCTTGGACGACCACGAGATAAGTGAGGGTCCAAGGTAGACACAATAGCCTGAAGTGGAGCGACGAGTGTCAGGGCAGCCTGCCCAGTTTACATTGGAGTAGGCGGTGAGGGCGGTGTCAGCGGAAGCGTGACGCCAAGATCCATAGTGCCACAGATATAGGAGAATCCGCTTGACGGCAGCCCAGTGAACGACTCGAGGAGCATGCATATGAAGACACACCTGTTGCACGACATACTGGATCTCCGGCCAAGTCAGAGTGAGGTACTAGAGAGCACCAACGATAGACCGATAGAAAGCAGCATCCGAAGCAGGAGAACCATCAGTGGCAGAAAGTTTGGCCTTCGTATCAATAGGCGTAGCGGTGGGCTTGCAGTTCGCGCTCCAGGAGCTCCTGAGCGTACTTCCGATGATGAAGGAAGAAGCCATCTGGATGGCGTACCACCTCGACACCGAGGAAGTAGTGCAATGGACCCAGGTCCTTGATGGAGAACTCTACGCGAAGACGAGCCGTTAGCTGACTAAGGAGACCAGCCGCACATGCCGTCGGGATGATGTCGTCGACATAGAGCAGCAAGTAGGCCATGTCAGAGCCCTGATGATAGACGAAGAGAGAGGCGTTCGAGCGGGTAGAGCGGAACCCAAGCTGGTGGAGAAACGCCGTGATGCATTGGTACCAAGCGCGTGGAGCCTGCTTGAGTCCGTACATGGACCGCGAAAGCAGGCACACATGGTCGGGAAGCGCCGGGTCAAGAAACCCGCTGGGCTGCTCGCAGTAGACTTGCTCCTCAATGTGACCATGGAGGAAGGCCTTGGAGACGTCCATCTGGTGCACCGGCCAAGCACTGGAGACCGCAAGGTGGAGAACCGTGCGTATCGTGCCGGGCTTGACGACCGGAGCGAAGGTGTCGGTGAAGTTGATGTCGGCATGCTGTCGGAAGCCACGAACGACCCAACGCGCTTTATAGCGATCAAGGGTACCATCAGGACGGAGCTTGTGTTTAAAGACCCACTTCCCGGTAATCACATTGGCGTGTCGGGGATGGGGAACAAGCTGCCACGTCCGGTTGCGCAACAGGGCGTCAAACTCCTCTTGCATCGCAGCCATCCAGAGCGGGTCACGAAGAGCGGCTCGAACAGAGGACGACAACGGCGACGGCTCAGAGGTGGATGCCGCATGGACGTAGTCATCCGAGGCGTAGCGCGAGCTCGGTCAAAAATCGCCCGTTTGGGTGGGTGACCGGACCGACCACAGGTGTCGGGAGGGCGGGCGCCGAGGGCCACGGCGCAGACGGGGCGCCGGGCGCTGAGGAGCCGCGACACCGGGCGCCGAGGGCATGGCGCCAACGTGTGGGCGCTGGGATGCCAGCGCCACGGCGGTAGGAGCCACCACATGCGGGGGCGCCTCAAAGCCAGGGGCCGACCAAGAGAGGCGTCGAGGAGTCCGCGTCACCGGTAGCGGGAGGAACAGCCAGGGGTACCTGCTGAAATGGAAACACATGCTTATCAAAGTAAACGTGCCGGGAAGTGAACACACAGTGGGAGACGGGATCGTTGCTCCGATATCCCTTGGAGTTGGAGGGGTAGCCAATGAAGATGCAAGCGACAGAATGAGGTGCAAATTTGTGAGGAGCGGAGTCGGCAGTGCTAGGATAGCAAAGGCACCCAAAAATACGCAAGCCATCATAAGATGGGGTCGTACCAAAGAGAAGATGATGAGGTGCATAGTTCCACCGTGGGCGGCAAGGGCGAAGGTTAAGGAGAAGTGAAGCAGTAGCGAGCGCATCCGGCCAGAAACGAGGCGTCACATTAGCATGGAATAGGAGCGTACGAACGCAGTTGTTCAGAGCGAAGGACGCGTTCGGCTCGACCGTTCCGCTGAGAAGTATACGGCATGTGAGACAAAAAACTGTGTCGTGGTGCGACAAAAAAGTGCGGAAAGCAAGGTTGTCGAACTCTTTTCCATTGTCAGTCTGAAGAGCAAGGATGGGACGCCTGAACTGTGTGCTGACATAGGAGTAAAAAGTCGTCAAAGTGGAGAGTGCATCCGACTTTTTTCGTAAAGGAAACGTCCACACATAGTGAGAATAATCATCAAGGATAACTAAATAATATAAATAGCCCAAATTACTAGGAATCGGAGAGGTCCACATATTGCTATGAATCAACTGAAAAGGAAAAGAAGCTATGGTGGCGGAGTTACTAAACGGGAGGCGAACATGTTTGCCGACACGACAGACATGCCAGGTGTGATCCTCTATCTTATGACAATTGAAACTAAAACTCCTAAGAATATGACGAAGTGTGACGGGGTTGGGATGACCCAAACGAGCGTGCCAGAGATCGACGTCGGCGGAGAGAGCAACCGGTGCAGTGGTGGAGGTGGACGGCGAATGCACCGGATAGAGCTCGTCGAGGCTATCACATCGGTGAAGTACCACCCTGGTTCGAGCGTCCTTGACACAAAAACCAAGCTCGTTAAATTCAACCGTAACAGGATTTTCACGAGTTAAATAACGAGCAGAAACAAGGTTATTAATAAGATGAGGTGACACAAGTATGTTAGGCAAAGTAATAGGCATGGAATTAGAAGGAAAAGAAGTGTGCCCGACATGTGTGATAGGGAGTGTGGAACGGTCGCCGACAATGATGCGGCGGTCGGTGGTGACGGGAGTGAAGGAGGCAAGATTACTAGGATGAGCAAACATGTGAGCCGTAGCCCCGGTGTCTATGTACCAATCACCACCTCCAGTGTAGTTGTTCGGCGTAGGAGAGGCATGCAGTGCGGGGAGGAGCACCGGATCCCAGGGCGCCGGCGGCAGGACCAGCGAGGGGGACAGAGACGCCATGGGGAGGTCGTAGCCGCCGCTCGGCTGCGGCGGTGGGTACTCTCCATACGATATGGGTAGCAGCCCTGGTTGCGACTGCGGTGCCGGGTAGGCCGGATGGCCCACCGGAAAACCTGCTGGCCCACTAACAGTCCCTACCAGTACCCGGGAGACCCGTACATAGGCGGAGCCCCGTATGCCCTGTACATAGGATTCATATACGTGGGAACGGGCGCGTCGGACGCCCCGTGCAACAGCAAGGGGTCGACGGGCAGAATCGGCGCCAGCGGGGCAACGACGGACTGGCCGGAGAGCTTCGGCGGTGGGGCGACGACGTACGCCGGCGGGGGCAGCGGAGCCGAGCCGTGCAGGAAGTCGAGACGGACTGGCGGGGCGTCGGTGGACGCCATCAGGTCTGGCGGGAGGCCGGAGTGGCCCGCGCGCAGGGGGAGGAGAGGCAGCGGCCGACGCGGGAGACGCGCGAGCGGCGGCGGCGGAGCAGATGGGAAGGCGTGCGGCGGCGACGGATAGGGAGGGCGGCGGCTTCGTGCACGCACAACGCGACGGGTTGGCGTACAGATGGCGGCCGAGGTGGACAACGGCATATAGGCCAGAGGACGCGGGCGTCAGTAGCGCAGAGCGGACAGAGAGCGCCTCGAGCGCTAGACAGCTCGATCCGGGCGGCCGAAACGGGAGTACAACAGCGGCAGCGAGCAATGCGTGCGGGAGGGCGCCGGGAATCGGAGCCGGGGCCGGCACGGCGGTGCGCAAAAAGCAATGATGCAGGAAGCAGCCGGCAGCCAGGTTCGGCAGGGCCAGCGGCGGGACCTTGGAGGAAGACGAGCGCGGCGCCCTTGGGGATACGGGTGGATGGCAGCTCGATTTGGAGCAGATCAGAAGAAGAAAAAATGCAGCAGCCACTTGGAAGATACGGGCAGACTTGGTGATGGATCGGGTAGAAGCGGCAGCCAACGCGGAGGGTGTGCGAGCGGCGGTGGTGGGGTGGCGGCCGGCGCGGGGCGGCGGCGGCGGCGGCGGAAGCGAGAAAGAAACCTAGGAAACTGATACCATGTATGAGATTATGATTGCATGATGTATTGCTCTTCATGCATAGGCACGTATGTATAATGTACAAAGATGGACCACGGACCTCAACTATACAACGAATTAGGAGGCGGGCTCAATGCACAATATGCACATAACACATATACTCAACACCCGTAAAGCCCCACTAATTTGTCTTCGGTTTGCGGGAAAAATATGTTCGAACTGCTCGGCGGACCGTTACAAAGTCTGCGTTGGATGTCCGGACGTACGTGGGCGGTTCGAGGGTGCGTGAGGTTGAAGATGCCCTCAGTCCATATTCAGTCGTATGTGCCAGGCCGGAGTTGCTGGGCAGACCAAACAAGACCATGGACCCTCCCCTCATAAAGAAAGAAGAAGAAAAGAAGCAGGGACCAGAAACAAAAACCTACCCGCATCATGCGTATGCCAGGACGGCACAGGGATAGCTCCTGAAATCACATCCTACGTACCACAGGGATGAATTGGTCTCATGAAAGTGAGGTCTCGGATTCCCCCTCCTACATAATCGGAGCGCAGCTGTGAAGTCAAGATGTGACGGGGAAAACAATAAATTGGCATGGTAAATGTGACGTACAATACGTTGTCATACTTGCGAGTGTCCCCATCTTTGCTAAAATTTTCTCTCTCTTTTTTCTGCCATAGTTTTTCATACGATATCACAAAGCTGCACGCATCGTTGAATATGTGAGGCCAAGGACTCGCAGATGTGGAAGTCCATGCCTTCATACTGGTCCTCCCTTCCTAAAGATAAGGAACGGAACGAACTGCGCGTAGCTACTGAATCCACGACGATCTTTTCTGGGCGAGGACAGCCGCTTGCGTCACTGCGTATCCTCTGCTGCTTCCCGCTTCTCATGTTAAACCGAGAAATTATGCATTTTTTGACCCGGAATCCGATCGACCTTTCTTTCGACTAGGACACTAGGATTTTTAACGCTGAGCAATTCGTGTCCTTGACGTTTATAACTAGCCGCCATTTCCCGGTGTTCAGACCTAAACTAACAATGGCAGTTGATCATTCAAAGTCAGCACATTGCTTCGAGTTCGATCGATGGTTGCACGTACGCGAAGGGTACGGGCGAGTGTACGGATCCACATGATCCGGAGTTGGCATTGTCTATCCGTTGAGACGGGTATAGGAGGTGGTCCACTCCACCGTGGGAAATGCGCGGCGCGAGCCACCTGCGTTAATTATCGCCTACTTGTTCATCTAGCTTGACAAGCACGGTGCACCTGGCACCCCTTGATCCTGACGCGCCATTGATTTTAACTTCAGTTAAATAACGATTTGACTTGTGATGCTGTATCTAATGCGAACTCGCATTTTTCCGACGGGGGACCACGAATGGAGGTAGTCTGCTCACGCTCGATCAATCAGATTATCAGAACGGAATAGGAGCAGGTTATATCTTTTGATTGATGGACTGTGGGACGGATAGGAGTATCTCAAATCAACAAAAAGTATTCGGTCCTGAATGATTAAGCATCTTTCGACGTGACGTGTTTCTGTTTGGCGTCGAATTCGTCCCTGGAAAAAGGAAGCGACCATCATCCCAGCAGCAGCGGCAAAGCAAATCAAGGCTTCTGCACGTTGATTTGCTTGTTGTTGTTGTCGGGAAATTGAACATTACGTTCTGTTGTAATACACGGCTCTGACCAGGGTATTTTTCTTGTCCGGGCGTTGCACAGTAGGCGCTGCCATGCCCGATTCTGATGGAAACACGTAGCAGTACAGTACGCACGTGCTCGTTGACCAAGAGTAGCATGCAGTTAATCATGTTTAGCCAGGGATGGAGATCCGTACGGTTCCGTGCAAGGATGACATGGAGAATAGTTTAGGCTTTGCAAACTTGAAGTCCTCTTCGTACGGCATTGAACAACGACGTAGTCTCCTTTTGGTGCTGTACCTACTATTCTACTAGTACTAGGGCACAGTACCGGCGATGTATGCGGCTACATATCTGGATCATGGCTGTTTTGACTGCTTCTGCGGCCACATGATTGACTAATCCAGCCAAGTTTTTTAAATAGAAGTGAAAAAGTTCGCTACACTTCACAAATTAATCGAACTTGGAAAGCACTCATAGTTTTGGCAACTTGTCCAAAGATCTTTTTATTTTTCTTGAGCCAAGGCAAAAGTTTTGTCTCATTCATTAATAAAATAGAATTGTCCTATTAATTAGCGAAAACTGGGCGAAAATCTTCACAATAATAACCCCGCATGCAGACTACTCTCAAACAATAGAACCACAAGACCACCAACGCCCACCGATCTACACACCCAACACAACACTACTACAACCCTTTAACACTTGGGTCACAGTATCACGAATGCAACACCGTTGGCTAGCTACTAGTTGAGAAGAACACTTGGACGAGACGACAAACAAAACCGAGCCCACGTTTGCCGTCCAGAAAAGCTGCATCGTGGAACTACCCGCATCACCACCCTTCTTGCACTTTCTTGATTTCTCCCTAGGGGTGCCGGATCAAGGGTGAGCATTTTTCCCTCGAAAGACATCTGATTGCCTTGCTCATGCTAGGGTCCAAGTTAGTGAGGAAACCATTAAGCTTGATGGCGAACAAATCACCGAGGTCAGGCGCCGACACTCTGACTTGCCCGTCGAACTTAGACGAGTGCTATGCAGTAGTATCAGGAGCAGCACTCTCCTCATCAACAAACGCCTGGTTAGACTCTACTATCTCCGTACTGGTTTATTGGTCCTTATTGTATTTCGTGTCAAATTTTGACCATAGATTTAAGTAACAAAATGTTCATGCATGTCAAAAAAATTATATTATTGAAAACTATGTTCAAATACGACTAGCGATATAATTTTTTTCTCACATGCATTAACATTTTGTTAGTTAAATCTTTGTCAAATTTTAACACAAATTACAAAAGAGGCCAATAAATAGTAATCAATTCTAAAGGACATGCTAGTCATATACTACAGTTTATAAATCTACATCTGCCCGGAGCAATTGATGCTCGATGTGTTGAACTCAGCCTTTTGTCTTACTCAGAGATGAAACTGATTAGCATCGTCGTTGCTAGTGACAGATTGATATTTCAAATGACAGGAGACAGTCAGACAGATCTAACGAAGAACGCTCGCACACGCCAACATAGTATATCTATATCATAGTAGCATCTGATAGTCATATGCCCCGACAGAAGCTTGGTTACTAAAGAAAGCGTTAGCTTAAACAAGGACGGCGTGGCCTCGGCGGAAAAGACAGAAACCGGACACTTGTGCACCTGGTGCAGCCGGGTTGCCGAGGCTTCCCTACGGGGAAACTTCGCCATGTCGATCTGCCCCGGTCTCCCACCATAAACAAAGTTGATGTGTCCACCCTTCCACCAGGTGTCCTGCTCGACCACACTCCCCGCTGGCGCCCCAGGTGCCCTGCCCGTCGCACTTGGTGACATCCTACGAGTTTTCTAATGCGCTGCACACGAGCAGCCAACAGACAGGTGAGCAGGATCTAGCAGGGCCGGTCGAGAGCCAAACTCCGGAGCTTGTCGACTTGTCAGCTGCCGCCGCATGCACGCCTTCGCCGAACAATCAGCCAGCAGGTTGCTGATCAGAAAACTAGGAGTGTTTTCAAGTCAGCTCTCGGTCACGTCAATCGTACAAGCATGCTTAGCACAAATATGAGTTGGACCATTAGCTGACCTAGATACATGCTGAATTACAAATGAAGTAAAAGTGCTAGCTAGCTCTCCAATTTCTACTAAGATAGGTGCCACAATAGAGCGAGAATCGTGTTGAGCGGCCCAAAGGTTAGCGACCTCCAAGCAATCTGTCTCGAGAACGACTTCCGAAAAACCCCGTAGCTTGGCGAAGATGACGCCATCACGAACTGCCATCGTCTCCGCGATGAGGGGGTCAGTCACACCCGGATATGGTTTGCTCCAAGCACCCTGAAAAGAACTTGTTGATCGAGCAACTCCACCCCCGCCACCCTTGCCGTCCTCCCGACGGATCGCAGCATCTGTGTTGATTTTTACAAATTCCATGTCCGGAGGGCGCCACCCATGTCCAGGCAACACAATTGCATGTTGCCGAGGAAAATCCAGGAGTGAAAGTGTTTCCCTGGTTCTGCGAACTGAAAGTGTAGGATCCAGAGTTTCTTCCTCGTGCGTCAGCTTGTTTCTAGAGTGCCAAACCGACCACATAACTGAAACTATGATGGCTCGGTCTCTACTCGTGAATCTGTCATCACAGATTATGTCTCTCGCCCAAGTGTGTGGGTGTGTGGGTGTAGTCGTGGCATATGGAAGTCAAAGACCTGTTGGGCTTCATCCCAAAATTTCCTTGCGTGTGAGCATATCAACAGAGCGTGCTCCATGTCCACATCCATCGCCATGCATATTTTGCAAAGTCCTATCTGGCGCAAATGTCGATGCTTTAGAGTACACTCATCAGGCAGAATTCCCCTAAGCACCCGCCAGAAGAACACTCTCACTTTTGGCATCACATTTAACTTCCACAAGCCATTCCACACCCGCTGATTATCAATCGAGGATCCGGTATCCGGCCCTTCTTCTAGAGCTTGACGCTCGTTACGAATCATAAGAGCTCGGTATGCTGATTTAATGGTGTAGTTGCCTGAAGTTTCATGTGTAGCTCTCTCCTCTTCGGCTCTTCCCCCCTGCCCTGCCTCACCCGAACCAGGACGTACGTACTGAAGGGGAACGCAGCAGAAAACAAAAAAATTCCGACGTACGCACCAGCCCAGTACCACTATGGAGACTGCATACATGGTTTGATCTTTTTCGTTACCGACTCATAGTGCAGCGGGAAGTAGAGTCGATGACGAACGACGGTGCAGATCCCCGCAGCTAGGATTTACAACCTCCCAACCGCGAGGATTTATACCCTCATCTGCTCCTCAGACAGCCCTCTGGGAGACGGTCGAACAGCCCCCCCGGACGGTGTCGCGGACAGCCCTTCGGGAGGACCTTCGAAACTCGAATGGTCACTCGGACAGCCCTTCGGGAGGACCTTCGAAACTCGGACGGTCACCCGGACAGCCCTTCGGGAGGCACTCACGAACTAAGACCGAAACTACGATCTCTCTACAGAGTTGCACACATACGGTGTCTTCTATCCGGCAGGGCTTCGCCATCCAGAACTAGTTCCTGTCGGAACCCAGACAGCCTTTTGGCTCTACGAAACTGTTTCGCTGGGAGAGAGTGAGAAGCCGGATCATGCATGGCACTTGTATGTGAGAAAGAGTGAGTGTGGAGGGCTGCCCCTCCACCTCTATTTATAGGAAATCCCAAGGGGTAGGGTAGTTTAACACAAAAACCCAAAATGCACATGAATGAAGTCCTTCCTCAAGGGCATAAGAGTGAAACCAAGGAACAAGAGGGGCTCCAAGGTGGATCCCCAAGTGTGGCCGGCCACACCCCTTGGGGCCCCCCGTGAGGGCCTCCCAATCCATCCATGTCATCCCTAGATCTTTTGAGTAAAGTCCCAAAAGGTGGCTTTCCATAAAATATCCCAAAAAGCACTTTCACTATTCACGACGACATTTTTCAGCGTCCGTTCGAACTGAAAATATTTATGTGGGCTTAGAACATTTCCAAAACCCACCATAATAATTTTCAACGCGTTCTGAAACAATTCCATTTTAGTGATTTTCATCTGCAAAACACATCTGAAGTGGCTCCGGCAGCCCCGGAACATTTCCGGTTTTTATCTGAGAAAATTCCAAAAAGCTTCCAGAATGATTCTGGCACCCTCCAAGAATTATCAGGCATGTGCCGAAACCAATTTGACTTAATGGTATATCCCAAAACAACATTTTGGTATCATTGAAACTTATCCGATGACCTCTCTCTGCGGTACGATTCCGGTGTCCGAAACCATTCCGTGTTGGGGAACGTAGTAATTTCAAAAAAAAATCCTACGCACACGCAAGATCATGGTGATGGTGTAGCAACGAGAGGGGAGAGTGCTGACTACGTACCCTCGTAGACCATAAGCGGAAGCGTTAGCACAACGCGGTTGATGTAGTCGTATGTCTTCACGATCCGACCGATCCAAACACCGAACGTACGGAGCCTCCGAGTTCAGCACACGTTCAGCTCGATGACGATCTCCGGCCTCCAATCCAGTAGAGCTCCGGAGATGAGTTCCGTCAGCACGACGGCGTGGTGACGATGATGATGTTCTACCGGCGCAGGGCTTCGCCTAAACCTCGCGATGATATGACCGAGGTGGAATATGGTGGAGGGGGGCACCGCACACGGCGAAGGAACGATCCGTAGATCAACTTGTGTGTCATGGGGTGCCCCCTGCCCCCGTATATAAAGGAGCAAGGGGGAGGGGGCCGGCCAAGGAGAGGAGGCGCGCCCAAGGGGGGCAATCCTACTCCAAGTAGGATTCCTCCCTCTTTCCAAGTCCTACTAGGAGAAGGGAAGGAAGGGGAGGAGAAGGAGAAGGAAGGAGAGGGAGGAGAAGAAGGAAAGGGGGGCCGGCCCCCTAGTACAATTCGGTTTGGGCTAGGGGGGCCGCGCGCCCTTCCTCCTCTCTTCCACCACTTGGCCCATGAGGCCCAATGCTTCTTCCTCGTATTCCCGTAACTCCCCGGTACCCCCGAAAATACCCGAATCACTCGGAACCTTTCCGAACTCCGAATATAGTCGTCCAATATATTGATCTTTACGTCTCGACCATTTCGAGACTCCTCGTCATGTCCCCGATCTCATCTGGGACTCCAAACTCCTTCGGTACATCAAGACTCATAAACTCATAATAAAACTGTCATCGAAACCTTAAGCGTGCGGACCCTACGGGTTCGAGAACTATGTAGACATGACCTAGAACCATTCTCGGTCAATAACCAATAGCGGGACCTGGATGCCCATATTGGTTCCTACATATTCTACGAAGATCTTTATCGGTCAAACCGCATAACAACATACGTTGTTCCCTTTGTCATCGGTATGTTACTTGCCCGAGATCTGATCATCGGTATCCAATACCTAGTTCAATCTCGTTACTGGCAAGTCTCTTTACTCGTTCTGTAATGCATCATCACGTAACAAAATCATTGGTCACATTGCTTGCAAGGCTTATAATGATGTGTATTACCGAGAGGGCCCAGAGATACCTCTCCGACGATCGGAGTGACAAGACCTAATCTCGAAATACGCCAACTCAACATGTACCTTTGGAGACACCTATAGTACTCCTTTATAATCACCCAGTTACGTTGTGACGTTTGGTAGCACCCAAAGTGTTCCTCCGGTAAACGGGAGTTGCATAATCTCATAGTTACAGGAACATGCATAAGTTATGAAGAAAGCAATAGCAACATACTAAACGATCAAGTGCTAGGCTAACGGAATGGGTCAAGTCAATCACATCATTCTCCTAACGATGTGATCCCGTAAATCAAATGACAACTCTTTTGTCCATGGTTAGGAAACATAACCATCTTTGATAAACGAGCTAGTCAAGTAGAGGCATACTAGTGACACTATGTTTGTCTATGCATTCACACATGTATTATGTTTCCGGTTAATACAATTATAGCATGAATAATAAACATTTATCATGATATAAGGAAGTAAATAATAACTTTATTATTGCCTCTAGGGCATATTTCCTTCAGTCTCCCACTTGCACTAGAGTCAATAATCTAGTTCACATCGCCATGTGATTTAACACCAATATTCACATCTGTATGTGATTAATACCCGTAGTTCACATCATCATGTGATCAACACCCAAAGGGTTTGTTCACATCGCTATGTGATTAACACCCAAAGAGTACTAAGGTATGATCATGTTTTGCTTGTGAGAGAAGTTTAGTCAACGGGTGCATCATATTGAGCCGTATGTATTTTGCAAATGTTCTATGTCCACGATCCTCGCACGGAGCTACTCTAGCTAATTGCTCCCACTTTCAATATGTATCCAGATTTAGACTTAGAGTCATCGGATTGGTGTAAAAGCTTGCATCATTGTAACTTTTACGACGTGCTCTTTTATCACCTCCATAATCGAGAAACATCTCCTTAGTCCTCAATAAGGATATTTTTGACCGCTGTCCGATGATCTACTCTTAGATTAAAATTGTATTCCTTGTCAAACTTAGAGCAAGGTATACAATAGGTCAGTTCACAGACATAGCATACTTTATAGAACCTATGGTGAGGCATAGGGAATGACTTTTCATTCTCTTCTATTTTCTGCCATGGTCGGGTCTTGAGTCTTACTCAATTTCACACCTTGCAACACAGGCAAGAACTCCTTCTTTGACTGTTCCATTTTGAACTATTTCAAAAATTTATCAAGGCATGTATTCATTGAAAAATCTTATCAAGCGTCTTGATCTATCTATATAGATCTTGATGCTCAATGTGTAAGCAGCTTCACTGAGGTCTTTCTTTGAAAAACTCTTATTCAAGTATCCTTTATGCTTTGCAGAATAATTCTACATTATTTCCGATCAACAATATGTCATTCACATATACTTATCAGAAATGTTGTAGTGCTCCCACTCACTTTCTTGTAAATACAGGCTTCACCGCAAGTCTGTATAAAACTATATGATTTGATCAACTTATCAAAGCGTATATTCCAACTCTGAGATGCTTGCACCAGTCCATAGATGGATCATTGGAGCTTGCATATTTTGTTAGCACCTTTAGGATTGAAAAACCCTTCCGGTTGTATCGTATACAACTCTTCTTTAATAAATCCATTAAGGAATGTAGTTTTGACATCCATTTGCCAAATTTCATAAAATGTGGCAAATGCTAACATGATTCGGACAGACTTAAGCATCGCTACGGTTGAGAAAATCTCATTGTAGTCAACACATTGAACTTGTTGAAAAACCTTTTTGCGACAAGTCGAGCTTTGTAGATAGTAACACTACTATCAGCTTTGTAGATAGTAACACTATCAGGATTATCGTACCACTCTTGTGCGGACCGTACTCTGGAAGACCTACGAGGTTCTGTAGTAATTTGATCTGAAGTTTCATGATCATCATCATTAGCTTCCTCACTAATTGGTGTAGGAATCACTGGAACTGATTTCTATGATGAACTACTTTCCAATTCGGGAGAAGGTACAAATTACCTTATCAAGCTCTTACTTTCCTCCCACTCACTTCTTTCGAGAGAAACTCCTTCTCTAGAAAGGATCCATTCTTTAGCAACGAATATCTTGCCTTCGGATCTGTGATAGAAGGTGTACCCAATAGTTTCCTTTGGGTATTCTATGAAGACGCACTTCTCCGATTTGGGTTTGAGCTTATCAGGATGAAACTTTTTCACATAAGCATCGCAGCCCCAAACTTTAAGAAACGACAACTTGGGTTTCTTGCTAAACCACAGTTCATATGGTGTTGTCTCAACGGATTTAGATGGTGCCCTATTAAACGTGAATGCAGCTGTCTCTAATGCATAACCCCAAAACGATAGTGGTAAACTGATAAGAGATATCATAGATCGCACCATATCTAGTAAAGTACGATTACGACGTTCGAACACACCATAACGTTGTGGTGTTCCAGGTGGCGTGAGCTGTGAAACTATTCCACGTTGTTTTAATTGAAGACCAAACTCGTAACTCAAATATTCGTCTCCGCGATCAGATCGCAGAAACTTTCTTGTTACGATGATTTTTCCACTTCACTCTGAAATTCTTTGAACCTTTTCAACTATTTCAGACTTATGTTTCATCAAGTAGATATACCCACATCTACTCAAATCATCTTGTGAAGGTCAGAAAATAACGATACTTGCCACGAGCATCAACACTCATTGGATCGCAAACATCGGTATGTATTATTTCCAATAAGTCAGTAGCTTGTTCCATTGTTCCGGAGAACGGAGTTTTAGTCATCTTGCCCAAAAGGCACGGTTCGCAAGCATCAAATGATTCATAACCAAGTGATTCCAAAAATCCATCTTTATGGAGTTTCTTCATGCGCTTTACACCGATATGACCCAAACGGCAGTGCCACAAATAAGTTGCACTATCATTATTAACTTTGCATCTTTTGGCATCAATATTATGGATATGTGTATCACTACGACCGAGATCCAATAAACTTATTTTCATTGGGTGTATGACCATCGAAGGTCTTATTCATGTAAACAGAATAACAATTATTCTCTAACTTTAAATGAATAACCGTATCGCAATAAACATGATCAAATCATATCCATGCTCAATGCAAACACCAAATAACATTTATTTAGGTTTAACACTAATCCCGAAAGTATAGGGAGTGTGCGATGATGATCATATCAATCTTGGAACTACTTCCAACACTCATCGTCACTTCCCCTTCAACTAGTCTCTGTTTATTCTGTAACTCATGTTTCGAGTTACTAATCATTGCAATCGAACAAGTATCAGATACTCAGGGGCTACTATACACACTAGTAAGGCACACATTAATAACCTGTATATCAAATATACCCTTGTTCACTTTGCCATCCTTCTTATCCACCAAATATTCAGGGCATTTCCGCTTCCAGTGACCATTTCCTTTGCAGTGTAAGCACTCAGTTTCAGGCTTTGGTCCAGCTTTGGTATTCTTCACGGGAGTGACAACTTGTTTGCCATTCTACTTGAAGTTTCCCTTTCTTTCCCTTTGCCCTTTTCTTGAAACTAGTGGTCTTGTCAATCATCAACACTTGATGCTCTTTCTTGATTTCTACCTTTGTCGATTTCAACATCACGAAGAGCTTGGGAATCGTTTTCGTCATCCCTTGCATTATAGTTCATCACGAAGTTCCACTAACTTGGTGATGGTGACTAGAGAACTCTGCCAATCACTATCTTATCTGGAAGATTAACTCCCACTTGATTCAAGCGATTGTAGTACTCAGACAATCTAAGCACTTGCTCACTAGTTGAGCGATTCTCCACCATCTTTTAGCTGTAGAACTTGTTGAAGACTTCATATCTCTCAACTCGGGTATTTGCTTGAAATATTAACTTCAACTCCTGGAACATCTCATATGGTCCATGACGTTCAAAACATCTTTGAAGTCCCGATTCTAAGCCGTTAAGCATGGTGCCCTAAACTATCAAGTAGTCATCATATTGAGCTAGCTAAATCGTTCATAACGTCTGCATCTGCTCCTGCAATAGGTTTGTCACCTAGCGGTGCATCAAGGACATAATTCTTCTGCGCAGCAATGAGGATAAACCTCAGATCACGGATCCAATCCGCATCATTGCTACTAACATCTTTCAACACAATTTTCTCTTGGAACATATCAAAATAAACATATGAAAGCAACAACGCGAGCTATTGATCTATAACATAATTTGCAAAATACTACCAGGACTAAGTTCACGATAAATTAAAGTTCAATTAATCATATTACTAAAGAACTCCCACTTAGACAGACATCTCTCTAGTCATCTAAGTGATCACGTCATCCAAATCAACTAAACCATAACCGATCATCACGTGAGATGGAGTAGTTTTCAATGGTGAACATCACTATGTTGATCATATATACTATATGATTCACGCTCGACCTTTCGGTCTCCGTGTTCCGAGGCCATATCTGCATATGCTAGGCTCATCAAGTTTAACCTGAGTACTCCGCGTGTGCAAAACTGGCTTGCACCTGTTGTAGATGGACGTAGAGCTTATCACACCCGATCATCACGTGGTGTCTGGGCACGACGAACTTTGGCAACGGTGCATACTCGTGGAGAACACTTCTTGATAATTTTAGTGAGAGATCATCTTAAAATGCTACCGTCAATCAAAGCAAGATAAGATGCATAAAGGATAAACATCACATGCAATCAATATAAGTGATATGATATGGCCATCATCATCTTGTGCTTGTGATCTCCATCTCCGAAGCACCATTGTGATCACCATCGTCACCGGCGCGACACCTTGATCTCCATCGTAGCATCGTTGTCGTTACGCCATCTATTGCTTGTACGACTATCGCTACCGCTTAGTGATAAAGTAAAGCAATTACAGGGCATTTGCATTTCATACAATAAAGCGACAACCATATGGCTCTCGCCGATTACCGATAACCGGTTACAAAACATGATCATCTCATACAATAAAATATAGCATCACGTCTTGACCATATCACATCACAACATGCCTTGCAAAAACAAGTTAGACGTCCTCTACTTTGTTGTTGCAAGTTTTACGTGGCTGCTACGGGCTTAGCAAGAACCGTTCTTACCTACGCATCAAAAACCACAATGATAGTTCGTTAAGTTGGTGCTGTTTTAACCTTCGCAAGGACCGGGCGTAGCCACACTCGATTCAGCTAAAGTGAGAGGGACAGACACCCGCCAACCACCTTTAAGCACGAGTGCTCGTAACGGTGAAACCAGTCTCGCGTAAGTGTACGCGTAATGTCGGTCCGGGCCGCTTCATCTCACAATACCGCCGAACCAAAGTATGACATGCTGGTAAGCAGTATGACTTGTATCGCCCACAACTCACTTGTGTTCTACTTGTGCATATAACATCAACGCATAAAACCTAGGCTCGGATGCTATTGTTGGGGAACGTAGTAATTTCAAAAAAATTCCTACGCACACGCAAGATCATGGTGATGCTGTAGCAATGAGAGGGGAGAGTGCTGTCTACGTACCCTCGTAGACCGTAAGAGGAAGCGTTAGCACAACGCGGTTGATGTAGTCGTATGTCTTCACGATCCGACCGATCCAAACACCAAACTAACAGAGCCTCCGAGTTCAGCACACGTTCAACTCGATGACGATCTCCGGCCTCCAATCTAGCAGAGCTCCGGAGATGAGTTCCGTCAGCACGACGGCATGGTGACGATGATGATGTTCTACCGGTGCAGGGCTTCGCCTAAACTCCGCGACGATATGACCGAGGTGGAATATGGTGGAGGGGGGCACCGCACACGGCTAAGGAACGATCCGTAGATCAACTTGTGTGTCATGGGGTGCCCCCCTGCCCCAGTATATAAAGGAGCAAGGGGGAGGGGGCCAGCCAAGGAGAGGAGGCGCGCCAAGGGGGCAATCCTACTCCAAGTAGGATTCCCCTCTTCCAAGTCCTACTAGGAGAAGGGAAGGAAGGGAGGAGACGGAGAAGGAAGGAGAGGAGGAGAAGAAGAAGGGGGCGGCCCCTAGTCCAGTCGGTTTGGGCTAGGGGCCATGAGCCCTTCCTCCTCTCTTCCACCACTTGGCCCATGAGGCCCAATGCTTCTTCCTCGTATTCCCGTAACTCCCCGGTACCCCCGAAAATACCCGAATCACTCGGAACCTTTCCGAACTCCGAATATAGTCGTCCAATATATTGATCTTGACGTCTCGACCATTTCGAGACTCCTCGTCATGTCCCCGATCTCATCCGGGACTCCGAACTCCTTCGGTACATCAAAACTCATAAACTCATAATATATCTGTCATCGAAACCTTAAGCGTGCGGACCCTATGGGTTCGAGAACTATGTAGACATGACCTAGAACCATTCTCGGTCAATAACCAATAGCGGGACCTGGATGCCCATATTGGTTCCTACATATTCTACGAAGAACTTTATCGGTCAAACCGCATAACAACATACGTTGTTCCCTTTGTCATCGGTATGTTACTTGCCCGAGATCTGATCATCGGTATCCAATACCTAGTTCAATCTCGTTACCGGCAAGTCTCTTTACTCGTTCTGTAATGCATCATCACGTAACCAACTCATTGGTCACATTGCTTGCAAGGCTTATAATGATGTGTATTACCGAGAGGGCCCAGAGATACCTCTCCGACGATCGGAGTGACAAAACCTAATCTCGAAATACGCCAACTCAACATGTACCTTTGGAGACACCTGTAGTACTCCTTTATAATCACCCAGTTAAGTTGTGACGTTTGGTAGCACCCAAAGTGTTCCTTAGATAAACGGGAGTTGCATAATCTCATAGTTACAGGAACATGTATAAGTTATGAAGAAAGCAATAGCAACATACTAAACGATCAAGTGCTAGGCTAACGGAATGGGTCAAGTCAATCACATCATTCTCCTAATGATGTGATCCCGTTAATCAAATGACAACTTTTTGTCCATGGTTAGGAAACATAACCATCTTTGATAAACGAGCTAGTCAAGTAGAGGCATACTAGTGACACTATGTTTGTCTATGTATTCACACATGTATTATGTTTCCGGTTAATACAATTCTAGCATGAATAATAAACATTTATCATGATATAATGAAATAAATAATAACTTTATTATTGCCTCTAGGGCATATTTCCTTCATTCCGGTGTCCGAAACTTTTTTCGGTGATTTTCTCTCAGACTCCCTGTCTAGTATTCAGCAGATAGATGACCCTTAAGCGTGTGACCCTATAGGTTCGGTGAAGTATAGAAATGACCCGGAACCCCTTCCGATAATCAACATCGGAGCCGTGGACGCCCATATTGACCCCTATACCCACACGAATGAATATTCGAGTGAACCTCCAGTTGCCGTGTGCTATTCCTGTTGCTTCCCGATATGTTACAAAGACCCGAAATGAGATTTACTTGCATCCCCGTGGATCAACAACTTGTCCACTATGCTAGTTACCTCGTTACTGGTTTTGTTCTCTTTTCTCGTCTCCGCGTTCCGGCATCCCTGTGATAAAATCACACTGTGTTTGGCTAGACGATGATGGATACCGTAACACCGAGAGGGCCTGAGAATATCTGTCCATCGTCGGAGGAGCAAATCCCAATCTTGAGCTATCAAGTTACTTGACACACTTGTCCATGAACCCGTAAGCCGCCGTAATAGCCACCCATTTATGGATGACGTTTAACAAACCCCAAAGTTCATGAAGCAAGCATGAAGAAACTCGATACTCTCATGGTCTAAGGAATCATGCAAATGTTAACCATCTTTGTGTTATTTACCATTAACTTGTGACGAATGAATCTCATAACATAACATCAAACCGGGTCGATTCAACACAAATGTTCTCTTAACATTGTGCCCTCAAAGTTGCTGGCATAGACATGCCCATGACTAGGAAAACGGAACCATCATGCAACACTTGAGCTAGTCTTAGAGGCCAAACTAGGAATACTTCTTACCGTTTATTATTCCACACGTGCATATGAGTCTTCCTCTGAGCCTCGTGGATATTGCAGACTCGACAATCATTGCAGTTATAGCATGGAACATAAACATAATTATGAACTCGGAGATAAACAATATCATTTATTATTACCTCTAGGGCATATCTCCTACACGTACTGTACGCCGGTTGTGACTACTCGGCTACTAGTAGCCACTCACGGCAGACGGCTCCCACTTGCTTTGCCAATGGTGCACCGGCCCGGGAGAGATGGCCAGTGCCTCCTTTATTGGAAAAACATACTCCTTCTCGTTGCCTACCTCGGTTGCTGCCTCCCGTAGTCCCGCCCACAAAAATTCTACACCTACGGGCTGAAATGCACGGAAAACTCCCTACGGACTGACTTGTCCACCATTATACCTGGCCATACCTTGGGCCGGGCCTAGCCAAGCCCGACGCAAAAAACCCAGGCCCAGGCCCGGCCTAGCCATCGGGCCTGTTTTCTGGGCTCGAGCCCGGCCCGAACACGTAAAAGCCTGGGCCTTGGTTTTTTGCGTCGGGCTTGGCTAGGCCCGGCCCGGCCCGAGGTATAGCCAGGTATCCACCACCTCGCCAATCCCTTCCTACCTGGTTTTTAATTGCGGGTTCACTGTTTCCAATTAATATATGGCACATCAGCCTGTAACTCTTGGTCCGTAAGTCTTGTCCGTAGCTCTAGCAAAGCTCGCCCGCCCACTCCGTCTGTTATAATAAATCCGGATGGAGGGAGTAGTACTAGTTGCAGTTCACGGACCTTTTTTTTAACAAAGGCAAAAAAATCCTCATCCATTACTTAAGAAGTTGGACAAGAGTTTGCAAGCAAAAGGACAATATGGACATCACTCTCTCGACATGACATAAGCCATATATTCCACTCAGGCTCCAGCCCAAAGCTTAGCACCATTCCCGATCGAGTGGAGAAGGGTGGTCGGTGGAGAGAACTTGTTTCCAAAAATCCATGCATTCGACTTGTCCTAGACGGTCCAACCCATGAGCATGGTGAGAGTAGCCAACGCTCTTCTATGCATTCTCGGCGGACTCGTCATGTTGATCCACCACTCTTGTAAAGACCTCTCTGTCGGTCAAGTGGATGTGCAAATACAATCTAGTTGGAGCCACATCTTCACCATGTCCCAAAGGCACTATGTATGCCCACACTTGATGAAAGAGGTATGCCGCGGATTCTTGCTCCCTTTTACATTGGGCATAGTCCACAATTTTCTCAATCCCTCCTAGCCAAGTGCTTGCTACGTCTTGAGCTTGCGTTGGTTTTCCTCGAAGAGGAGAGGGTGATGCAGCAAAGTGTAGCGTAAGTATTTCCCTCAGTTTTGAGAACAAAGGTATCAATCCAGTAGGAGGCTCCTCAAAAGTCCCACGCACCTACACAAACAAACTGAGAACTCGCAACCAACGCAATAAAGGGGTTGTCAATCCCTTCACGGCCACTTGCAAAAGTGAGATCTAATAAAGATAGTATGATAAGATAAATATATTTTTGGTATTTTATAAGGTAGATGCAAAAAGTAAAGATGCAAATAAAGATAGATTGAAAACAAATATGATAAGAGATAGACCCGAGGGCCATAGGTTTCACTAGAGGCTTCTCTCAAGATAGCATAAGTATTACGGTGGGTGAAAAAATTACTGTCAAGCAATTGATAGAAAAGCGCATAGTTATGAGATTATCTAGGCATGATCATGTATATAGGCATCACGTCCATAACAAGTAGACCGACTCCTACCTGCATCTACTACTATTACTACACACATCGACCGACTCCTGCCTGCATCTAGAGTATTAAGTTCATAAGAACAGAGTAACGCATTAAGCAAGATGACATGATGTAGAGGGATAAAAACATGCAATATGATATAAACCCCATCTTGTTATCCTCGATGGCAACAATACAATACGTGTCTTGCAACCCTTTCTGTCACTTGGTAAGAACACCGCAAGATTGAACCCAAAGCTAAGCACTTCTCCCATGGCAAGAAAGATAAATCTAGTAGGCCAAACCAAACTGATAATTCGAAGAGACTTGCAAAGATAACTCAATCATACATAAAAGAATTCAGAGAACATTCAAATATTATTCATAGATAAACTTGATCATAAACCCACAATTCATCGGATCTCGACAAACACACCGCAAAAAGAGTTTACATTGAATAGATCTCCACAAGAGAGGGGGAGAACATTGTATTGAGATCCAAAAGGAGAGAAGAAGCCATCTACCTAATAACTATGAACCCGTAGGTCTATGGTAAACTACTCACAACTCATCGGAGGGGCAAGGATGTTGATGTAGAAGCCCTCCGTGGTTGATTCCCCCTCCGGCAGAGTGCTGGCGAAGGCTCCAAGATGAGATCTCGCGGATACAGAAGGTTACGGCGGTGGAAATTGTGTTTCGTGGTGCTCCTGGATGTTTTCGGGGTACGTTGGTATATATAGGAAGAAGAAGTACGTCGGTGGCCGCCCGACGGGCCCACTAGACAAGGGGTTGTGCCCTACAGGGGGGGCGGCCCCCTATCTCGTGGGGCCCTCGGGAGCTTCTTGACTTGCACTCCAAGCTATCGGATCAGATTTGTTCAGAAAATCACGCTCCCGAAGGTTTCATTCCGTTTGGACTCTGTTTGATATTCGTTTTCTTCGAAATACTGAAATAGGCAAAAAAAACAGCAATATGGGCTGGGCCTCCGGTTAGTAGGTTAGTCCCAAAAATGATATAAATGTGTAAAATAAAGCCCATAAACATCTAAAAGGGTTAATATAATAGCATGGAACAATGAAAAATTATAGATACGTTGGAGACGTATCAAGCATCCCCAAGCTTAATTCCTGCTCGTCCTCGAGTAGGTAAATGATAAAAGAGAATTTTTGATGTGGAATGCTACCTAGCATAATTCATAATGTAATTTTCTTTATTGTGGCATGAATGTTCAGATACAAATGAATACAAAATAAAAGTTCATATTGACATAAGAAATAGTAACACTTCAAGCATACTAATCAAAGTAATCATGTCTTCTCAAAATAACATGGCAAAAGAAAGTTCATCCCTACAAAATCATATAGTTAGGCTATGCTTCATTTTCGTCACACAAAGATGTTCCCAACTTCTATACCCCCGATGACAAGCCAAGCAATTGTTTCATACTTAAATTATCTCAAACTTTTTCAACCTTCACGCAATACATGAGCGTGAGCCATGGATATAGCACTATGGGTGGAATAGAATATGATGATGGGGATTGTGTGGAGAAGACAAAAAGGAGAAAGTCTCACATTGACGAGGATAATCAACGGACTATGGAGATGCCCATCAATTTATGTCAACATGAGGAGTAGGGATTTCCATGCAATGGATGCACTAGAGCTATAAATGAATGCTCAACAAAAGAAAACTAGTGGGTGTGCATCCAACTTGCTTGCTCACGAAGACCTAGGGCATTTGAGGAAGCCCATCGTAGGAATATACAAGCCAAGTTCTAAAATGAAAAATTCCCACTAGTATGAAAAAGACAACTTATGAGACTCACTATATGAAGAACAAGGTGCTACTTTAAAGCACAAAATATGAGACTCACTACATGAAGAACAAAGTGCTACTTTGAAGCACAAGTGTGGAAAAAGAGATAGTAACATTGCCCTTTTTATTTTCTTTTTTCTTTCTTTTTTTCCTTTCCTTTTCTTTTCTTTTATTTGTGGGCCTTTCTTTTTTTTCTTTTGGACTTTCATCTTTTTTTTCTTTTTTTTTCTTTGGGCAATGCTCTAATAATGATGATCATCACACTTCTATTGATTACAACATAAAAATTACAACTCGAAACTAGAACAAGATATGACTCTATATGAATGCCTCCGGCGGTGTACCAGGATGGTGCAATGAATCAAGAGTTACATGTATGAAAATAATGCATGGTGGCTTTGCCACAAATACGATGTCAACTACATGATCATGCAATGGCAATATGACAAAAAGTAAAGTATGTCATGAAAATGATGAACGGAACGGTGGAAAGTTGCATGGCAATATATCTCGGAATGGCTATGGAAATGCCATAATGGGTAGGTATGGTGGCTGTTTTGAGGAAGATATAAGGAGGTTTATGTGTGATAGAGCATATCGTATCACGGGGTTTAGATGCACCAACGAAGTTTGCACCAACTCTCAAGGTGAGAAAGGGCAAAGCACGGTACCGAAGAGGCTAGCAAAGGTGGAAAGGTAAAAGTGCGTATAATCCATGGACTCAACATTAGTCAAAAGAACTCATAGACTTATTGCAAAAATTTAGAAGTCATCAAAAACTCAAGTACTACATGCATGCTCCTAGGGGGATAGATTGGTAGGAAAAGACCATCGCTCGTCCCCGACCGCCACTCATAAGGATGCACAAGCCAAGTACACTTCATGTTTCAAATTTGTTACACAACTTTAACCATACATGCATGCTACAGGATTTGCTAACTTCAACACAAGCATTCTTTGAATTCATAATCATCCAACTAGCATGACTTTAATATCACTACTTCCATATCTCAAAACAATTATCAAGTATCAAGTTGATCATAGCATCCAATTCACTTCCTATGATAGTTTCTATTATACCCAACTTGGATGCTCATCATTCTAAGACCAACTTTATGACCATAGCAAATACCATGATGTTCTAAAAGACTCTCAAAATAATATAAGTGAAGCATGAGAGACTAGAAATTTCTTCAAAATTAAGACACCACCGTGCTCTAAAAGATATAAGTGAAGCACTAGAGCAAAAACTATCAAGCTCAAAAGATATAAGTGAAGCATGAGGGAGTCCTGGACTAGGGGGTGTCCGGACAGCCAGACTATCATCGTCCGCCGGACTCCAAGACTACGAAGATACAAGATTGAAGACTCCGTCCCGTGTCCGGATGGGACTTTCCTTGGCGTAGAAGGCAAGCTTGGCAATACGGATATGTAGATCTCCTACCATTGTAACCGACTCTGTGTAACCCTAGCCTTCTTCGGTGTCTATATAAACCGGAGGGCTTTAGTCCGTAGGACACAACATACATTACAACGATCATACCATAGGCTAGCTTTAGGGTTTAGCCTCCTTGATCTCGTGGTAGATCCACTCTTGTACTACCCATCATCAATATTAATCAAGCAGGACATAGGGTTTTACCTCCATCAAGAGGGCCCGAACCTGGGTAAAACATCGTGTCCCTTGTCTCCTGTTACCATCCGCCTAGACGCACAGTTCGGGACCCCTACCGAGATCCGCGGTTTTGACACCGACATTGGTGCTTTCATTGAGAGTTCCTCTATGTCGTCACCGATAGGCTCGATGGCGTCTTCAATCAACAACGCTGTCCAGGGTGAGACTTT
Source organism: Aegilops speltoides (assembly GCA_021437245.1). Classification (NCBI taxonomy): domain Eukaryota; kingdom Viridiplantae; phylum Streptophyta; class Magnoliopsida; order Poales; family Poaceae; genus Aegilops; species Aegilops speltoides. The sequence goes on from CM038142.1 coordinate 440,675,406, forward strand.
TCTCCCCGGAGAGATCTTCGTATCCGGCGGCTTCGCACTGCGGGCTAATTCACTTGGCCATCTGGAGCAGATCGAAAGCTACGCCCCTGGCCGTCAGGTCAGATTCGGAAGCCTAAACATTACGGCCGACATCCGCGGGGACTTGATCTTCGACGGGTTCGAGCCACAGCCAAGCGCGCCGCACTGTTACGATGGGCACGATCTAGCTCTGCCGCCAAACAGTGCCTTGGTGGCCGCTCAAGAATCCGCTCCGGCCCTTAGTCCGGAGCCGATCGCCCAGATCGAGGACCGGTGGTTGGACACCGCCTCAGGGGCTGCAACTTCTGCGGCGATGGAGCCGAACACTAACCTTGTCCCTCGCGAAGCTCGTGACTCCGAGGTGCCGGACTCCTTGCCGGACTCCGGACCTCCCACGCCCCTGCCAATCGAATCTGATTGGGCGCCGGTTATGGAATTCACCACCGCGGACATCTTCCAACACTCGCCCTTTGGCGACATCCTAAATTCGCTAAAGCATCTCTCGCTATCCGGAGAGTCCTGGCCGGATTATGGCCAGGATGGTTGGGATACGGACGACGAAGAAATTCAGAGCCCATCCACCACCCACTTTGTAGCCACTGTCGACGATCTAACCGACATGCTAGACTACGACTCCGAAGACATCGACGCTATGGACGACGATGCCGGAGATAAACAGGAACCAGCGCCTACAGGGCACTGGAAGACCACCTTGTCATACGACATATACATGGTGGACACCCCAAAAGATGGGGACGGCGAAGAAGCAGCGGAGGCAGATTCCTTAAAGAAACAACCCAAGCGCCGGCGTCAGCGGCACCGCCCTAAATCCCGCCACAACAAGAGTGGAGATTCCGGCACAGGAGATAATAATACCCCGAGAGTGTCAAGACAATCCCCTCCATTAAGACTCAGCGCAGGAGGATGTAGAAGCAAGCCCTCACGAGAGGCGGCGGGACGAAGAGGTCGAGGACTATAACTATATACCTCCCTCCGAAGACGAGGCAAGCCTCAACGACGATTTAATTCGCCGTGCCCGAGGATCCCGTCGAACAAGAGCGTTTCAAACGCAGGCTTATCGCCACGGCAAATAGCCTAAAGAAAAAGCAGCAACAGCTTCAAGCTGATCAGACCTGCTGCCGATCGATGGACCGAGGTCCTCGCGTCAAGAGTATAAACTCGAACGCCTCCAAAAGCTACCCAAGACGCAAGTTTCTCCCCGATTAGAGGAGGAAGCATACATACCTTCATCACCAACAAGACGATACGGCCGACCGACCACCCCGTGGTCGCGATGAGAGGCATCCAGCCCTCCACTAAGACCGTACTCGCATCGCTCCAAAAGTACGGCCAAGAGGGAACGCTACCGGACTTGCGAGACGATTGAGGACAAAGCAAGGCAATCCAGATCCATCTAGGGATCACGTGGGCCCCACGACCCACGCATTTAATACCGTCGCACGGATACAATAACCCGCCGGGCGAACACAGCAGATAACGCTCTCTCGAGCTACGTCGTGATATTGCTCAATATAGAGGCGCCACACACCCGCTATGCTTCACTGACGAAGTAATGGATCATCAAATCCCTGAAGGGTTCAAACCTGTAAACATCGAATCCTACGATGGCATAACAGACCCCGCGGGTTGGATCGAAGATTATCTCCTTCACATCCATATGGCCCGCGGCGACGATCTCCATGCCATCAAGTATCTCCCACTCAAGCTTAAAGAACCAGCTCGGCATTGGCTTAACAGCTTGCCCGCAGAGTCAATTGGGTGTTGGGAAGACCTGGAAGCCGCATTCCTCAACAACTTCCAGGGCACGTATGTGCGGCCACCAGACGCCGATGACCTAAGCCACATAATTCAGCAGCCAGACGAATCGGCCAAACAATTCTGAACACGGTTCTTGACAAAGAAAAACCAAATCGTCGACTGTCCGGATGCAGAGGCCCTCGCAGCCTTCAAACATAACATCCGCGACGAGTGGCTAGCCCGGCACTGGGACAGAAAAGCGAAATCCATGGCAGCCCTCACATCATTAATGGCCCGCTTTTATGCTGGAGAGGATAGCTGGCTAGCTCACAAGAACAACCTCAAGAAAATTCTGGCAGTCCGGATACTAAGGATCACAATGGCGGTCGCGTCGAAGCAAAAATAAATGCCACATTAATGGCGGCGACAAGGAGGATCTGGCAGTCAACGCCGGATTCGAGGCTCTAAACCCGGTCGCGGAAGAAGCCATTCAAAAGAACCACTCCGGTCCGTCCAATTTGGACCGAATACTCGACCGCTTATGCGGATACATGGCAACCACGAAAGCCAGCTAATCACACCAACAGAGATTGCTGGGTGTTCAAGTAGGCGAGCAAGTTAATTGCGAAAACAACGACAAGGGCTAAACAATGACGACGAGGAAGAGACCCGACCGCCGAACAATAGAGGATGAAGGTTCCCCCACAAGTGCGGACGATGAACATGATTTACGCAACCCATATACCCAAGAGGGAGCGGAAGTGCACTAAAGGACGATACGCGATGGAGCGATCGCCTCAAGTTCAATCCATGGTCCTCTTGTCCGATCACTTTCGATCGAAGAGACCATCCGACCAGCATCCGCCATGGTGGATTCGCCGATTGGTTTTAGACCCAATCGTCGATGGATTTCACCTCACGAGAGTCCTGATGGACGGCGGCAGTAGCCTGAACCTACTTTATCAGGATACAATGGGCAAGATGGGCATAGACCCGTCAAGGATTAAACCTACAAAGACAACCTTTAAAGGCGTCATACCAGGTGTGGAGGCCAATTGTATAGGCTCAGTCACACTGGAAGTGGTCTTCGGATCCCAGGATAATTTCCGGAGCGAGGAGTTAATCTTCGACATAGTCCCATTTCGCAGCGGCTATCACGCTCTGCTCGGACGAACCGCGTTTGCAAAGTTCAACGCGGTGCCGCATTATGCATACCTCAAGCTCAAGATGCCAGGCCCTCGTGGAGTAATCACGGTCAACGGAAATATGGACCGCTCCCTCCAAACGGAGGAACATACAATGCTCTCTGGAAGAAATCTGAGCAGCCTTTTAAGGCAATTTTCGAGTCCGGCCGTTAAACGGCCAGATACAGCCAAACGTGCCCGAAGCAACACCAACCAAGTCCACTTGGCACGATCCGAGCACGCGTAGCAATGCGGCCCTAACCCCCGCCCTCGCATGATTGCAAGAACAACCTCCGCAGACATCATTACGCTTTGGAGATACCATGGGCGTGGGGAAGGGCACGACCACAATAGACCCAGTGTGGCTCGACCACACCAGGGGCTCGCAAGTGTGTCACTCTTTCTTATTATTATTTTCCTTCTTTGTATACACAGAACTCCGTTAGCTGAGAGGCCTGTCCGCGGTGAACCCGCCAACTCATGATGCAACAGCCGGGAAGAAAGAATGCGCGATTTAACACTCGTGTGGTCTCGATTATGAGCATTAAATTTGATTATATACACCAAGTCCGCAGCCCATCCTGGAGGGGGACATGTTTAACTAGTCCAAAACCCTTGCTTACCGCACTATTTGTATCAGTCCGCACTCATAGCAGACTTCCTTTAATAAATGATGCAGCACTTTTTTGCATGTTATTACATATATATATTCATTACATGACATCTTGCACCCGTATATTTTGATACGGCCTAATACACCAGGGGCTTACGTTCCCCACATTATGGTGTGATAAGTCCGAACACCTTCACAAGTGCGGCACCCCGAACTTATAGCACTATATGAATCGGCTCCGAATCATGTCTTGGGTCAATAGTTGGGTTTGCCCGGCTCCCACGTTTTGGTGCCTTACGTTCCGTTCCGTCGGCTAAGGTGGCACTGGGAGAACCATTGCGATTGCGCCCCGGTTGAGCTGGGCGAGCGCCTCAGTGGAGAAAGCTAAAACTGACCGGCATGATAAGGCGAGAGACTGGTCGCTGTTCGAGAGGTCTTTTCGGGTCCTTAAAGATTCACGCCGCTTCGAGCGAAGTTCCGGATAATGTCCGACGAAGGCGTGGATAGCGCCCCGAATTCGGTCTTCCGAATACTAGGGGCTTCGCCAAAATTTAAAATTATAGAATTCTATGGCTAAGTGAGAGTGTTCAAGCATTATAAGTCTGGTTGCCTTGTTCGTTGTGTTGAGCGCTCCCTAGATGGACTCAAAAATGGGAACAAGAGTGCTCAAGTTATCCCGAACACCCCAGCACTTGCGGCTTGGGGGCTGAAGCCAACGACTTGCCATCTCTCAGATTTTATAAACGGCCGCACAGAAGGTAATATTTTTAATTAAACAAGCGTTGCTTAAAGCGCACATGAACAAAGTTTTCAGCGCACAGGATAATACACAGCGAGTTCACTCAAAAATTACATCTCTAGGGCATTCATCCGCTATGTCGCGGGCTCCCTTCTGGACAATTTTATAATACATTTTGGGTGTACGATACTCCTTGCCCGGTGGCGGCAGGTCAGTAAGAAGCCTCTCCGCATCCAGCCTGCCCCAGTGCACCTTTGTGCGGGCAAGGGCCCGACGAGCACCTTCAATACAGGCGGAGCGCTTGATGACCTCCACCCAGGCGCACGCATCCACCAGCCGCCACACGAGGCCGAAGTAGCTCCCAGGCATGGCCTGTCCAGGCCGCAGCCGGACTATAAGGCCCTTCATGGCCTCCTCAGCTACCTTGTGGAGTTCGACCAGCTGCTTCAGCTGGTCGCTTGGGGGCACCGGACGGCGGCCTCAACAGATCGAGACCGTAAGACCTTCTCCGTTGAGCTCCCCTCCTCGCCACGGTAGAATGCGGTGGCATCGGACACACTACGCGGCAGATCTGATAACGCCCCTGGAGAGCTCCGAATGCGGGTAAGTGTCAGGTAGTTTACATTAACATGCTTGCTTTGCATGAAAAATGCCTTACCCGTCGCTATCTTCTTCACATCTTCAACCTCCTGAAGGGCCTTACGGGCCTCGGCCTTGGCGGACTTGGCACTTTCGAGAGCCGAGGAAAGCTCGGACTCTCGAGTCTTGGAGTCGTGCTCCAAGCTCTCATACTTCTCCATGAGAGCCTGGAGCTCTTGCCGCACTTCCGCACCTGTGCCTCCTGCTTTTCTAGCTCTGCTCGTTCTGCGGCCGCCTTTGCGTTCGTCGCGGACACAGCCTCCTTCGTGGCTGCCACCTCATTTGTGGCCCTGCAATACCCATATTATCCTTGTTAATTTTATCGCGACCAAAATCCTTTTACAGAAGGTAACAATTCAAAGTGGTGCTACTCACCTTCTTTGTCCTCGAGTTGCCTCTTGGCATGGCGAGCTCTCGCCGGACCGCCGAGATCTTGCTTTAATGTACCAGCCTCCGCATGATCGGCGGCAGAGGTCAGCAACACAACCTGCAAACCCATATTGACATAATTTATTAGCAACCTGTGAATATCTTTTTAGATCCTCAGTCTGGCTTTTCTTTCCGAACACCGAACCGAGCATCAGGGGCTACTGTCTATGCGGTATTACATTACACAATTTTAACTTCTTACCTCAAAGCCTGTTAAAAGGCTACTGCAGGCTTCGGTCAGCCTACTCTTGACGAGCTGGACCTTCTGAATCACCGCACTCATAACAGTGCGGTGTTCTTCCTCGATGGAAGCGCCTTTGAGCCTCCGGCAAAGTTATCCGCGCCCCGGTTGGGACGGAGGGCCGGCGCCACGGTCTTGCCCTTCTTTGAAGGGCGCTGTCGACTCTGGAACCACTGCAGTTCCGACGAGAGTCCGCGCCAAAGTCCGGGAGGCTGCCTTGCGGCGCCTCCGGAGCCTCCTCCTGATGTGTCCCTTTTTGGGATCCCACCTCGGCGTCCTCATCGGCGCGGGGGGTAGAGGCAGTCGGAAGTGAATCCACATCCGACGGGGCCAACGACCCGCTCGATGAAGCGGGGAGATCATCATCGGCCGGACTATGGGCAGTATGCGGCATTAGTAGGACACTATGTGACACGAAAGAAATTGCATATCAGGGATCCGGATACTCACGATCTCGCCGGAGGCCTGGCCCTTGAAGGCCACTCCTCGTCGCCAATGTCGGTGTTGGTGGAGCTGTCCGGGGGAATAGTTCTCCTCCTCTTGGACCCTTCGGCCTCCCCTGTTGGGGAAGCCTTCCTCTTCCTCTCTCCCCCTCCGGGAGAGAGTCTTCTTCCTCCTCCTCATCTTCGGGGGAGGAGTCCGCCTTGTCGTTGGACGCATGTGTAACGCCCCGGATGCAACTTTCCATATTCGTAACTCCAACTCTTGCCTTTTCCGGAGATGCCATATGTTATTTTCCTCCGTGGTTGGGTTTTTGTTTAGTTTGTTTGTTTTTGTTGTTTTTGTTTTGCATTTTGTTCATGTCTTGCATCTCATCTCATGCCATCTCTTGCATTGCATCATGTCATCATGCCAGCATGTCATTTAATTTATAAAAACTCAACTAAATAAACCGTATGGATCTTCGGTCCATTTAAATCGAGGGATATTCACAATGGTGATTTCTCTTTATAACATATTTAAAGCCTCTCAATATTATTAGGGAGCTATAATAATTATTCCATTAATTTGGAATTCACCTTAACACACTTGCAAAATATTCCATGCCTTTGTTATCTCACTTCTTGACCTCAAACTTCGCCCATAAATTCTTTCATCATTTTCCCGAGCTCCACCAAGATCCTCAACATTTTTGGCCACACCAAAAACCTAGTCCTAGTTCAAACCCATTTGAATTTCAAATGAGTTTGAATTTAATTCCTGCAATCTTGTCCACACCATTTTTCTTGGAACAAGCGCATTTTTATGAGTCTGGGAAAAATTGTCCGCATGCGCAAATTCTTTCCCTAACCCTCTCTTCTTTTCTTATCTCTAATTCTTTTCTGCTAAAGAACATGAGGGAGAGAGAGAGCCCAGCCAGGCCTCTGGCCACTTCTTTCTCCACCTGGGCCGACCCAACCAACCTCTCAGGCCCAGCCGCGACTCTAACCCTAGCCCAGCCCCCACGCATCTCATCTCCCTCTCGTTCCCTCTGCCCGCCGCCACGCACACACATACACCGCATCGAGCCAGGGAGAGGAGCTCCCTGCGCCCAATCCCCTCGTTTCCCTCTCCTTGATCCCGAGCCCGAGCGCACAGCCCTCGACCTTCCCCTCGCTCCCGCGCTCCGCCCTCGCAGGACGGAGCCCCATCGGCCTCCTCTGCGCCCCACCTCTCCATCTTCCCCTCGCCCGCGACCCGAGCTATGCGCTCATGGCTGCGCCATGGCCGCCTCCCGCCGCTGCCGTCGCGCCCTTCGGTCTCTGTGCCTCGCGACCGCGCCAAGTCCGCCCCGTCTCCTCGCGCCCGGCCCTGCCGCCAAGCCCTGCCGCGAGCTTCGCCTTAAATCGACTCCGGCTGGATCAGGCCCCTGCTTGTCGCGCCCCGCCGGAGGGCCACCCTGCGCGCGACCTCACCGGGCCTTCTCTGCTGCCCTCCGCCTCGCCAAGTCCCGTGCCAAGCCTCCGCGTCGCCGGAGCCCTGTGCAGCTGCGCTGCTGCCTGCCTGCACCTCCTCGCCTCCATGCCGTCCCCGCCGTCAAGCTCCATGCCACTGCCCCTGCTTCCCTTCGAGCCCTCCTCTGCATCGCTCGCTTAGGCTACCAGCAGCCTTAGCACGTCAAGGCCCAACCCAGCGCCGCATCTTACTCAGCCTGCTGTTCCATCGCCTCCTTGCTGCTTCCAAATGAGGCCCTGGTGTTCCTTCGTTTTGGACCGACAAGACCCGGACTCCGAACGCCAAGTACAACTACGAACCCGAAGACCTCGGATGCATCAAGTTCCTCTACGACCTGTGTACATCTACCGTCGCCCGAAGACCCGTGTACCACGAGCGCCAAGTTTGACTACCGCACGGTTACGCCAAGTTCATCTACGGAACGTGAACCACTACTTCCACTACTTCCACTACAAACTCGAACCTCCCCGAAACGCACGCTTCAAAGGTATAACGCCGAGACGACACCCGCGAATGAATGCATGTTGTATGAGATGAACCGTATGTTTGCACCGTGCTCGTTTGCTTCGTGCACGTTCCTACTCATTTGCCATGCCGCCGTCCCATGGGAACCCGGAATCCGGGATCACCCCACCATCTTTTGCATGTTCCGCACATCCACACTTTCGTTCGCACCAACATCTTGATGAGTTGTCGGATCATCGGAATGTTGCCGTGGCACCATTTCTGTTTCGCTGCCGTGGCACCCTTTTTGTTCCGCCATGGTGACCAAATGCTTCATAACATGCTCATGTCAACGTTTCCATAAAATTGATTAAAACTTGTGCATGTCATCCGCATCATGATAACAACATTTAAAATGTTTAAAATTGTTGTTGCATTAAATTGCTAAATAACATGAGGATTTTCCGGAATTGTTATTTGTTCTTCCGGCCTCATTTAAACTTGCCTAGATAGGTAGCTTTATTATGCTTCACCTCTTGCCATGTTTAACAACATTTAATATTGATGAGTAGCATAAACGAGTGTGAACTAAATACTTGAATGTGGTGTTCCGTCAATATGCAACTCGTTGAATATTGAGCTCCACTTAATTTGTAGTGTTGTTTGTTGCACTTTGCCATGCCATGCCATGCCTCATTAAACCGGTCATGCATCATACTTGTTTGTGCATCATGCCATGTTTATGTTTGTGCATTTACCATGTTGTTTGTTTCTTTCCGGTGTTGCTTCTTAGTTCTGGTAATTTTGCGATTGTGAGGATTCGTTCGACTACTCCCGTTCATCTTCTTCATGGACTCGTTCTTCTTCCTAGCGGGATTTCAGGCAAGATGACCGCTACCCTGGATCTCACTACTATCATTGCTATGCTAGTTGCTTCGTTCTATCGCTATGCTGCGTTACCTATCATTTGCTCTTCAAGCCTCCCAAATTGCCATGAACCTCTAAACTTTGACACCCTTCCTAGCAAACCGTTGTTTGGCTATGTTACCGCTTTGCTCGGCCCCTCTTATAGCGTTGTTAGTTGCAGGTGAAGTTGAAGATTTTCTCCTTGGTGGACAGGATTTTGGTTGGGATATCACAATATCTTATATTATTAATGCATCTATATATTTGGTAAAGGGTGGAAGGCTCGGCCTTATGCCTGGTGTTTTGTTCCACTCTTGCCACCCTAGTTTCCGTCATACCCGTGTTATGTTCCCAGATTTTGCGTTCCTAACACGGTCAGGTGATTTATGGGACCCCCCTCACAGTTCGCTTTGAAAAAAACTTGTCCAGCAAGGCCCAACATTGGTTTTACCATTTGCCTCACCACCACCTACTTTTCCCTTGGGAGTCGCTCTCTCGAGGGTCATCTTTATTCAGCCCCCCGGGCCAATGCTTGTCTAAGTGTTGGTCCAAACTAGAGCCCTTTGCAGCGCCCCCTCAGGGAAACTTGAGGTCTGGTTTTAGTTGTACGGACTGCTCATCCGGTCGTGGCTCGAGACGAGATCTGCGACTACTATCGGGATGTCGGCACGCCGGGAGGTCTTGCTGGTCTTGTTTTACCATTGTCGAAATGTCTTGTAAACCGGGATTCCGAGACTGATCGGGTATTCCTGGGAGAAGGTCTATTCCTTCGTTGATCGCGAGAGCTTGTCATGGGCTAAGTTGGGACACCCCTGCAGGGTTTAAACTTTCGAGAGCCGTGCCCGCGGTTATGTGGCGGATGGGAATTTGTTAATGTCCGGTTGTAGATAACTTGACACTTGATCCGAATTAAAACGCATCAACTGTGTGTGTAGCCGTGATGGTCTCTTCTCGGCGGAGTCCGGGAAGTGAACACGGTTTCTGTGTTATGTTTGACATAAGTAGGTGTTCAGGATCACCTCTTGATCATTGTTAGCTTCACGACCGTTCCGCTTGTTTCTCTTCTCACTGTCATTTGCGTATGTTAGCCACCATACTTGCTTAGTCGCTGCTGCAACCTCACCACTTTACCCCTTCCTTTCCCTTTAAGCTTTGCTAGTCTTGATACCCATGGTAATGGGATTGCTGAGTCCTCGTGGCTCACAGATTACTACAGAAACAGATGCAGGTACAGATTGCGCTGATCATGACGCGAGAGCGATGTTTGCTTGTTTTGGAGTTCTGCTTCTGCTTCTTCTTCGATCAGGGGATAGGTTTCAGGTCGGCAGCCTGGGCTAGCAGGGTGGATATTGTTTGAGTTTCTGTTTATGATTCATCCGTAGTCGGATGTTGTTCTTGTATGTTGTATTGTTGTATTCATGTGACATTGTATGTATCGGATGTATCCCCACTATTATGTAATGTTGATGTAATGATATCCACCTTGCAAAAGCGTCTTCAAGATGCGCTTCTATCCTTGGTGGGACCTTCGAGTTCCTTTAGGATAGGGTCGCATCTTAGGCGTGACAAGTTGGTATCGAGCCTCGACAAACCATAGGAGCCCCTTGATTGTTGGCTGTTGTTGAGTCTAGAGGAAAACTATTTTGAGTCTTAGGATTATATATATCGGAGAGTAGGATTCTTTTTACTCCTCAGCCCCCTTCGTCGCTCTGGTGAGGACTCTCGACGTAGATATTTTGCCTTTCCTCTCCTCAAATTTCACTAAAATTTTTTTAGGATCACGCGGGTATCTTGGAATCGTTCCGATGGTTTTATGATGAGAACATTGTCTTGGTGCCTCCTGTCAGGGGTTTAGTGGAAGTGTCTCCGGGAGTTGAGCTCTAAGGTGTTGTCGTCATAATTTTATCGTTGCAGTTGTGGAATACCTGAGTTTTGCCGACATCGAAAATCTATTTTGTACAGTTGTTGGTGAGATAACCCCGATAACCCAGTACTGAGGTGAGTGCGGGAGTATTGCCATAGCTCGTATAACGGATGCTTTTCGAAGGTTGAGGTACATGATTTCCGGAGTTTTATTGGTTATGTGTTGACGGATGGATACAGCTGGATGTAGGGATTGTTAGTTTGGGTGAGATATATTGCTTCCCCTGTATCCCCAACACCAGATTGCATAACCAGAAAGTTTCGGGAGTTTTATAGGTGGGAATTCAAGTAGCTCCTAGAATATCTTTTCGACAGATGCATGATATGAGATTGGGGTTCGACGTCTAGTGGTCCGCCTATCCACGGTTGGTTTTCTGATGGTCTCGTTGTGTCTTCTGTAATCCTTGGCTATGCCGATTCGGGGACACTTCGTATGTCATGTGCACTGCCTTGCACATGATGGTGCTGTACGATTGAGCCCGTGTGGGCCCCACCACGAAAACTTCGGACGAAATCTCTATCATATGTTTGTTCCAGCTTATTATGCAAGCCAAATCCTTGTTTTGTTTTGTTGTGGTATTCGAGTTGCTTTGAAGTCAAATGTTGAATCCATACCTTTCCTAAACAGTGTTCTCATATTGCTATGTGAATATTAATCCTTTTTGATCATTGAGGTTGTCATGTTAATTCGTTTCCAACCGGTGCGCTTCTCTTCGAGATGATCCCATCATTTTCCCCATCCGCAAGATCAGTTCTAAGTTTTCTCAACGGTATCCGTTTCATCCGTCCCCAAGTTGCCTTTGTTTTCCCGCCCTCCCACCCTTTTTCTTCAAGGACTCAGATTTCTTAATCATGTATCCTTTTACTTGTGAGAAGTCTCTTCATTCTTTTCTTTCAATGTTCTTATCCGGTGATTTCCCATGAAGATGCTCAACAGTTTCAAGTTCATCATCCTTCGTTCTTTTTTCTTCTCCGGTGGATCCAATTCAAGCTTTCAGTGTTGATCATATTCCTTTCCTCGTGTCAAATGTTTTCTCATGCCGGTGTACCTCTCAATCACTCACCTCTTGCTATTCATTTATTCCAGAGTGTTGAAGATATCTCAGAAGACTTGTGTTTCCATTCTCAATCCGTTCAAGATATTTCGAGGTTGTTATCTCATTCAAGCCATTTAATTCAACCGGTGCAATATCTCTTTAAATCATTTCAACGGTGTTTCTCTTGATTGGGCCCTAACCCACAGGTTTTTTCCCAGGATCTTACCTGACTCTTCTAATTCTCCTGGAGCTATTCTCTAATTCTTTTCAAAGTGTGACGTAAGAAAGAATTTTCATCAGTCACACGCCTTCTCCAAGATTTTTTCAAATTATTTTTCGTTGTTGGCTCAACAACCTTGTTTTTTTTCATTCACCCGGAGTATCTCATACAATTCATGGTGGTTCTCATCTTCATTCTCAACATGTGAAGACCGAAGAAGGATTTCTCTTAAATCTTGTCCGTTCTCTTGAAGATTCATGGTTCTAGATTCATGCTATCCTCATAATTGTTTTGATTGTGACAATTCTTTTCTTACCATCCGGAGCATTTCATGAGTTGTTTCCATTTCTTTCCTCCGAAGGCCATCATGCCATAATTCTTCATTCTCAGTGTGTAGCTATCGTTCTCCAAATCTTATCAATGAATCGTTCAAATATCCTCTAATCAGTTCATGATCTCTTCGTTCTCAGGTATCTAAATCCCCTCAAGTATCTTCATTCGTTTTCCAATTCTTCCTGGTGAATTGTGCCTTTGCTATGTTCATTTTCAATTTTTTTACGGTGGTCTATTCAAGATTCCTCTCCCTTTATTACCATATCATTTCATTCGTCCTTTCCAATCCTCTCGGTGATTCATCGAAGACTTCTTCAAGTTGGCGCTATATCCCTCTTCAATCCTTGCAAAAGAATAAGTAGTGTGCCAAATCCGTTGCTTATCATCAATTAAATTGGTGAAGGGTACGCATAACTTAATTCTTATTCTTGTTTCATCCAAGTTGATTAATCTCTTCTTTTCGGTGTTTGTCCATCATATCACATTCTCGGTTCTAAGATGTTCATCTTTCTTTTCGAAGTTCCAAGCTCTCTCAATTATCTCGTCGCGAAGCTCCATCTAAATCATTGCAAGGCTTCACCTTGTGTTGTCAACTTCTCTTTCTTTTTATCATCCTTTTATTACCGGATTTCTTCATGGAGGCTTTACATGATGGTTCGTCAAGGATTCCTCTCTTCCTTCAATTGTTCTTCAAGTTTTCTCTCGAAGTTATGACCCGCCAAGCTATACTCAAAAATAAACATGGTGCTCAACACATGTTTTTCCTGAGGAGTTCAAGTATTCTTCTTCTTGCATTTCGAAGTGCAATTCTTTCTACCTTATCTTCTGAGGTGGTGTTAGGTCATTCTTGATAATTTCCCTTCGCGTTTCATGATTCACAAGTTTTCAAGAGTGACATATTTAAATCCATCATTTCCTCTTTGTTCAAGAGATCTTTTCAACCGTCAATCTCTTCATTGGAGTTATCTTGGTATAGATTTCACCTAAAGCCTTCCATTGTGAATGTTGCTATCTGTGGTGCTTGTCAATGATCCAAGTTATCTCTTTATCATCTTGGTGGAAGAAGTTTTCATCTCTTTTTTGATCTCAAGCAAGCAATTGTTTTTCGGTAGTGGCATAATTTCACCTCAAGTGTTGAGATGTTTCAATAAGCCCACTACAAGCTTATTCGTTTCGTTGTTGGTTTTCTAACAACTCCGTTCAATTCTTCTTTGCAAGGATGCTTTCCAAGTTCATTTGTGGCAGAAGATGTCATTTTCTTCTCCATTCTGTTATTCCAACGATCTATCTTCTATTCTTTCTTCCGGAGGCTTTGTGATGTTGCTCTTTTCACTCATCATCTCGAATTGTGAGGATCGTGTTCTTTTCGCGCTTATCCATTTAACCGGAGTGTTGTGTCTTCTCTTCAAGTTCTTTTCATCTTATCAAGTTTTCTTCTCTTGTCTACCGGAGTGCTGTCCAAATTCTGTCATTCTTGTTCCTTGGATATCTCATTATACCGAGGTGGTCATATTATTTTCGTTCGTGAAGCTCTTATTTCCATGCCTTTGCAACCTTCAAGTCCTCATAATGTTCCTTGTTCCTCTTTTCTACCGGATTGTTTGGAATCTCGTTCATCTCTGTTATACTCTTTCTTTTAAATTGCTCAACTTCTCAAGGTTCGTGGTTTCACTCGTTCGTCAAAGAAGCAACTTAGTTTACCTCTCGTCTTCCTATTCCTTTTCCCTCTGGTGCCATCCTAGATCTTGGGACGAGATCCTCTCGTAGTGGTGGAGTGTTGTAACGCCCCGGATGCAACTTTCCATATTCGTAACTCCAACTCTTGCCTTTTCCGGAGATGCCATATGTTATTTTCCTCCGTGGTTGGGTTTTTGTTTTGTTTGTTTGTTTTTGTTGTTTTTGTTTTGCATTTTGTTCATGTCTTGCATCTCATCTCATGCCATCTCTTGCATTGCATCATGTCGTCATGCAAGCATGCCATTTAATTTATAAAAACTCAACTAAATAAACCGTATGGATCTTCGGTCCATTTAAATCGAGGGATATTCACAATGGTGATTTCTCTTTATAACATATTTAAAGCCTCTCAATATTATTAGGGAGCTATAATAATTATTCCATTAATTTGGAATTCACCTTAACACACTTGCAAAATATTCCATGCCTTTGTTATCTCACTTCTTGACCTCAAACTTCGCCCATAAATTCTTTCATCATTTTCCCGAGCTCCACCAAGATCCTCAACATTTTTGGCCACACCAAAAACCTAGTCCTAGTTCAAACCCATTTGAATTTCAAATGAGTTTGAATTTAATTCCTGCAATCTTGTCCACACCATTTTTCTTGGAACAAGCGCATTTTTATGAGTCCGGGAAAAATTGTCCGCATCCGCAAATTCTTTCCCTAACCCTCTCTTCTTTTCTTCTCTCTAATTCTTTTCTGCCAAAGAACATGAGGGAGAGAGAGAGCCCAGCCAGGCCTCTGGCCACTTCTTTCTCCACCTGGGCCGACCCAACCAACCTCTCAGGCCCAGCCGCGCCTCTAACCCTAGCCCAGCCCCCACGCATCTCATCTCCCTCTCGTTCCCTCTGCCCGCCACCGCGCACACACATACACCGCATCGAGCCAGGGAGAGGAGCTCCCTGCGCCCGATCCCCTCGTTTCCCTCTCCTTGATCCTGAGCCCGAGCGCGCAGCCCTCGACCTTCCCCTCGCTCCCGCGCTCCGCCCTCGCCGGAGAAGAGAACCAGGACAGAGCCCCATCGGCCTCCTCTGCGCCCCACCTCTCCATCTCCCCCTCGCCCGCGACCCGAGCTATGCGCTCATGGCTGCGCCATGGCCGCCTCCCGCCGCTGCTGTCGCACCCTTCGGTCTCTGTGCCTCGTGACCGCGCCAAGTCCGCCCCATCTCCTCGCGCCGGCCCTGCCGCCAAGCCCTGCCGCCGGAGCTCGCCTTCGTCCTGACTCCGGTTGGATCCGGCCCCTGCTTGTCGCGCCCCGCCGGAGGGCCACCCTGCGCGCGACCTCGCCGGGCCTTCTCTGCTGCCCTCTGCCTCACCAAGTCCCGTGCCAAGCCTCCGCGTTGCCGGAGCCCTGTGCAGCTGCGCTGCTGCCTGCCTGCACCTCCTCGCCTCCATGCCGTCCCCGCCGTCAAGCTCCATGCCACTGTCCCTGCTTCCCTTCGAGCCCTCCTCTACGTCGCCCGCTTAGGCTACCAGCAGCCTTAGCACGTCAAGGCCCAACCTAGTGCCGCATCTTGCTCAGCCTGCTGTTCCATCGCCTCCTTGCTGCTGCCAAACGAGGCCCTGGTGTTCCTTCGTTTTGGACCGACAAGACCCGGACTCCGAACGCCAAGTACAACTACGAACCCGAAGACCTCGGATGCATCAAGTTCCTCTACGACCTGTGTACATCTACCGTCGCCCGAAGACCCGTGTACCACGAGCGCTAAGTTTGACTACCGCACGGTTACGCCAAGTTCATCTACGGAACGTGAACCACTACTTCCACTACTTCCACTACAAACTCGAACCGCCTCGAAACGCACGCTTCAAAGGTATAACGCGGAGACGACGCCCGCGAATGAATGCATGTTGTATGAGATGAACCGTATGTTTGCACCGTGCTCGTTTGCTTCGTGCACGTTCCTACTCATTTGCCATGCCGCCGTCCCGTGGGAACCCGAAATCCGGGATCACCCCACCATCTTTTGCATGTTCCGCGCATCCACACTTTCGTTTGCACCGACATCTTGATGAGTTGTCGGATCATTGGAATGTTGCCGTGGCACCATTTCTGTTTCGCCGCCGTGGCACCCTTTTTGTTCCGCCATGGTGACCAAATGCTTCATAACATGCTCATGTCAACGTTTCCATAAAATTGATTAGAACTTGTGCATGTCATCCGCATCATGATAACAACATTTAAAATGTTTAAAATTGTTGTTGCATTAAATTGCTAAATAACATGAGGATTTTCCGGAATTGTTATTTGTTCTTCCGGCCTCATTTAAACTTGCGTAGATAGGTAGCTTTATTATGCTTCACCTCTTGCCATGTTTAACAACATTTAATATTGATGAGTAGTATAAACGAGAGTGAACTAAATACTTGAATGTGGTGTTCCGTCAATATGCAACTCGTTGCATATTGAGCTCCACTTAATTTGTAGTGTTGTTTGTTGCACTTTGCCATGCCATGCCATGCCTCATTAAACCGGTCATGCATCATACTTGTTTGTGCATCATGCCATGTTTATGTTTGTGCATTTACCATGTTGTTTGTTTCTTTCCGGTGTTGCTTCTTAGTTCCGGTAATGTTGCGATTGTGAGGATTCGTTCGACTACTCCCGTTCATCTTCTTCATGGACCCGTTCTTCTTCCTAGCGGGATTTCAGGCAAGATGACCGCTACCCTAGATCTCACTACTATCATTGCTATGCTTGTTGCTTCGTTCTATCGCTATGCTGCGTTACCTATCATTTGCTCTTCAAGCCTCCCAAATTGCCATGAACCTCTAACCTTTGACACCCTTCCTAGCAAACCGTTGTTTGGCTATGTTACCGCTTTGCTCAGCCCCTCTTATAGCATTGTTAGTTGCAGGTGAAGTTGAAGATTTTCTCCATGGTGGACAGGATTTTGGTTGGGATATCACAATATCTCTTATATTATTAATGCATCTATATATTTGGTAAAGGGTGGAAGGCTCGGCCTTATGCCTGGTGTTTTGTTCCACTCTTGCCACCCTAGTTTCCGTCATACCGGTGTTATGTTCCCGGATTTTGCGTTCCTAACGCGGTCGGGTGATTTATGGGACCCCCCTGACAGTTCGCTTTGAATAAAACTTGTCCAGCAAGGCCCAACATTGGTTTTACCATTTGCCTCACCACCACCTACTTTTCCCTTGGGAGTCGCTCTCTCGAGGGTCATCTTTATTCAGCCCCCCGGGCCAATGCTTGTCTAAGTGTTGGTCCAAACTAGAGCCCTTTGCGCCCCCTGGAAACTTGAGGACTGGTTTTAGTTATACGGATTGCTCATCCGGTGTGGCTCGAGACGAGATCTGTGGCTACTATCAGGTTGTTGGCACGCCGGGAGGTCTTGCTGGTCTTGTTTTACCATTGTCGAAATGTCTTGTAAACCGGGATTCCGAGACTGATCGGGTCTTCCTGGGAGAAGGTCTATTCCTTCGTTGATCGCGAGAGCTTGTCATGGGCTAAGTTGGGACACCCCTGCAGGGTTTAAACTTTCGAGAGCCGTGCCCGCGGTTATGTGGCAGATGGGAATTTGTTAATGTCCGGTTGTAGATAACTTGACACTTGATCCGAATTAAAATGCATCAACTGTGTGTGTAGCCGTGATGGTCTCTTCTCGGCGGAGTCCGGGAAGTGAACACGGTTTCTGTGTTATGTTTGACGTAAGTAGGTGTTCAGGATCACCTCTTGATCATTGTTAGCTTCACGATCGTTCCGCTTGTTTCTCTTCTAGCTCTCATTTGCGTATGTTAGCCACCATACTTGCTTAGTCGCTGCTGCAACCTCACCACTTTACCCCTTCCTTTCCCTTTAAGCTTTGCTAGTCTTGATACCCATGGTAATGGGATTGCTGAGTCCTCGTGGCTCACAGATTACTCTGTACTTGATTGCAGTGTACAGATTGCGCTGATCATGACGCGAGAGCGATGTTTGCTTGTTTTGGAGTTCTGTTTCTGCTTCTTCTTCGATCAGGGGATAGGTTTCAGGTCGGCAGCCTGGGCTAGCAGGGTGGATATTGTTTGAGTTTCTGTTCATGATTCATCCATAGTCGGATGTTGTTCTTGTATGTTGTATTGTTGTATTCATGTGACATTGTATGTATCGGATGTATCCCCACTATTATGTAATGTTGATGTAATGATATCCACCTTGCAAAAGCATCTTCAAGATGCACTTCTATCCTTGGTGGGACCTTCGAGTTCCTTTAGGATAGGGTCGCATCTTGGGCGTGACAGCCTGATTACGGGAACTCTTTCGAGTGCCCGTGGCCACCTTCTTGGCCTTCTTCTCCGGCACCACGTGCGGTGCCGGAACCAGCAGCCCTGCTAGACGGGCATCCACTGGGTCTTTTGGCATGGGAGCCGGGCAGATGAGCTGCTCGGCCTTCTTCATCCATTCATGTCAAAGGAAAAGGGAGATTGAAACCCTCTTAGAATCAATCTATTTACAACAAGTGTCCCGTAAAGGGGTAGAATCACTTACCTCATCAGCCGGATGCTGCGAGTGAAATCCGCGATCTTCCGTCGCGGATGCGGGGGCTTCGGCGCCCTTAAACAGCACCCTCCAGGCGCCTTCGTACGTCATGTCGAAGAGCCCGCTTAGCGCCTGGTGCTGTTTCAGATCGAACTCTCACAGATTGAATGCCCGTTCTTGGCATGGGAGGATCCGGCGGACGAGCATGACTTGGACCACGTCAACGAGCTTGAGCTTCTTGTTCACCAGCTTCTGGATACAGGCTCGGATTCCCGTCAGCTCCTTCGGATTACCCCACAGCAAGCCCTTCTCTTTCCACGAGGTGAGCTGCGTAGGGATACCAGATCTAAACTCGGGGGCCGCCGCCCACGTAGGGTCGCGCGGCTCGGTGATATAGAACCACCCTGATTGCCACCCCTTGACGGAGTCCACGAAGGCCCCTTCAAACCAGAGGACGTTGGGCATCTTGCCCAACATGGCGCCTCTGCACTCCGCCTGCGTGCCCTTCACTACCTTCGCAGCGTTGAAGGTTTTGAGCCAAGTGAAGTGGGGCGAATGCAGAGGAGGGCCTCGCACACGACGATAAACGCCGAGATGTTGAGGATGAAGTTCGGCGCCAGATCGTGGAAATCCAGGCCGTAGTAGAACATGAGCCCCTAGACAAAGGGGTGAAGTGGAAAGCCCAGTCCGCGGAGGAAGTGGGGAAGGAAAACGACCCTCTCATGGGGCCCGGGGGTAGGGATGAGCTGCCCCTCGTCGGTTAGCCGGTGCGCGATATCGCCGGAAAGGTATCCGGCGCAGCGCAGCTTGGTGATGTGCTCCTCCTTAACGGTGGAAGCCAACCATTTACCTCCCCCTCCGGACATGGTCGGGGAAGGTTAAGACGAGATGCGAGCTTGGGCGTTGGAGCTTGAGTGTGCGGAGGTGGATAAGCAAAGGAGGAAGAAGGCGCGGGTGAAAAGGTGAATCCTTACCCCTTATATATAGGCGGGCGAAGACTATGCGCCCCCCACCAGCCTGGTAAAACTCGCTTATCTCCCAAGCGCCACCATCAATGGCGCGGTTGGGTTACCCACGTCCGTATTGATGAGAATCCCAGAATAAGGGGAACACGATCTCTGCTTCGACAAGACGTGCCAAGGAAACTGCTTCGCTAAATGTGCTGAGGTGGTATAATAAAAAACGATTCAAGTAAAGGCTTGGTAGCGGTGTGATGTCATGCCGCAAAATACGTCAGCAGATTGGACTTGTGTACATTTTATTCTCTCTGCGGTGGAATGTGGAATTTATTTTGCGAGCGGACACTATCCTGGTGTTCATGATCTTCTGGATTATTCAAAGGAGGAACCCGCCTTGCAATGCCGAACATTATGCGTGCGGACTTATCGTCATTGAAGCCTGGTTCGGGGCTACTAAGGAGTCTGGACTAGGGGTGTCGGACAGCGGACTATCATCGTCCACGGACTCCAAGACTACGAAGATACAAGATTGAAGACTCCGTCCCGTGTCCGGATGGGACTTTCCTTGGCGTAGAAGGCAAGCTTGGCGATACGGATATGTAGATCTCCTACCATTGTAACTGACTCTGTGTAACCCTAGCCTTCTCCGGTGTCTATATAAACCGGAGGGCTTTAGTCCGTAGGACACAACATACATTACAACAATCATACCATAGGCTAGCTTTAGGGTTTAGCCTCCTTGATCTCGTGGTAGATCCACTCTTGTACTACCCATATCATCAATATTAATCAAGCAGGACGACGTAGGGTTTTACCTCCGTCAAGAGGGCCCGAACCTGGGTAAAACATCGTGTCCCTTGTCTCCTGTTACCATCCGCCTAGACGCACAGTTCGGGACCCCCTACCCGAGATCCGCCGGTTTTGACACCGACAAAGCACATAGAGTATTCTAGCAAATTCTAATCAAATAGGCTTCTCCCAAAAGGTGTGTACAGCAAGGATGATTGTGGTAAACTAAAAAGCAAAGACTAATATAATACACGATGCTCCAAGCAAAACACATATCATGTGGCGAATAAAAATATAGCTCCAACTAAAGTTACCAATGAACGAAGACGAAAGAGGGGATGCCTTCCCGGGGCATCCCCAAGCTTAGGCTTTTGTATATTCTTGAATATCTTTGGGTGCCATGGGCATACCCAAGCTTAGGCTCTTGCCACCCTTTATTCCATAGTCCATAAAAGCTTTACCCAAAACTTGAAAACTTCACAACACAAAACTCAACAGGAAATCTTATAAGCTCCATTAGTGAAAGAAAACAAAACCACCACATAAGTTAATGCAATGAACTAATTCTTTATTTAATTTGGTGTTAAACCTACTTTATTCCAACTTCTTTATGGTTCATAGACTGAATTACTAGCCATAGATGCATTGAAATAAGCAAACAACACACGAAAAACAGAATCATCAAAAATAGAACGATGCAGAGCAATCAGAATTAGCGCAAACTTCTGGAACTCTAAAAATCCTACCAAAATAGGAAGTCCTCGACAATTCGTATTAAACATCAGCAAAAAGAATCAACAGAAAAGCACGTTCCTGTGATTTAACAAAATTATATTCGTGCGTGCAAAGTTTCTGTTTTTCAGCAGAATCAAATCAACTATCATCGTAGGTTATCCTATAGGTTCTACTTGGCACAAACACTAATTAAAAGATAAAAACACATCTAAGAGAAGGTAGATGCAAGATTTATTACTAAACAGGAACAAAAACAAAAAACATAAAGAAAATTGGGTTGCCTCCCAACTAGCGCTATCGTTTAACGCCCCTAGCTAGGCATAAAAGCAAAGATAGATCTAACGAGTGCCATCTTTGGCACTAAATTCATAAGTAGCACGCATGATAGATTCATAAGGTAATTTGAATTTCTTTCTTGGAAAGTGCTCCACGCATTTCTTTAAAGGAAATTGGAATCTAATGTTACCTTCCTTCATATCAATAATCACACCAATCGTTCTAAGGAAAGGTCTACCAAGAATAATAGGGCAAGAAAGATTGCAATCTATATCAAGAACGATAAAATCTATGGGCACCAAATTTCTATTTGCAATAATAAGAACATCATTGCTCCTTCCCATAGGCTTTTTATTGGTGGAATCCGCAAGGTGCAAATTTAAAGAGCAATCATCAAGATCATGGAAACCTAGAATATAACATAAAGTTTTAGGAATCGTGGAAACACTAGCACCCAAATCACACAAAGCAAAACACTCATAATCTTTAATTCTAATCTTTATAGTAGGTTCCCACTCATCATTAAGTTTTCTAGGTATAGAAACTTCCAAATTAAGTTTTTCATCATAAGATTGTATCAAGGCATCAACAATATGTTTGGTAAAAGCTTTATTTTGACTATAAGCATGAGGAGAATTAACAACGGATTGCAACAAGGAAATACAACCTTTTAAAGAGCAATTATCATAATCAAATACCTTGAAATCCGAGATAGTAGGTTCAATATTATTAGAAGTTGAGGATTCTCCAATCTCACTTTTACCAAATTTAGCATCAAGATCTAAAGACTCCGAATTTTTGGGACGCCTTCTAGGCAAAGTTGATTCATCATCACTCCCATAATCATCAAAATTCATATTGCAAAACATAGATCTAATCGGAGACACATTAATAACTTTAAGATCCTCATCATTATTTTCACGAAGACTAGAAGAACACGCTTTTATAAAGCTTTCTTTTTTAGCACGCAATCTAGCGGTTCTTTCCTTGCACTCGTCAATGAAAATTCTCATTACTTTGAGAGACTCATTGATATCATTCTTAGGAGAAGAAGATCCAAGTTTAAGAGAATTAACATCAAGCGAAAGTCTATCAACGTTCCTAGCCAAATCATCAACTTTGAGCAATTTTTCTTCAAGCAAAGCATTAAAATTCTTTTGAGAAATCATAAATTCTTTCACACTATTCTCAAAATCAGAGGGCATCTTATTAAAATTACCATAAGAATTATTGTAGGAATTTCCATAATTATTAGAGGGATTACTAGGGAACGGTCTAGCATTAAAATTTCCTCTATAAGCATTGTTTCCAAAACTACTCCTACCAACAAAATTCACATCCATAGATTCATTATTATTCTCAATCAAAGAAGACAAAGGCATATCATTGGGAACAAGAGGAGTATTTTTATTAACAAACATCTTCATAAGTTCATCCATCTTTCCACTCAAAACATTGATTTCTTCTATAGCATGCACTTTTTTACTAGAAGATCTTTTGGTGTGCCATTGAGAATAATTAGCCATAATATTATCAAGCAATTTTGTAGCATCTCCTAACGTAATTTCCATAAACGTGCCTCCCGCGGCCGAATCTAAGAGATTTCTAGAAGCAAAGTTCAAACCGGCATAAATTTTTTGTATGATCATCCATAAATTCAAACCATGAGTAGGGCAATTGCGAAGGATCAATTTCATTCTTTCCCAAGATTGGGCAACATGCTCATGATCATGTTGGGGAACGTAGTAATTTCAAAAAAATTCCTACGCACACGCAAGATCATGGTGATGGTATAGCAACGAGAGGGGAGAGTGTTCGTCCACGTACCCTTGTAGACCGTAAGCGGAAGCGTTAGCACAACGCGGTTGATGTAGTCGTACGTCTCCACGATCCGACCGATCCAAGCACCGAACGTATGGAGCCTTCGAGTTCAGCACACGTTCAGCTCGATGACGATCTCCGGCCTCCGATCCAGTGAAGCTCCGGAGATGAGTTCCGTCAGCACGACGGCGTGGTGACGATGATGATGTTCTACCGGTGCAGGGCTTCGCCTAAACTCCGCGTCAATATGACTGAGGTGGAATATGGTGAAGGGGGGCACCGCACACGGCTAAGGAACGATCCGTAGATCAACTTGTGTGTCTTTGGGGTGCCCCCCTGCCCCCGTATATAAAGGAGCAAGGGGGGAGGCCGGCCGGCCCCTTGGGCGCGCCAAGGGAGGAGGAATCCTCCTCCTAGTAGGAGTAGTACTCCTCCTTTCCTACTCCTACTAGGAGGGGGAAGGAAGGGGGAGAGGGGGAAGGAAAGGAGGGGGGCCTCCCCCCTCCAAGTCCAATTCGGACCAGAGGGGGAGGGGGCGCGCGGCCCATGCTGGGCGCCCCTCTCTCCTTTCCCCTAAGGCCCATGAGGCCCAATACTCTCCCGGGAGGTTCCGGTAACCCCCCGGCACTCCGGTTTTCTCCGAAATCACCCGGAACACTTTCAGTGTCTGAATATAGTCGTCCGATATATCAATCTTTATGTCTCGACCATTTCAAGACTCCTCGTCATGTCCGTGATCACATCCGGGACTCCGAACAAACTTCGGTACATCAAAACTTATAAACTCATAATAAAACTGTCATCGTAACGTTAAGCGTGCAGACCCTACGAGTTCAAGAACTATGTAGACATGACCTAGAACCATTCTCAGTCAATAACCAATAGCGGGACCTGGATGCCCATATTGGTTCCTACATATTCTACGAAGATCTTTATCGGTCAAACCGCATAACAACATACGTTGTTCCCTTTGTCATCGGTATGTTACTTGCCCGAGATTTGATCATCGGTATCCAATACCTAGTTCAATCTCGTTACCGGCAAGTCTCTTTACTCGTTCCGTAATACATCATCTTATAACTAACTCATTAGTTACAATGCTTGCAAGCCTTAGGTGATGAGTATTACCGAGAGGGCCCAGAGATACCTCTCCGACAATCGGAGTGACAAAACCTAATCTCGAATTATGCCAACCCAACATGTACCTTCGAAACACCTGAGAGCACCTTTATAATCACCCGATTCGTTGTGACGTTTGGTAGCACACAAAGTGTTCTTCTGGTAAACGGGAGTTGCACAATCTCATAGTTGCAGGAACTTTGTATAAGTCATGAAGAAAGCAATAGCAATATACTAAATGATCAAGTGCTAGGCTAACGGAATGGGTCATGTCAATCACATCATTCTCCTAATGATGTGATCCCATTAATCAAATGACAACACATGTCTATGGTTAGGAAACATAACCATCTTTGATTAATGAGCTTGTCAAGTAGAGGCATACTAGTGACTATCTGTTTGTCTATGTATTCACACATGTATCATGTTTCCGGTTAATACAATTCTAGCATGAATAATAAACATTTATCATGATATGAGGAAATAAATAATAACTTTATTAATGCCTCTAGGGCATATTTCCTTGATCTCCCACTTGCACTAGAGTCAATAATCTAGATTACATAGTAATGATTCTAACACCCATGGAGTCTTGGTGCTGATCATGTTTTGCTCGTGAGAGAGGCTTAGTCAACGGTACGCAACATTCAGATCCGTATGTATCTTGCAAATCTCTATGTCTTCCACTTGGACTTGGTCCCGAATGGAATTGAAGCGTCTCTTGATGTGCTTGGTCCTCTTGTGAAATCTGGATTCCTTTGCCAAGGCAATTGCACCAGTATTGTCACAGAAGATCTTCATTGGTCCCGATGCACTAGGTATGACACCTAGATCGGAAATGAACTCCTTCATCCAGACTCCTTCATTAGCTGCTATGTACTCCGCTTCACATGTAGATCCCGCCACGACGCTTTGTTTAGAACTGCACCAACTTACAGCTCCACCGTTTAATAAAAATACGTATCCGGTTTATGATTTAGAATCGTCCGGATCTGTGTCAAAGCTTGCATCGACGTAACCATTTACGACTAGCTCTTTGTCACCTCCATATACGAGAAACATATCCTTAGTCCTTTTCAGGTATTTCAGGATGTTCTTGACCGCTGTCCAGTGATCCACTCCTGGATTACTTTGGTACCTTCCTGCCAAGCTTATTGCTAAGCACACGTCATGTCTGGTACACGACATTGCATACATGACAGAGCCTATGGCTGAAGCATAAGGAACATTTTTCATTTTCTCTCCATCTTCTGTTGTGGTCGGGCATTGAGTTTGACTCAACTTCACACCTTGTAGCACAGGCAAGAATCCTTTCTTTTGCCTGATCCATTTTGAACTTTTTCAAAATTTTGTCAAGGTATGTGCTTTGTGAAAGTCCTATTAAGCGTCTTGATCTATCTCTATAGATCTTGATGCCCAATATGTAAGCAGCTTCACCGAGGTCTTTCATTGAAAAACTTTTATTGAAGTATCCCTTTATGCTATCCAGAAATTCTATATCATTTCCAATTAATAATATGTCATCTACATATAAAATTAGAAATGCTACTGAGCTCCCATTCACTTTCTTGTAAATACGAGGCTTCTCCAAAAGTCTCAGATAAAACCATATGCTTTGATCACACTATCAAAGCGTTTATTCCAACTCCGAGATGCTTGCACCAGTCCATAAATGGAACGCTGGAGCTTGCACACTTTGTTAGCACCTTTTGGATCAACAAAACCTTCCGCTGCATCATATACAACTCTTCTTCTAGAAATCCATTCAAGAATGCAGTCTTGACATCCATTTGCCAAATTTCATAATCATGAAATGCAGCAATAGCTAACATGATTCGGACAGACTTAAGCATCGCTCGGGTGAGAAAGTCTCATCATAGTCAACCCCTTGAACTTGTCGAAAACCTTTTGCAACAAGTCGAGCTTTATAGACGATTACATTACCATCAGCGTCGGTCTTCTTCTTAAAAATCCATTTATTCTCAATGGCTTGCCGATCATCGGCAAGTCAACCAAAGTCCACACTTTGTTTTCATACATGGATCCCATCTCAGATTTCATGGCCTCTAGTCATTTTGCGGAATCTGGGCTCATCATCGCTTCCTCATAGTTCGTAGGTTCATCATGGTCAAGTAACATGACTTCGAATAGGATTACCGTACCACTCAGTGCGGATCTTACTCGTAGACCCACGAGGTTCAAGAGAAACTTGATCTGAAGTTTCATGATCATTATCATTAGCTTCCTCACTAATTGGTGTAGTTGTCACAGGAACCGGTTCTCGTGATGAACTACTTTCCAATAAGGGAGTAGATACAGTTATCTCATCAAGTTCTACTTTCCTCCCACTCACTACTTTCGAGAGAAACTCCTTCTCTAGAAAAGATCCATTCTTAGCAACGAATGTCTTGCCTTCGGATCTGTGATAGAAGGTGTACCCAACAGTCTCTTTTGGGTATCCTATGAAGACACATTTCTCCGATTTAGGTTCGAGCTTATCTGGTTGAAGTTTCTTCACATAAGCATCGCAACCTCAAACTTTAAGAAACGACAACTTTGGTTTCTTGCTAAACCACAGTTCATAAGGCGTCGTCTCAACGGATTTTGATGGTGCCCTATTTTACGTGAATGCGGCCGTCTCTAAAGCATAACCCCAAAACAATCGCGGTAAATCGGTAAGAGACATCATAGATCGCACCATATCAAGTAAAGTACGATTACGACGTTCGGACACACCATTTCTTTGTGGTGTCCCAGGTGGCGTGAGTTGCGAAACTATTCCGCATTGTTTCAAATGTAAACCAAAATCGTAACTCAAATATTCTCCTCCACAATCAGATCGTAGAAACTTTATTTTCTTGTTACGATGATTTTCCACTTCACTCTGAAATTCTTTGAACTTTTCAAATGTTTCAGACTTGTGCTTCATTAAGTAGATATACCCATATCTGCTCAAATCATCTGTGAAGGTGAGAAAATAACGATATCCGCCACGAGCCTCAACATTCATCGGACCACATACATCTCAGATGTATGATTTCCAACAAATCTGTTGCTCTCTCCATAGTACCGAGAACGGTGTTTTAGTCATCTTGCCCATGAGGCACGGTTCATAAGTACCAAGTGATTCATAATCAAGTGATTCCAAAAGTCCATCAGTATGGAGTTTCTTCATGCGCTTTACACCGATATGACCTAAACGGCAGTGCCACAAATAAGTTGCACTATCATTATCAACTCTGCATCTTTTGGCTTCAACATTATGAATATGTGTATCACTACTATCAAGATTCGATAAAAATAGACCACTCTTCAAGGGTGCATGACGATAAAAGATATTACTCATATAAATAAAACAACCATTATTCTCTGATTTAAATGAATAACCGTCTCGCATCAAACAAGATCCAGATATAATGTTCATGCTCAATGCTGGCACCAAATAACAATTATTCAGGTCTAAAACTAATCCCGAAGGTAGATGTAGAGGTAGCGTGCCGACCGCGATCACATTGACTTTGGAACCGTTTCCCAGGCGCATCGTCACCTCGTCCTTGGCCATGCTCGCTTATTCCAGTAGTCCCTGCTTCGAGTTGCAAATATTAGCAAGTAACCAGATCAAATACCAGTGCTACTACGAGCTCTAGTTAGGTACACATCAATAACATGTATATCACATATACCTTTGTTCACTTTGCCATCCTTCTTATCCGCCAAATACTTGGGGCAGTTCCGCTTCCAAATGACTATCGCTTAAAGAGAAGCACTCGCCAGGCTTAGGTCCAGACTTGGGTTTCTTCTCTTGAGCAGCAACTTGCTTGCTGTTCTTCTTGAAGTTCCTTCTTCTTCCCTTTGCCCTTTTCTTGAAACTGGTTGTCTTATTGACCATCAACATTTGATGCTCCTTCTTGATTTCTACCTCCGCAGCTTTTAGCATTGCGAAGAGCTCGCGAATAGTCTTGTTCATCCCTTGCATATTATAGTTCATCACAAAGCTCTTGTAGCTTGGTGGCGTGATTGGAGAATTCATCAATGACGCTATCATCCGGAAGATTAGCTCCCAGTTGAATCAAGTGATTATTATACCCGGACATTTTGAGTATATGCTCACCACGTAACTATTCTCCTCCATCTTGCAGCTATAGAACTTATTGGAGACTTCATATCTCTCAATCCGGGCATTTGCTTGAAATATTAACTTCAACTCTGGAACATCTCATATGCTCCATGACGCTCAAAACATCGTTGAAGACCGGTTCTAAGCCGTAAAGCATGGCACATGAACTATAGAGTAGTCATCAGCTTTACTCGCCAGACGTTCTTAACGCCGTCGCCAGCATCAAGAAGCAGTTCGCACCCAGCGGTGCTTCCAGGCGTAACTTTTTTCGTGCAGCAATGAGGATAATCCTCAAATTACGGACCCAATCCGTGTAATTGCTACCATCATCTTTCAACTTTGCTTTCTCAAGGAACGCATTAAAATTCAACGGAACAACAAAGACGAGCCATCTATCTACAAACAAACATAGACAAGCAAAATACTATCAGGTACTAAGTTCACCATAAATTTAAGTTCAATTAATCATATTACTTAAGAACTCCCACTTAGACAGACATCTCTCTAGTCATCTAAGTGATCACGTGATCCAAATCAACTAAACCATAACCGATCATCACATGAGATGGAGTAGTTTTCAATGGTGAACATCACTATGTTGATCATATCTACTATATGATTCACGCCGACCTTCGATCTCCGTGTTCCGAGGCCATATCTCGCATATGCTAGGCTTGTCAAGTTTAACTCGAGTATTCGCGTGTGCAAAACTGGCTTGCACCCGTTGTAGATGGACGAGAGCTTATCACACCGATCATCACGTGGTGTCCGGGCACGACGAACTTTGGCAACGGTGCATACTCGGGAGAACACTTCTTGATAATTTTAGTGAGAGATCATCTTAAAATGCTACCGTCAATCAAAGCAAGATAAGATGCATAAAGGATAAACATCACATGCAATCAATATAAGTGATATGATATGGCCATCATCATCTTGTGCTTGTGATCTCCATCTCCGAAGCACCGGCGTGATCACCATCGTCACCGGCGCGACACCTTGATCTCCATCGTAGCATCGTTGTCGTTACGCCATCTATTGCTTCTACGACTATCGCTACCGCTTAGTGATAAAGTAAAGCAATTACAGGGTGTTTGCATTTCATACAATAAAGCGACAACCATATGGCTCCTGCCAGTTGCCGATAACTTCGGTTACAAAACATGATCATCTCATACAATAATATAGCATCACGTCTTGACCATATCACATCACAACATGCCCTGCAAAAACAAGTTAGACGTCCTCTACTTTGTTGTTGCAAATTTTACTTGGCTGCTACGGGCTTAGCAAGAACCGTTCTTACCTACGCATCAAAAAACACAACGATAGTTCGTCAAGTTGATGCTGTTTTAACCTTTGCAAGGACCGGGCGTAGCCACACTCGATTCAGCTAAAGTGAGAGAGACAGACACCCGCCAGCCACCTTTAAGCACGAGTGCTCGTAACGGTGAAACCCGTCTCGCGTAAGCGTCTGGCGTAATGTCGGTCCGGCCGCTTCATCTCACAATACCGCCCGAACCAAAGTATGACATCTTTGGTAAGCAAGATGACTTGTATCGCCCACAACTCACTTGTGTTCTACTCGTGCATATAATATCAACGCATAAAACCTAGGCTCGGATGCCACTGTTGGGGAACGTATAATTTCAAAAAATTTCCTACGCACACGCAAGATCATGGTGATGGTATAGCAAAGAGAGGGGAGAGTGTTCGTCGATGTACCCTCGTAGACCGTAAGCGGAAGCGTTATCACAACGCGGTTGATGTAGTCGTACGTCTTCACGATCCGACCGATCCAAGCACCGAACGTACGGAGCCTCCGAGTTCAGCACACGTTCAGCTTGATGACGATCTCCGGCCTCCGATCCAGCGAAGCTCCGGAGATGAGTTCCGTCAGCACAACGGCGTGGTGACGATGACGATGTTCTACCGGCGCAGGGCTTCGCCTAAACTCCGCGTCGATATGACCGAGGTGGAATATGGTGAAGGGGGGCACCGCACACGGCTAAGGAACGATCCGTAGATCAACTTGTGTGTCTTTGGGGTGCCCCCTGCCCCCGTATATAAAGGAGCAAGGGGGGGAGGCCGGCCGGCCCCTTGGGCGCGCCAAGGGAGGAGGAATCCTCCTCCTAGTAGGAGTAGTACTCCTCCTTTCCTACTCCTACTAGGAGGGGAAGGAAGGGGAGGGGGAGGGAGGGGCCGCCCCTCCTAGTCCAATTCGGACCAGAGGGGGGAGGGGGCGCGCGACCCACGCTGGCCACCCCTCTCTCCTTTCCCCTAAGGCCCATGAGGCCCAATACTCTCCCGGGAGGTTTCGGTAACCCCCCGGGCACTCCGGTTTTCTCCGAAATCACCCGGAACACTTCCGGTGTCCGAATATAGTCGTCCAATATATCAATCTTTATGTCTTGACCATTTCGAGACTCCTCGTCATGTCCGTGATCACATCCGGGACTCCGAACAAACTTCCGTACATCAAAACTTATAAACTCATAATAAAACTGTCATCGTAACGTTAAGCGTGCGGACCCTATGGGTTCGAGAACTATGTAGACATGACCTAGAACCATTCTCAGTCAATAACCAATAGCGGGACCTGGATGCCCATATTGGTTCCTACATATTCTACGAAGATCTTTATGGGTCAAACTGCATAACAACATACGTTGTTCCCTTTGTCATCGGTATGTTACTTGCCCGAGATTTGATCATCGGTATCCAATACCTAGTTCAATCTCGTTACCGGCAAGTCTCTTTACTCGTTCCGTAATACATCATCTTATAACTAACTCATTAGCTACAATGCTTGCAAGCCTTAGGTGATGAGTATTACCGAGAGGGCCCAGAGATACCTCTCCGACAATCGGAGTGACAAAACCTAATCTCGAATTATGCCAACCCAACATGTACCTTTGGAAACACCTGTAGAGCACCTTTATAATCACCCAGTTACGTTGTGACGTTTGGTAGCACACAAAGTTTTCTTCCGGTAAACGGGAGTTGCACAATCTCATAGTTGCAGGAACTTTGTATAAGTCATGAAGAAAGCAATAGCAATATACTAAATGATCAAGTGCTAGGCTAACGGAATGGGTCATGTCAATCACATCATTCTCCTAATGATGTGATCCCATTAATCAAATGACAACACATGTCTATGGTTAGGAAACATAACCATCTTTGATTAATGAGCTAGTCAAGTAGAGGCATACTAGTGACTATCTGTTTGTCTATGTATTCACACATGTATCATGTTTCCGGTTAATACAATTCTAGCATGAATAATAAACATTTATCATGATATGAGGAAATAAATAATAACTTTATTATTGCCTCTAGGGCATATTTCCTTCAGATCAAGTTGTTTAAAATTCATAATATCATTCCTAAGAGTGATGATCTTAGCGGGAGGAAAATACTTAGAGATAAAAGCATCTTTGCACTTGTTCCAAGAATCAACACTATTTTTAGGCAAAGACGAAAATCAAACTTTAGCACGATCTCTAAGTGAAAACGGAAATAACTTCAATTTTACAATATTGTTATCCGTATCTTTCTTCTTTTGCATATCACACAAATCAACAAAATTGTTTAGATGAGTAGCGGCATCTTCACTAGGAAGGCCGGCGAATTGATCTTTCATAACAAGATTCAGCAAAGCGGTATTGATTTCATAAGACTCAACATCATTAAGAGGAGCAATCGGAGTACTAAGGAAATCATTATTATTGGTGTTTGAGAAGTCACACAATTTGGTATTATCTTGCGCCATGGCAACAAGTAATCCAACACACAAGCAAACAGAAAAACGGCAAGCGAAAAAAATAGAGGAGGAGATTGGGAAAGAGAGGGCGAATAAAACGGCAAGGGTGAAGTGGGGGAGAGGAAAACGAGAGGCAAATGGAAAATAATGTAAATGCGAGGGAGATGGGTTTGTGATGGGTACTTGGTATGTCTTGACTTGAGCGAAGACCTCCCCAGCAACGGTGCCAGAAATCCTTCTTGCTACGTCTTGAGCTTTGATACGTCCATTTTGCATCATGCTTTTATATCAATATTTATTGCATTATGGGCTGTTATTTCAGGTTATGTCACAATACTTATGGCTATTCTCTCTTATTTTACAAGGTTTACATGAAGAGGGAGAATGCCGGCAGCTAGAATTCTGGGCTGGAAAAGGAGCAAATATTGGAGACCTATTCTGCGCAACTCCAAAAGTCCTGAAACGCCACGGAATATCTTAAATAAATAAAGAAAAATCATCGCCAAAGATGAAGGCCAGGGGGCTCACACCCTGCTCATGAGGGTGGGGGTGCCCCCTAGCCCCCCCTACCTCATGGGCCCCCTGGTGGATCTCCGACGCCCATCTTCTCCTATATGAAGTCTTTCGATGAGAAAAAAATAGAAGGCAACCTTTCGGGACGAGACTCCGCCACCACGAGGCGGAACCTTGGCGGAACCAATCTAGGGCTCTGGCAGAGCTGTTTTGGCGGGGACACTTCCCTCCGGGAGGGGAAAATCATCACCATCGTCATCACCAACGCTCCTCTCATCGGGAGAGGGCAATCTTCATCAACTTCTTCACCAGCACCATCTCATCTCCAAACCCTAGTTCATCTCTTGTATCCAATTCTTGTCTCCAAGTCCGGGATTGGTGCTAGTAGGTTGCTAGTAGTGTTGATTACTCCTTGTAGTTGATGCTAGTTGGTTTATTTGGTGGAAGATCATATCTTCAGATCATTTTGCATATTATTACCCCTCTGATTATGAACATGAATATGCTTTGCGAGTAGTTACGTTTGTTCCTGAGGACAAGGGAGAAGTCTTGCTATTAGTAGTCATGTGAATTTGGTATTCGTTCGATATTTTGATAAGATGTATGTTATCTAGCCTCTAGTGGTGTTATGTGAACATCGACTACATAACACTTCACCATTATTTGGGCCTAGAGGAAGGCATTGGGAAGTAATAAGTAGATGATGGGTTTCTAGAGTGACAGAAGCTTAAACCCTCGTTTATGCGTTGCTTCGTAAGGGGCTGATTTGGATCCATATGTTTCATGCTATGGTTAGGTTTACCTTAATACTTTTGTTGTAGTTGTGGATGCTTGCAATAGAGGTTAATCATAAGTGGGATGTTTGTTCAAGTAAGAACAGCACCCAAGCACCGGTCCACCCACATATCAAATTATCAAAGTACCGAACGCGAATCATATGAGCGTGATGAAAAGTAGCTTGACGATATTCCCATGTGTCCTCGGGAGTGCTTTTCCTATTATAAGAGTTTGTCCAGGCTTGTCCTTTGCTACAAAAAGGATTGGGCCATCTTGCTGCACTTTATTTACTTTTGTTACTTGTTGCTCGTTACAATTTATCTGATCACAAAACTATCTGTTACCACTTATTTCAGTACTTGCAGAGAATACCTTGCTGAAAACTGCTTATCATTTCCTTCTGCTCCTCGTTGGGTTCGACACTCTTACTTATCGAAAGGACTACGATAGATCCCCTATACTTTTGCGTCATCAAGACTCTTTTCTGGCGCCGTTGCCGGGGAGTGTAGCGCCTTTGGTAGGTGGAATTTGGTAAGGAAAATTTTATTTAGTGTGCTGAAATTTTCTGTCACTTGTTACTATGGAAAGTAATTCTCTGAGGGGCTTGTTCGGGGTATCTTCACCCTGTCCAGTAGAGCAAAGAGTTGCTCCTCAACCTACTGAACCTACTGAACCTATTGAAAATGAAACTCCTATTGAAATTCCTTCGGGTATGATGGAAAAACTGCTAGCTAACACTTTTATAGGAGATGGAACAAGGCATCCTGATGAACATCTACGCTATGTGGATGAAGTTTGTGGACTATTTAAGCTTGCAGGTATGCCCGATGATGTTGTTAAGAAGAAGGCCTTCCCTTTATCTTTGAAGGGAGACGCATTGACATGGTATAGGCTATGTGATGATATGAGATCATGGAACTATAAAAGATTGAAATTGGAATTTCATCAAAAATATTACCCTATGCATCTTGTTCATTGTGATCGCAATTATATATATAATTTTTGGCCTCGCGAAGGAGAAAGCATCGCTCAAGCTTGGGGGAGGCTTAAATCAATGTTATATTCATGCCCCAATCATGAGCTCCCAAGAGAAGTAATTATGCAGAGTTTTTATGCTCGGCTTTCTGATAGCAATCGCACCATGCTCGATACTTCTTGTGTTGGCTCTTTTATGATGAAGACTATTGAATTTAAATGGAATTTATTGGATAGAATTAAACGCAACTTTGAAGATTGGGACCTCGACGAAGGTAAGGAGTCAGGTATGACACCTAAGTTTGATTGTGTTAAGTCTTTTATGGATACCGATATTTTCCGTAAGTTTAGCACTAAATATGGACTTGACTCTGAGATAGTAGCTTCTTTCTGTTAATCTTTTGTTACTTATGTTGATCTCCCCAAGGAGAAGTGTTTTAAATATCATCCTCCCATAGAAGAAAAAGTAGTTGCACCTATTAAAGTTGAAGAAAAGACTGTCACTTATAATGATCCTATTGTTCCCACTTCTTATGTTGAGAAACCACCTTTTCCTGTTAGAATGAAGGATCATGTTGAAGCTTCAACTGTTGTTTGTAAAAGCAATATTAGAACTTATACACCTCCTGAGCAAGTCAAAGTAGAACCTAATATTGCTATTAAAGATCTCTAGTCTGATAATATTGATGGGCATGTTACTCAATTCCGCGGTGAAACTGCTAGAATTGCTAAACCTTGTGTTAGAGATAAACATAGACCTGTGGTAGGCGTGCCTGTTATTTCTGTTAAAATAAGAGATCATGAAGGTCTCCGTGAGCACGCGGTAAACCCCGCCGCTGGAAGCTGCCATCGCCGTGCACAAGTTGGGGTACCGAGGTACCCCTACCTTAGTACACCGCAGAGAGCCCGAACTGGGCCACACAGTGTCGAAGCGCTGTTGGGCCAGGCCCAAGACAGTCTGACGGGCACACGCGCCTGTATGCGCCGAATCCACTCGCATCTGCCGCATCCCCGTAATGGCACGCGTCGATTGCGGCGTCGTGGGAGACGGGCGGCGATGCGTCTTTAAGGCATCCACCCCGTGACCGTGGCGCAGGCGAGGTCACTTCACCCGCCGCCGGCCCCGCCGCCACGCTGCCCTCATGCACGGGGTCGGGCGGCGAAGGTGGGAGACCGAGCCGTCACGGGCGGAGACGGCGAGTCGGCCCCGCTCCTCTGCCCTCCTCGCTTCCCGATTGGCCGGGCAGGGCGGTTGAGTCCCCACCTCGCCCTTTTAAAAAGGGCGGAAGGGGAGCACAATGGACTCACACTTCTTCTTCTCTCTTCATCTTCAGCTTCCGTTCTTCTTTCTGCTATGGAAGGAGGAAATCCTAGTTCTTCAACGGTGGCAGCGAGGGTTGCCTCCAGGCAGCGCACTTCTCCCTATCCCGCACCCGTGGCGGCGAAGCCAGCCACGAGAGGGAGAGGGAGAGGGCGAGGCCGCGGACGAGGCCGAGGGCGTGGCCGAGGCGGTCGGGGGAGAGGCGGTCGTGGCGACGAGCCTCCCCCGTCTCCTCCGGCGGCTCCTTTCCTCGAGGCGGTTCATACTGGAGACGATCCCTGGGAGTTCTTCATCAAGCTGCACCGAGCGCCTCGTCGCCGCCTCCGGCTGCCGGCCCCGTTCGCAAGCGCGATGGGACCGGATCCACCCGATGTGATGGAGTTGCGCATGAGGGGCTGCGGGATCAGCGGCACTCGAGTGAGTGTCGTGTCCCCAGCCCCCGGCGTGATGTACTTCGACCGAGGGTGGAAGACGTTCGCCCGCATCCACAGCTTGACGGCGGGGTTTACCCTCCATTTCAAGTTAATGGAGGGCGACCTTCTCGCCGTCAAGGTCTTCGGGACTCGGACCCGGCGAGATGTTGTGTGGACAGCTCCTCCGAAGCGAAGGTCCTCCTCGAGCGAGTGACGAGGAGGGAGCGCAGCGGCGACGAGGAGGATGGCGGTCCGACTAGGCGCCGGACGCCGGTGCCTCATGCAAGGCCACCGCGACCCCATCATCCGGTCGCCGCCTTGAACTCCGGGCCGTCTCCTTGGGCGGTGGCGTGGGAGGCTCTTTGAAGAGGAAGAGGGGTGGCGGCAAGGTCGTCATGTCGGAGTACGAGGGCGAGGAGCCCTCGGCAGCAGGCCGACGCCCCACCACCCGTCTTCAAGCTCTGCCTCCGGCGCCTCCGTCTCCGCCAAGCTCCTGGCCAGCCCCCGGGAAGTTCTCTTGGTGTCTTCTGGCGCCCGTAGCTCTCCTAGGCGCCCCTTTTGCCCTCCCCGGCAAGCTTCTCTTGCCGGGGCCTCCTTGACCTACGTCCTGAACTCCTGAACAGAGAAACAGGAGAGGGATTACGGGCATCTTATCTTTCAATTTGTAAGCCCTTGGGCCTTAGCTGCATTTAAAACTTGTAATCCTCTCTATCATGTTTTTCATCCTCTATGGACTTGTACTGGAATGGGATGTTTTTTAATGAAAAAGGGGGGAATGCTTGCCGGGTTATATCCTTTACTTGATTCTGTGCCTTGTATGTTTTCACCCTACGCTTTGAGGGAACTTGCCGGTGGAAGCACACTTGCTGAGTGCGGAACATCAGCCCACTGGCGTGTCTTGTTTCCGCAAGAAACCTTGTCGGGACGATTCAAGACTTGTGTTTGTTGAGCGGGCTCGGAAACGAAACGAGGGCGCGACACTTCTCGCAGCTCACTTAAATCGTTGAGCGTGCTCGAAAACAAACCAAGGGTGCAACTTAACCGCGACTCGGCTCCTCTGCGCACGGGTTTTTCATACAAGGTACGCTCGTTCAAGGGCGCGGCCTCGCATTCCCCAGTCCATAAGAGGATGCATGATGAGGGATGAAAAACTTATCTGATATCGCAGCCCCCGGCAACTCTGGCTTGTCGGGGGTGAATCTTGGCACTGGCAGCCCCCGGCAATACTGGCTTGTCGGGGATGAATCTTGGTACTTGCAGCCCCCGGCGATACTGGCTTGCCGGGACCCAAGTGCCGGTGTGCTCTTCTGGTTTCTCCTTATTGCTGTAATTTTAGCCATGAAAACAGCTGAGATAGGTCTGCAACAGTTTCATTATTTACGTGTATATGTATATAAATCTTTTCTGTGCGACTTTGCAATATGATGCCGTGCCTTGCCCTTCGTATGTTTATACTCTACGCTGCTAGGGAACTTGCCGGCGCTAACACACTTGCTGAGTGCGGAACATCAGCAGCCCGCTGGCGGTGTTGTCTCCGACAAGCAACCTTGCCGGGCCAGTTGCAGCGCGCTCGAGTTGTTGAGCGGACTCGGAAACAAAATCGAGGGCGCAACTGGGCCACGACCTGGCTCCTCCGCGCACAAGCTTCTCATACGAAGGGCATCTTACGGCAGGGCTTGCTAAGTTACACACCCTCTACTTTACACCCTTTGTACGCTTCAACCCTACGCTTCTAGGGAACTTGCCGGCGTAAGCACACTTGCTGAGTGCGGAACATCAGCAGCCCGCTGGCGGTGCTGTTTTCTCCGGCAAGCAGCCTTGCCGGGCCAGTTGCAGCGCGCTCGAGTTGTTGAGCGGACTCGGAAACAAATCGAGGGCGAATCGGGCCACGACTGCTCCTCCGCGCCACGTGTATTGCGTACAAAGGACGAAAGCACGAGGATCATAACATAAAAAAGCATGGAACTAAGGAGTGCTCTGCACAAAAGCTTGGATAACTTAGCTTTTCTATTTCCAGCAATCCGTCGAGGCCGTACTCCTCCCCCGATCCTTTCCCCTTGTATGTTCTGGTCCTTGCGCTTTCGGGGAGTTTGCCAGCGCGAACACGCTTGCTGAGTGCGGGACATCAGCAGCCCGCTGGCGGTGTTGCTCCCGGCAAGCAACCTTGCCGGGCCAGTTACAGCGCACTTTGTGTTTGTTGAGCGGACTCGAAAACAAACCAAGGGCGCAACTGGGGCACGACTCGACCCTTTCGCGTCCAGGTATCTCATACAGGGTATGGATTCTCGAGGGGGTATAACTCAAAAGTTCGGAGCTTGGCAATTTTCTTTGCCCTACTGGCCGGTGGACCAGTCGGCGAGGCTCGATGGCGCGTCCTCGACGGCAGCGCAGCGCTCCGGGGAGGTGCGCTTGCCGGAGTGAGCACCAGAGCTGCTGTCCTCGCCAGGCTTGATCTTTGGCTGGTGTGTCTTTGTTTCCTCGCACTTGCCGGTGGAGCTCGATGGCGCGTCCTCGACGGCAGCACAGCGCTCCGGAGAGGTGCGGTTGCCGGAGTGAGCACCAGAGCTGTCCTTGCCGGACTTGGCCTTCTTCTGGAGCAGTTGCGCCCTTGCGAGCGCTTCCGCCGGAGTGGAGGGGAGCGGGAGCGAGGGGCGCGAGGAGCGGGATATGCCCAGATTCCTAACAGTGTTAGAAGGAGCAGGGTCCTGCCCCGGCGCTTTCGCTTTGCTTGTGTCCGGACGGTGGTCCGAAGCATCCCGCGAGCCTCCGGTGTGCCCTTGCCCGAGCATGCGGATACCACCTCCCGTGGTATGGCGCTGCTGGGTTATCGTGTGCTGGGATGGACGCGGTATGTCCACGGAGACCGAGGCGCGGTCATCCGTCCTGTCCCTGGATCTGGTGGCGCCGCGAGTGTCCTCGCCGGCGACCACCCCACCGACGGCGTCTCCTCCGCCCACCGTTGGCTCCGGTGGCGGCGGATGAGACGCAGACGGGCCTGCAGCCCCCGAAGCCTTCCTCTTCGGGGCCATGGCGCAATTGTTGATGAAGTTGCCGATGAAACTGGAGAGGTTGATGAAGAACGCGCCCGCGTGAATGCCGGATCTGGTCCGCACAACCTCGACGCCCCCTACCTGGCGCGCCAAAGATGTCGGGGGAAACTGCCCGCCGCGAACACCTATGGGGCCGGGGCCCCTTGTCTGTGCGGAACGAGGGCGGAGGGAGCACAGAGAGCAGATCGAGGCGAGCACGCGGGCGGTTTTACCCAGGTTCGGGCCGCGATGGACGCGTAAAACCCTACTCCTGCCTTGGTTTGTATTGAGCTCGGGAGCTTGAAGAGCTACCGTAGCAGCTACACCGAGCGAGAGTGGCTAAGGATTCGAATCGAACGAGCCGAACCCCCTCCACGTTGTGCATGGGCCTCCTTTTATAGTGCAAGGGGTCACCGACAGGTGTCAACGTAGGAGAAAGGGGTAAAAATGTAAAAGAGGTGGTAGTTGGAACAGTGCGGGAACAGTGAAGCTACAAAGGCGTGAGCAGTGGTCGCTACCTACTTTGTGAGGGGGACAAGGGCATTTAATGCCCGTCGCCGTCGACCCCAAAAGCTCCCCGCCTTGCGTCTCCGGCTCGCCACGGCGATGGATCCACCACGCGTGAAGTGCCACCGTGTCCCCAGCTGCACTGACCATCCGCCACGCGTCCCTGGAAAGACCCCAGGGCGACGCGTGGGCCGATGAGCTGGAGCGCGGGCACACAGCGCAACTCTCCCGGCAAGCACCTTGCCGGGGTCTTGACCTTGTCGGGCTGGGGAGCTTGCCGGGCTCTGTAACTTGTCGCTCCCCGGGCCCTCGCCGGGACGCGTATAGCGCCGAGGCGTGTCTTCTATGATGTAATCTTCTAGTCTTCCTAGCGAGCTCCTCTTGCCAGGGCCTTGCGTGAGTGATGTAGCCTTGAGCCTGGAACGGCCTTCCCGGCAAGCTCCTCTTGCCGGGGTCTCGATCTTCTGTCTTGTACACTTTGTTCTTGAATGGTTTGACATGGAGCAGGAAGGTCTCCGGCGAGCACGTGGTAAACCCTGCCGCGGGAAGCTGCCACTGCCCGTGCACAAGTTGGGGTACTGAGGTACCCCTACCTTAGTACACCGACAAAGTCCTCAACAAGTTCTATAAGCTAAAAGATGGAGGAGAATCGCTCAACTAGTGAGCATGTGCTCAGATTGTCTGGGTACTTCAATTGCTTGAATCAAGTGGGAGTTAATCTTCCAGATAAGATAGTGATTGCAGAATTCTCTAGTCACCATCACCAAGTTAGTAGAACTTCGTGATGAACTATAGTATACAAGGGATGATAAAAATGATTCCCGAGTTTTTCATGATGATGAAATCGATGAAGGTAGAAATCAAGAAAGAACATCAAGTGTTGGTGGTTAACAAGACCACTAGTTTCAAGAAAAGGGCAAAGGGATAGAAGGGAACTTCAAGAGGAACGGCAAGCAAGTTGTGCTCAAGTGAAGAAGCCCAAGTCGGACCTAAGCACGAGACTAAGTGCTTCTACCGCAAAGGGACTGTTATCGAAGCAGAACTACCCCAAGTATTTGGCGGATAAGAAGGATGGCAAAGTAAACAAAGGTATATTTGATATACATGTTATTGATGTGTACTTTACTAGTGTTTATAGCAACCCCTCGGTATTTGGCACTGGTTCAGTTGCTAAGAGTAGTAACTCAAAACGGGAGTTGCAGAATAAACAGAAACTAGTTAAGGGTGAAGTGACGATATGTGTTGAAAGTAGTTTCAAGATTGATATGATCATCATCGCACACTCCCTATACTTTCGGGATTAGTGTTGAACCTAATGTTATTTGGTGTTTGCGTTGAGCATGAATATGATTTGATCATGTTTATTGCGATACGGTTATTCATTTAAACATATAGAATAAATTGTTATTCTGTTTACATGAATAAAACCTTATATGGTTACACACCCAATGAAAATGGTTCATTGGATCTCGATCGTAGTGATACACATATTCATAATATTGAAACCAAAAGATGCAAAGTTAATAATGATAGTGCAACTTATTTGTGGCACTGCCGTTTAGGTCATATCGGTATAAAGCGCATGAAGAAACTCCATACTGATGGACTTTTGGAGTCACTTGATTATGAATCACTTGGCACTTGTGAACCGTGCCTCATGGGCAAGATGACTAAAACCCCGTTCTCCGGCACTATGGAGAGAGCAACAGATTTGTTGGAAATCATACATACAGATGTATGTGGTCTGATGAATGTTGAGGCTCGTGGCGGATATCGTTATTTTCTCACCTTCACAGATGATTTAAGCAGATATGGGTATATCTACTTAATGAAACATAAGTCTGAA
Organism: Aegilops speltoides; assembly: GCA_021437245.1. Lineage (NCBI taxonomy): Eukaryota > Viridiplantae > Streptophyta > Magnoliopsida > Poales > Poaceae > Aegilops > Aegilops speltoides. The sequence goes on from CM038142.1 coordinate 440,717,008, forward strand.
ACATTTGAAAAATTCAAAGAATTTCAGAGTGAAGTTGAAAATCATCGTAATAAGAAAATTAAGTTTCTACGATCTGATCGCGGAGACAAATATTAGAGTTACGAGTTTGGTCTTCAATTAAAACAATGTGGAATAGTTTCACAAATTCATGCCACCTGGGAACACCACATCATAATGGTGTGTCCGAACGTCATAACCATACTTTATTGGATATAGTACAATCTATGATGTTTCTTACCGATTTACCAATATCGTTTTGGGATCATGCATTAGAGACAGCTGCATTCACGTTAAATAGGGCACCATCTAAATCCGTTGAGACGACACTATATGAACTGTGGTTTAGCAAGAAACCAAAGTTGTCGTTTCTTAAAGTTTGGGGCTGTGATGCTTATGTGAAAAAGTTTCATCTGATAAGCTCAAACCCAAATCGAGATGCGTCTTCATAGAATACCCAAAGGAAACTGTTGGGTACACCTTCTATCACAGATCCTAAAGCAAGATTTTCGTTGTTGAAAATGGATCCTTTCTAGAGAAGGAGTTTCTCTCGAAAGAAGTGAGTGGGAGGAAAGTAGAACTTGATGAGGTAACAGTACTAGCTCCCTTATTGGAAAGTAGTTCATCACAGAAATTGGTTCCTGTGACACCTACACCAATTAGTGAGGAAGTTAATGATGATGATCATAAAACTTCAGATCAAGTTAATACCGAACCTCGTAGGTAAAACAGAGTGAGATCCGCACCAGAGTGGTACGGAAATCCTGTTCTGAAGGTCGTGTTACTTGACCATGACAAACCTACGAACTATGAGGAAGTGATGATGAGCCCAGATTCCGCAAAATGGTTTGAGGCCATGAAATCTGAGATATGATCCATGAATGAGAACAAAGTATGGACTTTGATGGATTTGCCCGATGATCGGCAAACCATAGAAAATAAATGGATCTTCAAGAGGAAGACGGACGTTGATAGTAGTGTTACTATCTACAAAGCTCAACTTGTTGCAAAAAGGTTTTCGACAAAGTTCAAGATGTTGACTACAATGAGATTTTCTCAACAGTAGCGATGCTTAAGTCTGTCCGAATCATGTTAGCAATTGCCACAATTTATGAAATTTGGCAAATGGATGTAAAAACTGCATTCTGAATGGTTTTACGGAGGAAGAGTTGTATATGATGCAACCGAAGTTTTTTTTCGATCCAAAGGAGCTAACAAAGTGTGCAAGCTCCAATGATCCATCTATGGACTGGTGCAAGCATCTCGGAGTTGGAATATACGCTTTGATGAGTTGATCAAAGCATATAGTTTTGTCTGAGACTTATGGTGAAGCCTGTATTTACTAGAAAGTGAGTGGGAGCACTACAACATTTCGATAAGTATATGTGAATGACATATTGTAGATCGAAATAATGTAGAATTATTCGCAAAGCATAAAGGAGTGTTTGAAAGAAGTTTTTCAAAGAAAGACCTCGGTGAAGCTGCTTACATATTGAGCATCAAGATCTATAGAGATAGATCAAGATGCTTGATAAGTTTTTTCAATGAGTACATACCTTGACAAGATTTTGAAGTAGTTCAAAATGGAGCAGTCAAAGAAAGAGTTCTTGCCTGTGTTACAAGGTGTGAAATTGAGTAAGACTCAAAACCCGACCACGGCAGAAGATAGAAAGAGAATGAAAGTCATTCCCTATGCCTTGGCCATAGGTTCTATAAAGTATGCCATCTTGTGTACCAGATCTATTGTATACCCTGCACCTTGAGTTTGGCAAGGAGTACAATAGTGATCTAGGAGTAGATCATCGACAATGGTCAAAATTATCCTTAGTGGAATAAGGATATGTTTTCGATTATGGAAGTGACAAAAGGTTCGCCGTAAAGGGTTACGCCGATGCAAGTTTTGACACCGATCCGATGACTCTAAGTCTCGATCTAGATACATATTGAAAGTGGGAGCAATTAGCTAGAGTAGCTTAAATGCGAGCATTGTAGACATAGAAAAATTGCAAAATACATAACGGATCCGAATGTGAAAGACCCGTTGACTAAGACTCTCTCACAAGCAAAACATGATCACACCTTAGTACTCTTTGGGTGTTAATCACATAGCGATGTGAACTAGATTATGAATCTAGTAAACCCTTTGGGTGTTGGTCACATGGCGATGTGAACTATGGGTGTTAATCACATGATGATGTGAACTATCGATGTTAATCACATGGTAATGTGATCTAGATTATTGACTCTAGTGCAAGTGGGAGACTGAAGGAAATATGCCCTAGAGGCAATAATAAAGTTATTATTTATTTCCTTATTTCATGATAAATGTTTATCATTCATGCTAGAATTGTATTAACCGGAAACATGATACATGTGTGAATGCATAGACAAACAATATGTCACTAGTATGCCTCTACTAGACTAGCTTGTTAATCAAAGATGGTTATGTTTCCTAACCATGAACAAAGAGTTGTTATTTGATTAACAAGGTCACATCATTGGTTGAATGATCTGATTGACATGACCCATTCCATTAGCTTAGCACACGATCGTTTAGTATGTTGCTACCGCTTTTATCCATGACTTATACATGTTCCTGTAACTATGAGATTATGCAACTCCGGCCATCAAGGAACACTTTGGTGCTACCAAACGTCACAACGAATCGGGTGATTATAAAGGAGTACTACAGGTGTCTCCAAAGGTAGATGTTGGGTTGGCGATTTGAGATTAGGTTTTGTCACTCCGATTGTCGGAGAGGTATCTCTGGGCCCTCTCGGTAATACACATCATTGAAGCCTTGCAAGCATTACAACTAATGAGTTAGCTGTGAGATGATGTATTAAGGAACAAGTAAAGAGACTTGCGGTAACGAGATTGAACTAGGTATTGGATACCGACGATCGAATCTCGCAAGTAACATACCGATGACAAAGGAACAACGTATGTTGTTATGCGGTCCGACCGATAAAGATCTTCGTAGAATATGTAGGAGCCAATATGGGCATCCAGGTCCCGCTATTGGTTATTGACCGGAGACGTGTCTCGGTCATGTCTACATTGTTCTCGAACCGTAGGGTCCCATGCGCTTAAGGTTTCGATGATGCTTATATTATGAGTTTATGTATTTTGATGTACCGAAGAAGTTTGGAGTCCGGATGTGATCACGGACATGACGAGGAGTCTCAAATGGTCGAGACATAAAGATTGATATATTGGAAGCCTATATTTGAGTTCGAATGGTTCCGTGAAATCGGAATTTCTTGAGTAACGGAGGTTACCGAACCCCCGGAACTATATGGGCCATAGTGGGCCTTGGTGGAAAGGAGAAAGGGCCAGCCCTAGGTGGCGTGCAAGCCCCCTTCCCTAGTCCTACTAGGACTAGGAAAGGTGGGCCGCCCCTCTCTCTCTTTCCTCCGGTGAATCCTATTCCAACTAGGATTGAGAGGAATCCTACTCCCGCAGGAGTAGGACTCCTGGCGCGCCTCTTGGCCGGCCAGCCCCCCCCTTGCTCCTTTATATACTGAGGCGGGGGCACCCTAGGACACACAAGTTTGATCTACTGATTGTTCCTTAGCGTGTGCGTGCCCCTCCACCATATTCCACCTCGGTCATATCGTCAAGCTTAAGCGAAGCCTGCGCCGATAGTACATCAAGATCGTCACCACGCCGTCTTGACGAAACTCTCCCTCCCCAAGCTCTCTTTGGATTGGAGCCCGAGGAGCGCCATCGAATCTGACGTGTGTCAAGAACTCGGGGCGCCGAGTAACGGCGCCGGATCGGTCGGATCGCGAGGAGAACGCACGACTACTTCCTCTACGTTGTGATCGCTTCGCTTCGGTCTCACGAGGGTACGAGACAACACTCTCCTCTCGTTGCTATACATCACCATGATCTTGCGTGTGCGTAGGAAAATTTTAAAATTACTACGTTCCCCAACATGTATGTATAGTATATACCCGTGATCACCTCCCAAGTGATCACGGCCCGATAGTATAGCAAGGCAGACTAACAAGAATGTAGGGCCAATGATGATAAACTAGCATCCTATACTAAGCATTTAGGACTGCGGGTAAGGTATCAATGATTGTAGCAACAATGACAGGCTATGCATCGTAATAGGATCAACGGAAGCGGTAATATGCTACACTACTCTAATGCAAGCAGATAGAGGAGAATAGGCAATATCTGGTGATCAAGGGGGCTTGCCTGGTTGCTCGGCAAGAGAGAGGGTCGTCAACTCCGTAGTCGAACCGGGTAGCGGCGGCGTCGGTCTCTTGGTCTAGCGAGAGAAGAGGGGGAAGAAACAGTAAATATTTAAGCAAGCAGATGTATAGCAGTGCATGACATGACAAGTATCGGTGCTAGAGGTGCCCTAACGCGGTATGAGGTGATACCGGTGAAGGGGGGAAACATCCGGGAAAGTATCCTCGGTGTTTCGCGTTTTCGGGCTGAGGAGACGGAGGGGGAAAGTTGCGAGTTTGATATGTTAGGGATGTGTGGCGGATGAATGGGCTGCGTATCCGAGATCGTCTCGCCGTTCTGAGCAACTTTCATGTACAAAGTTTTTTTCATCCGAGTTATGATTTATTTTATATTAATTTTTAAAGTTTTAATTTATTTTTTGAATTTTCTGAAATTGTTTAAATCGAATTGAAGACAGAATGTGCATTTGTTACCTAGTGTTACCCTAGCCTATGTGTATGAGAGTGGGACCCGAGGGGCTGGTCAACCATTTTACTTTGACTGGTCAAAAGGTGAGGTATGGCCCACATGTCATAGGCATCTAAATTAAATTAGTGTCTAGATTAGAATGGGGCCACATGTCATAGGCTACTAGGGGTTAGGGCGCCACCTCGTGGCGCCTCCTGAGAGAAAGTTCGGCGGTGCCTGGTAGGTGGCCGCATCTTTCACTTGCTTTCTGTGGTCTGGGCAACACATGCACTGACAAATGTTGCTGAATTGATGAAAGCAGCTAAATTACTTAGCATTGGTACATGCATATACACCCTTTTCACTTCTCGTAGCACATGCCAATGGATAGCAATAAAATAACACTGACAGGAGCATGCTGTCGCTTCTTGAAAAACAAAGATACAACACAGAAGTGTAGTGCACCTACAAAACTGATCATGTAAGCTACACTTATGAAAAGAGAGCAAATAGCACATCAAAAGCAGATGCCCGGAATGACAGGTTGAAAAGCTAGATCAGCACGGAGGAGGGCGTCATCATGCCGGCAGCACCATTAGTTACGTGGTGCTGGTTGGACGTCCGCGAGGATGGTGGTGTTTGATCCCGCCGAGCTAAACAAAGGAAGATGCTCTCAAATTGTGTGGTTAGAATAAAATGTTAAGTGAGGTTTGACAGAAAAGCAGAGCTAAACACAAGAAGATTGCACTAAGTGAGATAAAGTAACAATGAAAGTTGAAAGTAAAGCAAACAATAATAGAATTTAGGTTGTAGATTACAAGATTATCATAAACTGCAGTAGATGAAAAGCAAATCCTATTCAGTTAGAAACAATCATACACTCAATGACAAGCATTGAAAGTGTTAAGTGAAGAATTGTCAGTTTCGTGGTGCCTGATGAAATATTCCCATGGTATTTTATAAATGCTTGATGGATCAGATTAGTTTATGCTGTCAACACTGGAAATTATACATGAAGAAAAAATACACAAATGATCAATATTAAAAATTTGGCCTTAGTGTTGTAGAGTTTGTGCGGGGTATAAAAATAGCAGTACCAAAGCCCTATCTAATTTTCCTAGTAGTCAGTAATATATTTCACATAAGGATAACAAAATTCATGGATCTACTATTGGGAGTAGCTCAAGTACTAAAAACCAACATAGTTTGAAGAAATGTAGTCATGTGGTAAGAGAAATTAGTCAATACTGCAGTGGATGAATTTAACTGTAAAATGCAAGACGAATATATAGTGCAGTAGATGAAAACGAAACGCCGAGTTAGAAGTTTCTTGTCATTGTGAAAACAAATTCTTAAAGACACTAGTTTGAAGCTGCTATACATAAAATACTTGATGACTGATGAACAAACATAGGAGAGTTAAGGTACCATGACCAGGAGTCGCAGGGAAGTGGGTTCTCTGGCTACCAAGTCAATAGCTTTAGGAACACATGCTACATCCTGATTATGAAATGATATCTTTGCCAGTTAGCAGTCACCACAGTAGAATAGCTTAACTATGAAATATTGTGGTTTCTGTGTATAATAACACCAACTTATCCAATCTAGCAATAACTGATAAGTGAAGTGCATGGTTGAAGTTATTACCAGAAAAAGGAAAGCTAGTAACTTCATTTGCATGTATTCCCAACCAAGAGATAACAGTAAAATAAAACTCTTTTTTTGCGGGGCAGTAAAATAAAACTTGCACATAACAGGAAACACATCATGCATAACAGGCTTGCTTATAAAAACATAAATGATACTTCAGCCAAGAAAAAAAATAGATGATACTCACAGTCGAGGTATGATTCCAAAAATGCCTTTGTTACTGTGAACATCCTTGAAAGTGGAGATCGATTTGATTCAGTCAAATTCATTTACGAGGGGATCTGCACAAAGTATACCATAATTCAGGCACTAATATGATTACTAATGCAAATAGAAAATATTTTCTGGTGCTATCAGAATTTGAATAATCGAAAAATTGAATTACATGGTCATGACACTGCATTATTAGTAACCACGATGATGAACGGAATCGGCACCGAGTGACAAGTAGTGGTAAAGAGGAGAAAATTAGAAGTAGGAGAAGAACGAACCATCATCGAAACTCACAAGTCATTCTCACTGGTTTTGTAAAGATTCCCATGAATCAACCACTAAGGTGACAATGACAATTAGGTACAGGAGAGTGTGGGCTTAGTAACGATTCCTATGAATCAACCACCGAGTTTCAAATTAAGAACAGGCGGGCACATGATCCAGCCGGCTTGCAGGTTGTCGATCCTCCAGAATCCAACCTGCAAAACCAAACACACATGACAGATCTAGTAGCATGGGCAGGCCAACAACCTGCAACAGCAAGAAGATAGAATAGTGACATTAACCCTGAAAAATTAAACAAGTATCCGTCTGAACCCCAACCTTTCTCCTCTTTCCACCAGTCTAGAAAAACTTTTTCGTTATGAAACAACATTAGAAAACTCACAACCTGAGAGAACAAATTTGTTATGCTTAGCAGCAAAACACTATTTACTCTAATTGTTATGCCAAAATCAAAACAGGTACACAAAGTAGTAGTACTCCGTCAAACAGAACAAAACGTAGTAGCTACAGCCTACAGGAGAGCAGGTAGTCGGGTACTCATGGGCCGCGTGGCGTTGTAGCTGTCGTCGCTGTCATACCCATCCCCATTCATGCTGGGGGTGTGGAGCCGTGCAACAGCGTGGCGGCGGCGTAGGTCGCCTCGCTGTTCATGGAACTGCCGAGCTGCTATGGCGCGGCCGACAGCATCCTCGCCTCTCCGACGGCAGCAGGTACCGGGACGGGCGCTGCATCCCGATCAGGCCTCAGCTCCCATCCTCCTATTGCTCTGGTGGATTACCCTGCAGGATACACCGAAAAGCTTTGTCATCTCAAGCATCAGCATGAACTCATTGAAGCACACGTATAACATAGGATTGAACTGAAGGTTTAGCACCACAGATGCACATGACTAAACTAAAATATATATAACACTACTTATGCAAACACCACGGCAACATGCAGCAATTCAGCTGCGAACATCTAAAAACTTATTCCCAAATGTCATTATGTTTCTTAATCAGACAGTGGTCCATTTTATAAGGGAGAAATTGCGACCGTTTTCATCGAAGAACTGCAGCATTAACGAAACCAGAGTGTACCAGTTTGTGTAATAGTACCGATTTAATCCTCCTGGACGCTTGCGGATCCGGCTTCAGTGCACTCTTCGGACTGCGCCAGCTCGCTATCCCTGCTATTCGCATCTTACGCAGTGGTGCCGCCGCCATCCAAATGCACCGGCACTGACGAATCTTGTCTCCTCGTCGGCTACCCACATCGCTTATCTCGTTCAGATTCGAGCCCGCTGGCCAACTACATCCGAAAAGATTGGCAGCCTGCCACAAAAGTGGGGTTAAAACGCCACACATGAGTAAAAACGACATCTGCAGAACCACCGCTACATGGATTCACAAAAAAGGGCTCACCTAAAGATCGGATCCACACGGAAATCGTCGGGGGCGCTGGAGGCGTCGGGCTCGAGCTTTGGCTTCCAGCCAGATGGCGTGCAACTCGGTGAGGGACGCGACGTTGCTTCACCATGGGCCAGAGATGAGGGGGAGGGGTGCGGCGTGCGGGGCGGGGAGGCGGCGGAGAACAGCAGGGAGTGGTTGCGGCGAGGGAAGGGATGGAAGAGGCGAGGAAGTCGTTTGCCTTCGTGGGGAAGGCAAATCCTCCTGGGGGAGGTGTTATTTGGCCACGAGCGAGGCGCTCCTGCCCAACCCATTCACATCTAATCGGAACTGAAAGCACTATTCGTGCGTTGGCGTGTACTGAAGCTGACGTGGACACGGCGAGCCAGCGCACATCGCGCGACTGTTAAAGGGTTCTATTAGGCTAATCTAGCACTAAACTGATACTACCTAAATAGCAGAATTAATCCTAGGATTAATCTAGCTAATTAAATTAGACCTAACTAGTTTGGGCCGGCCACGCACACACGTGCACTCACACGGCGCACTCACACACACCACGCTGCATACACACACATCACACAACATACAATGCTAGAGGTTAAATCTGTTTTCTGTTATCAGAAGATAGCATTTTGTGATTTTCATAGGACTTAAACCATGCATCAAATGTATTTGGTCCAGTGGGATAAAATGGAGTTTGTCAAGTATACTACATTCCCATATTTTTCTTAGTCCTGTTAACAATTGTTTTGCCCGAGTTTAGGGGCTGTCTACAGGGTTACTCATCGTAGAATTAGATAAGCTAGCTACCGCTACAGTAACTGAATGTTACTGTAGCAGCAGCACACACAGAGCAGCAGCTGTAGGCAGCGAGCAGCAACGGCAATGGGGCAAGAATGGCGCGGGCGGCGAGGCCGGCCGTGCCGTGGTCTTGCATGAAAGGCGAGCGGGCGGCAATGGCGGCGCGCGGTCTGACGGCGGCGGCGAAGTAGAAGCAAGAACGAAGCGGCCGCGGTGGCGAAGCAAAGACAATGGAGGAGAGCTTCGTAAGGGGCAGCGTATCTGCGGTGAGTGGGCCAGGCGTTGCGAGTGAAGTCGCGGTGGTGCTGCGGTTCGATCAAAAGTGGCCGAGTTAGCCACAACAGCGGTGTTAAGCAGCGGCGGTTGCGGGCTCGCGGCGGGGGGCAGTCTTTGCGATCTGTAGCGTGAGTAACGCGAGGCTAGGCGAGCCTAAGTTGCGGAGAAGCGAGATGAAAGCGGAAGACGGGGCGTTTGGTCGCCGGAACGAGGCGGCGACGAGCTACGCCGCCATGGCGAAGCTTCGAAGCAAGTTGAGGACGGCGCGTCTGACTAGCTTAACAGCGATGAGAGAGAGAGAGAGAGGAAGGGCTCACCTAGCGGCACACACGGTGGCCCTTGGAGGATTAATAGCAGCGAAGGTGTCGCGCGATTGACGAAGTTCGCCGCGGCGAGAGAAGAAAACGGCGTCGTGGGACGCAGCGGTAGCTCCGGCTCGGCCGGTGCGCGAGCAGACGACGAGCAAAGCATGGCGGGCCGTGGACGGACTAGCCGGGCTCGGGGCGACGAGGAGCCTTGGCGATGGCGGCCATGGCGGTGTTGCGTTAGGGAGGCTCACAGCGCCCCGGATGACGAGAGAAGCGCGAGGATAGGAGAGGATGAGGTTAGGGTTAGCGGGGACGAGGGGCGACTTGACTTTATAGGCTAGTTGGTACCGCGGCACCGCCGGATGGTTGCCACGGTGATGTCCGTGACCGTGGCGGCCATCGGCGCTGCCACGACTTTCGCCCTCATGGTGGCGAGTGGGGAGGATGGTTGGGCGGCACTGGTGGTCGGTGAGCCGACCGCCCAAGAGGCCCGATGAGGAAGGGTGGCCTTTTGGTTCTATCGTTTTTATCTATCTTTTCATTGATTTGTTTTCAAATTTATTTTCTATTTACTTTAGTTCTATTATTATGAATCCATCTCCTAAGATAGAATTTCAATTTAGTACCTTTGCAAAAAAAAGTTTGGTGCAATAATAAAATACTTTGCATATTTTTATTATATAAAAGATATTTAAATATTTGTTTTAGCTGCTGTTTTATTTATCTTTGAGCATTTAAACCTTTTATAAAAATGTGGTTTCAGCACCATAATTACCTATGCATTATATGTCATTTCTCGAACATTTTAGTTTTAACTTTTGAAAACCTTTGTTATTTGCCTTTAAATTTAAATTCGAATTAGAATCGTTTGACCTAACCCGAGATTAGCAACAGTAATCATGGTGACATGACATCATTAGCAGGGGATTACTGTAGCTTGATTATCCGGGCGTTACAATTCTCCTCCACTACAAGAAATCTCGTCCCGAGATTTAAGCGGTGGAGTAAGGGGGGAAGGTGTTGGTAGCGGAAAAAAAACTAACGAGTCTTCTCGGTCTTGCCTGCCCTTTCGAAGAGGTTGATCCCTTTCGTTGATGTCTTCATTTTTCTGCTTCAAGTCACCATGATCAATTCGTCATCCTTTCTTCGGGATCTCCATCGTCCTACGAACGCGACTAAGGGGAAAAACTCCGGAAGAACGCATCAGACCGTGAACTCAATGGGAAATACACAAGGTACCCCACAAGTTGTATTTTAGTGAATTCGTTGAGTGCAATATACGATGGTACCAAAGTTTCAAATGGGTAGGCAATCATTCGATGACTAGACTGAAGCCGGAATGGGGGTTTGAACAACGAGAATAACATGGTGTTTGATTCCAGGATGAATAATGGTATAGCATTCACTCGTGAATCACATCTGAAGCCAAAGCGAAGGATACATTAGAATCCAGGTTTTAAAAAAATCAGGTTTCGATCCAGTGGACCTGTGGGTTATGGGCTCACCATGTGGGTTAATAGTAGGAAGAGGGTTGACGTCTTGCATGAACATATAAGCAAGGCATGTCAGAGAATAACCGGTCAGTTATGTTGACAACATCGTTGGTACCACGGGCGAGGGATGAAGAGAACCATTTTCCTGCTCGTCGAACGAGGCGGACCAATAGGCAAAGTTCTCGTCCATCGGTGGCTACTAGAATGTCATCAACAATAGTAACAGGGTCTTGCTGACAGAGTTGTACAACGAGGGTGTTTTCATAAGCAACAAACATTACTGCTTAGATCATATAAACCACGAGAAAGGTTAAACAAGACAATGGAAAGGAAAAGTGATTACCAGGTCTAATCAGAACAATGGGGAGGAAAATGTGTATACACACATATTTCAGGAGTATATCCTTCCCAAGGACAAGCGGGGTAGGAAGGAACTCAAGGTAATACACAAAACATGAGCAGGTTTGTGTTGGAGGGAGGGCATTAACGTTGCCGATGATAATACAAACCATCGAGGGGCAAGGATGGTATTTCTCATCAAGAATTCGATAGATATCTTGGAAGACCCCAGAATGTTAATGATGATCACGACACATTTGTCGAGAGGTTTCGAGAAGATGTAACTGATCGGCGATGACATCAAGTCAACGGAAATGATGAAGCCAAAAGTCATTGGAACCATGGGTATGACACAAACTCGAAATCAAGCTTGTTGTTCAAGGACAGACGGTATGACGAAGAAGATCGATTGTAAGATTAGCTCACCGTCGAAATTTGTGCTCCGAGAAGAAGGACCCGGTAGCACAGTTAAAATTTAGCATGATAATGATATAGCCGATCAGGCTAGGAATGATGTGATCGGGTACAAACTCGTACTTATAGAAGCTTACAGAAGAGTTGTTGAACCGTAGTGCGGATTCGGTTCAGTTATTGGTGTCTTTGAGTGTTTAATAACTCAGAGCCCGTGAAAAAAATTTGAATCAGTGGGAATGTAGCACTTGATGAAGAACTCATAAGAAGTTATGCAGTTCCATGATAATCTCGAAATACCAGGGGGGTAATACTCGATGACAGATCAAAGTAGAGGTTGGACCGGGGTATTGCTCTACAGAAGACAAGTGCTAAAACTTGCACGAGAAATGGTATTTAAAAGAGAACATGGTCGGAACCACGATTGCAAAAGGCCAGATCCCTGATATAAGATGAACTTATACCAAAGGAATAATTAATTTAAGAGAAGCTTTAATGATAAGATCTACATCGTGTCCATGGGCATGAACACAAGTTCAAGGTCGACTCCCACTTCTCCAATGCATAACCTTTCATTTACTTGTCACGTTCGATGAAGTTGCAGTGTTGAAATTTTATCTGGCGAAGCACCAGAAGAGTATGATTCGTGAAAACTTTCGGGTTCACACGGTTTAGAGAAGGCATATGTTCAACCCATAGGGGCTTCTTAGAAACATATACCACAAGTTTCAAGAGTAAATAACACAAGCCCGAAAGCAGAGCATGGTTGGCCAAGCAGAGGATACAACTTAACAAAGGCATTATGTATCAAGGAAAGAACTCACAAAGTGATCAAATGTGAAGGACACTGTCGGATAACAATCCAACAAAGGACTTGATGGTCCACAATGGATCTGATGTGAGTATCGATACTCAACCAGAAGAGGAAGGAATGCAAATGCAACAAGTTATGGAATCATCTGAATAATTCAAAGCTTAAATGCAAAGGAATTATGATTTCCAAAACAAAGGATCAGAAGCAGACGTTATGATCAAGGATGGATCAATTGAATATACCAGAGGCACAATCGACGACAGATAGTTTGGTCAAGAACCAGCTCATGTTCAAAATGACGTCTGAGCCGGAAAGATAATCCTAGGACTCGACTGATGATTGCGAACATTCACAACGTATTGAATCAACGGACTCAAAAATGATGGTGACAAAGGATGCCAAATATGATTACTATACTTATGGGATTAATCATAATGAAAGCAAACAAGAAATTCCAGAGCAATAGGTTGCTGAGGATTTTCGGAATATCGAATGGTATTTCGAAGACTTTTGTGTAACACATGAACAACTGGGGGATGAGCGGATACTCGATAAGTGCGAGAATCAACCGTAGGGGTATTCAGGTGACAAAGAACAGCAAGGCAGTAAGCTCAAAGGATTATCGAAACAACGACGTGATTTTCGGGGTATCTTGTAATAACAAGATCAATGAGGGATGATCGTATGAATGGCAAGTGTAAGTAGTTATCCATAAGGATTTATCGGTGGTCGGGAATAGCAAAAGTGATGGGCACAAAGTCTCGAGAGAATATCAAAGAGTATCTTCGAAATCTTCTGGTGCAGTCGGTGATCATCTGGACTGAAGGGCCTCTCCGGAAGAAAGTATTTTTGAGAACCTAAAGTTAGATTTTAGTAAAAATTGTTTAACCCGAATAGAAGAGAGTTCAGAATCCCAGAGTAAAGGTCGAGGAATAAAAGATCCTAGTACCACCCAATGGCGACGTGGGCCCATGGGCCGCACAGCCATGTTAGTAAAAGTTTTTGCAATGTCTAGACTCGACTTGCCAAGGAGTGTGAAGGGGATTCTCTACAGCAATCGGCTCGATACCAACTTGTGACGCCCGATTCAATCGTACACTAATCATGCACGCAAATGTGTACGATCAAGATCGAGACTCACGGAAGATATCACAACACAACTCTAAAACATAAATAAGTCATACAAGCATCATAATACAAGCCGGGGCCTCGAGGGCTCGAATACAAGTGCTCGATCATAGACGAAGTCGTGAAGCAACAATATCTGAGTACGGACATAAGTTAAACAAGTTTGCCTTAAGAAGGCTAGCACAAACTGGGATCAGATCGAAAGAGGCGCATGCCTCGCTCGATCCTCCTAACTACTCACAGTCGTCGTCGCCGACACACTGCACGTAGTAGTAGGCACCTCCGGTGTAGTAGTAGTAAATCGACGATGGCGTCCGCTCTGGGCTCCAAAGATCCGGTTGACAACCGTAAAGAAAGGAAAGGGGGAAAGGGGGGAGAAAGCAACCGTGAGTACTCATCCAAAATACTCGCAAGCAAGGAGCTACACTACATATGCATGGATATATGAGTAAAGGGCCATATCAGTGGACTGAACTGCAGAATGCCAGAATAATAGGGGGATAGCTAATTTTGTCGAAGACTACGCTTCTGGCAGCCTCCGTCTTGCAGCATGTAGAAGAGAGTAGATTGAAGTCCTCCAAGTAGCATCTCCAAGTAGCATCTCCAAGTAGCACCTCATAGCATAATCCTACCCGGCGATCCTCTCCTCGTTGCCCTGTTAGAGAGCGATCACCGGGTTGTATCTGGCACTTGGAAGGGTGTGTTTTATTAAGTATCCGGTTCTAGTTGTCATAAGGTCAAGGTACAACTCCGGGTCGTCCTTTTACCGAGGGGCACTGACTATTGAATAGATAAACTTCCTGCAGGGTGCACCACATAACCCAACACGCCGATCCCATTTGGCGGACACACTTTTACGGGTCATGCCCGCCGCGGAAGATCAACACGCCGCAGCCCCACCTAGGCACAACAGAGAGGTCAAGATACGGTCTAAACCTAAGCGACAGGGTGCGGGCCCATCGCCTTAGCACACCTGCGTTCGCGTCTGTGGCCGGAAGCGTAACTAGCCCCTTAATACAAGTGCAAGCTTACGTTCCAATCCGTAGCGTCGCTCGATCGGCGATGTCAAGAAGGCTTTGGTGATACCACGACGTCGGGATACCCATAACTACTCCCGTAGATGGTTAGTGCGTATAGACCAAATGGCGGACTCGGATCAAATACCGGATCTCGTTAAGCGTGTTAAGTATCCGAGCGCCGAACAGGCCAGCCCACCGGTCTCCTAGGTGGTCTCAACTCGCCTGTCGCTCCGCCAAAAAGTAACGATCGGGGACCGTCGGGAACCTGTGCCCACCTCTAGGGATGGAGCCACTGTCCTTTCGGCCCCTCATCAGAATCACTTGCGGGTACTCAATGAGTGAATTCGACTTTAGTCGCCCTCGTATAGTATGTATGTATGTATAGTATATACCGTGATCACCTCCCAAGTGATCACGGCCCGATAGTATAGCAAGGCGGATCGACAAGAATGTAGGGCCAATGATGATAAACTAGCATCCTATACTAAGCATTTAGGATTGCGGGTAAGGTATCAATGATTATAGCAACAATGACAAAGCTATGCATCGAATAGGATCAACGAAAGCAATAACATGCTACACTACTCTAATGCAAGCGTATAGAGGAGAATAGGCAATATCTGGTGATCAAGGGAGGGCTTGCTGGTTGCTCTGGCAAGAGAGAGGGTCGTCAACTCCGTAGTCGAACCGGTAGCGGCGGCTTGGTCTCGAGGTCTAGCGAGAGAAGAGGGAAGAAACGATAAATATTTAAGCAAGCGGATGTATAGCGATTGCATGACATGACAAGTATCGGTGCTAGAGGTGCCCTAACGCGGTATGAGGTGATCTGGGTGAAGGAAACATCCGGGAAAGTATCCTCGGTGTTTCGCGTTTTCGGGCTGAGGAGACGGAGGGGGAAAGTTGCGAGTTTGATATGTTAGGGATGTGTGGCGGATGAATGGGCTGCGTATCCGGGATCGTCTCGCCGCTCGAGCAACTTTCATGTACAAAGTTTTTTCATCCGAGTTATGATTTATTTTATATTAATTTTAAAGTTTTAATTTATTTTTGAATTTTCTCGAATTGTTTAAATCGAATTGCGCAGAATGTGCATTTGTTACCTAGTGTTACCCTAGCCTATGTGTATGAGAGTGGGACCCGAGGGGCTGGTCAACCATTTTACTTTGACTGGTCAAAAGGTGAGGTATGGCCCACATGTCATAGGCATCTAAATTAAATTAGTGTCTAGATTAGAATGGGGCCACATGTCATAGGCTATTAGGCTAATCTAGCACTAAACTGATACTACCTAAATAGCAGAATTAATCCTAGGATTAATCTAGCTAATTAAATTAGACCTAACTAGTTTGGGCCGGCCGCGCACACACGTGCACTCACACGGCGCACTCGCACACACCACGCTGCATACACACACATCACACAACACACAATGCTAGAGGTTAAATCTGTTTTCTGTTATCAGAAGATAGCATTTTGTGATTTTCATAGGACTTAAACCATGCATCAAATGTATTTGGTCCAGTGGGATAAAATGGAGTTTGTCAAGTATACTACATCCCCATATTTTTCTTAGGGAAACGTTATTGTACGGCGGACCGGCCGAGCGTTCGGCCGGTCGCGCCGCGTGCGTCAGATTACAGCAGATCGTACGATTACGAGACATGTTATCTGGCGTTGGGCCATGCACCGCTCCACGCGTCGCCCTCCCCTCCCTTCCCCTGCCTTATCTCCTTACCAGCGCAGGACCTTATCCATTCAGTTTCCTCGTCCCATGTCTCTCATCTCTACGAGAAATCAACCCCAAAATCGCAACGAGCACGAGCCCCAAATCCTGACGACCACTGTTGCCGCAAATTCCAGCAACGCCGGTGACCTCCTCTAGCACAACTACCTCCACATCCCACATCCCATCCTCTATCTCTTTGTTCCAAGCTCCACGACCTCCGCTCCTTTGCGAGCCAAGCACGGGAGATGGAACCACCTGCGGCTCGTGCCGAGTCGTCGGTGTGCTGCCTACCGCCGGATCCGGAGCTGGAACTAGCACCGCGAGGTGTTGCAACCGTTGGAGTGCGGAGCTGGAACTAGCGAACTGCAGAGCTACCAACCCGCGTACGTCGTGATTTTAGCTGCGACATTTTGTTGGATTTATGCTGGAACCAGTGTTCTGTTTTGCTGAAACTAGTCTTTTTGTTTGCTACAATCGAACCACTGGGATCTCCCTGTTGAGTTTATTTGCTGGAACCAGTGTTTTTTCCCACTGTAACGAGCAATCTTTTTTGCTACAACCTTGTTTGTTTTGCTACAATCGATTCACTTGGAGTCTCCCTGCCGAGTTATTTATTAGCTGGAAGCATTGCTTATTTTTGTTGGACATAGCAATCCTTTTTGCTACAAATCAACGACCAGATTTTCTTCTTTGATTTTTTTTTTTGCTGGAACCGGGGCAGCAAAAAGCTACATCTAGCACTGCCGGAGATGGAGACGACGGCCTGCGGTGCTGCATCCAGCGAGTCATTTTGCTGGAACCGGCCTTTTGTTTTGCTACAACGGGTTAAGTTTTTGCTGCTTCGGCAAGGTGTTTCATTGCGACATTCAGTGGCGACAACTGTATTTTGGATGGAACCGGTGATGTGTTTTGCTGGAACCGTGTATGTTTTTTGCTACTACGGTGACAGTGGCTGTTTTGTTGCTGAATGTCGTTTCCTTTTTTGCTGGAACATGGTGGTGGGAGCCGACGACGCGTTGAGCCAGAGTTGGACGACGCCGACGATGCTACAACCTTCGTCGGCGGATGCTACAACCATCAACAGCGGGAGCTACAAGCAGCGATGGCGAGATGGAAAGCTTTGACCATGGAGTCGATTTGCTGGGACGGGGGATGGCGGTGGTGGCGGAGCTGCAACGGCAGCTGGTGGTGGAGATGGGATGGTGTGCCCCTGTGTTGCAACCACGGGGCGGTCGGGAGCTGCAATGGCAACCTCGGGCACTACGGTGGGCTTGTGCGCGGCGATGGCGACCTTGCACACGACGGCGGCGACTTGTTGCGGCGCGCCGGCACGAGCAAACCGACGACAAGCATGGGTCACGAGGCGGCCGACGAGCGCGCTGCCGTGCGGGAGGCCGGCGAGTGCCGATGAGGACGAGCGGTTACGCTGGGCTCTATCCTCTTTTTCTTTTTTGTTTTTTCTTTAGATGAATCGTACGGTCTAAAAGTTGTATATCGTGCGGTAGCGCAGGGACCGGCCCAAATTTGGGCCGGTGCGCCGGCGCGTATCACTCGCCTTCTTAGTCCTGTTAACAATTGTTTTGCCGGAGTTTAGGGGCTGTCTAGAGGGTTACTCATCGTAGAATTAGATAAGCTAGCTACCGCTACAGTAACTGAATGTTACTGTAGCAGCATCAGCACACACAGAGCAGCAGCTGTAGGCAGCGAGCAGCAACGGCAATGGGGCAGCAGCGGCTGCGGGCGGCGAGGCCGGCCGGCCGTGGCTGCGCAGGCAGACGCGGGTGACGGCGGCGGCCGCAGTGGCAGCCGGCACCAGTTACAGACGGCGGCAGCAGGCGAGAAGCAGCAGCAGAGCAGCCGCGGTGAGCGCAGCAGCACAGCGGCAGGAGCAGCTCGTAGGGACGCGCGTATGCGGCAGCGGGTGGACGGGCGTTGCGAGGTGAGTGCGGTGGCGCGCGCGGTTCGATCAAAAGTGACCGGAGTTGGCCACAACGACGGTGTTGGGCGGCGGCGGTTGCGGGCTCGCGACGGGGACGGTGCTGCAGTGCGCGCGTGAGTAAACGCGGAGGCTAGGCGAGGCCTAAGTTGCGGAGAAGCAGATGAGCAGCAGCACGGGGCCGTTTGGTCGCCGGAACGAGGCCGGCGACGAGCTACGCCGCGGCGAGCTCGGGCAAGTTGAGGACGGCGCGTACAGCTAGCGAACGGCGACGAGAGAGAGAGAGGGGAGGAAGCGGGGCTCACCGAGCGGCACACACGGTGGCCCTTGGAGGATTAGTAGCAGCAGAAGGTGTCGCCGCAGTTGACGAAGTTCGCCGGCGAGGCAGAGGAAGAAGACGGCGTCGTGGACGACGCAGCGGTAGCTCCCGACTCGGCCCGGTGGCGCAGACGACGTAGCCGAGCATGGCGGGGGCGTGGACGGACTAGCTGGGCTCGGGGGCGACGGGGAGCGCGAGGGCGATGGCGGCCATGGCGTTGCTGCGTTGGGGAGGCTCCGACGCGTCCAGGACAGAGAGAGAGGCGCGAGGGGATAGGAGAGGATGAGGGTTAGGGTTAGCGGGGACGAGGGGGGCGACGCCAGCTTTATAGGCTAGCTGGGTACCGGCGGGCACCGCCGGATGGTTGCCGGTGATGTCCGTGACCGTGGCGGCCATCGGGCGCGGCCACGACTTTGCCCCTGTAGCTGGCGAGTGGGGAGGGATGGCTGGGCCGGCCTGGTCGACTGAGCCGACTGGCCCAAGAGGCCCAGTGAGGAAGGGGTGGCCTTTTGGTTCTATACGTTTTTTTATCTATCTTTTCTGTTGATTTGTTTTCAAATTTATTTTCTGTTTACTTTAGTTCTATTATTATGAATCCATCTCCTAAGATAGAATTTCAATTTAGTACACTGCAAAAAAAAGTTTGGTGCAATAATAAAATACTTTGCATATTTTTATTATTTAAAAGATATTTAAATATTTGTTTTAGCTGCTGTTTTATTTATCTTTGAGCATTTAAACCTTTTATAAAAATGTGGTTTCATCACCATAATTACCTATGCATTATATGTCATTTCTCGAACATTTT
Source organism: Aegilops speltoides (assembly GCA_021437245.1). Taxonomy (NCBI): domain Eukaryota; kingdom Viridiplantae; phylum Streptophyta; class Magnoliopsida; order Poales; family Poaceae; genus Aegilops; species Aegilops speltoides. The sequence continues at coordinate 440,736,575 of CM038142.1, forward strand.
AGTTTTAACTTTTGAAAACCTTGTTATTTGCCTTTAAATTTAAATTCGAATTAGAATCGTTTGACCTAACCCGAGATTAGCAACAGTAATCATGGTGACATGACACCATTAGCAGGGGATTACTGTAGCTTGATTATCCGGGCGTTACACCATCCTTCGAGGACTTTGAACGAAAATCATCAAGTGAGCAAAAAAGCCCGTGCGTTGTAACGGGAGAAAAAAGATAGTGTTTATCACCAAAATTAATTGGAGTTTTTTTCTTTGACAGAACGCGTGTGCTTTACCATATAACAAACACGAGAGCTGGAGTCCGTTTCGTTCGTTGCAGACTATAATGCAAGTGGGTCCAACGAGTCAGGCTCCTTCGTAGAGGCATGGGTTTTGGTGTACACCCTGGCATGCCGTCACCCATGCATATGTGTTTCATGAGTGTGGCGGTGAGCTAGTCGGGCATGTCGATTGTGAAACTATGAGCCGCTCCATGTCTCCTACCTCATCACTTTACAGTATATACACCATATGTCTTCAGATAATGGTCGACAACTCCTTATTACCGAAAAAGGCTTACCGCTTTTATAAATAAAGCAAACCGCCACAAGACATACAACCAAAGCAGGTTCACACACACACACCACCCGAGTCGCACAACAAAGTACAAAGGTGAGATCGCCACAATCCTATGATAGCAACTGGGAAGGTGTAGCCCAAACATTCACGTCCTCGATGTTCCGGATGCCACTAATGGTCAAAACTGCTAAAATAAGTCTAGGAACTGCAGTGTTATGAATTTAGAAGCATCACCTCCTCTACGTTGTTATGAATTTTGCTTTTGCTAGCCCACCATCGCTGCATGACGGATATAATCCAACTTCAACCCAATTCAAGTCCCCCTTTATTTGTACACCATTAGTCACGAGGGATCGATGTCAATTTTACGGTCTCTTTTAAATATAGATTTTCGTTTATTCATGATAGCACATATGCCCGTGCGTTGCAACGGGGAAGAAAATTGAGGTGTCCACCAAATACCCATCGCATGTCGAGGTATAAAAGAAATGCATATCATGCTTTAAGAAAAAAAAATCATCGCACTTTTATAGTGAGTCATTTATTCATGTTGGCACTTTTAATGTTCGCAACGTCGTCCTCTCCTCGATGATGGTAAGGTGCATAATTTGGACTTGATCCAAATACAAGCATTTCACGTAGACATCCGATAGGCTCTTTCTTTAAAAAAGACGCACACATTGAGAGACCAGAACCGCACGCACACATCTCGTCTGTTCATCACTTTGAACGGAAAAAGAACTATTTTCTCTATTGTCTCGAGTAAACCGCCGCCATCGCCGAGACCCCATACGCCTCGTTCTAATCATGGCGGCATCGCCGTCTGGTCGAGCAACTCGACGGGATCAAGCGAAGCCGCTGTCCTGCGTCGCGCTGCGTGCTCGCTTGGAGCCGAAGCGAAGCGGACGCGCGTAGGCCACCCACCGCACCCTCCATTCATGTCCCCATCGCACATCGCAAGCTAACTGCCGGAGACCGGATTTACACTTCCTCGTTTCTGTTAATTTCCTTCAAGGCCCAACGTGCATGCATGTATGACTTGCTTTCTTTGCTTCCTTCGCTTATTGATTCCGAGACAGCTCCTTGATAACCAGGACATTGAAAGGCCTATATAAATTATAGTAGGATTGGATTTAAGGACGCGAGGTGGAATTAATAATACATGAAACAAACTTTTCTTCTTACCAAAGCACTGAGACAGCTCAGTTGGTGCCGACAATAGCTACGCGAAGATGAGGTCGTGAGTTCAATTCCAAGTAGCATCTAATGTTTTTGCCACGCCCTTTATTTATGTTGGCAAGATTAGTTGGGCCACAGCCCAAGCTGCGTGCGGCTTTCCATCACGTAGGCTTCGTTCGAGTCTCATTGCTCCGGACGGAAGTCGTGGGTATCAAAATATAGTACCACCTCGAATATGTTTTAAATTCAAACTGAAAGCGTAAATTCATTGGAAGAAAGCGTATTGTGACGGTGAACCCGGAGACCCAATCCGTGCTTTATTATTAGGGAGAGATTATTATGAATCCATCTCCTAAGATAGAATTTCAATTTAGTACACTGCAAAAAAAAAGTTTGGTGCAATAATAAAATACTTTGCATATTTTTATTATTTAAAAGATATTTAAATATTTCTTTTAGCTGCTGTTTTATTTATCTTTGAGCATTTAAACCTTTTATAAAAATGTGGTTTCATCACCATAATTACCTATGCATTATATGTCATTTCTCGAACATTTTAGTTTTAACTTTTGAAAACCTTTGTTATTTGCCTTTAAATTTAAATTCGAATTAGAATCGTTTGACCTAACCCGAGATTAGCAACAGTAATCATGGTGACATGATATCATTAGCAGGGTATTACTGTAGCTTGATTATCCGGGCGTTACACCATCCTTCGAGGACTTTGAACGAAAATCATCAAGTGAGGAAAAACCCAAACCCAAACACTTAAAACCCAAAGTGATTGAGCATCACTAAAGAGATTGTTCTAGTGTGGAACCGACGCTTGTTACCTTTGAAGACTGCGCATCTTCCAGACGGTTAGGCGTCATGGTCTAGAACATCCAAGAGGAATTGTGGATCGCCGAGTGACCAAGTCTGTGAAGGTTTGGAAGTCACCTGAAGATTTACCACGAGTGATTGGGCGAGGTATGTGTGACCTTAGATCAAGGAGAATACGGTGAGGACTGTGTGTCCGGGACTGTGTGTCCTCAGGTTTAAATACCTAGCCGCTCCAACCAGACGTACAACTGTCACAGTAGTTGAAACTGGTCTACTGAATCATTGTCTTCACCGAGCTACTGGTACTATTTCCTCAACCCTTCCATTTTCTCATTCATGTGTTGATGAACTTGATTGTTAGTGTTTGAAGACTTTGACTCAAGACTTTATCAATTTTCTCGATCCTATTTCTTCAGTCATCTTATCTTCTGTCTGCTTATCATATTTACACGCTACCTGTGATGTGTGCTTGTTTCATATCATCATGATGACTATGTTATTGTCATGTTATGCTTGCACCTGAGTACTTATTCCACTGCTTGTATTTCGTCGCTTAGCAAAATCCTCAAGTTGAATTCCTCAGTGGCGAATTTGTAAAAATCGCCTTTTCACCCCGCACCCTCTAGTCGATATAACACACTTTCACCTGCTGCGTACCATGCTCTCCTTGCCTCGACGCAGTTTGCTGCCGACGCGGGTTCCCAGCGCTGTCGTGTGTCGTGGCCGACGGCTTACCGCCATTCGCCATCGATGTCGCGGAGGAGCTCGGCGTGCCGGCACTCGCTTTCCGCACGGCAAGAGCATGCAGCTTCTTGGCTTACCTCTCCGTACGGCTCGTGGAGCTTGACGAGGTCCCCATCCCGGTAGGCGCGGAGCTCGGTGAGCTGGCCGGTAGCTACCCGAGGATGGAGGATTTCCTGCGGCGACGAGATCTTCCAAGCTCTTGCCGCCATCAGGCCGAGACCCACGATGCCAACCCTTTTGCGGCAGATTCTACTGAGCTACACCGCTCACAGCTGCAAGGCTCGGGCGCTCATATTCAACACAACGGCGTCCCTGGAGCGGTCGGCACTCGCGGGAGCTCGGAACAGTTCAAGGAAGTACTCCCACCAGGCGTTCAACGGAATGTCGGGGCGGACATGTCACAAAATGAGTCCGCCCCGTTGGACGCACCGGCTAACCCAAATAAAAAAGCGGACACGGTGAGCGGACGGGAACCCAAACGGACAAAATCGGCGTCCGTTTAGGTCACCGCGTTGGAGCTGCTCTAAGAACTTGGTTTAGCCCTAAAAAAAGCAGTGACCAGAAAGAAAAAACATTACTAGTGCCATGCGTATGCCAGGGCGGTACAGGGATAGTTCCTGAAATCACACCCTACGTACCACAAGGACGAATTGGTCTCATACGAAAAAGAAGGACGAATTGGTCTCATTCTGTCAAAAAAAAAAGGACGAATTGGTCTCATGAAAAGTGAGGTCTCGGATTCTCCCTCCTGCTTAATTGGAGCGCGCCAGTGAAGTCAGGCTAAACGTGACGTGCAACACGTTTGTCATACTTGCGAATGTCCCCATCATTGCTAAATTTTCTTTCTTTTTTCTTGCCATCTCTGAATATGTGAGGCCAAGGACTCGCAGAAACGAACGGAACGAACGAACTAGGCGGGGCTACTGAATCCTCGACGATCTTTTCCACTTGAGTCACTGCGTATACTCCCTCTGCTGCTTCCCGCTTCTCATGTTAAACCGAGAAATTATGCATTTTTTTAACCCGGAGTCTGACCTTTCTTTCGACTAGGACACTAGGATTTTTAACGCTGAGCAATTCGTGTCCTTGGACCTTGACGTTCATAACTAGCCACCATTTCCCGGTGTTCAGACCTAAACTAATGGCAGTTGATCATTCAAAGTCAGCAGTTCAGCACCTTGCTTCGAGTTCGATCGATGGTTGCACGTACGCGAAGGGTACGGGCGAGTGTACGGATCCACATAATCAGGAGGTGGCATTGTCTATCCGTTTTCCGTTAGACGAGTAGCGGAGTGGAAGGTGGTCCACTGTGGGAATGCGCGGCGCCAGCCACTTGCGTTAATCGTCCACTTGTTCTACTTGCTCAACTAGCTTGACAAGCATCATCTAGCTTGACAAGCACGGCGCGCTGGTACCTCTTGATCCTTTTTTTTTTTTTGCGGGGGTACCTCTTGATCCTGACGCGGCATTTTTTCTTAACAAAACAATGGTTTGACTTGTGATGTTGTACCTAATGCAAACCCGACAAGATTATATTTGTTGATGCGTGCGTGATGGAGTACTGGCTTGCTCAATCAATCAGCACAGGAACAGGTTATATTTGTTGACGCATGCATGATGGAACCTCGGACGATATGAGTAGTTCAAATCAGCAAACAGTATTCAGTCCTGAATGATTAAGCGCCAACTGACACGGGTTTTCCAAGGGTTTATATCGTGACGTGCTTCTGTTCTGCGATAAATTCGTCCCAAGAAAAAGGAAACGATCATCGTCCCCAGCAGTAGCAGCAAAGCAGAGTAAGACTTCTGCGCATTATTTTGCTTGCTGTTGCCGCGAAACTGATCATTACGCGCTGTTAATACACGGCTCTGACCAGAGTATTTTTCTTGTCCGGGCGTTGCATAGTACTAGTACGTACGTACATACAGTGAGCACGTGTTCGTTGACCAAGAGTAGGATGCAGTAAATCATGTTTAGACATGGATGGAGATCCGTACGGTTCCGTGCAAGGAGAATAGTTTAGACTTTGCTAATTTGAAGTGCTCCTCCGTGCTAGCTAGCCGTGAATTGATGCGAGCAAGCTAGCTAGCTAGCCCCGGCCGCGTGTCTAGCTAGCTGTGAATGGATTCGAGTTGAGCTAGCTAGCTCGCTTCTGGATGGATTCGAGCTGAGCTAGCTAGCTAGCTCTCGATTGATTGGAGCCCCGACGGAGGAGCTTGCTGGCTCGGCGCTTCATGCCCTTCGTATTTGGTCGTCTGCGGCTTTATTTTTGACAGCTTCGTGTGCTATCTATTGATTTCGCGGGAGCAAGCTAACTCACCATGGACATAGACGAGAGGAAGAAGAAGACGTGGGGAAAGAATATAAGCGAATATTCTGTTTTACAGCTGTTTGAGGGGTCTATTCTGCCGCAGCTAAAACTAACCCGTAAAAAAGCATATTCCGTGAAATCCTTTTATACGGGTCCGTTTTGCAGGGCCTGCCTCTGCGGCCGTCCGCGCCGACATGCAAAATCGTTTTTCCGCGAACTGCAAACGCGTTTTGCTGGTCGGCGGGATGCGGGCTCTGGTAGAGAGGCTCTAATACTCCCTCCGTCCCAAAATAAGTGTACTAAGCTTGAGACAGTTATTTTGGGCCGGAGGAAGTACAATGCATGTATATATGATGTGGACTGTATTCGAAATTAAAGGACAATCTAGTCATATAAACAGTTTATAATTTTTTACTTCTTTTAGAAAAGAGGTTGGCGTCCAGCTTTAAATTAATGAAGCCCTTACAACCAACGATACAACACACATTGAAGTACAAATCACAAGAAAGAGCTCCGACAAGATACAAGGGTGACCAGAGGCAGCAACAAAGCTCGAAAGGTAAGAAAGCGAGACACTAGAGCCCTCGTACATGCTCGAAAGACCAATGCTGCGAATGGAGCCGGCTCGAGGAGATCGGCTAATCGAGGGGGCTATGCCAATGCCATCGCCTGGGTGCCTAGCAAATTAGCACCATCTTGTTTCATCGCCAAAAGGAGCCCCCAGCTCCTCGCCCTGACTCGAGAGACGCTGCACCTTCGGATGATGGAGTGTTCACCACCCTAGAACGCGGATGGAGACTAGGGCCAAGATATCAAAGGGAGGTCTTTGAGCACCACCACGTCAGCGAACCTAGCTTGACACGAGAGCACCACCGTCGAGGCAAGGACCCGACACATGACAAGAAGAAGTTGTCGTTCACAAAACTCACCCTAACAACCAGCAACCTAGAGACTTGCTCATGAGATAAAGCCTCCAAGGAGGAGACAACACATCAGTGCCGCCACCGCCCGGTCTGGAACCAACCAGACCAATGTTTTTCACCCACAGCCCATGGTGAGTGGGGTCACCCACGATGACACCTCCAAGGAGGAAAACGACACACAACAACGCCGCTATCACCGGCACCGACATAGTCGGGCAGAGCTTTCGCTCGGGACTCAATCCCTGTAGGAGATATGCCCTAGAGGCAATAATAAATGATATTATTTATCTCCGAGTTCATAATTATGTTTATGTTCCATGCTATAACTGCAATGATTCTCGAATCTGCAATATCCACGAGGCTCGGAGGAAGACTCATATGCACGTGTGGAATAATAAATGGTAAGAAGTATTCCTAGGTTGGCCTCTAAGACTAGCTCAAGTGTTGCATGATGGTTCCGTTTTCCTGATCATGGGCATGTCTATGCCAGCAACTTTGAGGGCACAATGTTAAGAGAACATTTGTGTTGAATCGACCAGGTTTGATGTTATGCTATGAGATTCATTCGTCACAAGTTAATGGTAAATAACACAGAGATGGTTAACGTTTGCATGATTCCTTAGACCATGAGAGTATCGAGTTTCTTCATGCTTGCTTCATGAACTTTGGGGTTTGCTAAACGTCATCCGTAAATGGGTGGCTATTACGGCGGCTTACGGGTTCATGGAAAAGTGTGTCAAGTAACTTGATAGCTCAAGATTGGGATTTTCTCCTCCGACGATGGAGAGATATTCTCGGGCCCTCTCGGTGTTACGGTATCCATCATCGTCTGGCCAGACACAGTGTGATTTGATCACGGGGATGCGGAACACTAAACGAGAAAAGAGAACAAAACCAGTAACGAGGTAACTAGCATAGTGGACAAGTTGTTGATCCACGGGGATGGAAGTAAATCTCACCTCGGGTCTTTGTAACATATCGCGAAGCAACAGGAATAGCACACGGCAACTGGAGGTTCACTCGAATATTCATTCGTGTGGGTATATGGGTCAATATGGGTGTCCACTGCTCTGATGTTGATCATTGATCGGAAGGGGTTCCGGGTCATGTCTATACTTCACCGAACCTATAGGGTCACACGCTTAAGGGTCATCTATCTGCTGAATACTAGACAGGGAGTCTGAGAGAAAATCACCGAAAAAAGTTTTGGACACCAGAATGGTTTTGGACAGCGGAATTGTACCGCAGAGAGAGGTCATCGGATAAGTTTCGATGATACCGAAAAGTTGTTTCGGGATATACCATTAAGTCAAATTGGTTTCGGCACATGCCTGATAATTCTTTGAGGGTGCCAGAATCAGTCTGGAAGCTTTATGGAATTTTCTGAGATAAAAACCGGAAATGTTCCGAAGCTGCCGGAGCCACTTCAGATGCGTTTCGCAGATGAAAATCACTAAAATGGAAGGGTTAATTATCCTTTTGCCCTTAGTGGTGTCCATCTGCTCAGTTTTTCCCTCAGATGCAAATTGTGCTCAGTTTTGCCCCTAGTCCGTGCGCACCGACTCGTTCTGTGAACTTTGGCATCTCCGTCAGGTCAACGTTTTGACTCGGCCCTTACAGGTGGGACCAGGCGGCAGAGGCGGCCAATTTATTCAGACCGTTGCACGCGTGGCTTGCGGGACCCAGCAGAGAGCCGTTGAGCATAGAGCCGTTGCGGTGTGCTATATTAGCGGGCGATAGCGGCGGTGACCACGGCGACAGAGAGTACGGCGCTGACCACGGCGAGAGAGCGAGAGCACGACGGCGGTAGGAAGCTAGCTGTGGAGGGCGCGGCGGTGGGAAGCTAGCTGTGGAGGGCGCGGTGGCGTTGAGATCCCGTTTGGCTCCGAGCTCCATGTCTTCCGCTAGCTCCCGCGCCACCTCGCGGATGCAGAGCCGGGCGCATGTGGAGATGCCTGTCTTCGTCTGTCCGCGGTGCCGGGCAAGCGTTGAACGGAGGGTTTCTCACACACCGAGGAACCACAAATCGTCCGTTCTACGTGTGTAGCGAGATTGGGGTAAGAATCGGGGAAATTGCACCATTTTCGTGGTCGGGATCTTTGAGCAATCGGTTGATCTGTTCCGTGTTCATGCATGTGACATGCTTCTTTCTTTGGGTCGATGCTCTGGCCAAGACTCTGATAAATGAACTGCAAGAAGAGCATAACGAATGGTTGCGCATGCTGCCCCAAACCACGATGGCGCAAAGACGAGCTCCTAAGAAGAGATGGAGGGCGAAGCACGCACTGACAGAGAGCTAGCTGTTGAGCTTAGGATGTTGAAGAAGAAGGTTAGGAAGCTTGAAGATCAAGCACTACCAATACCCTTTTGCAAATACTTTTGGGCATTTGTAGGTATGGTAATCGCACTGGTTGTAATGTTGAAAATGTATGGAAAGGCATGAATTATGGAGGAATTTGTAATCTTGAAATTGTATGAGAAATTCGCCTAGTTTAAATGTTGGTCAAAGTTGTTTAAATGTTGAAAAAAAGAGAAGAAGTGACCAACATTTAAATATGTTGAAAAAAAAGAAGAAATGAGGAATTCGGAAACTTTTGATCAATGAAATGCAGCTAATGAATTATTCCAGAGCCAAACAAATAAGGTTAGAAATTTTTTGGAGCTGTTAAATATTTAATAGCAATTTAAGTAATCCAATTCAAATACACCGTGATTTAAATCAAAGACCAAAATGTCATGGAAAATGTGCCTCAGCTCTGGTAGATGTTTACACCTTGTGAGACTGTGAAATTTGTCAAAAAAATGAAGGGTGGAAAATGCACAAAAAATTGGTGCAGTTGGGGACTCGAACCCAAGACCGCATGGGTTTGTGGTGTATAGGGCTACGCTGGTAACCGCTAGGACAGATGGCAAGAGTTTGACATGGGTAGGGAAGGAATGTATACATAGTGAGACTGTGAAATTTGTCAAAAAAAAAAATTGTGAGACCGTGAATGTTTGCACACGCGTGAGAGTGGTTTTCCTTTGTTTTGCACTGAAATTTTGGAGGGTTGGAAGGTTGAAAACGTATGTTTGCACTGCCATGTGGCGAAATTATACCTCCAGAGTCAGACGAACTCCGCCTCTTTTAGTTGAAGTATGTCCGAAATGTAATGAATCTCCCCCGGTTTATATGAAAATCCATTATGTTTGAATGAATTTCATCATGTTAGTTCAAACAGTGATTGAAATATACACAGACAACATTGGCTGGCCGGCTCCCGCATCAGTGTACACAGACTGGTCCCAGCCAGAGCGAATTTGTGGGTCAATGTTGGAGATGCCCACTCTATATAACGTGATCCCTGCCCGAAATTCATGGACAATCTAGTTGTATACAATTTATAAATGTGTGCTTGTCAGGAGCAATTGACGCTTCATGTGTCGAACTCAGCCTTTTGTCCTACTCCAGAAATGAAATTGATTAGCATCGTCATAGCTAGTGACAGATTGACATTTCAAATGACAAGAGATCTAATGGAGAACGCTCGCATACGCCACCAACATAGTTATCTATATCATATCATCTATTCATCCATCTGATAGTCATATGCCCCGACAGAAGCTTGGTTACTAAAGAAAGCGTTAGCTTAAACAACGACGGCGTGGCCTCGGCGGATAAGGCAGAAACCAGACACTTCTGGACCTGGTGCAGCCGGGTCGCCGAGGCTTCCCTACCAGGAAACTTCCCCATGTCGATCTGGAGTTTAGGTGCGTCCTCTGCCCCGGTCTCCCACCATAAACAAAGTTGATGTATCCATCCTTCCACCAGGTGTCCTGCTCGACCACACTCCCCGCTGGCCCCAGGTGCCCTGCCCGTTGCACACGAGTTTTGTAATGCGCTGCACACGAGCAGCCAACAGACAGGTGAGCAGGATCTACCAGGGCCGGTCGAGAGCCAAACTCGGGAGCTTGTCGACTTGTCAGCTGCTGCCGCATGCACGCCGACGGAGTGTCCGCACGACACGGCAGCCCTCCCCTCTCTCCCCTGCCCTGCCTCACCCGAACCAGGACGTACGTACGTACGTACGCCGGTTGTGACTGCTCGGCTACTACGAGCCAGTGGTTCGTTGATGATGATCTCTCGCGCTCACGGCAGGCGGCCCCCACTTGCTTTGCCGATGGTGCACCGGTCCGGGAGAGAACGGCCGTGCCAGCAAGCAGCTAGTGCTACTCCGACGTACTCTGGTCGTTGCCTGCCTCGGTTGCTGCCTCCCGTAGTCCCGCCCACTCTGTCCCTTTCTACCGACCTCCCGCTCCTAGGCTGCTGAAAGCACGCCCGGTTGTACGCATGCACTGCTCCCGGAATCTGGATAGGTTCCGTCGTTCGGTGGTCCTCCGTGTAATCTTTCTGCCGAGCCGTTGCTGTAGGCACTACAAGTTGTGTTCGCGCAGGCTGGCCGACCACGACGTTAAAATCGGAGTGAGTGCTCTGTTTTACAGAGCAAAACATTGAACAACTTATCTATCGATCGTGCCCCGGAACCACCCAATCCAACTGGCAAAAGCACAGAGACGTTTCGGTTTGTTTCATCTTCATCTCTCGGTGCACTCGGACAGGACAATCGGCATTGTCCGACGTACGTTCAGTGAACCCGCAGCCCGTGTCGCCTGCCCTCTCTACACGCACCGGAAAGCGCCGATACGTGTGCCTTGGATGGCGGGGGCAACCCGGCGACAACGGACAGCCGCGGAGCTGTACGGAGCACTAGGTAAAAGGCGAGGCAAACATCTGCATCATCAGCGTGCACATTTTTAATCAAGCCCCATTAACAAACCACTACTGGAAGCCCGAACGGCCTTCGACGAAGCCGTGCTTTGGAGACGCACCAGAGAGAGCGGTGTCCCGTCGGCGCAGCTCGCTCGACACCTACTCGCCTCGCCCAGGAGAACTGAGAGCTACTGCTGGGCAAGATCCACGACTTGCGCTTCCTGGCCTGGTGTTTTAAAATTCAGACACACGGGATGTTGGATACGTTTCTGGCAGCGCTTCGGGTTCGGTCTGAGTTCGAGTATTTTAACTTGGTGGTTTGTCCCGACCGAGTTTCCAATCAACGAGAGTACCTTCCTTCTGTCGGGTCTGAGTTCGAGTGTATCCGCTGGAGTGTACCAGTACGGCACTATCCACTGCTTCAACGGGAGTTGCGAGGCTGATCACACGTGTATCACATTGTTTGTCCGACAAGGTGTTCGGTTTTTTTTTTCTTTCCAATTTTGTATGCATGGTGCTGAAAAGGAACACGCACGACTTGCAGAGTTGCAGTAGGCCTGATCCGATGTACTAGTTGGCAGTTGCAGTTCTCAGACCTTTTTCAACGAAGGCAAAACAAAAAAAACCTCATCTCAGTTAAAAATAACAAAATCCTCATCCATTACTTAAGAAGGGAGTTGAACAAGAGTTGGCAAGGAAAAGGAAAAGGGATAATTAGATTTATGCCCCTAGTTTTGTCCCACTCGTCTATTTTACTCCTAATTCCCAAAAGTCACTGGTTCTGTCCAAGTCACTTTGCTCCTCTTATGCTTTTGCCCTTTGATCGTTTGATCATCAGTTTGAAAACTTCATAACTAATTCATACTAAATCAGAAAAATGCAAATGAGATACCAAAACATTCGAAAAAACGTCACCTATATGTCAGTGTCATTTGCATTCATGAAAAAAGTGTTGGAAAGTGCACATCCGAGTTTTATCTCTTTTGATATCACCATGAATAGTAAACTCTAAAAAAGTTCAAAAAAAAATATGGTGGAAAAGAACGACAAATGTTCTAAGTGCTTGCCAAGTTTCATCAGGGAACGACATTGGTGGAAGTCGTGGCAAAAAAATAATCTGTTTTGGAGTGCTGATTGATTTTTTGCCACGACACCCACAAATGTTATTCCCTGATGAAACTTGACAGGCACTTAAAACATTTGCCATTCTTTGCCAGTAATTTTTTTTGAATTTTTTGAACTTTTTTAGATTTTACTATTCATGATGGTAGCATAAAAGCTAAAACTCGAACGGGCACTTTCCAACACTTTTTTCATGAATGCAAAGGACACTCACATATAGGTGATGTTTTTCCGAACATTTTGGTATCTTATTTGCATTTTTCTGATTTAGTATGAATTAGTTATGAAGTTTCAAACTGACGGTCAAACGGTCAAAGGGCAAAAGCATAAGAGGAGCAAAGTGACTTGGACAGAACCGGTGACTTTTGGGAATTGGGGGTAAAACAGACGAGTGGGACACAACTAGGGGCATAAATCTAATTATCCCAAAGTAAAAAATGACAACATGGCCATCACTCTCCCCGCATGACATAAGCCAAATATTCCGCTCACGCGGCAACCCAAAGCTTAGCATCGTTCTTGATGGAGTGAGAAGGGTGGTCGGCGGAGAGAACTTGTTTCTAAAAATCCGCACATTCCACTCGTTCTAGACAAGCGTGGTATGAGTACCTAACGTTCTTCTATGCATTCTCGACGGACTCATCATGTTGATCCACCACTCTTGTAAAGACCTCTCCGTCAGCCAAGTGGATGTGTAAATACAATCTAGCTGGAGCCACATCCTCACCATGTCCCAAACGCATAATGTACACCCACACTTGAGGAAGAGGTATGCCGCGGACTCTTGCTCCGTTTTTCATAATGGGCATAGTCCACAATTTTCTCAACCCCTCCTAGCCAAGTGGTCGGCAGTCTCAATACTATTTTGAATAGAAAGACACTCAAAGAATTTGATCTTAGGAGGAGCCCATGCCTTCCAAACCATTATGTTCATGCTCGAGCGAATCATGCCCAAAAATTGTGCATGGTAAACCAAGGTTGTAGTATATTTTCCATTAGTCGTGTGCTTCCAAATGATGGTATCCTCAATCGTCTCCTTGAGATGATCCTCACTGAGGCAAGTCTAAATAAGGATGAATTGATGCAAGGTCATGTGGTGTCCTGGACTAAGGGGTACCAACCTAGTTGGCCCGCAGTCCATGGGCCAAGCTTATTGCCCACCGATCTCGCAAGGAAGGACTTCGGAAGCCTCGAACCCCAGGGTAATCAAGATGGACTCTACCGAAGACTTGACTTGTACTTCAAGGACTGCTCCAGTTGTCGGCTTGTGTATTCCTAGTTGGCAACCGACCATGGGTAACCCTAGATACCCTCAGTACCTATATAAATTGAGGGGTTTAGTCCTTAGAGACACAATCACAATTACCAGCCTTAGGGTTTAGAACACGACATACGATCTCGAGGTAGATCAAGCCTCTACTCGACACTCCATCATCAATATAATCAAGCAGGACATGGGTTTTACCTCTTCGATGAGGCCCGGACCTGGGTAAAACATCGTGCCCTTTGTCTCATGTTCACCATCGTTCCTAGATCCACAGCCCGGGACCTCCTACCCGAGATCAGCTGGTTTTAGTACCGACGGTCGTCGGCATCTTGATCATTCCAATCAAATAGTCATTACGCATGGCCACACCCACCTTCCAATTTTTTCGCTTGGAAACATCAAGGTTAATTATGCAATGTCACGAGGCTTAGCACCATGCAACCACGAGGAGTTCCAAAAAGGGGCAAGCGCTCTATTGCCGATGGTGGTAGAGGTGGAGGCATAAAATAAGTCCATGTCCTCGTCATCACATGGCGATCCCATTGTCGGCGTCAAAAACCGGCGGATTCGGGTAGGGGGTTCTGAACTGTGCGTCTAAGGTCGATAGTAACAGGAGACGGGGGACTCGATGTTTACCTAGGTTCGGGCCCTCTCTATGGAGGTAATACCCTACTTCCTGCTTGATTGATTTTGATGAATATGATTATTACAAGAGTTGATCTACCACGAGATCGTAATGGCTAAAACCCTAGAAGTCTAGCCTATGTGATTATGATTGTGCCCTATGGACTAAACCCTCCGGTTTATATAGATACCAAAGGGGGCTAGGGTTGTACAAGGTCGGTTACAGAGAAAGGAATCTACGTATCTGAATCGCCAAGCTTGCCATCCACGCCAAGGAGAGTCCCATCCGGACACGGGAAGAAGTCTTCTATCTTGTATCTTCATAGCCCAACAGTCCGGCCCGTGTTAATAGTCCGGCTGTCTGAGGACCCCTTAATCCAGGACTCCCTCACCCATCCCAACCCACATCGTTGAAGGTTCGGTCTACTCCAATGTAACCAGAGAGCCTCAGCAAACTCGGCAAGATGTGTTGGAAATATGACCTAGAAGCAAAATATTGTATTATTATATTTCCATTATTCATAATTAAGAGTTTATATTTCATGCTATAACTGTTATGACCCTAGCAATTCAGTGGAAAAATCATATGCACGTGTGAAATGATAAACGGTAAACAATAGATTCCCGGTCTCGCCTCTAATATTAGCTCAAGAGTTGTTGGTGATCACGTTTTCCCGATATTAGGATATCATTAAGTGTAATGATAGTCTTAAAACAAAATTGAGGCATGACGTTAGAAGAACGATCATATTGCATCGACCCAAACTTGCACGTTATACTTTGTGATTATATTGTCTGCAGTCATCTGTTATAACACGGAGTGTTAGCATGTGTTTTAGTTCATCAGACCATGAGAGAGCCTCAGTCACTTCCTACTGGACGGTGGGTTTGGGGTTGCTCAAACGTCATCTATAACAAGGTGATCATAATCACAACTTTCAGGCTCACCGGAAAGTTTGACAAGTGAACGGATAGCTCGAGAGTGGGATTTGCTCCTCCGACGATGGAGAGATATTCTTAGGTCCTCTCGGTGTGACGACATCCATCATCGTCTGGCCAGACACAGGTGACTATGTTATGGGGATGCCGGAACACGTTAACAAGAAAGAAGAAGAAAACCGGTAAAATGAGTAACGGTATAGTGAGCATGATGATGACTCTGGAGGATACCGACGCACACCGGTTTTTGTAATGTATCATGAAGCAAAGGGAACACTGCATTAAACCTGGGCAAACGTCGGGCCGGTCCGGGTTTCGGGCCGGGCTTATAAAAGCCCGACCTTCATTTCTCAAGCCCGAGCCCGGCCCGAAGCCCGAAATACTCCATATTTTCAAGCTCGAGCCCGCACAAATCAAGCCCGGCCCAAAGCCCGCCGAATCTGTTTTGGCACGCAGATAGTAAGCCCGCCCGGCCCAAAGCCCGCCCAAATACGGAAAAATTGAAGCCCGAGCCCGGCCCGAACTATCTTTCGGGCTGCAAAATGAAGCCCGAGCCCGGCCCGAACTATCTTTCGGGCTGCAAAATGAAGCCCGAGCCCGGCCCGAATGTCAAGCCCGGCCCGGTCCGGCCCGGGTTTTTCGGGTCGGGCTCGGGACGGGTCGTCGGGCCGGGCTGCCCATGCCCGGGTTTACACTGCATGATAACCAAAGGTTCACTCGAATACCATTCATGTAATCACAATGACCGATATGGATGTCCACGGTTCCACTATCGGCCATTGAATGAAGGGGTTTTGTTCCTATCTATGATTTACCGAACCTACGGGCTCACAAGATTAAGGTAATCACGATCTACTGAGTGATAGTGGTATGGGAGTGATGAGAATATATTTTTGGAATTGTTTCATTAATATCCGGAATAGTTCCGAGAGGTTCCAAAAGTGTTTCGGGGTCACCGAAAGGGTTTCGGTGAATATCGGGTAATACCGAGTATTACCTATTAATTATATATAGGTGGGAAATGTTTCCCTGGATGTTAAATTATATATAATGCTCTGAAAATGTTTAGAATGAATATATATATATATATACATATATAATTTAATATCAATGGGCCTAATAATGCTAAGAGGTGGAGAAAGAATTGGGCCACCAGGGCCCAATAGGGGAGGCTCCCCCCGTTCCCCTATGGGGAGGCCGAATCCTAGTGGGGGAACGACTCCTCCTTCCCCTTTGGCCGGTGCAAGGGGAGGGGAGTCCTTCCCCCCTTGTGGTGCCCCAATCTCTCCCTTAAACCTATATCTGCACTACTAATAAAAGAGCAAACTTAAATTACCCTGCGACCACACTTAAAAATGTACATAGGATTACCAGGGGTGTTAAATCTAATCCATTTGACTAAATCTGAGAGTCCTTATTGGTTTAATGGTCTGCCAATCTAATCAAAGGCCAGGATTCAATTTTCTACCAAGCAAAACAATCACCGGGCATGACTGACGTCCTGCCCGTCGCGAGTCATGATCGACCTCAAGGAAAAAATCTGTCTCAACAAACCGCTACTGCCTAATTTTTGTCTCTTCTCCTAACTTCCTCCACCCGAGCGCCGCGTCACCCTTCCTCTCCTCGTGTCTCACCCTTTTTCCGGCGGCTACGGTGGATGGCCTCCTGCTTGCATCCCATCCGCCGCTTGGCCGATGCAATACTCCGCCCACCATTGAGGCATACAAGCGCGCATCCACGGCTGGCAGATCCCGCAACCGCCTACCCCTTCGATGTCGCACAGACGTTGCAAGCGGTCTTCTACTTCCCAACGATGGTCTGCCTCGCATTCTCTCTGACACTTCCTTCCCCGCCCCCGCTTCTTGCACAACTCCATTGTGGGGGCAGACGCTGTAGGTGGAATATGCGGCCACGTATACCATTTGTCTTCTCCAACAACGCAAGGGTTGGCTGGGTAGTTCAGCTCTTCTATGACAGGCCGACAGCCACAACGAATGAGGACTCTATAGAGGTACTGTTGGGGATCGAGTCTATCTCTGTCTCACGAACAGGGTGGATAGGTTCATGACTCAATTGATTGACCGAATCAGAGCAAACAATTCAGCGAACACCTTATGTGCAGATGCAAAGAAGCAGAGTACATGCACTAGCACAACATGCCTTTTTATCTTGTTGTACGTGTTACACTGATGTGCTTTGCTCTTGCATTTGTACTGTCAACAGGTATACACAATATACAAACCTAGTTCGAACTAGCTATGGTCCCTTATAATTATTCTAATTAGCAGACAAACTTAACATATATTAGTTCAATTAAATCTGAATCTACAACTGATATTATTATTTGTGTTTATCTCATTTGTTGAAAAATGCCGCTATGTTTAGGGATGCGTGTTGAGCATTTCCATGGTAGATCCCAGATTCGAACAATGTATTCCTACACTTCCATGTATCATAGTTTATATTCTTCTTTCGTTGATGCAAGCCTTCCTATTTACCCAAATGATTTTGAATATATAATACGTACATGTCTTACGTACAATCCAGCCTAGACAAAAAGTCAGAAATTATCTTCTACCTGTCACAAGTATTTGGTTCGCAAGCATGTCTTACATATATGTTTTAGTCATCTTGCCCATGAGGCATGGTTCGCAAGTATCAAATGATTCATAATCAAGTGATTCCAAAAGTTCATCTGCATGGAGTTTCTTCATGCGCTTTATACCAATATGACCTAAACGGCAGTGCCACAAATATATTGCACTATCATTATGAAAGTGCAACTAATCCCCGGGTGGTTTTGGTAATTAATAACAACATATATATCATTGAACTAATAGTTACTTGAGAATCATTTCAGAGAGTTCATGATATGGGTATGGCAAGGATCAAGAAGTGGACCCCCAAAATGCTAAGGCAAGCATTGGCAAAAGCTCAAGACTCCATTTTTGGTTTAGTGATCCAAGATCACATTGAGTCCATAGGAAAAGCCAATACTATTAAAAGGGATGAGGTTATGATGATGATCTGGTTGCTCAAGTGCTTAGTGATACATCTCCTAAACTATCAAGAACTTTCACCGCCATAGACACTCATAAGTAGTCTCGGTCCCACCGATATTCCAAACTCACCACACCAAGATGAACCACCTCACCATAAGCCAAACCCTAGTAAACTCGGATTTTCCGATTCAAATCGGTCTCACCGAAACATGAGTTGCCAAGCTTCAGAACATTCATCATCAAATCGGTGTCACCAAGATGATGAAGTCGGTCCCACCAAACTGGCATGCTCTTGTCATTGCACGAATCGGACTAACCGAGATTGTATATTCGGTCCCACGAAAATCCTAACGCTCACATTATTTGAACTATCGGTCTCACCGAGTTGTCCACTTCGGTCCCACCGAGATTGCTCAAATGTGTGTAACGGTTGGATTTTGTGTGGAGGCTATTTATACCCTCCACCCCTCTTCATTCGTGGAGAGAGCCATCGAAAGAACTACCACTCCTACCTTACATTTTCGAGAAGAGAACTACCTACCCTTGTGTTGAGATCAAGTTGCTCCACTCCCACCATATGAAGCTTGATCTCTAGCCTTCCCAAGTTGCTTTCCACTCAATCCTTTCTTCCACCACAGCCAAATCGGTGAGGAGAGTTAAGTGTTGGGGAGATTATCATTTGAAGCACAAGAGCAAGGAGTTCATCATCATCTACAACATCTATTACCTTTTGGAGGGTGGTGCCTCCTAGATTGGTTAGGTGTCGCTTGGGAGCCTCCGTCGTCGAGATGTGGAGTTGAACCAAGAAGTTTGTAAGGGCAAGGAGATCGCCTACTTCGTGAAGATCTACCCGAGTAAGGCTAGCCCTCCGTGGGCGTGGCCATGATGGAATAGACAAGGTTGCTTCTTCGTGGACCCTTCGTGGGTGGAGCCTCCGTGGACTCAAGGCAGTTGCCCTCCGTGGGTTGAAGTCTCCATCAACGTGGAAGTACGATAGCACCACCTATCGGAACCACGAGAAAAATCACCGCGTCTCCAAAATTGTGTTTGCTCTTCTCCACCTCTCTTTACTACATGTGCAATTTACTTTCCGCTGCCTATACTCTAGAATTGCATGTGTAGGGTGATGCTTGACTTGATCATAATTGTGAATCTGCCAAAACTATTCTTTGTCAAAAGGCAGAATTTTTATATTGATAAGTAGTCTAATCACCCCCTCTAGACATACTTTCGATCCTACAAGTGGTATCGAGCTTTGGTCTCCATTGTATTGGTTTCCATTGCATTGACTCCATAAGCTTGGTTTCACAACCTAGGAGAGTATGGCGCCTAGTGAGGGTAATTTTCAGAGAGGTCCTTACTTT
Organism: Aegilops speltoides; assembly: GCA_021437245.1. NCBI lineage: Eukaryota > Viridiplantae > Streptophyta > Magnoliopsida > Poales > Poaceae > Aegilops > Aegilops speltoides. The sequence continues at coordinate 440,756,190 of CM038142.1, forward strand.
GATGGTACAAATTTTGCTAGTTGGAAGCATAAAATGAAAATGCATATTCTTGGTCATAACCCAGCCGCATGGGCATTATTTGTGTTGGTATGCAAGGTGAATTCTTCGAGGAAGGAAAAGTTCGGATCATGGCTACACCGGAAGAATTGCGGATGTTGCAAAACAATGCTCAAGCTTGTGACATTCTCTTCAATGCCTTGTGTCCCGAGGAGTTCAACAAAATCAGCCGCCTTGAGAATGCAAAAGAGATTTGGGATACTTTGGTTGAAATGCACGAAGGTACCGAGTCCGTGAAGGAATCAAAGCTAGATATTCTTCAAGGTCAACTTGACAAGTTCAAGATGAAGGATGGTGAAGGAGTCGCTAAATGTACTCTAGGCTTGCTCTCATCACAAATGAGATTGCCGGCTTAGGAAGCGAAGAAATGACCGACCGATTCATCATCAAGAAGATTCTCGAGCTTTGGATGGAAAGTATGACACCGTGTGCACTTTGATCCAAATGATGCCAAACTACAAGACTCTCAAGCCAACCAAGTCATTGGAAGAATTGTTGCTCATGAGATGACACTTAAGGATAAGGAAGAGCTTCACAACAAGTCAAGTGGTGCTTACAAAGCTACAAGTGATGCTCCCACAACCTCAAGTGACAAGTTAGTTTCCAATGAAGAGATAAGCCTAATGGTCAAGAACTTCAACAAATTCTACAAGAATAGAGGCAAAGAGAGAAGCTCAAAGTCTAGATCATATGATGAAAAGAGATCTTCTAGTCGTGATCGAATGCTACAATTGTGGAAGACCGGACACTACTCAAATGAGTGTACGGCTCCCCACAAGAGAAGAGAAGAATCTCCAAGAAGAAGAAGCTCAAGAGATGAGTCACCTCGGAAAGAGAGAAGGAGCAGAGATGATCGTTATGAACGAAGACCCTCTCGGAGAAGCAAGGATTAGGAGAGGAAAGACAAGTCATCAAGGAGCTACACAAGAAGAAAACATCAAGCTCATGTAGGTGAATGGGTCTCCGGCTCGACTCGACAATCAATCCAAGGAAGCTATCACTCCGACTCCGACTACAGTCAAGATGAAGGTGTTGCGGTCTTGCTCTCAGATCCTCCAACTCCAACTCCTACGACTTATTTGATTCACCAAATGAGGGAATTGGAAGATGCTTCATGGCTAAAGGCCCCAAGGTATCACACCCTGAATTCATTGACTTCGATAGTGATGAGGATGACTTGCTTGGTGAAGATGAGCTCTTGCATGATAAATCCAAATGAGCCTAGTAACGATGAACATGCTAGTAGTCTTTATAGTCGAGAAGAGTCGAATGACAATGCTATGAAGGAGATTGAGCGCCTAACTAAAGAACTAAACACTCTTAAGTTAGCTCATGAAACAACTCAATAAGATCATAGAGAGCTCCTAAGATCTCATGAGAAGCTACGCCGAGAGAAGCTCACTCTAGAGCAAGAACATGAGTTTCTAAAAGCAATCAATGACGATCTTCAAAGAAGAGTTCTTCATATCTTGCCAAACGACTTCTCTTGTCTAATTTCTTGCCACCCATTAAGACTAAGCATGACAAGCATAAGAAAAATTCTTCCTCTAGCAGTAACAATAACCATGCTAAATCCAATGTTGTTGCTTCTAGTAGTTCTCTTGATTCCACTAATAATGTTTCAAGACAAGTTACACTTGAGCAAGAGAATAATTTATTGAAAGGGATCATAGAGAAAGGTGTCTACAAGAGCCTTGCGGAAGCAAGAACTTTGAGGAAATTGTTCGCAAGCAAGGAAGGCACGGAAGAATCAAGGAATTGGTTTTGAGCGAAAGTTCAACGCCAAGGCGTTGAGTGGGAAGAAGGTCAATATCCTACTCCACAGTTTGTTCCTCAAAAGGAGAAGTATGATCCTACTTCTTCCAATGTGGAACAAGCTCAAGATGACCTTCCACCACAAGACCACAAGCTAAAAGGCAAGGACAAGCTTCAAGAGGAGATTGATGCATTTGTTTAAGCACCTCAAGCCATGGTCAAGTGGGTTCCCAGGGAAACGTCAAGTTCTACTTCGTCAAGCTCAACTACAACCCCAAGGATTCCCATCAAGATGATGTGGATCCCGAAGAAGAAGAACTAGAAAGTTCTTGAGGGTGACTCCGCCAACATACTTCACTCACATTCATTTTGGCAAAAACTTGTGCAATCAACTTCGACATCGTGCACTAGTTCATGGAGTCACAAACCCTCTTGTTGGTAAGTCAAGGGACAAGGTAATCATTGCTTTCATGGACATCATCTATTGTGAACTTCAATCTATGTCCATGGATATCCTTGTTTGTTCCTTGTGGGACTAACCCATGTAGGTATTGAATGTGCCCGAATCCAAAGGATAGCTCCCAACTCTTGATGATCTCCATCAACATTGAGCATCCACATCTTCAACATTTACATGAAGTCTTCTACGACAACCCAAGGTTAATTTGACCCTTTAAAAGGGGTTCTCACATCTAGGGGGAGCTTTGCTCTAAAAATTGAGCTAAAGCATCTTCAAATGATGTGAACACATCAATGCTTTATGTAAAAGTGGTAACCCCACTTGTGCTTAAACGATGAGTATGACCTATGATCAAATGCTCTCATTTGGCTCCTAAGTCAATATACTCATATAAAGATGACCTAGTCATCGACAATTTGTGTGTTAGTTTCTAGAGTTTTGGTTGTGCATGTTTGACACATATTTCATTTGCTATCTTATTGTGTGAGCATGTTGGATGCATGATTTTATCCATTCGAGGACATCCATTTGTTGTTTTGGTCGTTTTGATTTTTCTGACCAAATGGATGGACAAGAATGCCTAAGTACCTCCCCTAGCTATCTATGCTTTCTTGTCTCAAATTCTATTCATGCTTACATCACAAATTTTGAACAAGTCATTTTCGGACCCTCGGGTAAGGAGCACTTTGAGCCACCGATCCGTCAAGGGCTAATTTCCAAAACCTTCTAATTGATTTCGGTCGGACCAACTCACTCAAACTCGGTCGAACCGAAAGCATTTGGACTAATCTAGGTTTTCATCTCGGTGAAACCGAGTTGTGATTTTCGGCGTGACGAAGTGCATAACTTATCTAGCGAGTTATCCATCTCGGTGCCACCGAAGTTTTACAACTCGGTCCCACCGACTGCGAAGGGTATATATTCCGAGGGCAGCGCTGATTCCTCCTTCAAACGTTTCGCCCCCACCCCTTGATGCCGCCGCCTTGGTCTCCGGATCGTCGCCGTTGCCGTCAGGCGCCCGCCGCAGTCTCCGTCGCCGTCAACGGCCATCTCCTCCGAGCCGTTGCCGCCGAGAAAAACTCCACCAAGTTAGGGTGAGTTTTGATCCCACTCGTGCTCCCATCTCCGATTCAATGCACGTTTGGATTGCCTAGTATCTTGCCACGATTGAAATCCTCCTGTACACAGATTGGTTCGTTTGAACTAGATTCGAGTAAAAGTTTTAGGGTTAGGTTTCATGGAACACATCTCGGTGAGACCGATTTTATATTTTCGGTATGACCGATTTGGCCTATGGCCATTGCAGATCGCACCTTCGGTCCAACCGAAGTTGTGCAAAATCGGTGTGACCGAAATGAAGATTCTGTGAAACCCTAGTGTTTTCGGCAGATCGAAACCCACTTCGTCAAACCGAAAGTGGTGTGCCAAGCTCTGTTTAACACTTCGGATTCACGAACCTTAAACTCGGTCGACCAAATGTCTTTCGTGAAAACTTAATACTAGAATTTGAACTCATTTTTTTGCAAAAACTACTGCATTTTGTGATGACTCTTCTTCTCTGCCTACACCTTATCTATTCACGGGTTGTCACCATGTCGATGCCGGTGGCAGTGAGAACAGTCGAGACACCCATTGCGAGACATTCCAGAGGCAGGCACTAGTCCCGATCCTAGTAGCTCATCCGATGATGGTGAGAGGAGTACACCAAGTGGCATGCCTCCTGCAGCCACGAGCTAGAAAGAAGAGGAATTCAGATGATGAGGATTCAGATTTTGTTGTTGAGGAAGAGGTGACCTCAAAGCCTAAAGGAAGGTTGTTGCCAAAGAGCAACAAGATCAACAATCTAAGAAGGGCACCAGCAAAGTCAAGCGATCAACTGCTGCTAAGAAGCTGAATTTGGGAGAGGCATTTGCAAGCAAAGTGAAAAAACCACCAAGAGAAAGAGGATAGTGCATGATGCAGTGAAGAGAGGATGAGGATGAGGAAGCACCCCAGCCTCCTCCTCGAAGTCAAGCTCATGGGTGATGCCATTAAGGTGGAGCCACATCAAAGCCCAAGAAATCTGCTCCAGCTAAGGCAGCTCCAAGCAAAGCTCTTTGCCAAGCCCAAGAGGACCGTCGAAACATTCCAAAGATCTGAAAAGAACAAGGATGATGTGCCACCGGTGAGTGTGACGATGAAGGACCAGTTTTGCTAAAACTTCGTCCAAAACGCCACTCCATAATGATGCTCATCCTCAAGCCGAGGATATGAAGGCAAGGAAAGATAAAGGTCTCGGTGCTTTGGAGACAAACTGACCCATATGCCGTGAGAGAAGGACTGCTTGTAGATCCCAGATTTCACACCGAGAGAGCAGGACTTCTATGAGACCGTCTTGATGGACAAGAAGCCCATAGTCGCAGACACCGATATGTTATTTGGAAGTACATTGACAGCGAAGAGCACAGAGATTTCTTTCCACATGTGCATGAAAGTTTCACCGCATGTGGAGTTGCAGATTTTGTAGGTCGAAATTGACCAGTTGGAACGATGAGATGATAATGCAATTTTATGCCACACTCACTTCTACCCCGATGGAAAGATTATGTGGATGGTCAAGGTCAAAGGTTTTCTTCTTTTGTTGAAGAATGGGCAGAAATTTGAATGCTCAAAGGCAACGAGAAGATGATATTGATGTATATGGGATTCCAAAGAAGAATCATGAATCCATGAAAAACATGTACAAAGAGATTCAGCAGAGGATTTGCAAACTGGAAGCTCGCTCGATCTACCATCTCGAGCAGGCTTACCTACCACTAATACCATTTTGAGGCATACCTTGATGCCCAAATCTGGAGATGATCGCATGATCGAGGATACTCTATCAACATGCTGCACATACTTGATGAGAGAGCACCTTTCAAGGTGATGGACTTGATGGTAGAGACCATTAAGAGGACTGCGGTGACGAGAAAAGGTCATGTGGATTTGCCCGCAGATTCAGATGCTTATCAATGCCATGTTTGGCACGGGCACATTCTTGTTGGATAGAGAACATTTACCGTTGCAGCGAGCATGAAGACAATGTTGTTGTGATGGATGAGGAGGATCCGACATCTGTTGAAGGTCAAGCCAAGATCGCGGCTGCTAAGAAAGCCCAAAGTCGACAAAGCGGAAGAAGCAGCAGCCTAAACCAAAGAGTTTCGAGAGCAAATTCTTGAAGCTACTCAAAGGATTGAACAACGCTCGCCAGCATTGAACAGTCTCGGAGAGCTTAGAGAGGATTGTTGACGATAAGATCCACGCTCGGACGTGAAGTCGATCAAGTACAAGTGACCGCCAACAAGCTCGAGGCGGACATTGAGGAAGCAAAGCAGGAGAAGGCGAGCTTATCGTGAGTTGCAGGATGACTTAGTCCAGATTCTCATCGACAGATCGCTCCGGTTCCCAAAGGATCCCGATCATTTGCTATTCCAATGGATCGACACCAGACTACAGCTTCAACACCTCCCACAGTTCTAGCATTGCTCCTACTCGATTCAGCCCAAAGTGTCCACTCCTCCAAAGACAGACATCAGTGAAGTCTTCGCCGATCTTTGTCATATCCACTCCGACATCAACCCGACGGAGCCGCCAACAGAGTCCACAAAGTGGACGCTTAGCTCTATGCTTTTTGAACTTTTGGTAACTTGTTGCCAAAGGGGAGAAATTGTATAGATCATAGGGCTTCGAGAGAGAGAGTGTTGTTGTCTTTGCACTTTTGCTCTTTTCGTTCTTTTGAGGTTTCTTTGAGATACATTTGGTTTTGAGACATTCAAAGTGTGTTTGATACTCCGTTTGATTCTACCTTAATGAGTGCTTGGTCGTACTATGCTTTAATGTGTGCTTAATGCTTATCATATGCCATTCCTATCTCGTATGACCATTTACTCATGTCTTGGTGATTGGGTGCATGCTGTTCATTCTTATCATTTTGTGCGCTCCACCAAGATGTATGTGACATGGAGGAGTGACCCATGATCCTAATCGATTGTGCATTTGCATTCAAACGCAAATCTTAAATAATGCACAAATTTAGGGGGAGCTCTTGCTTATCACATACTTCTCAAAGCGATTTATATTATTCATTGATTATATCCTTTGTTGAAGCTTTGATCTATATGTTGTCATCAATTACCAAAAGGGGAGATTGAAAGTGCAACTAATCCCGGGTGGTTTTGGTAATTAATAACAACATATATATCATTGAACTAATAGTTACTTGAGAATCATTTGAGAGAGTTCAATTGATATGGGTATGGCAAGGATGAAGAAGTGGACCCCCAAAATGCTAAGGCAAGCATTGGCAAAAGCTCAAGACTCCATTTTTGGTTTAGTGATCCAAGATCACATTGAGTCCATAGGAAAAGCCAATACTATTAAAAGGGATGAGGTTATGATGATGATCCGTTGCTCAAGTGCTTAGTGATACATCTCCTAAACTATCAAGCAACTTTCACCGCCATAGACACTCATAAGTAGTCTCGGTCCCACCGATATTCCAAACTCACCACACCGAGATGAACCACCTCAGCCATAAGCCAAACCCTAGTAAACTCGGATTTTCCGATTCAACTCGGTCTCACCAAAACATGAGTTGCCAAGCTTCAGAACCTTCATCATCAAATCGGTGTCACCGAGATGATGAAGTCGGTCCCACCAAACTGGCATGCTCTTGTCATTGCACGAATCGGACTAACCGAGATTGTATATTCGGTCCCACGAAAATCCCAACGCTCACATTATTTGAACTATCGGTCTCACCGAGTTGTCCACTTCGGTCCCACCGAGATTGCTCAAATGTGTGTAACAGTTGGATTTTGTGTGGAGGCTATTTATACCCCTCCACCCCTCTTCATTCGTGGAGAGAGCCATCGAAAGAACTACCACTCCTACCTTACATTTCGAGAAGAGAACTACCTACCCTTGTGTTGAGATCAAGTTGCTCCACTCCCACCATATGAAGCTTGATCTCTAGCCTTCCCAAGTTGCTTTCCACTCAATCCTTTCTTCCACCACAGCCAAATCGGTGAGGAGAGTTGAGTGTTGGGGAGATTATCATTTGAAGCACAAGAGCAAGGAGTTCATCATCATCTACAATATCTATTACCTTTTGAGGGTGGTGCCTCCTAGATTGGTTAGGTGTCGCTTGGGAGCCTCCGTCGTCGAGATGTGGAGTTGAACCAAGAAGTTTGTAAGGGCAAGGAGATCGCCTACTTGTGAAGATCTACCCGAGTAAGGCTAGCCCTCCGTGGGCGAGGCCATGATGGAATAGACAAGGTTGCTTCTTCATGGACCCTTCGTGGGTGGAGCCTCCGTGGACTCATGGCCGTTACCCTCCGTGGGTTGAAGTCTCCATCAACGTGGAAGTACGATAGCACCACCTATCGGAACCACGAGAAAAATCACCGCGTCTCCAAAATTGCGTGTGCTCTTCTCCACCTCTCTTTACTACATGTGCAATTTACTTTCCGCTGCCTATACTCTAGAATTGCATGTGTAGGGTGATGCTTGACTTGATCATAATTGTGAATCTGCCAAAAACTGTTCTTTGTCAAAAGGCAGAATTTTTATATTGATAAGTAGTCTAATCACCCCCCCTCTAGACATACTTTCGATCCTACACATTATCAACTTTACATCTTTTGGCATCAATATTATGAATATGTGTATCACTATGATTGAGATTCGATAAACCATTTACATTGGGTGTAAGACCATAGAAGGTTTTATTCATGTAAACAAAACAACAATTATTCTCTGACTTAAATGAATAACCGTATCGCAATAAAAATGATCCAATCATATTCATGCTCAACGCTAACACCAAATAACATTTATTTAGGTCCAATACTAATCCCGAAGATAGAGGGAGTGTGCGATGGTGATCTTATCAACCTTGGAATCACGTCCAACACACATCGTCACCTCGCCCTTAACTAGACTTTGTTCATTTTGCAACTCCTGTTTTGAGTTACTAATCTTAGCAAACGAACAGGTATCAAATACCGAGGGGCTACTACGAGCACTAGTAAGGTACACATCAATAGCATGTATATCAAATATACCTTTTTTCACTTTGCCATCCTTCTTATCCGCCAAATATTTGGGGTAGTTCCGCTTCCAGTGACCATTTCCTTTGCAGTAGAAGCACTCAGTTTCAGACTTAGGTCCAGCTTTGGGCTTCTTCACAGGAGTGACAACTTGCTTGCCATTGTTCTTGAAGTTCCCTTTATTTCCCTTGCCCTTTTTCTTGAAACTAGTGGTCTTGTTAACCATCAACACTTGATGCTCTTTCTTGATTTCTACCTTTGCCGATTTCAGAATCGCGAAGAGCTCGGGAATCTTTTTCGTTATCCCTTGCACATTATAGTTCATCACGAAGTTCTAATAGCTTGGTGATAGTGACTAGAGAACTCTGTCAATCACTATCTTATCTGGAAGATTAACTCCCACTTGATTCAAGCGATTGTAGTGCCCAGACATTCTGAGCACATGCTCACTAGCTGGGCTATTCTCCTTCATCTTGTAGGCAAAGTACTTGTCAGAGGTCTCATACCTCTCGACACGGGCATGAGTCTGGAATACCAATTTCAGCTCTTTGAACATCTCATATGCTCCATGGCGTTCAAAACGTCTTTGAAGCCCCGATTCTAAGCTGTAAAGCAAGGCACACTAAACTATCAAGTATTCATCATATCGAGCTTGCCAAACGTTCATAACATCTGCATCTGCTCCAGCAATAGATCTGTCACCTAGCAGTGCATTAAGGACATTATTCTTCTGTGCAGCAATGAAGATAATCCTCAGATCACGGACCCAGTCCGCATCATTGCTACTATCATCTTTCGACTTAGTTTTCTCTAGGAACATATCAAAAACATACTTAAGAACTCCCACTTAAACTGACATCCAGAAGTCATCTAAGTGTAACGTGATCCAAATCAACTATACCATGTCCGATCATCATGTGAGATGGAGTAGTCATCATTGGTGAACATCTCTATGTTGATCATATCTACTATATGATTCACGTTCGACCTTTCGGTCTCCAGTGTTCTGAGGCCATGTCTGTACATGCTAGGCTCGTCAAGTTTAACCCGAGTATTCTGCATGTGCAAAACTATCTTGCACCCGGTGTATGTGAACTAGAGCCTATCACACCCGATCATCATGTGGTGTCTCAGCACGACGAACTTTCACAATGATGCATACTCAGGGAGAACACTTATACCTTGAAATTTAGTTAGGGGACCATCTTATAATGCTACAGTCGTACTAAGCAAAACAAGATGCATAAAAGATAAACATCACATGCAGTCAAAATATGTGACATGATATGACCATCATCATGTGTGCTTTTGATCTCCATCTCCAAAGCATCGTCATGATCTGCATCATCATCGGCTCGACACCTTGATCTCCATCGTTGCTTCGTGGTCGTCTCGCCAAGTATTGCTTCTACAACTATCGCTAACTCATAGTGATAAAGTAAATCAATTACATGGCGGTTGCATTTCGTACAATAAGGAGACAACCATAAGGCTCCCACCGGTTGTCGATAACTTCTACAAAACATGAACATCTCATACAATAACGTATATCACATCATGTCTTGACCATATCACATCGCAACATGCCCTGTAGAAACAAGTTAGACGTCCTCTACTTTGTTGTTTCAAGTTTTACGTGACTGCTACGGGCTTCTAGCAAGAACCGTTCTTACCTACGACACAAAACCACAGTGGTGATTTATCAAGTTTGTTGTTTTAACCTTCAACAAGGACCGGACGCAGTCAAATTCGATTCAACTAAAGTAGGAGAAACAGACACCCGCCAACCACCTTTATGAAAAACTAGTTGCATGTCTGTCGGTGGAACCAGTCTCATGAACATGGTCATGTAAGGTTGGTCTGGTCCGCTTCATCCAACAATACCGCCAAAGCAAAATAAGACATTGGTGGTAAGCAGTTTGACAATCACCGCCCACTACTCTTTGTGTTCTATTCGTGCATATCATCTACGCATAGACCTGGCTCGGATGCCACTGTTGGGGAACGTAGCATGCAATTTCAAAAAAATTCCTATGCTCATGCAAGATCTATCTAGGAGATGCATAACAATGAGAGGGGGAGAGCGTGTCCATGTACCCCTGTAGACCGAAAGTGGAAGCGTTAGACAACGCAGTTGATGTAGTCGAACTTCTTCTAGCTCCGACCGATCAAGTACCAAATGTACGGCACCTCCGAGTTCTGCACACGTTCAGCTCGATGACGTTCCTCGCCCTCTTGATCCAGCAAGGTGTCGAGGAAGTAGATGAGTTCCGTCAGCACGACGGCTGGTGACGGTGATGGTGAAGTGATCCATGTAGGGCTTCGCCTAAGCACCACGACAATATGACCAGGGGTGTGAACTGTGGAGGGGGGCGCTGCACAGGGCTAACACTTGTTGTTCTATGTTGTAGGCGCCCCCTCCCTACATATATATAGGTTGAAGGGGAGGAGAGGCAGCCAAGGGGGCGCCCCAAGTAGGAGGAATCCTACTTGGGGTCCTCTCCCAATTCGGCCAACCCCACTCTCCTATTCCTATTCAGAGTAGGAAGGGAAGAGGTGGAAGGGGGGATCTTATTCCTCTTTTCCTTTCCTCCTTACCCTTTCCTTCTCCAATTTGGCCAGCCCATATGGGGGGTGTGCACCAGCCCCTTTGTGGCTGGTGGGGTGTGCACCAGCCCCTTTGTGGCTGGTGCGTTTCCCCTCTTGGCCCATAAGGCCCATATCTTTTGTCGGGGGTGCCCGAAACCCCTTCTAGTGACCCGATAAGTACCTGATGATTCCTGAAACACTCTCGGTGTCCGAATACCATCATCCTATATATCATTATTTACCTCTCGACCATTTCGAGACTCCTCGTCATGTCCGTGATCTCATCTGGGACTCCGAACAACGATCGGTCACCAAATCACATAACTCATATAATATAATATCGTCATCGAACATTAAGCGTGCGGACCCTACGGGTCCAAGAACTATGTAGACATGACCGAGACACCTCTCCGGTCAATAACCAATAGCGAACCATGGATGCTCATATTGGCTCCCGCATATTCTACAAAGATCTTTATCGGTCGAACCGTTATGACAACGTACGCTATTCCTTTTGTCATTGGTATGTTACTTGCCCGATATTCGATCGTTGGTATCTTCATACCTAGTTCAATCTCGTTACCGACAAGTCTCTTTACTCATTCCGTAATACATCTTCTTGCAACTAACTCATTAGTCACTTTGCTTGCAAGGCTTCTTATGATGTGTATTACCGAGAGGGCCCAGAGATACCTCTTCGATACTCGGAGTGACAAATCCTAATCTCGATCTATGCCAACGCAACAAATACCACTGGAGATACCTGTAGAGCATCTTTATAATCACCCGGTTACATTGTGACATTTGATAGCACACAAGGCATTACTCTGGTATCCGAGAGTTGCATAATCTCATAGTCGGAGGAATATGTATTTGACATGAAGAAAGCAATAGCAATAAAACTAAACGATCATCATTCTCCTAGTGATGTGATCTCGTTTATCAAATGACAACACATGTCTATGGTTAGGAAACTTAACCATCTTTGATCAACGAGCTAGTCTAGTAGAGGCTTACTAGGGACACAATATTTTGTCTATGTATCGACACATGTATCAAGTTTCCGGTTAATATAATTCTAGCATGAATAATAAACATTTATCATGAAATAAGGAAATATAAAATAACAACTTTATTATTGCCTCTAGGGCATATTTCCTTCACGCCCTGGTGCCTAGTGGGCAGCAGGCCCCCCCTCCAACGGCTCTTTGCTCATGTATTTTCTTTTGTTCCAAAATAGTTCTCCAAAAAGTTTCGTCCAATTCTGAGAACTTTTATTTCTGCACAAAGAACAACACCACGGTAGTTTTGCTGAAAGCTGCGTCAGTCCAAGTTAGTTCCATTCAAATCATACCAAAACCATATAGAATTGTTGTAAACATGGCATTAATACTTCACAAATTAGATACGTTGGAGACGTATAACCTCCCCATCACCCTGTCCTCAAGATATTGCCAATCCACCAGTTTAAGTTGCCACGCCCATAGCAGAGAGGCCTAATTATCTGAAAGGGAAGGAAGTACGGATAGCCGGTGGCATATGGAAGATATCGTCCAAGTCAAAGTTCCCACATTGGATGGGGACAATCGAGCTCTATTGGAAATTTGTGCACAACCCCATGGCCTTACCAAAGCTGGAGATCAACCATTTTTGCAATGATCTCCACGATGGCATGGATTAGGCTAATAGCCATATACGTCTCCAACGCATCCATAATTTTAGTTGTTTCATGTTATTATATTGTCAATCTTGTATGCTTTATATACCATTTTATATCATTTTTGGGCACTAACCTATTAAGTCAGTGTCTAGTGCCATTTGTTGTCTTCAGCTTGTTTTTGGTTTTACAGAATCTGTACCAATCAAAGTCCAAACACGATGAAACTTTTTGACGATTTTTTCTAGACCAAAAGAGATCCTAGAAGCTTCGAGAGGAGATCAGACGACACACGATGAATACACTAGGAAGGGGGCACGCCCTGCCCCCCTGTGGCCTCCCTTTGGCTCCTAGTACCCTATTCCTATCCTATAAATTCATATTAATCCATAAACCCCTAGGAGAGGTCCCAAAATAGTTCATCTACCACCGCAAGCCTTTGTTCTTCCTCGATCCCATTTTGAGGCCTTTTTTGGTACTCTGCCGGTGGGGGAATCCATCATGGAAGACTTTTACATCAACCTTGTTGTCATCCCAATGATGTGTGATAGTGTGAGTAGTTCCCACAGGACCTACGGGACCATAGAAGTAGCTATTATTTGGTCTTGCTTTGTCTACATTATGTCATCATGTTCCAAGCGTTACTCTGTTTGCTATGAACTTAATACAAAATGATGCATGCTGGATAGCGGTCGAGGGGTGGAGTAATAGTAGTAGATGCATAATCGTTTCGGTCTACTTGTCACGGACGTAATGCCTATGTATTGATCATTCCATGAATAATGTCATCACTATGCACTTTTTTATCAATTACCCAACAGTATCCACCGTTTCTATGCTCATCAGAGAGATGCCTCTAGTGAAAGCTATGTCCCTCGGGTCCATTCACTTTATATTTACTAAAACCCTAAAAATACCTTGATGCAATTTATTATCTTTTATTTACTTTGCAATTTATCTATACATCACTACCAGAATTAATCCTTGCAATTAACGAGTACAAGGGGATTGACAAACCTCTTGCGTTTGGGTGTAGGTATTGGTTGTGCGTCTATGCAAGTACTATTGATGTTCGTTGGCGTGAGTCTCCTATTGGTTCAATAAACCTTGATTCTTAACCGAGGGAAATAATATCTGCTACTATACTACATCTCTCTTCCTCTTCACGAAAAACCTAACACATATCACAAGTAGCATACAATTGCTTGATTTGGCACCGGGGTGTTCATGATTTATACTTTACGCTAGGAAGACTGAGCTATGCCATGCTTACACAATTAAATGAGTAAGAATAACATTCTTTAGCACTGATATTTTGAGTAGTAACGAATTTTAGTATTCTTTTATATTATCGTTTTGATATCTATTGAGTCATCGTTTCTCAACATTCACACCCAAAAGAATTACATGATTAAGACATGTTAGGTAGAGTTCAACATAAAAAATTTTGTTTTTATCGTTTACCTACTCGAGGACGAGCAACAATTAAGCTTGGAGATGTTAATACGTCTCCAACGTATCTGTATTTTTTATTATTATTTCATGCTATTATATTATCAATCTTGTATGTTTTATATATAATTTTTGGGAACTAACCTATTAACGCAGTGCCTAGTGACAAATTTTCTTTTCTGCTTGCTTTTCGTTTTACAGAAAATCCATACCTAGGGAAGTCCAAACTACAATGTTATCATATTGTATCATGATTATTTTGACAAATTGCTGGCATTTGAGATATGTTATTATTGCTCGCTAGTTGATTATGTCATAAATATGAGTTCTAAGTGTTATCATTCACATGGTTAGTTTATGATCTTTGTTGAAAACTTGGTTACTATTTAAGCTGATATACGGATACAAGAACAAAAGAGTTCGTAAATCTTTTTTATCACTTTCAGTTTGTCAACGGAATTGCTTGAGCATAAGCAATGAGTTAAGCTTGGGGGAGTTGATACATCTCCATTGTATCTACTTTTTGAAATACTTTTGCTCTTGTTTTGAACTCTAATTTGCATGATTTGAATGAAGCTAACCCGAACTGACGTTGTTTTCAGCAGAACTGCCATGGTGTTGTTTTTGCGCAGAAATAAATGTTCTCATAATCGGATCAAAATTTGCGGAGATTTTTTATTGAATATATAAAATTACTAGAACGAAGATCCACCAGAGGGGGGCCCCGGTTGCTCACAAGATAACAGGGCACGCCCACCCCCAGGGCGCGTCGTGATGCCTTGTGGGTGCCATGAGCGCCCTACTGACATAATTCCAAGCCTATAAATTCTGTTTTCCTTACAAAAAAATACAAGAGAAGAAGTTGAAAGGATCGATATGGTTGACTAGAGGGGGGGTGAATAGGCAACTAACAATTTTTAGCTTTTCTTTACCAAATTAAACTTTGCATCAAAGTAGGTTGTCTAGATATGCAACTAGGTGGACAACCTATATGATGCGACAACAACAAGTACACAAGCAAGTAAGGGAAACAACATGAGTAAGCTTGCAAAAGTAAAGGCACGAGATAACCAAGAGTGGAGCCGGTGGAGACGAGGATGTGTTACCGAAATTCCTTCCTTTTGAGGGGAAGTACGTCTCCGTTAGAGCGGTGTGGAGGCACAATGCTCCCCAAGAAGCCACTAGGGCCACCGTATTCTCCTCACGCCCTCACACAATGCGAGATGCCGTGATTCCACTATTGGTGCCCTTCAAGGCGGTGACCGAACCTTTACAAACAAGGTTGGGGCAATCTCCACAACAATTGGAGGCTCCCAACAACACCACGAAGCTTCACCACAATGGAGTATGGCTTCGAGGTGACCTCAACCGTCTAGGGTGCTCAAACACCCAAGAGTAATAAGATCCGCTAGGGATAAGTGGGGGGAATCGAATATCTCTTGGTGGAAGTGTAGATCGGGCCATTGTCACCCAATCCCGAGCAAATCAACAAGTTTGATTGGCTAGGGAGAGAGATCGGGCGAAAATGGAGCTTGGAGCAACAATGGAGTTTAGGGTTAGAAGAGGTGAGTCTTCTTGGAGAAGAAGACCCCCCTTTTATAGTGGGGAACAATTCCAACCGTTCCCACCACTCAGTATGCGGCCCACGGAACTACCGCTCCACAAAGTAGCGGTACTACAAGATCTTGGCGTCTTGGTACTACCGTCAGTGGACCGCGGTACTACCGCGAGCACGGCAGAGACCTGACCACACAAAAAGGAACACCGTCAAAGCGCGGTAGATCCGCAGGAGCGGTACTACCGCGGCCCCATGCGGTACTTCCACAAGGCAGACACGGGCCAGGCCTGATAGGCACAGATGTAAAAAATTACATCCGTGACTACCTCCGCTGAGAAAATGTCATGCACAAATCCGACACGGAACTACCGCGACCTAGGTTGCGGTACTACCGTGGAGGGTGCGGATGTAAAAAATGACATCTGCCCTACCTCCGCTCCTGCTCCGGAACCTGGCCTGGTGCCACGGTACTACCGCGCCATAGCACGGTACTACCGCGTGGAGCGCGGATGTAAAAAATTACAACCGCGCCTACCACCGCTAGAGAGCGGTGCCAGACCATAGCTCGCGGTACTACCACTCGGACGAGCGGTACTAGTGTGGGAACCTATGGTACTACCGTGCAGGAGCCCGGTACTACCGCTGGCTCCTGCGGTAGTACCGCTCAAAAGAGCAGTACTACCGCTAGCCTGAGAAGAGCAAGACCGAGGCCTTCATTTCACAGAGACACGGTGAGACGGAGGAACACTCCAAGGAGCTCATGGAAAGGCGGTGCAAAAGGGAATGTGTACGTGAGATTCCACCCAAACCTTTCCAAAGCGGACCCCCTCTTAATAGTACGGCTGTCCTACGACTCAACTCCACCGAACCGAGCCGTAGACAAACGCCGTCTTCAATAATCTTCGAGAGGCATCAAATCGTCTTGTGTTTAGTCGTGATGAATCTGAAAAGCTCAATACACACGATTGGTCTGCAAAGGCATTGTCATCAATCACCAAAACTACTTAGGGACAAAAGTGCCCTTACAATCTCCCCCTTTTTGGTGGATTGATGACAATAAGGGATTTGCACAAAGGAGATGAATATAGCACAAGCAAACCCCACATCTCTAAAATATAGATGAGCTCCCCCTAGATTTGTGCTAGAGAGTAAGGTGCTTTGGACTGCATGGCACGAATACTAGGATCACCACTCCCCCTATATTTTAAAAACAAGGCATATCTTGCAATGGAAAGGCTGACACTAAGCAAGATAGTAGATATGAGCATAACATGAATAGCATGATAAAGCACAAGCTCAATAAGATGATAAGGTACGATAGAGTGCATATGTCTCCAAATCAAAGCAAGCAAGTTCAACGATGGAAAGCAAAGCAAACGACGAAACACACGACAAAAACACAAGACACGCACGCAAATCCTACACTCTCTCCCCCTTTGGCATCGAGACACCAAAAAGGCATAGAGGTCACCTACAACAAAGGTGGTGGCTCGGGCGGAAAAGGACTCCTCGTCTTCAGACTCTGCAGCAGGAACGGACTCCTCCTCTGAATCGGTCCACTTGTAGCCCTGCTTCTCCATCCAGGCAGTCTCTGGGGTGATCTGCTTCTTAGAACCGCTGGTTACATCCTCCCCGCAAGCCCTCAAGATCCTGATGTCGCGACGGTGACTCTCCTTCTGAGCAACATGGGCCTTGTACTGACCCTGAACCTGCATGCAGAACAGCCTCTTCATCTTGTTCTTCAGCTTCTTTGCCCAAGAGGGCTCATCAGAGGGAGGCGAGAAAGTAGAACAGTCAGCAGCAGCTTCATCCCTCTCAAGTTACTCCTCATCCATAGCCTGCCTGGCAGCCTCAGCAGAAGTGGTGGTGTTAGCCCAATGAGGCTTGATGCGGAGCCTGACGGACTCATGACGAATCCACCCTGGAGCTTCAAACTCATCCTGGGGAAACAGCTTCTCCCAAGTCGTGGAGATCAAGTGGAACAGGTAAGGCCCGTAGATGGGGACCTTACGGTTGAACACGGCGAACTGAAGCTCACACCACATGATGTGAGAGACATCAAGTGGTTGAGTCTGAGCCTTACGGGCCTCCTCGCAGATAAGCATCATGTCAACGAGGTAAGCATGTACTTGGCCCATGTCCCCAATGCGTGGGAAGAGGGTGTTCCGAAAGAGCCGATGCATGATGTCAAGGAAGGGATTAAGCACCCACACAGTCTTCTTGTTGGAAAGAGACTTTGGAACAAGGAATGGAATGAGCTTGTTCTTGTTGGCAGAGTCTGAGTTGGCATGAGGGCGAACTCCAACTGGCGTGTCGAGCCCTTCATCTGGAACGTTAAGCAACTCCATGAACTCCTTCCAAGTAGCATACAGACGGCGACCATTAGTCATCCAAGTCATGGTCCTTGCAACATCGAGTGCGAAATGGACGGAAGCAAAGAAAGCGTGCGATGATCTCGGATCAAAATCCTTGTGGAAGGTGAGCAAGTGCTCAATGGCGAACTGCTCGACTAGATCCAAGGCCTCTCCAAAGTACTCACGGTGCTTGTCCTGCCTCATATGATGCATGTCAATGTAGTGAACTTCAACATAGTGATTCTGCTTGGCCTTGATCACATCCATGTATATCGGATTCTGCTGCTTGTTCCAGAAGAGTTCATTGCCTCGCGTGCTAGCCCGGGGATTCACATAGGGATTGAGCTTCCTTCGAATGACAAACTCGGCCTGGGGCATCACATCCATGCCCATGACGGGCTCCTTCTGTTTGTTAGCGGAGGTCTTGGTCCGGCATTGGGGAGCAGCAGAGGACCCCTCTGGAACATCATCTGGGTTACGCAGACGCTTTGACCCTGTGTCTCGGCTGGGATTCGAGTGACGAGCAAATCCGGAGCCACCACCTAAACACAAAGACAGAAAGACACGCACGGGAACAAAACGGATCAAAACCAAACGGAGAGAAACACAAAACATGCCATTTGGATGAAACAAATGAGTGCAGGATGAATCTACGGTGGTACCGGGCAGGGTTGCGGAAGTAATAAATTACATCCGCTCCAGCCGCGGTAGTACCGTGCTAGGATAGCACGGTAGTACCGCGCTTGGGGCGGAAGTAATTTTTTACTTCCGGACGCCAAGCGGTAGTACCACACCAAGGTGCGGAAGTACCGCATCAAGGTGCGGAAGTACCGCTGAGCGCCAGATCCAGGTGAGGCTGTGGTAGTACCACTCCAGGAGGAGCGGTAGTACCGCATGGTTTGAAAACCGCCACAGAGGACGCGGATCTGGATCTGGAACCACCGCATGACAACTACGGTACAACCGTTAATCAAACGGAACTAATTCGACAAACCAAAGAGCATGGGACAACACTACCACTCTACAACGAATCCCACTTGCACAGATTTAGCCAAAAATCTCAAGAACACCACATGCATCTCCCCAAAACCTAGAAGCACAAGAAAGGACAAAAAGAAGAGGCACTTGGGGAAAAACCTGGGTCCATGGCAAGAGGGCGAGGTGGGGAACGATCCCACCGGTCGGAATTCCTAGAGAGCGGCCGGAGACGGAGATCCGGCGAAGGCCTTCGGCGCCGTTCTTGGTCAGGAGAGAGAGAGACGGGGTGGGTAATAGAGATGAATGGGTATGGGGGAGTTAGAACTCCCCCTGTCCCGCTCTTAACCCCCACCCGCTCATAGGGCGCGAAGTACCATGGTCATTCGGTAGTACCGCCCGGCGGAAGTACCGCGACATCTGGCGGTAGTACTGCTCGCTCAGTGCAGATAAAAATTACTGCCGTGGAGGTAGCGGTAGTACCGTGCCCCTGGAGGGCCACGCACAAAACACAGAGCCACCAACTCCTGCGATAGTACATTGGCTCACCACGGTAGTACCGTAAATCCAAGAAAGTGAAGAACACACAAGAGAAAAGAGAGAAAAGGCAAAACAAACTACTCTGAAAGAGACACCAAACAACTAAGAGACAAACACACACGACGAACGAGACCAACTACAAGACACAACTTATCCGTGAGGAGAGCGGTGGCCGGTGCCACCTATGTTTGAGTCAATTGGTATGGCACCGCGAAGAATTATCCTTGGGCCCATGACCAAAACTCGTCTTTGAAGCACAAGTACTATCAAAAATGGCGAATGTGAAAGAGTTGATCGTTTTATGCATAATGGGGGGAGGGAGAGTTCATTGAGAGAACAACACTCCCCCTATGTCCATGCCTACATCTAAACTAGACAACAAGTTGAGTGAGGTGGGGTGTGCAAGGGTTCAAGTCACATTGCTCTAATCAATGATATTTAGCTCATGCCTTAACTCGCGAAATCTTGCTTCATCCAAGGGCTTCGTGAAAATATCTGCAAGGTTATCATGAGTGTTGACATACTTGAGCTCGATCTCCCCTCGCCTAATGTGATCTCGGATGAAATGATACCGAATCTCAATATGCTTCGTCTTGAAGTGTTGCACCGGGTTGAGAGAAATCTTGATTGCACTTTCGTTGTCACACCAAAGAGGCACTTTGTCACAAATGACACCGTATTCCTTTAAAGTTTGCCTCATCCATAAGAGTTGTGCACAACAACTACCGGCCGCCACATATTCCGCTTCGGTGGACGAGAGAGACACACAACTTTGCTTCTTGGAAGACCAACTCACCAAAGAGCACCCAAGAAATCGGCACCCTCCGAAGTGGACTTCCTATCCACTTTGTCTCCGCCCAATCGAATCCGTAAATCCTTCAAGCTTGAAGTTTGCCCTCTTGGGTACCGTAAGCCAAAGTTTGGGGTATGAGCCAAATATCGAAAGATTCGCTTGACCGCCACATAGTGACTTTCCTTTGGTGCAGCTTGAAACCGTGCACACATCCCCACACTCAACATGATATCCGGTCTAGATGCACAAAGGTAAAGCAAGGAGCCAATCATGGAGCGATATACCTTTTGATCCACCACTTTACCATTGGGATCAATGTCAAGTTGGCACTTGGTGGGCATTGGTGTAGTAGCCGGCTTGACATCACTTAGCTTGAATCTTTTTAGCATGTCTTGAGTGTATTTGGCTTGGTTGATGAAGGTTCCTTCTCTTCTTTGTTTGATATCAAAACCAAGGAAGAACTTCAACTCTCCCATCGAAGACATCTTGAACTTGGAGGTCATGAGAGCGGCAAATTCCTCATTGAAAGCTTTGTTAGGGGAACCAAAGATAATATCATCAACATATAGTTAGCATACAAACAACTCCCCTTTGACCTTCTTAGTAAAAAGAGTGGGATCAATTAGCCCCACCTCAAATCCACGATCTTGTAACAACTCGGTAAGGTGGTCATACCACGCACGTGGGGCTTGTTTAAGGCCATAGAGTGCATTATCTAGTTGATACACATGATCCGGGAAGTAGGGATCCTCGAACCCGGGGGGTTCCTTGACATAGACCAACTCATTAATAGGACCATTAAGAAAGGCACTTTTCACATCCATTTGTTGCAACTTAAAGTTGTGATGGGAAGCATAAGCAATCAACAAACGAATGGATTCAAGACGAGCAACGGGAGCAAAGGTTTCACCGTAGTCGATACCCTCGACTTGGGAGTAGCCTTGTGCTACCAATCTTGCCTTGTTGCGAATGATGTTCCCATGAGCATCTTGCTTGTTCTTGAAAATCCACTTGGTTCCAATGACGTTGTGGTTCCCCGATGGTCTTGGCACCAATCTCCACACCTTGTTGTACTTGAAGTTGTTGAGTTCTTCATGCATGGCATTGAGCCAATCCGAGTCTTCGAGCGCCTCATAGACCTTTTGGGGTTCAACACAAGAGACAAATGCGTGATGTTCACAATACTTTGCTAATTGTCTACGAGTGCTTACCCCCTTTCTTAGGCTTCCAACCACATTTTCCATGAGATGGCCTTGGGTGGTGAGCTTGGAAGCAATCTTCACGGCACGACGCTCCAATTCCTCCTCGAATGTGGAAGGAGGAGGGTTAACTTGATTATCTTGAGCGTCGTCTTGAGCTTGTTCTTGATCTTGAGCTTGCTCTTGATCTTGAACTTGCTCGAGGGGGAGAACTTGACCTTGGGAATCATCTAGAGGTTCACCACCATCTTGAGGTTGCTCTTGCCCTTGGTCTTGTTCACGAGGTTGAGGGCCTTCACTTTGTTCTTCGGAAGCGTGTGGGTCTTGAGGAGGTGATGGCTCCACTTGAGTGGAGCATTGTCCTTCTCCTTCGGCCACAAGGGGTTCCTCAATGGGTAGTATATGACCAATACCCATTCTTCTTATGGCTTGGGGAGGAATTTCATCACCTACATCACAAGTACCACTTTGCTCCACTTGGGAGTCATTATTTTTGTCAAACTCCACGTTACACGTCTCCTCAATGAGTCCGGTGGACTTGTTGAGAACACAGTAAGCATGGGAGTTTGTAGCATAACCAACAAATATGCCCTCATAAGCTCTAGCCTCAAATTTAGACAAACGAACACCTTTCTTGAGAATGAAACACTTACAACCGAACACCCGGAAGTACTTGAGATTGGGCTTGTTACCGGTGAGTATCTCATAAGGAGTCTTGTTCAAGCCTTTGCGGAGATAGAGCCGATTGGATGCATGGCATGCGGTGTTGATGGCTTCGGCCCAAAAGTTGTATGGAGACTCGAACTCCGCCATCATGGTCCTTGTCGCATCCATCAACATCCGGTTCTTCCTCTCCGCAACACCATTTTGTTGAGGGGTATATGGCGCAGCATATTGATGCTTGATCCCCTCATCACTAAGAAACTCATCCAAGGTGTAGTTCTTGAACTCGGTGCCGTTGTCACTTCTGATTGTCAAGATCTTTGCATTATGTTGACGTTGAGCTTCATTTGCAAAGTCGATGATGGTTTTTTGAGTCTCACTCTTCCTCTTGAAGAAGTATACCCAAGTGTATCTTGAATAATCATCCACAATCACCAAGCAATACTTTCTACCTCCAAGACTATCAAAATATGGAGGCCCAAAGAGATCCATGTGAAGGAGCTCCAAGGGTCTCTTCGAGTAGATGATGGTCGAGGGAGGGTGAGCCTTCTCATGAAGCTTTCCTTCAATACAAGCACGATATTTGGCAAAACTAACATTTGTTAGTCCACGGACATGGTCCCCCTTGAGAAGACTTTGCAAAGATCTCATATTGACGTGGGCCAAACGGCGATGCCAAAGCCATCCCACGTCAACTTTAGCCATTAGGCATGTCGCGGTCTTAGTGGGTCGCTCCGAAATGTTAATCACATAGAGACCATTCTCGACATGCCCAACAAAGGCTACTTTAAGAGTCTTGCTCCACAAGAGGGCCACAGTATCAATGTCAAAGAAAGTAGCAAATCCCATGAGTGCAAGTTGACAAACGGAAAGCAAATTGTATGCAAGGGACTCAACAAGCATGACTTTCTCGATCGTTAGATCATGAGAAATGACAACCTTGCCAAGACCCAATACCTTAGAATGTGAGGCATCACCCCATTCGACATTGGTGGGCATAGATGGAATCTGTTGCACGTCCACCACCAAGTCCTTGCTTCCGGTCATATGATTTTTTGCTCCACTATCGAGCAACCATGACCCCCCACCGGAAGCAAACACCTACAAGAGATCAATGCTTGGTTTTAGGTACCCATTTAGTAATGGGTCCTTTGATGTTAGTAACAAGGGTCTTAGGAACCCAAATAGACCACTCAATGTACTCATAAGGAGAACAAACAAATTTAGCATAAACATGTCCATCACTAGCATGGCACAACACATATGATGGGTTAAAGTCGCTGGCTTTGTTGGAGTAAATGCTTTTGCCCTTTTGGACGTCAACTCCCTTCAGTTTTTCCTTCTTCTCCTTAGGAGTACCCTCTCCCTCTTTCACAAAAGTTTGCTTGAGAGGAGGAGGACGTTTGGTCTTGTCGTCTTCTTCTTCTTGCTCTTGGACTTGGGTGCAAACCCAATTCCTTCCTTGGCCACAACTTCCTTTTGATTGCTCAAAAGGTCGTTGAGGTTCTTCTCACCTTGAATGCATGTCACAAGGCCTTTCTCAAGTTGATCTTTCAACTTGGAATTCTCCTCCACAAGATGCACATGCTCACAACACGGGTTAGTAGCACATGCATTATCAATTAATATCATGTGAGGGAAGGTGGCCTTTTCCTTGGTTAGCTTAACTTGGAGTTGAGCATGAGACTCCTTGAGGCTAGCGTGAGCACCCTTCAAGACCTTGTGGGCCTTGTCAAGTATCTCAAACTCTTCTTTGAGTTTAGCATGATCAACCGCAAGCTTAGCCTTCTCGGAAGTTAGCACACAAGACACGACAAGAGCATGATCAAGATCTTTCTTTAACTTAGCATGGTCATCGTTGTATGACTCCTCAAAAGTCAAATGATGCACACGCTCTTCCTCAAGAGCATTAGAGAGATCTGATATCTCATCGGCATAGTCACGACTATGACCTTCCATCTTAGAGATGGTTTCTTCGTGAGCCTCGATCATGTCATTAGCCTCACCAAGTTGTTCCAAGAGAGCAACAAAATGCTTCTTGGAGTTGCCCTTGAGCTTACTCATAAAAGACTCAAATTCATTCACTTCCTCATTAGACCCATCATGTTCATCAATGCAATCCTCCAAGGAGGGATTAGTAATGATGGTGGTTTTGATGTTGGGGGTTACCTTGTTTGAAGCTTTAGCCATGAGGCACTTGGCGGTGATGTTCTCGTTGGTTGAATCAAAGAGAGACACCCGGGGAGTAGTAGCAATGGCAACAGATGCCATGGCCATTGCTTCTCCATTTTCATCATCATCGTCATCCTCTTGGTATTCTTCTTGAACCACCAACCCACGAGTGGGAGTCTTCTTGGCGAAGTTGTTCTTGTTGGGGAAGGACTTGGCTTTGTCTTTTCGGATGAACTTGCCACCATTGTCTTCCCGCTTCTTGTAAGGGCAATCCGCAATGAAATGGCTCACATTGCCACAGTTGAAGCAAGTTCTAACTCGTTGCTTGCCCTTGACGCCACTTGAGTTGTTCTTGTTGAAGTTGGGTCTTGTATTCTTCTTGCTCCAAAATTGTCTTGAAGCAAGGGCCATGTGCTCATGATAATCATATTTGGTGTCTTCGGGGTTGCTCTCCTCATCTTCCACTTCTTCCTCTTCTTCCATAATAACCTTGGCCTTCAAAGCAAGGTTGGGCTTCTTTGCCCTTTGAGAACGGAGCACCGCATTGTCGGCGGTCTTGTCCAAGATGCTCATTGCAAAGAACTCATCCAACACTTCACTTGAGGTCATGGAGTGGAAGTCCGGTCTTTGACGAATGACGGAGGACATGGCCTTGTTGTAGGGCATCATGGCCTTGAGGAACTTGCGCTTGATCCAATTGTCAACCGTGTCCTTGCTTCCATGATCTCGGAGTGAGACCGCGAGTTTGGTCACTATATGAAAGAGCTCATGAGGTTCTTCATCTTCTTTCATTGCAAACTCATCGGCTTCATCTTGCACCACTTCATAGTTATAGCGTTGAATGCTAGCACTTCCTCGATGGAGAGACACAACACATTGCCATGCGTCTTTAGCCACGACATGAGGTCGAAGATGTGGGAGATCTTCGGGAAGGATTGCATCTTGGATGATGAAGAGATCACTCTCATTGAATTGATTATCCACGGCTTCTCGAGGGGTGAAGTTGCTTGGGTCATGAGGATACAAACCTTCTTCAATGATTCTCCAAAGGTTAGTATTCACATGTTTTAAATGACGCTTGAAACGATAAACCCAAGAATCAAAATCTTCATTTTTCTCATACTTAGGAGGAGGACCGGCATGATTTAAATGAGTAGAGGGAATCGGCCCTCCATAGATTAGAGGTTCCACATGGGCAAAGATGCCGGTGCCATTTCTACCACTAGTAGAAGGACTCTTTTCACTGTTAGCTTCCCCCTTGTCGGAGGTAGCATCCGTCACCTTGTTAGTGGGATCACCCACTTTCATTGGCGAGGTGGACAGTTCGAGTCCTTCAAGAAATTTAGTAAGCATGCTTTCAACCTTGGTCGTCATGGAGTCTTTCAATGTGTCTAGAGGCACATTGAGATCCTCACGAGAGATCGAGGTTCCCCCATCGGCCGTAGACGAGATAGGATTCACACCGGAGTGCTCCTCCGCACCGTCTGTGGTGTCAACCATACTCTTCGGACGACAAAGTCCTTAATAAAGAGACGAGGCTCTGATACCAATTGAAAGGATCGATATGGTTGACTAGAGGGGGGTGAATAGGCAACTAACAATTTTTAGCTTTTCTTTACCAAATTAAACTTTGCATCAAAGTAGGTTGTCTAGATATGCAACTAGGTGAACAACCTATATGATGCGACAATAACAAGTACACGAGCAAGTAAGGGAAACAACACGAGTAAGCTTGCAAAAGTAAAGGCGCGAGATAACCAAGAGTGGAGCCGGTGGAGACGAGGATGCGTTACCGAAGTTCCTTCCTTTTGAGGGGAAGTACGTCTCCTTTAGAGCGGTGTGGAGGCACAATGCTCCCCAAGAAGTCACTAGGGCCACCGTATTCTCTGCACGCCCTCACACAATGCGAGATGCCGTGATTCCACTATTGGTGCCCTTGAAGGCGGCGACCGAACCTTTACAAACAACGTTGGGGCAATCTCTACAACAATTGAAGGCTCCCAACAACACCACGAAGCTTCACCACAATGGAGTATGGCTTCGAGGTGACCTCAACCGTCTAGGGTGCTCAAACACCCAAGAGTAACAAGATCTGCTAGGGATAAGTGGGGGGAATCGAATATCTCTTGGTGGAAGTGTAGATCGGGCCCTTGTCACCCAATCCCGAGCAAATCAACAAGTTTGATTAGCTAGGGAGAGATATCGGGCGAAAATGGAGCTTGGAGCAACAATGGAGTTTAGGGTTAGAAGAGGTGAGTCTTCTTGGAGAAGAAGACCCCCCTTTTATAGTGGGGAACAAATCCAACCGTTGCCCACCACTCAGCCCGCAGCACACGGAACTACCGCTCCACAGGCGCGGTACTACCGCACTGGCGTGCGGTACTACCATGGTGGACCGCGGTACTACCGCAAGCATGGCAGAGACCTGACCACGCAAAAAGGAGCACCGACAGGGCGCGGTAGATCCGCAGGAGCGGTACTACCGCGGCCCCATGCGGTACTTCCGCAAGGCAGACACGGGCCAGGCCTGATAGGCACAGATGTAAAAAATTACATCTGTGACTACCTCCGCTGAGAAAATGCCGTGCACAAATCCGACACGGAACTACCGCAACCTAGGTTGCGGTACTACCGTGGAGGGTGCAGATGTAAAAAATTACATCCACCCTACCTCTGCTCCTGCTTCCGAACCTGGCCTGGTGCCACGGTACTACCGCGCCATAGCACGGTACTACCGCGTGGAGCGCGGATGTAAAAAATTACATCCGCGCCTACCACCGCTAGAGAGCGGTGCTAGACCATAGCTCGCGGTACTACCGCTCGGACGAGCAGTACTACCATGGGAACCTACGGTACTACCGTGCCGGAGCCCGGTACTACCGCTTGCTCCTGCGGTAGTACCGCTCAAAAGAGCAGTACTACCGCTAGCCTGAGAAGAGCAAGACCGAGGCCTTCATTTCGCAGAGACACGGTGAGATGGAGGAACACTCCAAGGAGCTCAAGGAAAGGCGGTGCAAAAGGGAATGTGTACGTGAGATTCCACCCAAACCTTTCCAAAGCGGACCCCCTCTTAATAGTACGGCTCTCCTATGACTCAACTCCACCGAACCGAGCCGTAGACAAACGCCGTCTTCAATAATCTTCGAGGGGCATCAAATCGTCTTGTGTTTAGTCGTGATGAATCTGAAAAGCTCAATACACACAATTAGTCCGCAAAGGCATTGTCATCAATCACCAAAACTACTTAGGGACAAAAGTGCCCTTACAGAAGTTTCATCGCATTTATGATACAGAGCTGCCGCTACCTCCTGTTCTTCATTGGGAGGGTTGTTATGGAGTCCGTTCGAGGCTCCGGATACGGGGATTCATCGTCAGCATCATCACTAACCCTTCTTTATCAACAATTCTATGATGCTCACCACCGGGACTGAGTAATCCCTTTGTAGGCTTGCTGGACGGTGATGGAGTTGGATGAGATTTGTCATGTAATCGAGTTAATTTGTTAGGGCTTGATCCCTGATATCCACTATGTTTTGAGATTGATGTTGCTATGACTTTGTTATGCTTGATGCTTGTCACTAGGGCCCGAGTGCCATGATTTTAGATTTGAACCCTCTATGTTTCCATGAATGTATTTGAGTTCTTGATCCTATATGCTAGTTATATGTACTTGTTATTATTCTGATCCATAGACCCCAAAGTGACAATAATTGGGATATCTCCGGGGATGACTATAATTTGAGGAGCATGTATTCACCATGTGTTAACGGTTTGTTCCGTTTCTCTATTAAAAGGAGGTCTTAATATCCTTTAGATTTCCTTAAGGACCCCGCTACCATGGGAGGATAGGAGAAAAGATGGCATGCAAGTTCTTATTATAAGCACGTATGACTATATACGGAATACATGCCTACATTATATTGATGAATTGGAGCTATTGTGTATCGCTCTAGGTTGTGACTGTTATATGATGAATGTCATCCAACACAAATATCCATCGTTGGTCCAATGCCTACCCGTTGCTCATATTGATCTTTGTTAAGTTACTACTAATGTTGCTGCTGTTTAAATCACCACAAAACTGCTACGGTTAGTGTCGCTGTTACCACTACTATCAAACTATCATACTACTATGCTACTAAATACTTTGTTGCAGATATTTAGCTCTCCAGGTGTGGTTGAATTGACAACTCAACTTTGAAGGTTTTTTGGCTCCCCTTGTGTCGTATCAATAAATTTGGGTGAAATACTATCCTCAAAGACTGTTGCGCCCCCCTATACTTGTGGGTTATCATCCACCTTCTCCATCAAAATAAGACCCCGCATCCTAGCAAAGAGACTACCCGGTCCGTTTGGCGACTTAGCCTCCATCGGCAATCGAGATAGATCTCTAGACGCCTTCTTCCTTGTCTGCTTCTTGGATGGGACTGCCATACTCCACGTTTCCTTTAGCTACAGAAGGCGCACCGAGGAGAGAGACGCAAGTCCGTCACCACAACAGTCTTCTCCATCACCGGAAGATTAGCCGCCCCCGAGCGAATAAATCGTAGACCCTGCAATGCCTACCGATCGCTTTCGTGATCTCTCTAGTGAAATATACACCAGTGGTGGGACCCCCATTACCAAACTCTTTTGTCCGTGTTTTAGATAATGGAGATAGTGGCTGCACGAATGTGGGTATTGTAAAAAGAAATTTAAATAATTTGATAAAAAACATATATGGATAACAAACCTACATATTTAGGAAAGTAATTTTAGGTCATTGTGACATTTTTTGGATAAATAAGCGCTACTAGATAATACTTGTGCGTTGCTCGGGATGAGACAATATTTGAGAGTGGTGGCATGCAAAAGCGGTAGATTATGGACAGTTTTGAAAAGAATAGCTAGAAAAGTACTCCATTATGGACTACATACAGTGCAAAATGAGTGAATCAGCACTCTAAAATATGTCTATGTACATCCGTATGTAGTTTGTAGTGAAATCTCTAAAAAGACTTATATTTAGGAACGAAGAGAATAGATCACACAGACTATTAAGGAAAATAGGTCGAAAAAAATCCCTACATCTAATGAGTTGCATTAATGTCTCGGTTTCCAAACTAATCCCACACGACAAAAATCCCCTATTTAAATAAATATGATTAATTGCACATATAATTAACTGTCTGACTATTTAATTACATTAATGACTTGATTTCCAAATTTTCTTCTCTTGGTTTTTAAATTACTATTTTCACATTAATGACTACGTAGTAAAAATGAAGACATAAACATACCCATTTAATAGTAAAGATTAATTGCATTAATAGTTTGATTTGCAAATTGATTCAGCTTTTGGTTTCCAAATTATTTTCACATTAATAGCCGCGTGTGAACGACACGATGTACGACGTACGCATTTTCTAGACATAGGTAAGATGTTACAGAAGCTCTAACGAGCTACTCATTCCATCCCATAACATAAGTCATCCGTCCCATGATATAAAAACACTCTTATATTATGGGATTGAGGGAGTATAAAACACCCTCTCAAAGAGAGAGAGAGAGAGAGAGAATAAACTAGCTAGCTGTGGTCCTTTTTGATGATTTTCGTACGAAAATGAGATGGATTTGGACATCCGGCGGCCTAGACTCCGTCAACATGCAAAGGCTTTTGCGCGTAATTGCATCGACAGAGGTACATGACTATCTTCTAACAGTGGCAGAACGCAGCCTAGCCAGCCAAATGGGCGTAGTGTGGCGGACTCTCTCCGGAGTCCAGCCGATGGATGAAATCAAATCATGGACCACGCCCGTGCCCTCGGAAGCACACCAGCCATTACCGAACAAACACGCCGCCTCGCCACCGAAAACCAGGTAAAATCACGTCAAAAGAAGAGAAAAAAGGCAGGTAAAATCCCGCACGAATCTTCTCATGACAGTAGGCACAATCCCAAAGCCGAACGGAGCCAAGAACCTTCCTTTCATCAAAACGAAAAACGACGAGCTGCAGGAAGAAAACACCATGAAAATTTTAGGATCTCAAAAAAGCCGCGCACAGCCCGCTCCCGTGAGGCTGACGCCTATATAAAACAGTCCACTTCCCCCACTAATCACACTCCCTCCGGCTTCCGTTACCAGTTCCGTCCGTCTCCTCCCATTTATTGAGGCGAGAGCCCCTCGCCCGCTCGTCCAGGAAAGGAGGCCAAAGGGAGCGCGGGCGGTTCGTTCAGATCCCGGTCTCGCCATGCCGAGGACGAGGAGGTTGCGCGGCGGCTTCCGGCTCGGCCGCAAGCTGCTGACGGCGTGGCGGTGGGCGCTCTGCGGCCGGAGCCGGCGCCGGGGCGGGGGCGGCTACCTCCGCCTGGACACGCCGTGCCCGATGGAGGGCAGGGAGGCCAAGAAGCTGGCGCCGGTGCTGGGGTGGGGGCGGTCGCTGGCGCGGCTCCTCAGCCTCGGCCGTACGGACCGCGGCCAGCGAACGCTCGGCGGCGGCGGCGAGGAGGTGAAGACCCCCAAGGGGCAGGTGGCGGTGTACGTCGGCGGAGGCGGCCCCGGGGAGCCGCTCCGGTACGTGGTGCCGGTGGTGTACTTCAACCACCCCATGTTCGGGGAGCTGTTGCGGGAGGCCGAGGAGGCGTTCGGCTTCCAGCACCCCGGCGGCATCACCATCCCCTGCGCCGCCGCCAAGTTCGAGCGCGCCGCCGCCGTGGCCGCCGCAGGGAAGAAGGGGTTCGCCAGGTGGTAGCAGCGAGCCCGTAGGCGTAGGAGTCCCCCGGCCCTGGCTGGCCTGATCGCCTCCGCTGCTGCGTGCGGTGGAGGCGAATGGTGACATGGTGTACAGTGCATGTTTGTTTCCATCAGCAAAGGGGCTAATTTTGTTCCATTGATTCATCCTCCTGCCGTTTAACTAGTGGATGGATGCGGTTCTTTTTCTAGGAAAGGTTATTTATTCATCTCTGGATTGTAGATGCGTCCATGCAAGTTCTTCTCAGAATCTCTAACTTTTCAGCGTTTGCTGTTGACAAATCTGACCTCGACGAACTCCGGCGAGCGAGCGAATCGGGCCGACGAATTTCTCCTACGAACGTTCAATTCGAGACCGGAGGATGGTAGTATGAACACAAAAGGTTCTATCGGAGTTGATGCCACGGTCTGCAATGGATTTTGCGGCCATCTCAGCCCAGCCTAGAAATTTGTCACGAACAATTTCTCACGACGCCATTGAATTCATGCTTATCTATCTCTGACTAGGGAGTACAGGGAACCGTGCCACTCAGTTACTTCCCTACCTAGGAAGGTGGGAACGGTACAAACTTACTGTACGAAACCGTACGCCCCCGGCCGGCCGTACCTCGGTCACGCACGCATGATTCGGCGGTTGGTTGGAGCACGCTCCTTTGGCCATGCCACTTTCGCACGCCATTGCCACACCCCCGCCCGCTCGCCCTGCCCGTGCAAGGGGCGGCTCCGTAGGCGTGATGCCACAGCTAGCATAGCAGCGGCAACGACAGCCAACGAGCACGGCGTCACTCCCGTCCCGTGCCTTGCACCGTTGCGCCCCGCTTTCGAATCAGTTGTACCGCCCCTGCATCCGCATGGCCTTGGCGCGCCACCGGCGACAGACAGGGACCGCCCGTGCGCGCGCATCCTTTTCTCCGGTGGAATTCCACCGCGACGCCGATGGATTCCGTCCGTTTTACGGGTGGCTTTCCAACTTGCCGCTCCGTCGTCGTGTCCGTGCAGATGGATGGATGAATTCCGCGAGGAGTGGACGCGTTGGATTCAGGTCGCCGTCCCGGGGAGGTGCACTTGCGCCACTGGGCTACGCAAGCCGAGATGGATCCGGGAAATCGCCCGGCTTTGGGCAAAAGCTGTGACGGGCGTCGCAGAAACCGTCACATCCTTTCCTTTTCGTTACTCCCGTCCCGGCCTCTCTTTATTTCTTCCATGTCGACGCCGTCTCTCCCTCCCTCCGCCTGGGCCCTGAGGCCAGCAGCAGCGATCCTGAACAAGAGCATATCGGCGTTCCCACTAGGGAATCGTCTTTTTCTTCGGTTTCTTTCAATGAACTGTCTTTTCTTCAGAGAAAACAGAAATACCACGACAGAGAAACCTGAATTAAAATCTATGAGCCCAGAAGGAAGCACAGGTACATGCGGTGAGCTAACATAGCAACTTGCAAGCACATAAGATTGAGATCCTCGTTACGATTTGTGCACAAGGCAGTCATGAGTCATGAGCCATGACAGTTGCACTTGCCATTTCCTAGTGAGAAGTACACCTGGACTGTTGCTCGTGGTGTTACCTGGCCCTAGATTGTATCTTTCTGCATTAGGTACAAGATGACAACAGCGAGAGGATGGCGCCACCGCGTGCTTAGTAACCGTCGTTGTTGCCTTCTGCGCAGATCACGTCAAACGCACGCTGTTTTAGCACGTTAATGCAAAGCCCGCCCTCTTAAGTTCGATTGACCAGGCTGGGTAGCACCTGCGTGCAGGTATGCAGATGCCACCAGTAGTCAAATCAAAGGGATCAAAGTCTAAACATAGGTTGCTTGGACCGATCGGAGCATATTCAATGCATGCTTGCGTGGTTACAGTCCATGAGCACGATTCAGTTTCAGTCTGATGTCATGCATGAATTGACCGGGCCAATTATAGGAATATGTTAAAAAAATATGTTCTTTTCACTTGGAGTGAGTTGGTGAACTACAAAAGCAAGAAACGATCGGTCGGTTTTACTATGAAGGGGCTAGGAATATCCAGGTAGCATCACGTAACCTTGCTGTGAAATGACAAAAAGTTTGGAACTAGGTGAGCCATGCACGGGCTTCTACCGTTTGTCTTTGGTAGGAAGAGACAGGGCCGGGGTTCCTGTCCGCCAAGAAGCTGAATTTCAAGTGCTTGTTGCGTCAGAACAAGGTCTCTTGTACGTACTGAGGTCGAAGTTGGGCGGAGTGAGGCGCCAAAGGACTGCTGCTTCGTCTGATCTGGACAAGCAGCTGAATTGCATCTTCCTAAAAAGAAATGACACGCAAGAGAGAGCTTTATTTCATTAAAGCTATATAAGATTACTATACTCCATCTGATCCATATCAACTGTCGTTGATTTAGTAACTATAAAATTGTACTAAATCAGCGACAATTCATATGGAACGGAGGGAGTGCAATCCTCAGAAACCAACGCCTCAAAATATCAGCAGGCATACGACAAACTAGATCAGAATGGTAAGTTCTCCTGTCAACTTCCGAGGTGCTTCCACAATGCCCGAAATTCCGAGTTCTAAACAAGCTACTGGTCCAGGTCGAAAAAACCGCATTCAAGGTTTTCTCTTTGACGTGTTCAGGGCACAAATCCTATATGACGCTTACTGCGTTGTAATAATCGACCAATCGCACAAACCAAGCACAACAATGATGTAAATGGGCAGGCCAACCTTACTACAGTGCATCCTGTTTTCTGACAAGGTTCCTAACCGGCTCTGGTCCTTTCTTTTCGTTTTATCTTTTTTCTATTGTTTATTTTATCGTTTCTCTTTGTTTTTGTTTTAAAAAGTCCCCCGGTTAAAAAATGCTCTCAATTTTCCAAATTTTTTCAAATTTCAAAAATTTCCGTGAATTCAAAAAAATTCTAGTTAAAAACTAAAAAATTCAAACAATATTCATGTTTTGACCTCACAAATTCAGAAAATATTTGAGAATTTTAGAAACATATTTGGAATTTAAAAAGTGCTCCATTATACAATCCAAAAATTCAAAAACATTCAAATTTTCAGAAAGTGTTAAGGAACTTTTAAAAAACTGTGTTTAAAAAAATTATATAAATTTCAAAAAATCCTCAACTTTTCAAAATTTGTTTCCATTTATAAAAGTAATCAAGCATTTTTTAAAAAGATTGGATTTTACAAGGAATGTGTAGCAAATTCAAGATTTATTCATGTTTTAAAAAAAATTGTCGAAACTAAAGAAAACAATTAAAACATGGACGTTGCTATGTGTTGGATTTGATGGATTGAGCGACTGAGCGTCACTTTTTATCACTGCAACACTGGTCGTGTTGCGGGAAATTTTTGCAACACGAGTCATGTTGCAGAAATTTTTGCAAGATATATTTTCTGCAACATAGGCCTTGTTTCTGTTTTTTTGCAACAGAGGTCTTGTTGAAAATTAGTTTTTTTTGCAACAGAGGTCTCATTGCAAATTTAATTTTTCTGCACCATAGGTCCTTTTGCAGTTTTTGCAACAAAGACATTGTTGTGGAAACTCATCATAGTGGACAGTAAGCAGCGAGCAGCGGCCACATTTTTGTGTGGCCATGTTGACCGAAAGAAAGAAAGAAAAAAGGACCTCTCGTTTGGGACACACATCGTACAGACGAGCCGGCGGATGCTTGCGTGCGATCCACCGGTATAAGCCAATCGTTTTCCTTAAAACATTAGATCGAACAACTATGGATGGCGTGGATTGCCACAGTACTTCTCTGCTGCATGGAACGGCCAATACTAATCGCCCTTGTGCGTCACAGTGCTATCAGACACATTGGGCGTTCAATAGGGGCTCCCCGTTCAGGGGCTCTGCAAAAGAATGCTTGCCTCAATAGAAGCCGAATGTATGGAGCATATCAGATGGCCCGACCCATTGACAACCCTTACTCTGGTTGCATACGGGCACGTGCGATTGGTTCTTTTCAAAAAAAAGGGGTCTACAGGTTTTAGTTGTTTTCCTTCAGGATTTTTTCTTTGATCTTTCGTTTTGCTTTTACATTTCATTTTTATTTTCTTTCTTTATTACTAATTCCTAGCATTTCATGAATACATTGTTTCATTACCTTAACCTTTTTAAAGTTTAAGAACGTTTTCCAATTTGGTTGTTCAATTCATAAAATTCATCAACATTTCCTAAATCCCAGATCATTTTATAAATTCATGGGTTTTTGTATATTTTGCTGTTTTCAATTTTCATGCTTTTTAAAATATTTTAGTCTTACAATTTTTTTCATCAGTAAAAAATCCAACAACGAGTTCTATTGGATGTAAATCGTAGAACCAAAACCGAAGTGAAGATCAGAACTGCGCTCCACACACAACCCATAGTGACAGATTGTTATTAAATGCCCACATGGGTAGGCCCAAGTAGCGCTCCTACTCTTGAAAGATTCTGACATTATTCGATCTAAAGAAAAGCAGGTTGAAAAATCCAGGATCCACACCATTTGCCGATGAGGGTGTGGATATATTGATAGATTGTTGCTAAAATGCCCACATTATAAATATACTTTTGAAGGGTGTGCTACAAACTGTGAAGCACATAGTCTAGCCAAGTTTTTGCGTTGTTTAGGTCAGGATCACCATGGCTACCTTGGTCAACCCCATGATCCAAATTGTATCCCACATATTGTGCTCTTTGGTCAATAAAACTTGGCTTTACCCTAAAAACCTTTGAAAAATCGGGAGTGGCATGTTTGGATTGTCTAGCAGTTTTTTCGTCATATTTGAAAACTATATTGTTCCAAAAACAGTTCATAGTTTAAATTCATGGACTTAAAAATGTTTCTAAATTTTTTAAAATGTTTACTGACTTAAAAATATATTTGTTGATTCTTAAATGTGAATGAATTATTATCAAATTATCACGATTTTGAAAAAAAATAAAACCAGGTAGAAAGGCAGGACAAAACCCCGGAAAAACCTGAAGAAAAAGAAACAAACTACAAAACATAAAAGAACCGAATATACCAAACACGTTGATGCAATCCATAATATAAGACTTATAGATGGGTCGGCCTGCCTACCGCTTATCACGTGCAATATAGGGTCTATGCTTCATGAGCCTATTTGTATGTCATTCGTTGGGAGTGGAGCAACGTGTTGTCGGCAACCGCACATATACTAGAAAAAAATATCTTACTTATTTACATGTAATCAATTTAAATAATGGAAAGAGTAAAATATGTAATAAAAGTATTGTAGACCTAAAAGATAAAATATACGGGTACTTCCAACCAATTTGCATGTATTTTCATAAAAAATGTTCATGTGAACATCCTTTAAAAAAGGGTATTTACATGTGCCCCTAGTTAGTGCCAACTACTCAAGTATGCCCTTAAATTGTGACCTACTTAGTTTAGCCCATGTTTCCGTCAAGTGTATCAATAGAACTACTCTCTCCCGTTATTTCTATCCATTCAAAGGGCTTTGACCGTCTCTGAGACATTTCAGGAACATTTTTGCCCCTCCTTATTGGAAGGGCCTCTTCAAAACGCACTTGCATCTCCTTTCTTCCGTAGTCCATTTTGTCGTCGGGTCCCTAATCCGCTGCCCAAACCCTAGCATTCTTACCCTCTCCTTTTTGAGCGACTACTCACGATCTCCTGAGTGGGAACACGCTACGCCTGGACTATATCTGATTTGACCAAAGGGAGGGGAGGCGGCGTGCACACGATATGTCAGACGATGGGGGATGTCTCGGCAGTAACAAGTGAAGCTCGCCAAGAATGGGAGAGAAAAGAGGAGAGGGAGGGCGTGGGCGTACCTTAGTAGAGCCATCATGCATTATTCCTAACGGAGGACACCAACTTAGGAGAAATCAGGATGGGAGGACCGAAGGAGGCCAGACAATGAGAAATCAATAGGGAAGTGTGGCAATGGTAGCATTAGAGCGAGAAAAGGGGAGGGGCTTTGACCTGTTTCAGTGGTGGTGAGAATTTCCCAAAAAAAGGGTTCAAAGTGTGCGAGTTGAGGGTGGTTGGCTTCATCCGTCACATTTTGCCAGCTCTGCTAAACCACCGTTCAAGAAAATATATATCCATATTGGCTATCCCTATCCTTCTGCATCCCTCTTATCCTCAAACCAAATAAGTGGCAACTACTAGAAAGATAGCTATCCTTGCACCACAAATATATCCTATGAAGCAAACGCGCACTAACAATACGCAGACGCTCATCTCGCCTCAAACGAACATGTGTTATGGTCAGCTCATTTAACACGTCCAGGCAGGTGCTCACTCACTCTCCTCACTAGCACATTTTTTTCACACGCCATCTTCATGCTAGGCAGCACGTTGTATTTTTCTTTTCTTTCTTTCTTTCTTTCTTTTATTTATATTTTGAACTATTCTACTTTAGATGCCATGAACATTGCTTTATTAGTTTTATTTAAAAACAATTTACCAAATATTTTTTTGGAAATGTTCACCATGTATTAAAAAAATATCCGTACAACTTAAAAAAAATATTCACGAATTTAAATTAATGTGTGTATCATTCAAAAAAATCATGACATTCAAAAAGTATACACATGTATAGAAATATGTTCATGTCATTTTTTAAAATGTGTATCTCTACTACTTAAAAAAAATGTAAGGTTTCCATTTCACCTTTCTTCCCACCACCCCTTCATCCAACCTTAATATATGATAATCAATCACCGTAACTCACATGCCTTCTGAACCGATTCCGCTTTAATTAGTTACCAAACTTCTAATAAAAGTATAAGGTAGTTCACGGTCAGAATTTGATGAACATGTATTTACACAGCAATATTATTATTGACAGGTAAATCACAAGCTAACATACTAGAATATTTATATCCCGTTGCAACGCATGGGAATTTTTCTAATGA
Source organism: Aegilops speltoides (assembly GCA_021437245.1). Lineage (NCBI taxonomy): Eukaryota > Viridiplantae > Streptophyta > Magnoliopsida > Poales > Poaceae > Aegilops > Aegilops speltoides. The sequence continues at coordinate 440,794,089 of CM038142.1, forward strand.
AACCTAAAATTTTGTTCGTGCAATTTTATAAAAGAGTTCAACCCATTCAAAAAAAATACTGATAATATTTAAAAAAATCACAAGTTTTAAATGTTCTTGATATTTCAGAAAAATGTCTAGGAAATGTAAAGTTTGCCCACTCAAATTTTTTAAAAAAATTGCCATTAAGAAAACGCCATAACATTTAAAAAATGTAGTTGGGACAATTGCATTTTTACCCCTAGTTGGTTCCTACCCACGGGTTTTGCCCTTACTTTCCGAGCTTGCTCAGTTTTGCCCTTACTTTTTCCATCGAGGTCCCTCGAATGCCCTTTGACCGTTTGACCAAAACTTTAAAAATTCATAACTACTTCATACAAACTCAGAAAAATACAAATAAGATATCAAAATGTTCAGATAAACATTACCTCTATGGGCATATCATTTGCATTCAGGACAAAAGGATCGTTTAAACTACCCAAGGTAATTAATGTGTTAACATTATTAAAAATAAATTGGTATAAACTATATATTTTTTCGTGAATAAAAATTACATGCAAATGTAGATAATGTTTTCTGAACATCCTGATAACTTATTTGCATTTTTCTAAGTTTGTGTCAACTTGTTATGAATGTCCTAACAACTTTGACCATTATTTGGAAACTTCATAACAAGTTGATACGAACTCAGAAAAATGCAAATAAGGTATCAGGATGTTCAGAAAACATCACCTACATTTCCATATAATTTTTATTCATGAAAAAATATTGTTTATACCTATTTATTTTTAATAATGTTAATAACATTAATTACCTGGGGTAGTTTAAACGATGCTTTTGTCTTAAATGCAAACGATATGCCCATAAAGGTAATGTTTATCTGAACATTTTGATGTCTTATTTGCTTTTTTTTGAGTTTGTATGAATTAGTTATGAATTTTAAAAGTTTTGGTCAAATGGTCAAAGGGCATTAGAGGGACCTCGATGGGAAAAGTAAGGGCAAAACTGAGCAAGATCGAAAAGTAAGGGCAAAACCCGTGGGTAGGAACCAACTAGGGGTAAAAATGCAATTGTCCCAAGGCTAAAAATTTGTTTGCGTAATGTGAAATAAATGTCATGACGTATTAAAAAGTTCACTCATTTTTCAAAAAGTTCATGATTTTTTTTCAAAAGGAAACAAACAATAATAGAAAAATGAAAATAAGAAGAATTATAAAGTAGAAGAAAAACTCAAAAGAAAAAGAGCAAATGGGAAAACTAAAAACTAGTAGAGAGTAAGGAAAAGGAAAAACAGGATGGAACTTTTTCAAAACCAGATGGAAGGTTCCAAATTTGTGAACCACCTGAGAAATGCATTGTTAAGCCGATCCTGTCACGGAAATACCACAGGCAAGACCCTCATCGGTCTCGCCATAAGCGAGACATAGCATTTGTGGGCGGTACCTTGGATGGTACTCCCGAGACGTCGTTCATAACTATTATTTTTGATTAAAAAGGTTGACTCCCCCAATTTCATTTAAAGAAAACAAATTTGTTTACAGCCAAAACACTCCAAAACCACCAAGAGAACCCAGCTCAAGTGAGCCGTAAACCCAGCTGACAAAGCCAAGATAAACCACCTCCACACACCCAATCCCGTTTGTATTACATACAAAACCAAAATGGCAAAGACCATATTACATTATGGTGATTGATTATTATATGGGGCAGTTTGGTAAGTAAACTAAAGTGGAATTGGTTCATGAGGTAAATAAATTATGCTGATTGATTATTATACGAGAAAGGTTTGACGAAAGGATGGTGGAAAGAATGGTGAAAGAAAACCTTACATTTTTAGGGCACTTTACATTCTTTTTAGTAAGTTGTCGGAGTAATGGGCCACGGGTAGGCTAACCCGAGTCCCAGAGCCATTCAAGACATCGGGGCGGGCTGCGCCCCGCGAGTCCCAGAGGCAACACCCAGTCAAGCCGAGTCCCAGAGAAGGCTCCAAGATAAGCCGAGTCCCACAGGAGACTCCCAGTTAAGCTAAGTCCAAGAGGCGGCTCCAAGATAAGCCGAGTCCCAGAGGTGGCTCCAAGATAAGCCGAGTCCCAGAGGCGACTCCAAGATAAGCCGACTCTGGGAGTCGGCCTGCGACTCCAACCACCCTATTATTTAAGGGCAGGCATGGCCACGGGCGCTGCATCAACGAAGATCTCCGTCCGCGAGGCTTTGTTGCCATGCCGCCCCGACATCGACCCTTGGGGCGGAGCCCTGTGCCTGACGACGGCTGCATCAGACGGCTCAAGACGGCGGGGCCTACTAGACAGCGAGAGTACTAAAGATGGCGAAAGCGCCAAGAGTCAGACCTGTTGGGAGTCGGTCCCCAGGAGTCCGCCGGCCCCTCCCACGGCCCCCACACGCCATTAACCAGACACGACGGGGAATGGGCGGTGATCGCCGCCAAAGCGGCGGCTGCTGCTGCCATGACCCCATGACCATAACCAGCGTCATTAGAAGCACGGCTACTGATGTCTGCGGTCGGCAAGACCCGCCATGGTGGACAAGGGTGGCGCCCTCGTACCAAAGCCGGTCGGCAGACCCACCGGTCGGCGGGCCCCGAGTCGGCGGAGAAGACGGCGGCTGAGAGACAGACGGTGGGACCCGCACCCAGCGTTTTACCATTGTACCCACGGGGTAGGCCTATATAAACCCCCCCAGGGCACCCATGCAAAGGGTTCGAATCCATTAGCACTGGACCAGATCATACCGGGAGGAGAAAGCTAGCCTTGCCTTCTCCAACCTCCAGAAACAGCTCAAGGAGCAACCTTGTATTCACTTTGCCTTAGTGACCATGCGGAGACCCCGCAGAGCAGCAGTAGGGGTGTTATCTCCTCGGAGAGCCCTGAAGCTGGGTAAGATCCGCCGGCGTGCATGTCTTCGCCTCATCCCGATTCCAGGCACCGGCGACGTTCTACTCGCCCCCACCATGACAAGCCATCCTTTGGCATATGTCGCACCCAACCACCGACATTTGGCACCCGCCGTGGGGACAGGTGCTGCCCTGGATGGCCTCGCCCTCAGCTTGCAGCTTCGCCTGGACGTCCAGGAGCGCCTGGTTCAGCGGACCGTCGCCGCCTCCTCGCACCCACCCAGTGGGTGCGGCGCTTGTTGCCTCGGCATCTGGGATGGCTGAGCTGGCGGCGCCGGCCTCCAAGGGGCGTGGCGCTGAAACCACCTTCTCGAGACGGCAGCACGCTGGTGAGGCGACCTGAAGGAGCAGCCTCGCCACCGCCTCGTCTTCAGTCGGCGGCATCGGCGGGTCTGCCGGCTGCTTGCCATGCGCGCTCCCAGACAGCGGCAGGGGCGGCGGTGGTGGCGTGGCCGTGCCCGACGCGGAGGCCTTGCCACCGTCCTTCTCCATGATGGGGTGCTCCCTGCCGACTTCTCCAGTCTGCCCCGTGAACTCCGGGGGCGGCGGCGCGGAGTTCAGAGGGATGACAAGCAACGCCGACTGGCGGTGCGCGTTCTCCGCAGCCCGCTGCCTTGCTGCAGTGACGGCTTCAGCTTCCTCCAGTTTCTTCTGGGCGGAGGCCGCCGCTTTCTCGGCCTCCGCCTTCTCCAGACGGTCGGCCTCCTCCTCGTCGCGCTTCTCCCGCGCGTTTCGCTCCGTCGCCTCCCGGAGATCGGCGGCGGGGTCAATCCGCCGAGTATTGGCGGACGTCTCGGCCGACCCATGACAGAGGGGATGGCGACCCTCTCAAGAGAAAGAGGGGCCCTGAAGCAAAGAAGGAATGAAAAAGACTCGGAAAAAGATTCATCAAAGAAACAAGGCAAAGGCAGAGAGCGCTTACGCAGAGACTAGCGGCGGCTTCTTCACTTCCTTGCAGAAGCGGTTGGCCTTCGCGACCGCCTCCTCCCGCTTGGTCGCGGCGACCGCCCCCTTGAACTTCTTCGGCCGGCTGCCGAGCGAACTCGACGCGGCCCAGCGCTTCTTCGCGCCGACTTGACCGGCCAAGCCGGCGGAGGAACCCGCACCTGGATGGCCGGCTTTCGATTGGCGGCGCGGGACGACTTCCCCTTCGGCGTCGTCTTCTGGCCAGTCGGCGAAGGTGGCCGAGGGTCTGAAGCCGCCTTCCGCTCCTCCCCCTCCGCCTTCGGCGTCGGCCTCCATCGCCGCCGCCCCCAAGTCGGGGTCGTCGACGTTGCACACCGCTCGATCAGGAGCGAACTCGCAGGGCAGTCCCGTGGCGCCGGCTGCAGGCTGGATGAGGGGGTTCTGACTCGAAGAAACCAAGAGAATCAGAAGTCGGATTCGGCTGCAGGAGAAAAACAGAAGAGCAAAATATACAACTTACCACTGGCGGGGGGTTGGCGTGCGAGTACGGCTCTTTGCCGAACTGCCAGTCCGCCGCGAGCTCGCAGTTTGCGATGTGGTTCACCATGTTCGCCACATCCGCGTGGGGCATGTCCCTGGTGCACATCCGGCTCGGGTCTCGGTGGTCGCTCATCTGACAGATCAGATGAGGTCGGCCTTGGAGTGGGAGGACTCGGCGCGCCACGAAGGCGGCCAGCAAGTCGGCCCCAACAAGACTACCGACTGCGTCAGCACTCGGAGTCGCGCGACGGCGGCGGCGCCTGCGGGAGTCAGCGTCTTGGCCCGATGGGACCAGCTGGGAAGCCTCCCAGCCGTCGCGCCGGTTTCGTAGTGCGGCAGGTTGACCCAGTCGCCTTCCGGGGCAACGTTCTTCACGTAGAAGTACGACCGCTGCCACATCTTCACCGACTTGATCAGCGCGATGGAGGGAAATGGATTGTCGGCGGTCGACCTTCGCATTGTGATGAAGGCGCTGCACTGAGCCGGTATGCCGGCGACGTGTGTGCCGAGTTTGCATTGGAAGAACTCTTCCCACATCTCAATGGTGGGGAGAACGCCAAGAAAACCCTCGCATAGGGTGGCGAAGGCGGCCAGCAGCACCATCGTGTTCGAAGTGAGGTGATGCGGCTGGAGCCCGTTGAACTCCAAGAAGGAGCGGAAGAAGCCGCTCGCCGGCAGCCCCAGGCCGCGCATGAGGTACAAGCGGAATACGACCCGCTCGCCCTCCTCCGGCGCCGGCCTTATTTCCCCCGCCGGCGCGGCGCGGGCTCGCACCAAGTTCGCGCTGGGGAGCCGGCGCATCTTGCGGAGGTGCTCGATGGTGTCGTGGTCCACCATAGAGCCGTCCCACACGCCGGAGCGCACGGTAGGAGCCGCGGCGGCAGAGGAAGAACTCATCACGGCGAGCGCAGCGCGGTTTGGAGCGGCGATGGCAAGAAGAAGAATAAGCAAGAGGAGGCAGGGGAGCAGGGAAGAATGGGCGCGCGTGTTCCGCCGTCCCGCTCCCCCGCCTACTTATAGGCCCGTAGGCTGAGAAGCCGATGGGGCAGGCGTGGGATTAGCTGCGCGCGGGACCCCACGCCCCCCACAATTTACCCCACGAAGTTACTACGTGCAGTAACGACGTGGGAAACCCAACCGTCCGCGCGGCCGCAACGGATCCGTTCGCGGGCCGAGGCGCGGTAGTGGCGGGCCCCGCCCGACGACCTGTCCCGTCGTGCGCGTGGGTGAGCAGACTGCCCCTGCCACGTGGCATCTCGCGACGGGTCCGCGGCGGGCGGCCGCGGGGAAGCGTATCAGGCACGCCGCTTGGTTCCCGCCGCGTCATTCGAAATTCCTTAAGGGCAAGGCGGTGAGGAGTCTGGACTAGGGGTGTCCGGACAGCGGACTATCATCGTCGCCGGACTCCAAGACTACGAAGATACAAGATTGAAGACTCCGCCCCGTGTCCGGATGGGACTTTCCTTGGCGTGGAAGGCAAGCTTGGCGATCTGGATATGTAGATCTCCTACCATTGTAACCGACTGTGTAACCCTAGCCCTCTCCGGTGTCTATATAAACCGGAGGGGCTTTAGTCCAGAGGACACAACATCCATTACAACAATCATACCATAGGCTAGCTTCTAGGGTTTAGCCTCCTTGATCTCGTGGTAGATCCACTCTTGTAATACACATCATCAATATTAATCAAGCAGGACGTAGGGTTTTACCTCCATCAAGAGGGCCCGAACCTGGGTAAAACATCGTGTCCCTTGTCTCTTGTTACCATCCGCCTAGACGCACAGTTCGGGACCCCCTACCCGAGATCCGCCGGTTTTGACACCGACATTGGTGCTTTCATTGAGAGTTCCTCTGTGCCATCGCCGATAGGAAGGATGCCTCCACCCATCTTCAAGGACGGTATTTTCGCCAAAGGGGCCTTGGCCGCCGGCCAAACTATCCGGCTAGGTGGTTTTCTTATGACCGCCTGTCCGGCCACCGCTTCGACAATGACTTCTCAAGTCGTCAAAAGCAATCTTCACATCCGCTCTGGATCCAATAGAGCTCTCGTCTGTCAATGAGCTCTTGGATCGCATCGCCGCCCTGGGAGTCGCTATGGACTACAATCAGATTGGGCTTAAAACCGATCTGAGAGAGATTAACTCCCCCCAGGTCACCCACCACGTTGCAGTGGTAGAAGAACAATGCGCCGACTCTTCTCCTGTATTGAAAACTAGTCATGTCCGGACTCCCGAACCCTCCATGCCGGATTCCCGCGGAGGGACGGACTTCGATCAAGCGCTGAACTTAAAGTCAGGCATCGGTCCGGACTCGTTGGACAACGTCCAACAATCCAAGCTTCCAAATTCGGAAACTTCTCGGCCTTTGAGCCTTGAAATGGGTAGGGTTTCGGACTTTATTCCACCCACCCGCCCAGACATATGCTATCTATCTCTAATCCGGCAAGAGCCCGCTGAAACAGTACATCACTACTAGGCCAGATTCCTCCTGGTTATGGACAGGATAAAGGACTGCCGAGAGGAAAACGCAATCTCAATTTTTTGCAATAATTGCGGACGAGGAATCTTGAACGCCGTCAGCCGTCGTGAAATTACACGCTTCGCCGACCTGGCGTCCATAGTACGAAAGTACTGTGCGATGGAGAGTTTCCGGAAAACCAAAAATAAGTTTTGGGACAATCCGGCCCCAACCCTAGTCCGCAACAAAAGGGTGCATTACACTTAGGCACCAGATACAAAAACCAAAAAGCAAAAACCCCATAAAGGGCACGGAACCGTACTGGAGGGATGGCTTAGCGGACCCTGTAAAATTCACAGTACAGAGGGCGCCATCCCAACACATAGCCTTCGAGCATGTTGGATATTACGGCAGGTGGCCAAAAGTGGCGAGGAGCTTCTAGCCCCGAAAAACCACTCCAACAACACCGGTACGGTATCAACAGTCTTTGAGACCTTCGCATCAAATAATATGCGGAAACGAACAATCCGCAGCCTCACCGAAGTCTACCAAGTAGCAACAACTAATCCATGGAGCGACACAGCCATCACCTTCAACGCCAGCGATGAACCTAAATTCCGAACAGCCCGAGCACCAGCCGCACTGGTGCTTTGTCCAATAGTGGACGGCTTTTGACTTACAAAGGTCCTCATGGATGGCGGCAGCGGACTAAACCTCATCTATGAGGAAACTCTTCAAAAAATGGAAATAGACTGGAGCCGCATTGAGCGAAGCAGCACAACCTTCAGAGGAATAATCCCTAGCCGGGAAGCGCGCTGCACCGGAAAAATCACACTCGATGTGGTGTTCGGCTCGCCGGATAATTACAGATCCGAAGAAGTCACGTTCCAATTGGCCCCATTCAACAGCGGATATCACGCTATATTAGGACGAGAGGCATTCACAATTTTTCAAGCCGTACCCCATTACGGGTACATGAAACTCAAAATGCCTGGGCCCGGCGGAATAATCACTCTCGTTAGTGATCCGGACATGGCACTCCGCGCCGAAAACAAGACAGCCGCATTAGCCCTGGAGGCACTATCCAAAGCCCTAGCGGCAGAAGAACTCATCGCGCTGCACTCTACGGTGAATAGGGACGATGTGATACTTGATAAGAGATCCAAGTCCACCTCCTTTAAACCAGCAGATGAAATAATAAAATTCCAGGTCCATCCAACGGACCCGACAAAGACGGCTTCCATCGGGGCACATTTGAACCCTGATGTAGACGCGCGCAGATCGCGAGAATTCGCCGGGAAAATTGGGACATTTTCTTTGGCACACCGGATATGCCGGAATCCCACGCAGATTGGCGAACACAGCCTAAACATCACGAAAGGATTCAAGCGATCAAACAGGCTCTTGACGATTTTTGAACCTAAAAGACAGCAATGGGAGAAGAGCTAGCCAAACTATTGGAAGCCGGGTTCATCAGAGATATCAAACATCCGGATTGGCTAGCAAACCTGGTAATGGTACCAAAGAAGGACAAATCTTGGCGCCTATGTGTCGATTTTAAAGACCTCAACAAGGCCTGCCCAAAGGATCCCTTCCCCCTCCCCCGCATCGATCAGATAATCGATGCTACCGCAGGACACGATTCACTGTGCTTCCTCGACGCATACTCCGACTACCATCAAATCAAGATGGCGGAAGCAGACCAAGCCGCAACAGCATTCATCACTCCATATGGACCATTCTGCTTCAACACGATGCCCTTCGGACTTAAAAACTGTAGGATCGAAAGTATGTCTAGAGGGGGGGTGATTAGACTACTTGACAATATAAAAATTCAGCCTTTTGATTAAGACAAGTTTTGGCAGATTTCAAGATAATGATCAAGTCAAGTATCACCCTACACATGCAATTCTAGAGTATTGGCAGCGGAAAGTAAATTGCACATGTAGTAAAGAGAGGTGGAGAAGAGCAAACGCAATTTGGAGACACGGAGATTTTTCTCGTGGTTCCGATAGGTGGTGCTATCGTCAATCCACGTTGATGGAGACTTCAACCCATGGAGGGTAACGGCTGCGAGAGTCCACGGAGGGCTCCACCCACGAAGGGTCCACGAAGAAGCAACCTTGTCTATGCCATCATGGCTCTCGCCCACGGAGGACTAGCCTTACTCGGGGTAGATCTTCACGAAGTAGGCGATCTCCTTGCCCTTACAAACTTCTTGGTTCAACTCCACATCTTGACGGAGGCTCCCAAGCGACACCTAACCAATCTAGGAGGCACCACCCTCCAAAAGGTAATAGATGGTGTTGATGATGATGAACTCCTTGCTCTTGTGCTTCAAATGATAATCTCCCCAACACTCAACTCTCCTCACCGATTTGGCTGTGGTGGAAGAAAGGATTGAGTGGAAAGCAACTTGGGAAGGCTAGAAATCAAGTTTCATATGGTGGGAGTGGAGCAACTTGATCTCAACACAAGGGTAGGTAGTTTTCTTCTAAAAATGTAAGGTAGGAGTGGTAGTTCTTTCGATGGCTCTCTCCACGAATGAAGAGGAGGTGGAGGGTATTTATAGCCTCCACACAAAATCCAACCGTTACACACATTTGACCAATCTCGGTCGGACCGAAGTTGACAACTCGGTGAGACCGAAAGTTCAAATCTTGTGAGCGTTGGGATTTTCAGTGGGACCAAAATACAATCTCGGTGAGTCCGATTCTTCCAAAGACTAGGGTTTGCCAATCTCGGTGGGACCGACTTTATCATCTCGGTGACACCGATTTGATGTGAAGGTTCTGAAGCTTGGCAACACTAGTTTCGGTGAGACCGAGTTTGGAATCGGAAAATCTGAAATATCTAGGGTTTGGCTTTGTGGTGATGTGGTTCATCTCGGTGTGGTGAGTTTAGGAAATCGGTGGGACCGAGATTACTTATGAGTGTATGTTGGAATGAAAGATTGCTGATGGTTTGGGAGATGTATCACTAAGCACTTTGAGCAACCAGATCATTAACATAACCTCATCCCCTTTTAATAGTATTGGCTTTCCTATAGACTCAATGTGATCTTGGATCACTAAACCAAAAATGGAGTCTTGAGCTTTTGCCAATGTTTTCCTTAGCATTTTGAGGGGTCCACTTCTTCAGTCATTGCCATACCCAAATCACTGAATTTTCTGAAATGTTCTCAAGAAACTATTAGTTCAATGATATATATGTTGTTATTAATTACCAAAACCACCCGGGGATTAGTTGCACTTACAATCTCCCCCTTTTTGGTAATTGATGACAACATATAGATCAAAGCTTCGACAAAGGATATAATCAATGAATAATATCGTCGCTTTGAGAAGTATGTGATAAGCAAGAGCTCCCCCTAAATTTGTGCATTATTTAAGATTTGCGTTTGAATGCAAATGCACAATCGATTAGGATCATGGGTCACTCTTCCATGTCACATACATCTTGGTGGAGCGCACAAAATGATAAGAATGAATAGCATGCACTCAATCACCAAGACATGAGTAAATGATCATACAAGATATGAATAGCATATGATAAACATTAAGCACACATTAAGGCATAGTATGATCAAGCACTCATCAAAGTAGAGCAAACGTAGTATCAAACACACGGAATGTCTCGAAAAACTCAAAAAGACCGCAAAAGAACGAAAGAGCAAAAGCGCAAAGACAAAGCACTCTCTCTCGAAGTCCTATGATCTATACAATTTTCCCCTTTGGCAACAAGTTACCAAAAGTTCGAAGGTATAGAGCTAAACGTCACTAGGGACTCTTTGGCGGCTCTATGCAGGTTGATGGAGTTGAGATAGCTGCATCTGCAAAGGCTTGGTGAAGTCTGTGGAGCTGGAGGAGTGGTCACCGAGCTGGAGCTGGAACCGATGGAGCTGTGGGAGGTGCCGATCTTTGTAGCCTCGGTGTCATCCATTGGAATAGCAGTGATCGGGTCTGTAGGAACCGGAGCAGCTGTTCATAATCATCTGGACTAGGTCATCTTGCATCTCTGCATGAGCTCTTCCTTCTCCCTCTTAGCTTCCTCGATGTCGCCTCAAGCTTGTTGACAAGATGACTTGCACTTGATCCACTTGACATCAGAGCATGGAACTTGTCTTCAACTATCCTCTCAAGACTCTCCCGAGACTCGCACAATGCTGGCAGCGTTGTTCAATCCTCTGGGTAGCTTCAAGGAGCTGTTCTCCGACACTCTTGGGTTTAGCTGCTGCTGCTGCTGCTTCCTTCTCAGCTTTAGCTTGTTTGGCAGCTTCAGACTTTGCTTGACCTTCAACAGACGTGGGATCATCCTCAGTCATCACAACTTCATTGTCCTCATGCTCAGGCTGCAGTGGCTAATGTGGTCTTTCCAACAAGTAGGTGCCCGTGCCAAACTTGGCATTGATAAGCATCTGAATGTGCGGGCAAATCCACATGACCTCTTACAGTCTGCTGCGGTCCTCTTGATAGTCTCAACTATCAGGTCCATCACCTTGAAAGGTGCCTTCTGATCTAGTATATGCAGCATGTTGATAGAATAGCCTCTTATCATGCGATGATCTCCAGACTTGGGCATCAAGGTATGCCTCAGAATTGTATTTGTGGTAGGGAGACCTGCCTGGAGATGATACACTGAGCCGAGCTTCCAGATTTCCACATCCTTGGCTGGTACCTCATTGTACATATTTTTCATAGACTCATGGTTTTTCTTGGGAATTCCATAGACATCAACATCATCCTCTCTCTGTCTTTGGAGCATTCAGCAAGATCTGCCCATTCTTCAACAGTTGAAGAAAATCTCGACCTTGATCATCCATACAATCTCGCCATCCGGATAGAAATGAGTCGTGGCATAGAATTGCATGATCATCTCATCATTCCAATCATCGAACCGACCAACGAAATCAGCAACACCACATGCGGTGAAGCTCTCATGCACATGTGGAAAGAAGTCTCTGTGCTCTTCACTATCAATGTATGCCCGATCAACATAGCGAGTATCTCGCAACAATGGGCTTCTTGTCCATAAGCACAGTCTCATAGAAATCCTGCTGCTCTCTGGTGTGGAACCTTGGGTCAACAGCAGTCCTTCTCCTCACAGCATATGGATTAGCTTGTCTCCATAGCCCGAGACCTCTATCCTTTCTTTCCTTCATGTTTTCAGCTCGAGGATGAGCATCATTGTGAATTGGCAATCTCTGACGAAGTTTCAGCAACACAGGTGCCTCATCATCGACTCGGTGGTGGCACATTGTCTTTCTTCTTCTCTGAAGCGGGAATGTTTCGACAGTTTTCTTGGGCTTGGCGGCGAGGCTTGGCTTGAGCTGCCTTTGCTGGAGCAGACGGCTTAGACGTTGAAGGTGCTCCTGCCCTGATGGCATCGCCCATGAACTTAGGCTTCTGAGGAGGAGGCTGTGGAACTTCCTCATCCTCATCATCTTCTGCTGCTTCATCATGTACAATCCTCTTCCTCTTGGAAGTTTTCTTCACCTTGCTCGAGGTTTCTTCTTCCATGCTCAGCTTCTTGGCAATAGTGGATTTCTTCACTTTACTGGTGCCTTTCTTGGTTTGTTGCCCTTGATGCTCTTTGGCAACCACTTTTCTCTTTGGCTTAGATGAGATCTCTTCCTCAGCTATGAAATCAGAATCTTCTTCATCAGAATTCTTCTTCTTCCTGGCCCTGGTGGCAGCAGGAGGCAAACCACTTGGTGTGCTCCTCTCACCATCATCAGAAAAGCTCTTGGCCTCGGGACTAGTGCTGCCTCTGGAATTTCAGCAATTGGAGATTCAGACTGTTACGGCTGTCACGGCATCGACATGGCCGACAACTTGTGAATAGATTAGGTATAGGCGTAAAAGAAGAGTTATCACAAACTGCAGAAGATTTTGCAAAAAAAATGAGTTCAAATTTCAGTTTTAGGTTTTCACAGAATGCATTTCGGTCAGACCGAGTCTAAAATTTGGTGAATCCGAAGTGTTCACACAGAAGCATTCACACCACTTTCGGTTAGACCGATGCGGGTTTCGGTCCTGCCGAAAACACTAGGGTTTCACTAAATCCTCATTTCGGTCGCACCGATTTGCACAACTCGGTTGGACCGAAAAGTGCAGTGCAATGGCCAGAGGCCAAATCGGTCATACCGAGAATGTAAAATCGGTCGCACCGAGATGTGTTCGGCGGAAACCTAACCCTAAAACTTTTACTCGAATTTCGTTCTAAGAACTAATCTGCTGGATAGGAAGATCTCAAACGTGGCAAGAAGCTAGGCAAACCTATCGTGCATAGAATCGGAGGTTGAAGACGAGAGGATCAAACTCACCCTAACTTGGTGGAGTTTTCTCTGGCAACGGCGCGGAGAGATTGTCCGATTGACGGCGACGGAGACTGCGGCGAGGAGCACAAAGGCGACACGGAGACGATCCGGAGACCACGGCGGCGGCAAAGAAAGGGTTTGGGGGAGGCGTTTTGAAGAATGAATCAACGCTGCCCTCGGTATATATACCCTTTAGCTGTCGGTGGGACCGAGTTGTAAAACTTCGGTGGCACCGAGATGGTTAATCGCAAGCGATTACACACTTGATCACGCCGAAATTTGTAACTTCGGTTTCACCGAGGTGAAAACCTAGATCAATCCAAGTGCTTTGGTCCGTCCGATTTGAGTGGGTTGGTCGACCGAAAATACTTAGAAGGTTTTGGAAGTTTAGTCTTAGACGGATCGGTGGCTCCGAGTGCTCCTCACTCGGTGGGTCCGAAAATGACTTGATCAAAGTTTGTGATATAAGCATGAATAGAATTTGAGACAAGAAAGCATACATAGCTAGGGGAGGAACTTAGGCATTCTTGTCCATCCATTTGGTCAAAAAAAAATCCAAAAGACCATAGCAACAAATGGATGTCCTCGAATGGATAAAATTATGCATCCAACATGCTCACACAATAAGATAGCAAATGAAATATGTGTCAAACATGCACAAACAAAACACTAGCTACTATCACACAATTTGTCGATGACTAGGTCATCTATATATGAGTATATTGACTTAGGAGTCAAATGAAAACATTTGATCATAGGTCATACTCATCGTTTAAGCACAAGTGGGGTTACCACTTTTACATAAAGCATTAATGTGTTCACATCATTTGAAGATGCTTTAGCTCAATTCTTTAGAGCAAAGCTCCCCCTTGATGTGAGAACCCCTTTTAAGGGTCAAACTAACCTTGGGTTGTCGTAGAAGACTTCATGTAGATGTTGAAGATGTGGATGCTCAATGTTGATGAAGATCATCAAGAGTTGGGAGCAATCCTTTGGATTGGGCACTTTCAATACCTACATGGGTTAGTCCCACAAGGAACAAACAAGGATATCCATGGACATAGATTGAAGTACACAAAGATGATGTCCATGAAAGCAATGATTACCTTGTCCCTTGACTTACCAACAAGAGGGTTTGTGACTCCATGAACTAGTGCAAGATGTGGAAGTTGATTGCACAAGTTCTTGCCAAAATGAATGTGAGTGAAGTATGTTGGCGGAGTCACCCTCAAGAACTCTTTAGTTCTTCTTCTTCGGGATCCACATCATCTTGATGGGAATCCTTGGGGTAGTAGTTGAGCTTGACGAAGTAGAACTTGACGTTTCCTTGGGAACCCACTTGACCATGGCTTTGGGTGCTTCAATAAATGCATCAATCTCCTCTTGAAGCTTGTCCTTGCCTTTTAGCTTGTGGTCTTGTGGTGGAAGGTCATCTTGAGCTTGTTCCACATTGGAAGAAGTAGGATCATACTTCTCCTTTTGAGAAACAAACTTTGGAATGGGATATTGACCTTCTTCCCATTCAACACCCTCGGCGTTGAACTTTCGCTCAAAACCAATTCCTTGATTCTTCCGGTGCCTTCCTTGCTTGCGAACAATTTCCTCAAAGTTCTTGCTTCCGGCAAGGCTCTTGTAGACACCTTTCTCTATAATCCCTTTCGATAAGCTATTTTCTTGCTCAAGTGTAACTTGGCTTGAAACATTGTTAGTGGAATCAAGAGAACTACTAGAAGCAACAATATTGGATTTAGCATGGTTATTGTTACTACTAGATGAAGAATTTTTCTTATGCTTGTCATGCTTAGTTTTAATAGGTGGCAAGAAATTAGACAAGAGAAGTCGTTTGGCAAGATATGAAGAACTCTTCTTTCGAAGATCGTCATTGATAGCTTTTAGAAACTCATGTTCTTGCTCTAGATTGAGCTTCTCGAAGCGTAGCTTCTCATGAGATCTTATGAGCTCTCTATGATCTTCTTGAGTTGTTTCATGAGCTAACTTAAGAGTGTTTAGTTCTTTAGTCAAACGCTCAATCTCCTTCATAGCATTGTCATTCGACTCTTCTCGACTATAAAGACTACTAGCATGTTCATCATTACTAGGCTTACTAGATTTGTCATGTAAAAGCTCATCTTCACCAAGCAAGTCATCCTCATCACTATCAAAGTCAATGAATTCAGGGTGTGATACCTTGGGGCCTTTTGCCATGAAGCATCTTCCAATTCCCTCATTTGGTGAATCAAATAAGTCATAGGAGTTGGAGTTGGAGGACACGAGAGCAAGACCGCAACACCTTCATCTTGTTGTATTCGGAGTTGGAGTGATAGCTTCTTTCGGAGTGATTGTCGAGTCGGGCCGGAGACCCATTCACCTACATGAGCTTGATGTTTTATTCTTGTGTAGCTCCTTGATGACTTGTCTTTCCTCTCCGAATCCTTGCTTCTCCGAGAGGATCTTCGTTCATAACGATCATCTCTACTCCTTCTCTCTTTCCGAGGTGACTCTTCTCTTGAGCTTCTTCTTCTTGGAGATTCTTCTCTTCTCTTGTGGGGAGCCGAACACTCATTTGAGTAGTGTCCGGTCTTCCACAATTGTAGCATTCGATCACGACTAGAAGATCTCTTTTCATCATATGATCTAGACTTTGAGCTTCTTTCCTTGCTTCTACTCTTGTAGAATTTGTTGAAGTTCTTCACCATGAGGCTTATCTCTTCATTGGAAACTAGCTTGTCACTTGAGGTTGTGGGAGCTTCAACTGTAGCTTTGTAAGCACCACTTGGCTTGTTGTGAAGCTCTTCCTTATCTTTAAGTGTCATCTCATGAGCAACAATTCTTCCAATGACTTCGGTAGGCTTGAGATTCTTGTAGTTTGGCATCATTTGGATCAAAGTGCACACAGTGTCATACTTTCCATCCAAAGCTCTGAGAATCTTCTTGATGATGAATCGGTCGGTCATTTCTTCGCTTCCTAAGCCGGCAATCTCATTTGTGATGAGAGCAAGCCTAGAGTACATTTCAGCGACTCCTTCACCTTCCTTCATCTTGAACTTGTCAAGTTGACCTTGAAGAACATCTAGCTTTGATTCCTTCACGGACTCGGTACCTTCGTGCATTTCGACCAAAGTATCCCAAATCTCTTTTGCATTCTCAAGATGGCTGATTTTGTTGAACTCCTCGGGACACAAAGCATTGAAGAGAATGTCACAAGCTTGAGCATTGTTTTGCAACATCCGCAATTCATCCGCCGTAGCTTCACGATCCGGAACTTTTCCTTCCTCGAAGAATTCACCTTGCAAGCCAACACAAATAATGCCCCATGCGGCAGGGTTATGTCCAAGAATATGCATTTTCATTTTATGCTTCCAACTAGCAAAATTTGAACCATCAAAGTAAGGACCTCTCTGAAAATTACCCTCACTAGACGCCATACTCTCCTAGGTTGTGAAACCAAGCTTATGGAGTCAATGCAATGGAAACCAATACAATGGAGACCAAGGCTCGATACCACTTGTAGGATCGAAAGTATGTCTAGAGGGGGGTGATTAGACTACTTGACAATATAAAAATTCAGCCTTTTGATTAAGACAAGTTTTGGCAGATTTCAAGATAATGATCAAGTCAAGTATCACCTACACATGCAATTCTAGAGTATTGGCAGCGGAAAGTAAATTGCACATGTAGTAAAGAGAGGTGGAGAAGAGCAAACGCAATTTGGAGACACGGAGATTTTTCTCGTGGTTCCGATAGGTGGTGCTATCGTCAATCCACGTTGATGGAGACTTCAACCCACGGAGGGTAACGGCTGCGAGAGTCCACGGAGGGCTCCACCCACGAAGGGTCCACGAAGAAGCAACCTTGTCTATGCCATCATGGCCTACGCCCACGGAGGACTAGCCTTACTCGGGTAGATCTTCACAAAGTAGGCGATCTCCTTGCCCTTACAAACTTCTTGGTTCAACTCCACATCTTGACGGAGGCTCCCAAGCGACACCTAACCAATCTAGGAGGCACCACCCTCCAAAAGGTAATAGATGGTGTTGATGATGATGAACTCCTTGCTCTTGTGCTTCAAATGATAATCTCCCCAACACTCAACTCTCCTCACTGATTTGGCTGTGGTGGAAGAAAGGATTGAGTGGAAAGCAACTTGGGAAGGCTAGAAATCAAGTTTCATATGGTGGGAGTGGAGCAACTTGATCTCAACACAAGGGTAGGTAGTTTTCTTCTCGAATTGTAAGGTAGGAGTGGTAGTTCTTTCGATGGCTCTCTCCACGAATGAAGAGGAGGTGGAGGGTATTTATAGCCTCCACACAAAATCCAACCATTACACACATTTGACCAATCTCGGTCGACTGAAGTTGACAACTCGGTGAGACCGAAAGTTCAAATCTTGTGAGCGTTGGGATTTTCGTGGGACCGAAAATACAATCTCGGTGAGTCCGATTCTTCCAAAGACTAGGGTTTGCCAATCTCGGTGGGACCGACTTTATCATCTCGGTGACACCGATTTGATGACGAATGTTCTGAAGCTTGGCAACACTAGTTTCGTGAGACCGAGTTTGGAATCGGAAAATCCGAAATATCTAGGGTTTGGCTTTGTGGCTGATGTGGTTCATCTCGGTGTGACTGAGTTTAGGAAATCGGTGGGACCGAGATTACTTATGAGTGTATGTTGGAATGAAAGATTGCTGATGGTTTGGGAGATGTATCACTAAGCACTTTGAGCAACCAGATCATTAACATAACCTCATCCCCTTTTAATAGTATTGGCTTTCCTATAGACTCAATGTGATCTTGGATCACTAAACCAAAAATGGAGTCTTGAGCTTTTGCCAATGTTTTCCTTAGCATTTTGAGGGGTCCACTTCTTCAGTCATTGCCATACCCAAATCACTGAACTTTCTGAAATGTTCTCAAGAAACTATTAGTTCAATGATATATATGTTGTTATTAATTACCAAAACCACCCGGGGATTAGTTGCACTTACAAAAACGCTGGCGCAACATATCAGCGCATGATTCAAACATGTCTGGCAACCTAGATCGGCAAAATAGTAGAGGCATACGTAGACGACGTAGTCGTCAAAACGAAACACGTCGAAACCCTAGTAGACGATTTGAGGCTCACATTCGACAACCTCAGAGCATATGACATCAAGCTGAATCCGAAAAAATGTGTTTTCGGCGTACCAGCCGGAAACCTGCTGGGCTTCATTGTATCCGGTAGAGGAATTGAAGCAAACCCGACCAAGATCCGAGCTCTGTCACAGTTGGATATTCCAAAAGACCTCAAACAGATACAAAAATTGACTGGATGCGTGGCGGCTTTAAGCCGCTTTATCTCCCGCTTGGGAGAAAAGGCACTGCCCCTCTATCGCCTCCTTAGGCGCACCGAACACTTCGAGTGGACGGATGCTGCCACTGTTGGACTCGAAGAAATAAAGGCCATATTGGCAACAAATCCGGTCCTGACTGCACCCAACCTGGGCGAACCAATGCTGTTATACATCACGGCAACACATCAAGTTGTAAGCGCGGTACTCCTCGTCGAACGAGAGACAGAAGGGCATAAATTCCCTCTTCAAAAACCAGTGTACTACGTCTCCACTGTGTTAACCCCCTGCAAGTCCCGTTACCCGCACTATCAAAAGATAGCGTACGCGGTGTTCATGGCATCCCGGAAGCTCCGACACTACTTTCAAGAGTGTTCGATAACAGTGGCCTCCGAAGTACCACTCAACGACATTATAAACAACCGCGACGCGACGGGAAGGATTGCAAAATGGTCCATTGAGCTCTTACCATTCAATATAACTTACAAACCTCGGCGAGCTATAAAGTCACAAGTTTTGTCTGACTTTGTCGCTGAATGGACCGAAGCGAACTCCCTAAACAAGACGGGCGATACTCCAATTGGATTATGCACTTCGACGGCTCTAAAATGTTGGCGGATTGGGGTGGCGTCGTATTGACGTCCCCAACCGGGACACGATCCAATACGTACTTTAGATAATGTACACGGACTCCAACAACGCGGCGAATCGAGGCCCTTTACATGGCCTCCGGATGGCAATCTCCATGGGCATTCAACGCCTAGAGGTGCGCGGGGATTCTAACCTTGCAATATCCCAAATAAATGGAGACTTTGATGCCAAGGATCCGAAAATGGCAGCATATCGTAATGCTGTCCTAAAAATGTCAGCTCGGTTTGAAGGACTTGAATTCCACCACGTAGCCAGGGATAATAACCAAGCGGCCGACGTACTGGCACGCATCGGCGCAAAACGTGACGCCGTCCCTCCAAACATCTTCCTGGAACGGCTATTTAAACCATCCGTACTATGGGAAGAGGAGTCCGGAAACAACAAAATGGAAGCAGCCGCACCAACCGACACAAAGCAATCTGACATAACCGACGATTCAGCCGACGAAATAACACCTTCAGCCCACGACATAATGGCAGTAATTGCCCCGTGGACAGAGCCATTCCTAGCCTACTTGCTTAGGCAGGAACTTCCCGAAGACCAAAATGAGGCCCGCTGCATAGTCCGGCGATCTAAAACCGACAAGGTCCATGAGGGAGAACTCTATAAGAAAAGCACAACCGGAGTCCTTCAAAGGTGTATCTCCGAAGAAGAAGGGCGAAACCTTCTGGCTGAAATTCATGCCGGACTAGGCGGACACCACACAGCAGCTTGGGCCCTTGTAGGAAAGGCATTCCGCATAGGATTTTATTGACCGACGGCCCGGGCAGATGCTCAGGACTTAGTCCGAAGATGCGTCGGTTGTCAGCTCTTTGCTAATCAGAGCCATATACCACCCACCGCCCTCAAAACTATACCCATTACCTGGCCATTCGCGGGCTGGGGGCTTGACATGGTCGGACCCCTCAAAGGGGGAACCCACAAGCAAAGGTACCTATCGGTCATGGTGGACAAATTCACCAAATGGATAGAGGCCAAGTCAGTCAAAACGGCAAAGTCCGGACTAGTGATAGACTTTATCTCCGGGGTAGTACACCGTTATGGTGTCCCCCACATCATCATTACTGATAACAACACGAACTTCACGGCCGACGAGGTTAAATCATGGTGCAAAAATATGGGCATTAAGCTCGATTATGCTTCAGTCTATCACCCTCAAACCAACGGTCAAGTGGAACGAGCAAATGGTCTAATAATGAGCGGCATCAAACCCAGACTAGTGCGGTCCCTTACGAAATCTGACACGCACTGGGTCGAGGAGCTCGACTCCGTACTCTGGGGGCTGCGGACAACGCCCAACCGTACTACCGGATTCACACCATTCTTTATGGTATACGGTGCGAGGCGATTCGCCTGCGACATCATTCATGACTCACCTCGAGTGCGCATGTACGAAGAAAGAGAAGCCGAGCTGGATCGGCAGGACAGCTTGGACGCATTGGAGGAAGAAAGCGACGTCGCCAAGGCTCGTTCCGCATTCTATCAACAGCAGGCTCGAAGATATCAAAGCAGAGAAGTACGGGCCAAAACCTACAACGTTGGCGAACTAGTTCTACGCATGCCGGACAAGAAAGGACAAACTCAAGCCCAAATGGGAGGGCCCCTTCATTATCGATCAAGTCCTGACTGGCGGAGCGTACCGTCTACGAAATGCGTCGGATAACCGACTCGAGCCGAACCCATGGAACACAGCCCGCCTACAAAGATTCTATGCCTAGCGCCGGACTAAGAGTTCGTCCCCTTCCCCCGTCCAAATTTTTTATACTTAAGCTGTCTTTTTGTTTCTCTTTCTTCTCTCAACCCTCCTCCTAAAAAGCCCTTAAGGGCCTACTTGCACATTGCTCGCACACACTTGATGTGCCATCCGCACTCATTATACCTGGGGGCTTCTTTACAAGAAGCCTAATTATAAGGGCTTCATGCCCAACACATGTGTCAAGCTTCCACATGAACCTTTTATTCACCATTATATGCATCGATATGACTTAAGTTTTGGCCAAGCTGGGTTGCCTGGCTCCTGTGCTTACCCCTACGTTCCCGATTGTTCGGCTAGGAGGTAAAGGAGCACCTCTGCGATTATTACCGCCTGGTCACCGGATGTGTACCTCGACTGGTGAAGCCGAAAGCTAGCGTTCTTAAGGGAATATTGGTCGGTGACTTGAAAGATGATTTTAACCTACTTATTTATCTGCCCCAGATGTTTTTCTGCTTTTTTGCAGTGGGACATGCACTTTAGGGCATGCCTCCGAGAAAGGAACCCTTAACGGAACTATTCTCCTGGAAGATGTTTCTTACTAACCATGTAATATAACATAACTAGTTGGGCACTTGTCTGATAAGCACTAATGACCCCTACGCCTGGTCTCCATGCATACCCCAGTTGTTTCTAACCGAGAAGGTATTCGGACACACTCCGGACTCTAGGGTCCCGAGGTTGAAGCGAAAAGGTCGGCAAAGACAAGCGATCTACAATCCGGCTAGAAGGCATTTCACATGTCATTTTAAAATACATTGTCAAATCTACTTATCAGATTCCTCCTCAATCCCGTCTAACAGGCTGTCTAATTTACATCCGTTGGGAAAATTTAGCGCCAACTCTACTTGGTCGTATACTAAACTCACAGGGATCTCCTTCCCATCGGGCCCCACAGGTCCGACCTCGGCCATGTGGTTGGGATCTGCCTTCTTGTACCGCATCTTCACCATGGCCCAAGCCTCCCTGGCACCTTGGCGGCAGGCCGAAATCTTCCATAAACGGAAGCGCTGCCGCACTCCCTGAAGCTTCTCTGCAAGCTCCCCAAGGCCCTCGGGTAGGGAGAGGGCTGGCCATAAAGCACAGACGACGCCACTCATTGCTGCCGAACTCGTTCGGCAGGTGCAACAACTTCGGGAAGTTGATCACCCGTTGATCTGGGCATCTCCTCCGCAGGCGACTGTGAGTATACCTACAAGACATATCTTGTCAATTGACTTCCTCGCCGAACTCTTCTTTTCAAAGGAGTTCGCTCAAGCACTTACTATAAATGCCGCGACAAGCCGCCGATTCTCCTTTACGGAGCGGACAGCTCGCCCGAACGCTTTTCAGCTCTTCTCCAAGCTGGGCGTGGGCATCTTGAGTTTGTTCCTTTCTTCTGCACTCTATTCAGCACCCTCTCGCCGCCTTCAATGGCGTAGTAGTTCTTACTGTCCGGATCTTGTCCGCAAAGCACCGCAACGTCATTATTAGACTTGCGCGCACGCCGCACAACGCTTATATTTTCCAAATAATGTGTTACAGGAGGGGTCCCTGTGTTTCCTCCTGCGGCAGCAAGTGTGGCCTCAAGTTGGGCCTTGCACTCTTGCAGCTCCTGAGACAGTTGGGTGTTCTTCTGGTAAGATCCTGCGTTTCAAATGATCCTTAAATCAGTTAATATAAACTACTTTAAGTCTCGGGGGCTACTGGCAGATATAACTATTAAATTCTCTTACCCGTATGTCTTTTACATACTGCTCCGTGGCTCTGGTAAAACCATCTTGAGCGGCACGGAGGTGCGCGTCCCCCGCGTTAAAGGCATTCAACGCCTCAGGGGAGAAGCACGCGTCACGAAATACTGTCCGGCGGCGCCTATGGTTCATGGCGCTCTCCACCTCTTACTTGGTGGCGGATAGTCTGTCGGCATCCTCCGTTGAAGGAGTGTCCGGCTCGCGCCTTGTGCTCGCCTCCCCTCCGAGACCAGTCTTTGAGCTGGTAGTAGAGGTTGGATTGGCAACCTCACGCCCATGATCCGGCGGCGCTTTTCTCCTACAAAAGCCATGAGCACTCAAACGCTTCCTAGGAACGTTGCTCCAAATAATGAGCTGTGAGCTATACCTTTGCGGGCGCGTTTTAGTCCGCACCGCCTCCTCTTCCGCCCTCTTGGTCCGGACTGGCCTTTGTTGGTCACCGCTGAGCTCGGCTTCCCATACAAGGCGCTTCTGCAAAACACCATCGTATGCGAAGGTCGAAATGAGCAAGGAAGAAATAATGGTGTCGGGACTTGGTCACAATCACAGGAAGCGGATATGGTCCGGGGTAGTCAGCCGTAATGGCGACTAAAGCATTATCCATGCTGAGCTGATGGAACACCCCGTCGATTAGCTCCACCTTTATGTCCGGATCCTCTTCGTAGGCCGGATCCTGGGATCTCTCTGGATCCTCGGGTTGCGGAGCTGGACTTAGCATGTCCTCCACAACCCGACGCAGCTCCTGCGTCAAAAACACGATGTAAGAAACGTAAACTTCGAAAGCACGGGTCGGACGCGCGGAGTGTTCGCTTACCCAAGGCCGGGGATTATTCATGGAAAACCCATTCAACGGGTTCGTCCGGAGGAAATCCTCCTTCTCCCCCTTGTACAGGCCGGACAGGATCTTCACCAGGTCTTCGCCCGAACCTGGCCCTTTGCGGCCATGACGGGTGGCATCGTTCTCCCCGTTGAAATCCCACATAGGGTGGCCCCTGTATTGTAGTGGCTGCACCCCCCGCATAATGCATGTTGCCATGACTCCAATCATGGTCAACCCGGAATGGGCCAGTAACCTTATCCGGCCCATCAAATAATGGACGCTCTTGTCTTCCTCCAGTTGGGGCTCATGGCGCCAACTAAGGCGTTTCCGCAGAGGAGCATTACTGAACTCCGGGAGGCCGATCCGAACAGGGTCCGGTAGCAGAGCGTCTTCTATGTAAAACCATTCCGAAGGCTAGTCTTCGGACGCCTTCTTAGGGGTTCCGGATGGATATCCGGTCCCGGCAATGCGCCAAATTTCGGCGCCGCCCACTTGATATATAGACCCCTCGTGAGAGCGGGGTACAAGGCAGAACAACCTCTTCCACAACGCGAAATGGGGCTCCACGCCCAGGAATAGCTTGCAAAGAGCTACGTAACCCGCAATATGCAGGATAGAGGCGAGCATGAGGTGATGAAGCTGGAATCCGTAGAACTCCAGGAGTCCGCGGAGGAACGGATGTACAGGAAATCCGAGCCCCCTTATCAGATAGGGGACGAAGCATACCCGCTCCCCTTTGTTGGGACTTGGGGTAGCCTCCGCTTGCTTCCCACCTTTGTAGGTGGCCAGCCCGGCTCGAACCGGAACCATGAAGGCGGAGGAGATATCCCTCGCTTGAGCTTCACCAGCTCGTTGTGCGAAGCAGAGCATCTCCTCCAATCTCCTGGCAGAGGGCTGGGAGCGCGAGAAGAGGAGCCGCGTCGACGGTCCATGATGGAATGGATTCTGGGTCAAAAGCGCTCCGATGAGTATTCGCGTAAGGAAGATGGTGTGATTTGGATCTGAATTCTTGCCTCTCTTATAGGCAGATTATTTGCACAGCTAGGGGGTAAAACATAAAAGATACCCTGGCTTTTCGCATTCGTGCGACGCGTGGAAGCCGGACACTGTTCGGCAGGTACATGGAACTTAAAAGGAGAACCCACCTTGCAACGCTGAAGACTATATACGCGCTGGACTTATCGTCATTGAAGCCTGGTTCGGGGCTACTGAGGGAGTCCTGGACTAGGGGGTGTCCGGACAACCGGACTATCATCGTCCGCCGGACTCCAAGACTACGAAGATACAAGATTGAAAACTCCGTCCCGTGTCCGGATGGGACTTTCCTTGGCGTGGAAGGCAAGCTTGGCGATACGGATATGTAGATCTCCTACCATTGTAACCGACTCTGTGTAACCCTAGCCCTCTCCGATGTCTATATAAACCGGAGGGCTTTAGTCCGTAGGACACAACATCCATTACAACAATCATACCATAGGCTAGCTTCTAGGGTTTAGCCTCCTTGATCTCGTGGTAGATCCACTCTTGTAATACACATCATCAATATTAATCAAGCAGGACGTAGGGTTTTACCTCCATCAAGAGGGCCCGAACCTGGGTAAAACATCGTGTCCCTTGTCTCCTGTTACCATCCGCCTAGACGCACAGTTCGGGACCCCCTACCCGAGATCCGCCGGTTTTGACACCGACAACGGCCCTCTGTGAATCCGACTCCAGCCAGTCGGCCTGACGGAAGACGTCCCGCAAGGCTTGAGTTCCCCCACCGGAAGAATGAAACTGTTGAGGCCCCACGACGTATCGCTCTCGGAGCCTCACCAGCTTCGGGGACTACTGTCGGAGTAATGGGCCACGGGTAGGCTAACCCGAGTCCCAGAGCCTTTCAAGACATCGGGGCGGGCTGCTCCCCGCGAGTCCCAGAGGCAACACCCAGTCAAGCCGAGTCCCAGAGGAGGATCCAAGATAAGCCGAGTCCCAGAGGCGACTCCCAGTTAAGCTGAGTCCAAGAGGTGGCTCCAAGATAAGCCGAGTCCCAGAGGCGGCTCCAAGATAAGCCAAGTCCCAGAGGCGACTCCAAGATAAGCCGACTCTGGGAGTCGGCCTGCGACTCCAACCACCCTGTTATTTAAGGGCAGGCATGGCCACAGTCCGCCGTACCAACGAAGATCTCCGTCCGGCGCGTCACTGTTGCCATGCCGGCCCTGACATCAGCCCTTGGGGGCGGAGCCCTTGCCACGACGGCTGTGGGTTCAGACGGCCGGAGACGACGCGCCTACCGACATGAGAGTATCAAGACGGCGAAGCGCCAAGAGTCGACTGTTGGGAGTCGGCCCCAGAGTCGGCCGGCCCTCCCACGGGCCCCACACGCCATTAACGAGACACGACGGGGAATGGCAGCGGTGATCGCCCGCCAGTGGCGGCTATTGCCATGACCCCATGACCAAGCCAGCGTCATTAGAAGCACGGCTATAATGTCTGCAAGAGCAAGACCACCACAAGGGCAAGGGCCGACGGCAGCCCTCGTGCCGAGCCGGTCGGCCCTGTGAGTCGGCGGAGAATACGGCGGCCTGAGAGACAGACGGCTGGGACCCGCACCCAACCGGTTTTACCATTGTACCCCTGGGGGGTAGGCCTATATAAACCCCCCAGGGCACCCATGCAAAGGGTTCGAATCCATTAGCACTAGATCAGATCACACTGGGAGGAGAAAGCTAGCCTTGCCTTCTCCTACCTCCAGAAATAGCTCAAGGAGCAACCTTGTATTCACTTTGCCTTAGTGACCATGCGGAGACCCTGCAGAGCAGCAGTAGGGGTGTTATCTCCTCGGAGAGCCCTGAAGCTGGGTAAGATCCGCCGGTGTGCATGTCTTCGCCTCATCCCGTTTCCAGGCACCGGCGATGTTCTACTCGCCCCCACCATGATAAGCCATCCTTTGGCATATGTCGCACCCAACCCCCGACATTTGGCGCCCACCATGGGGCCAGGTGCACCGTCGTCCGGAGATCTGCTCGACGGAACCCTTTTCCTCCTCGGCGGCGCAGCCGGTCGAGCTTCGCCAGACAGTCTGCATCGGCGCCATTCTTGTTGCGCCGAGGCGATATGCATGCAGCTAGCTGCCTCGCCGAACTTGTCGGCGAGGTTCGCCTCTCCGACGAGCCTGCATCCGACTCAAGCAATACAATGAACTATTACACCAATCCCTCTCTCCCTTCTAACACATACTACTTGTACCGGTACTATCAATCACGGACAAAGATTCCCTAAAAAAAATCATGGACAAAGAAAAGTGCCGCAGGTGCTTGCGTCATGTGGGTCGGAGATGATTGACAATTCGAAATGACAATTGCTCATTATTAGCAGGAAAAATGCGCAAACTCCAGAACCGCCGGTGTAGAAGCACCGAGGAACGTCACGCCAGTCACCAAATTGCGACCGCCTTAAACCGATTGATCAGGTAGTGGCGGAGCTTCACAGAGATTGTTGAGGGGGCAAAGCAGAGTGATGGGTGGCAGAGTTATTCGGCTTAAACTATGATAATTTTTAAAATTTTAGCTTACCAATTAATGGCATTTCATATACTTTCTCTAGGGTAGGAGGGGGCCATAGCTGATGAGGACATCTCTTCTACTGTTACCCCGTCGCAACTCCTACATCAGTTATTCCACTTGATCCTATGACTAGAGCGCGTGCGCGACAAATACATGGCCAGAAATAAAGGAGAGATTAGAGATGAAGACAACTATATACTCAAATCAGATGAATTAACAGTGCATGCATGTCCACCACCGAATCAATTCCATTCACCAAGCATGTCACGTGCATGCACATGCATGAAGTGCACAAGGACCAATGGATTTGGGTTAATGAGCCAGGATCAGCCACGAACGTGGGCCTACATTTTGGCTGCGCCAGATGCTTCTACACACGCGCCGTCTTGCAATCTGCTTGCCACGTCATCCTCTACAGCCGGACCACGATCGATAGTCCGGATGGGACACAACGACGGACGCGGCCGCACGCCTAGCTACTCTTAATAAATAGTAGTTTAGATTAGGGTTTAGACTCGGGTTTTATTGGATTGTCTAGCTTTCGCTACAATTCTTATCTACGAGACGTATAGGATTACCGCCTTGTCAGATCCACAGTGGAACCCCAACTTTTCATCTAGTTCGTATACACAATTTATCATCCGCAATTTCAGTTGCAATTCACCTTTGTTCTTCTTTGGTTCTTGATTTGCTTGCGGGAACTCGAACCTCGTTGTTCAAAGTTGATCGTGTTCACGACAAGGTCAATAACCATCGGAGATTGGTTTAGCGATTGTCTAGGCGTATCGTCGGGTACGGTATAGCTGGATCGTCAAGGTCAAAATCCACCAAATCGATATTTATCCCCTCTCTCATCGAAAGATCGGGCCGCCATCACATCAAGTGGTATCAGTTTTCAGGTTCATCGGTGAGAGATTTACAGTTTTCGTAGTTTAGTTTATTTTTGTGACCTATAAACCCACCAAAAAGCCAAAAAAATTAGATTAGATTATCCTTTACGCCTATCTTTTTGGCCTTTAGCAATTTTTGCATCTAGTACTTGCGTAGTTGAATTTTTGGTTGCATCCATCCTACAAATAGTGCTGGTTTAGATTTGTTTTGGGAGATAATCATCTACTAGATCGAACCTTGTTTTTGTCCATCATATTTTCCGCCGCCAGTTCGTTCGTAATCTAAAAAAAAACAAGTCGCATCGTTTTCCACGCGTACAGGCTTTGCGCCACGACAGTATTCCAGACTCGGTCAACCTGCGCGTGCGTACGTGCAGCCTCGTCTCGCGTGTTCGGCCAGACATCAGCCACCTAGTGTCTGCCCTCTGCGTTGTTATTCCCACACGTACGCGAGTGACCAGACATCTATCCATCGGTGTCTGCCTTCACGCGTCACACCTCCATCAGGCTGTTCCTGTTGAGAAATAAAAATATGTGATCAATTGTATGGGAGGGATGCCTCCCAGGAGGTGTCTGTTGGGGAAGAGGTGTCTCCCCAACACACCCCTTCACCATGTATATAAGTGAGTCTTCCACGTTGCAATGGAACGAGTGGATCATTTAGACTTTTCATGTGTCTCTTTTACTTTCACTCTATAATACGTTATCAGCACATAGCCTCTACCGAGAGAGCAATTCAGAGCGACTAGACTACGCCGGCATCGGAAACAGCAGTTATGCACAGACTCCGGCCTGCTTGAGACAACGAACATCATGGGAGGCGCTCAGCGCGTGCGGTGGCCTTCGACCCTGTAGCCGCAGTTCCCGGCGGAGGAAGCGCCCACAGGAATCCGGCTACTCCACGCTTCGCGGACTCTGTGGTCAATCGCAACCACGCATCGACGAGCATGTGTTCACATGCATGCATCCATATAGAAAATCAATCAGGATAATGCTAATTTGGTTGTCTTCTTGTGATTAAGAACCACAATCTCATAATTTATTGTGTTTTGTATGTACGCCGACGAAGCGAGATTCACTTCGTCAATCTGCCCGAGAGCATTTGCCCTCGTTGTTTGATGCCGCGGCGCAAGTCATCGACATGCATGCCACCGTTCTAAGGACAAATCATCAGCATTTTTTTTCATTTGGGTTTTGTTCTCTTATGTTTAATCAATGATCTAAGAATTATTCAATTGAATTAAAGGCATGCACAGGAACAATCGCAACGGAATAACTGGCGATGGCATCTATCCATTCGGCACAGTGTCTTCGACGAGCACGCGTGCGGCAGTTGTCAGGGCTCACGCATAAGGCGATGATGGACGTCCTCGACGCCGTCCATGGAAGCGACGCGATCTTCGGTGTACAGGCACTCTTGGTCTTCACGACCGTCAACGAAGCGACGCGGTTCTTGGCGG
The DNA here is from genome assembly GCA_021437245.1 of Aegilops speltoides. NCBI lineage: Eukaryota > Viridiplantae > Streptophyta > Magnoliopsida > Poales > Poaceae > Aegilops > Aegilops speltoides. The sequence continues at coordinate 440,823,380 of CM038142.1, forward strand.
ACGACGGCGTCCTCGCTCCCGCACCTACAAGCGCGGCTTCGGCCGGCGTCCATAGACGACCAAACCAAGGAGGAGGCGGCTGTCGCCCACGGCTTCGATGTGGAGACAGCGGCCAATGGAGACCTCCGCGGCTGCCGGTGACCGCGAATCACGGCGCGGAGGCAGTTGCCCCCGCGTCGCGCGACAGGGGCCTCCAGCTTAACATCCTGCAGAGCGGCGACGATTTTCGGCGCGCGGTACCAAGGCACCAGCCGGTGGCGAGCAGGACTATAGCGCATGGCCAAACCGGCGGGATTCAGGGCCAGTGCGAGGCCTGGCCGGCGGTGGCACACCACCACGGGGGCGCACAGGTTCCAACCGGCGGCGGCGGTTATTCCAGGAGAGAGTAACCGCACGGGAGAAGGATGTGAAATCCTATCTCTTTGCCGATTTTGCAAATCAGCTTCTGGATTATTTGATAGTCCTGTACAAGTCCCTGTAATTTTATATATGACCCAAGCTTATTGAGACTTGTGGTTTAGCCCTACGGGCTTGTTGAAAATTACAGTAGAGCAATCGGGCTCGTTGGACTTTATCAAGCCATTGGGCTTGCTATTTTCAGCACTTTAACCGTAAGGTTATTGTTATTTCGTTTTATGCCTCGGGCTTGAGCAAATATACATAATAGACCAATGGGTCTTCTTTGAATTGCGTAATAATTGATTATGCATCATTTTACATCATGTAAAATGACCGTTTGAGGCCCTAAGTCCTCATATATGTTGCACAAGTATGTCTATACTTCTGCGTTTATTTGTATTACATGAGTAATACTGTTGCAAAGCAATATGTTGATTCCATTATTCACATAGATATGGAACTCGCTTGCAAATTTGGGAAACACAAGGTAGTGAAGTGTATGAAACTGCCTGACTATGTCAATTATACATTTGTCACAAAGGATATGGACAAATGCTATCTACTGCATAACTGCAGATTATTCACCGTAATTGTGAGGTCAATATTATGTCATTTCGACATAATGACTACCTTCAATTTTGCACACAACTTATGGATTGCATTATGGAACAAATTAATTTCGTTCACAACTGTGAGGTCTACATCACCATGTGGTGTTTACCTTCAATGTGCTTTTAATTAACACAAGGTTGTGAGATGCTTCATAAGAGTGAGGTCTACACTACTTAGTAGTGATTATCTCCATGTGTTCAAAGCAAAAGTGATGGCACAATATTTATGACATAGCAATTATGAGGCCTACACCGCTGGTGCCTAACTTCATGATGTTTTTTCAAATACTTGACAATTTTACAGCATTTGTCATTGGTTGTGACTATAGTGTCACATACTCCATCAGGAGATGAATCCAAGGCATTGGTGATTATGCTGCATACTATTCTATCAAGAGAATTATGCAAAACAATTGCATATTTTGGTGATTACCTTCCATGCATACACAACTTATGAGACGCCATCATAGCTATGAATTAAGTTTCATGCACAACTGAGAGGTTTATGCCATTTTTTGGTGACTACCTTCATGTGTTATAAATAACATATGGTTGTGGGGACTATGATCAATGGGAACTGTCCATAAGAGTGAGGCACCACTAGGTGGTCGGCTATCTCTATGTGTTTTAAGAAAATTAAAGGCTTGTCCCTTTTGAGGTGACTACCTTTAATTTGAAGATCTACACCACATTGTGGTGTTCTTCTGGAAGGCTTGCCCTATGAATCACTAAGAATCACCGTGACCATGATTATGCTTAGCCATAGCATTTTCATCGTACTTAATTTACTGAAGGTAAATTAATGCATGAGTATTTCATGCATCATATGGCTGACCTTTTCGCAAGGTAATGCGATGCGATGACATTAGGTGGGAATAATTATTTGACATGGGTCGTGGACATAGTGATCTTGTCGACCCATGGCCTTGTGGCCATAAAGACTCCACCTGTAGAGAATGTCATGGCTATTTATAAATAGCAAAAATGTGCATATTTGCATTTATGTGACATCGCTATGACTCGGTTTATAAACTGAGTATGTAATGGATAATGAATATCCATTTTCCCTCTAAGGCTTCATTGAGGAGAGATATATTGTTATAAGCATCACACGAATGATTATTCATTCGTATTAAGGACTTCAAGTCTGTTGAGGCTTATTATTCATTGTCTATAAATCAACACTAAGTTGAGATTATGTGATAAGGCGTGACTTCAGATACATATCGACTATAAGTCCTTCTTGCACTTTACATTCTCCTAGGATGGTAAACAGAAATATCATCTTTGTTTCAGGTTGCAATGCCTGAAATTCATGCTAGTACTCTTAGTACTAAGCAATAGTGGTTAGAGAACCACGAGGAGTTGAATGTAAAGTGAAGAGAGAGAAAAAAATGACAAACATAAATTGAGTGTATATCTCAAAAGGGAATGGATCATTTAATTTAAATGATCATAATGACAACTTTTAAGTTTGTCAAGATGGTGGTTGTACAAAATGTCGTACTAATGCTTACCAATTGGTCAAGTATTGAGTTGAATCATACCACCGACTCACTAGAGGCAAATGTTTTTTATGGGATAAGTTTGAAGTTCTACTTCAAAAAAGTAAACAACCAGAAAATATTCTGGCATGATAGAAGGAGAATGGACTCCTCTATATTGATGATATGCTTGTGGAATGATATTCCAAAGTTATTTTGGAGATCTCGTGTAGTCTCCTAGTTATCCCTAAATATCATTGGCCTATAATTGTACTACTATATATAGTATAAATTGCAACATCTTGTCCGTTGGACATGATAGTTGAGATAATTGAGTGTATGAATTAGTTTATACTAAATCTTATTGCATATATAATAATTTTTCCTCCTTTGTCATTATGATTTGGCTGGATCTCTTATGATTGGGATCTATGGGCCTTCACATATGGTTGGGATCTATGTGAGGAATAACTGTGGTATGTTCGTTAATCCGCCGAATACCTTAATCCTTATAGGGGAGTTATTTGCAGCTCATACGCTGATTGCTTTTGCAATAAGAACATTTTCTGGCATTACGGGGAGATGAGTACCACAAAGAATGCCAGGAAATGGATAATAAATGTCATATGCATTTTGTCCACGTACTTAAGAATCTGAAATGCAGGTTCAAGTTATGAAAAATTTGCAGCATATTGCGAATAATCTGCCAAGTATATTTACTGATGACAAAGTTGTCACTATGGTCAAGTACCAGAACGAGTGGAGGTACCTAATAAACCACTCGTCTCCCTAGATGAGAGCAAGAGGGGGATAATTCTGGTCGCATGAGATTAAGTTCTCATATGTTTCGGCGAAAACAGAGGAGATTGACCCCTCGATCAGTAAATATGATTCAACCTCTGGTTGAATGACACCTGAGGGATGCGCGGCATCCAAAGTCCAACACATATGTGCACACATTTTTATGTGTTGGGACATCGAAACACCTTGACTCCGTTGTTGTGGGAAATCACAAGGAGTTAAGAGGCGTAATAAGAATTCCATAATGATATTGATTCATGAGAATCATATATGAGAAAGTCTACATATGTCGACATAAAATTCTTTCGAGAATTGCTAGAATCCTTTTGGGCCCTGAACCAAATCGATGGAGAGTGTTGTTGCACTTATATTGGTTAAAATGAAAGGAAGCAATTAAGGAAGATTGGCACTCGCTCATCAAAAGAGAGGTATTTACCATTGTAAAACCTGCTCCTCATAAGTATCTTCCAGAGGGAAGAGAAGTGAATTTTTGTTTGGAAACAAAAATAAATGTGGTGGTGAGAAAGCGAGGCTTGTAGCACAAGGGTTTTTCGCAGAGACCCGACATCGGTTACGATATAACATACCTTCTTGGCATGAGTGGAATTATGTTTCAATACTGAATGTTAATGGCAGTATAGATCCACACGGTTGATGTATGTAATGTCTACATACTCCCATGGGTCAATTGGTTTGGATGTATATATTGAAGTCATTGAGTGACTTGATATTCTGAATCCAAAGGTAAATCGCAACATGCATGTGTGGAACTTCTGAAGTCATTCTATGACTTGAAGTAGACGGAGAAGTGTGTGGTGCAACCGACTAAGTGAGTTATTCCTTGACAAGGATTACTCTCATACTAATGATTGTTGACGTGTATTCGTGAAGAAATCCTGGGTTGGATTTTACATCACCTTAATTTGTGGTGTCAATGATCTTATCATCAAAGTCTATATAAGACATGAAATACACACAATCATGTTAATACGGATATTTGGGTTAAACCAAATTATGCTAAGCTTATGACTTGAGCATATCCCCCTAAGATATCAGTCTTCATATATCCGAAAGTATTGGAGAAGCTCAATATGGATATATTATATCAAAGACACATATGGTCATGTTATACCTAATATGGGATATAGATCCTTGAGACATAGGGGAGATGGTGAAGTGATAGAGGAGCATGAATTGCCATATCTAAATACCATCCAAGCACTCATATCTATTGCAAAATATGTCAGGTCTGACACTATAGTTTTTGGCAATTTATTGAGAGTGCAATTCCCTGAAAGGTATAAGATTTGTGTAAGGAATATCCTAGGATATATCCAGGGCACGAAGGGTCTTGATCAATTTCATTCGAAAAATCAAGATGGGACCATGGTTTGATATATTGATAGTGGCTAATTATCTGATCCCACAATGCCATATCAAAGACTGGGTTTCTTTGGAAGAGTACTTTGGAGGAAGTATTCGAATAGACTCTAAACGAGTCCTTCCAAAGGATCATTCTATTTCATTTGAAGCATCGGAAAATGTGGATGACTTCATAGAATGACTCGCCACATGTGAAATCATGTGGAGATTATCATTATCTACCAAGATAACGTCACTTGTATTGCTTATGGGTTATATTTATCCTTGTGAATTACAGTAATGTAAGAGGATAATATGCAAACAGATTATTGTGATATTCACAATATCTCTATCAATGTTTATATTCCAGAACTAGGTTCGTGGAATTGGTATGAGATATTCTTGAGGTTTGCAAAGTTCAGGGGGAGTAAAATCCCAAGTTATAACCCGTTGGTGATCCTCAAATCACTCATATTGTACTCTTTGTCCCTTTATGAGTTTTCCATGATGGTTTCTCATATAAGGTTTTTAACGAGACGATATAAATACAAGTGCGGATATATGCCATATTGGTTTCTCCTTATATTTTCCCACTGGGTTTTAAAGGAGTTTTCGATGGCATATTATTATAAGGTTTCTCCTCAATTGTTCCCACAGGGTTTTTGGAGGAGTTTTCAGTTTGCAATATACATATGACGAATTGATCAAGGGGCAGTGTTGAGAAATAAAAATATGTGATCAATTGTATGGGAGGGATGCCTCCCAGGAGGTGTCTGTTGGGGAAGAGGTGTCTCCCCAACACACCCCTTCACCATATATATAAGTGGGTCTCCCACGTTGCAATGGAACGAGTGGATCATTTGGACTCTTCATGTGTCTCTTTTACTTTCACTCTATAATAGTTCCTATCCATTCATATACTAGTCCTGACTAATCTCAAACACCAGCGCTTTTATAGCTAGCTCGTGTAGCACTTTGTCCAGTAGCCTTGCATTGTTTTTCCTTTTCTCTCTTGTGACTTAATTTTTGTCCGTGACTTGTGCTAGCAACCGGTCTGAAAAAAGAGAGGAAAAAAACAGAGAAAAAGAAAGAGCAAAAAAAATATATTAAAAAAACAGAAAAAAAAGAAGAAGAAAAAAGAAAGAAAAAAAAGGGTTTTGCAAAGTTCCGGCCGGTTCACATCTTTTGAAATATCTCTTGCTATTCAGAACTGTTACTTGGTGCATATACGTGATAACTGTTGCACATCTTCTGCTCTTGTCGGCATACGCTACGTTTGTACCTCACTTATATTTAGCTATTTAGAGCTATTATTTTCATCGGTTTTCACTCACTTGATTCAGTATCTAGGCTTAGATTGTTTTATCTCTTACTAGTCGACTGCCAGCACTAGTTAGGAGTTTGAGCAATTATTCAGCTTGCATTACTTTTTGCTTAATTGTGCCACATATTGTGAGTTGAGGCAACCTTGACCAAGCTCCACTTCCTATATTGTACCATGTTCGGTCACTTGGTAATCGCCATATCAATCTTTAGATAACTTTTGACATCGCCAACGGCCGACAACCACTGCAGCACGGTAAGAATTGGTAAGAGCTTGGTAATTGCTCGAGAGTTGAGAGACATTTTCCACCGCCTCATTGTAGTTATTGTAGGAGCAATATACTTGTGATTCTGTTCTTGTTTCATCCTAACCATGGCAGGTGACGAAGACAACATGAAAGCCACGGTCGCACGCCTCGAGGAGGATGTGCATGCATACACCAAGCGGTTCACATCGTTCGAGGGCGCACTTGATAAGCGCCTCAAGTCGATCGAGGATAGCAACGAGACGTTCACTCAAACACTTGCTTCTATTATGAAACGTCTCAATGCCCAGGATGCCCGTCTGGGTGGCGCCTCCATTGCCGCTCCGCGTCTTCCAACCACCAACACAGGTCTAGAACGAGCTTGTCGGGTGCCCCCAGGAGACCCGAGGCATCCTCTTTCATACACCGATGCCGTCGACCAGCCCCGTCCTCGCAACGCCAACTCGATAGCTGACGACATCCAAGATGACAACTATGATGGTGATTTTGAGGATCCTGATGCAGTTAATGCTAACAATGATCATGATCATCATCGACTACGCAATAATCAACAAGGTATGGGACGCCCCCAGCGTCCCCAGGTACGTGGCCATGACGATTCTTTGGGTAGAATTAAATTTGTCATGCCTCCTTTTGATGGGAAATATGATCCGGATGTTTATGTTGACTGGGAATTATTAGTTGATCAAAAATTTGCTTGCCATGATTTTCCTGATGATAAAAGAGTTAGGGCTGCAACTAGTGAGTTTAGTGATTTTGCTTCTGTTTGGTGGAGAGAACATTGTCGTAAACATCCTAATAATATTCCTGCCACTTGGGAAGCTTTGAAATTAGTAATGCGTCACTGTTTTGTTCCGGAATATTATGAACGTGACTTGCTAAATAAACTACAACGCTTGAACCAAGGATTTAAATCTGTGGAAGACTATTATCAAGAATTGCAAATGGGCATGTTACATTGTGGTTTAGTTGAGACCGAGGAAGCTTCTATGGCTAGGTTCTTGGGTGGATTGAATAGAGAAATTTATGACATACTTGCTTATAAGGATTATCATTCAATGACCCGTTTATTCCATCTTGCTATACATGCTGAACATGAAGTGCAGGGTCGCTCGAGAATGCGCCCTAATTTTCCTACTGGTCGTATTTCCACATGGGCGTCGCGCACCCTGCTGCCTGGCCCACTCGCACCTCTACAACAAACACTGTAACCTCTCGACCGGGGCCTTCTTCATCAACTTCAGCATCACATACTTCGGCACCACTGAAAAGTACTACACAAATTCCAACAAAAAGTTCGTCGTCATCGTCCGGTTCCTCCGAAAGAACAAACGATATCCAGTGCCACACTTGTAAGGCTTTTGGCCATGTCATGAAGGAGTGTCCTAATAAGCGTGTATTGATCATTCATGAAGACGGCGAGTACGACTCCGCTAGTGATTTTGATGAAGACACATATGCCTTGCTTGCTGCACATGAAGACGATGACACAAGACCGGAGCAAGAGGAAGAACATGTGACTGCCGACGACGCCGATAAGTACATGAGTCTTATATCACATCGTGTACTTAGTGCTCATATTGTCAAAGCAAAGAAGGATCAACGTCACAACCTCTTCCACATCAAAGGAGTAGTCAAGGAGCGTTCCGTTCGCATAATCATTGATGGAGGGAGTTGTAACAATTTAGCAAGCATTGACATGGTGGAGAAGCTCTCCCTACCTTCGCGACATCATCCACAACCTTACTACATTCAATGGTTTAATGATGGTGGCAAGGTAAAGGTAACACGCATGGTGAGAGTTCCTTTTTCTTTAGGTTCATACCATAACACTATTGATTGCGATATTGTGCCTATGCAAGCTTGTTCTATGTTACTAGGAAGGCCGTGGCAATATGATAAACAATGTTTACATGATGGTAGAACTAATCAGTACACTCTCACACATAAAGGAAAGAAAATCATTCTACACCCTATGTCTCCTGAGCAAATCTTAAAAGATGATCTTGCTCGGGCTAGTAGAAACACAAATATTGAGCACACTAAATCTAAAAATCAGAAAGTTGTTGATGAGTTAGAACAATTTAATAAGATGCACAAATCTGATCCTAGCACATCTAAAGAAATTAAATTGAAAGGTGCTTCTTTCTTAGCTACACGTGCTGAAATTTTTGAGTTAGATGCTCATACTGATGAATGTTATGCTCTTATTTGCAAAGAAGTTTTGTTTTCGTTTGAGGATATGCCTTCTTCTTTGCCTCTTGTTGTCGCTAACCTTTTGCAGGAGTATCATGATGTTTTCCCAAAGGAAGTACCACCAGGGCTGCCACCTATGAGAGGAATTGAACATCAAATTGACTTGATACCTGGCGCCTCATTACCCAACCGTGCGCCGTACCAGACTAATCCAAAAGAGACCAAGGAGATTCAGCAACAAGTTCAAGAACTACTCGACAAAGGTTACATTCGTGAATCCCTTAGTCCATGTGTTGTACCAATTTTACTTGTTCCTAAAAAAGACGGTACTTCGCGTATGTGTGTTGATTGTAGAGCCATCAATAATATTACAATTCGATATCGTCATGCTATTCCTAGATTAGATGACATGCTTGATGAACTCAGTGGCTCAGTTGTGTTTTCTAAAGTGGACTTGCGTAGTGGATACCATCAAATTCGTATGAAACTAGGTGATGAATGGAAAACTGCTTTTAAAACTAAATTTGGTTTATATGAGTGGTTAGTTATGCCTTTTGGATTGACTAATGCACCTAGTACTTTCATGAGACTAATGAATGAAGTTTTGCGAGCTTTCATTGGACGATTTGTGGTAGTATATTTCGATGATATTTTGATTTATAGCAAGTCACTAGAGGAACACTTAGACCATTTGCGTGCTGTTTTTTCTGCTCTGCGTGATGCACGTTTATTTGGTAATATCGAGAAGTGCACTTTTTGCACGGATCGAGTCGCTTTTCTTGGCTATGTTGTGACATAGCAGGGAATTGAAGTTCATAAAGCCAAGGTTGAAGCTGTCCAGAGTTGGCCGACCCCTAACTCGGTCACACAGGTACGAAGTTTTCTCGGACTTTCTGGGTTCTACCGGCGATTCGTGAAGGATTTTAGTACCATCGCAGCGCCGCTCAACGAGCTCACAAAGAAAAATGTGCCATTTGTTCGGAGCGCCGCACAAGAGGAACCCTTCACTATTCTTAAAGATAAGCTTACACACGCCCCTTTGCTGCAATTACCTGATTTTAATAAGATGTTTGAATTAGAATGTGATGCTAGCGGCATTGGTTTAGGCGGTGTTTTATTGCAAGAAGGAAAACCAGTAGCATACTTTAGTGAAAAGCTCAGTGGGCCTAGTCTGAATTATTCAACATATGATAAAGAACTTTATGCACTAGTTCGGACTTTGGAGACATGGCAACATTATTTATGGCCTAAGGAGTTTGTCACACATTCTGATCATGAATCACTCAAGCATATTAGAAGTCAGAGTAAACTGAACCGTAGACATGCAAAATGGGTTGAATTTATTGAATTTTTTCCTTATGTTATTAAGCACAAGAAAGGGAAGGAGAATGTTATTGCCGATGCATTGTCTAGACGCTATACCATGTTATCACAACTTGACTTCAAATTTTTTGGACTTGAAACTATAAAAGAGCAATATGCTAATGATGTTGATTTTAAAGATATATTGCTCAATTGCAGAGAGGGTAGAACTTGGAACAAGTTCGTCGTTAATGACGGATTTGTTTTTCGTGCTAATAAGCTATGCATCCCAGATAGCTCTGTTCGTATTTTGTTGTTACAGGAGGCGCATGGCGGAGAACTTATGGGACATTTCGGCGTCAAGAAGACAGAAGACATCCTTGCTGGTCATTTTTTCTGGCCAAAAATGAGAAGGGCTGTGGAGAGATATGTTGCACGCTGCTACATGCCAAAAAGCTAAGTCATGATTGAACCCACATGGTTTATATATGCCTCTTCCTGTTCCTAGCACTCCTTGGGAAGATATATCTATGGACTTTGTATTAGGACCACCTAGAACACGACGGGGGAGGTATAGTATATTTGTTGTTGTCGATAGATTCTCTAAGATGGCACATTTTATACCTTGTCATAAAAGTGACGATGCTACTCACATTGCTGTTTTGTTCTTTAGAGAAGTAGTTCGTTTACATGGTGTGCCAAATACAATTGTTTCTGATCGTGACACAAAATTTCTTAGCCACTTTTGGAGGGTGTTGTGGACAAAATTAGGGACTAAGCTTTTATTTAGTACTACATGTCATCCTCAAACTGATGGTCAAACTGAAGTGGTTAATTGTTCATTGTCTACTATGCTTAGGGATATTTTAAAAACAAATTTAAAAATGTGGGAAGAATGTCTACCTCATGTAGAGTTTGCTTATAATCGTTCAGTCCATTCTACCGCAAAGTTATGCCCTTTTGAGACTGTTTATGGATTTATACCTCGTGCGCCTATTGATTTATTACCTATTCCATCTTCGGAGAAGGTAAACCTTGATGCTAAAGAACGTGCTGAGTTAGTATAAAAATGCATGAGATGACTAAGAAAAATATTGAACGATGAATGCCAAGTATAAACTTCTTTGGTAGTCGGTCGAAAAAGAATTGTGTTTGAACCAGGTGATTTAGTATGGTTGCATTTGCGAAAAGAACGTTTCCCTGATTTACGAAAGTCAAAATTAATGCCTCGTGTGGATGGACCTTTTAAAGTGCTTGAAAAACTTAATGATAATGCATATAAGCTTGATCTACCTCCAGATTTTGGGGTTAGTCCCACATTTAACATTGCAGATTTAAAACCATACCTTGGTGAGGATGATGAGCTACCGTCGAGGACGACTTCAATTCAAGAAGAGGGGATGGTGAGGACATCTCTTCTACTGTTACACCCGTCGCAACTCCTACATCAGTTATTCCACTTGGTCCTATGACTAGAGCGCGTGCGCGACAAATACATGGCCAAAAATAAAGGAGAGATTAGAGATGAAGACAACTATGCACTCAAATCAGATTAATTAACAGTGCATGCATGTCCACCACCGAATCAATTGCATTCACCAAGCATGTCACGTGCATGCACATGCATGAAGTGCACAAGGACCAATGGATTTGGGTTAATGAGCCAGGATCAGCCACGAACGCGGGCCTACTTATTGGCTGCGCCAGGTGCTTCTACACACGCGCCGTCTTGCAATCTGCTTGCCAAGTCATCCTCTGTGTTGACACACGAACACGTCACGTGTACCCTCGACGCCGGGGGTGATGCACCGCATCTCACGTCGAAGGAGACCCGACCGATAGCGCGATACGCAAGATAGTCGGCGGGTGCTTTTGCAAACCCGAAACCCCGCCCACCCGGGAGGGACCCCGTCAGGGATTGCGGCGGCTATGGGCTGCCCTAGGTCGATTCGCTCGCCCCAAGAGCCTCGGGATTTGCAGCTCTCAAACACGAAGAACAGCAAAGAACGAGAGAGAAAAACGGCGGAGAGATAAAAAGTAGACAGGAAAAAGTAGTATATTGATTTGTTCGATTGTGTGTTGTTCAATCGGCCTTCACCCCCAACATATATAAGAGGCGGCTCGACTTCCCGTACAAGTAAAGGATTCATCTAGGCTTTCCTTACAAGAAAAATTACATCAATTCGCGTCCTAGAGTCCTAGTTCTATTCCAACTTGGATTCAGTCTGAATCTGGCCCAACTTCTGTCTTCCTCCTTGTGTAGGCCGCCGAGCCTCCATATGACCTCCGATCAAGATGGCCCAAATATAAAACTTGTGCGCCTCGACGATACGAACAACACTCATGTTGATCACTTTTTCAAATAAGGCCATCTTGAATACTTTTCGAGGTCGTTTTTACCTTCCAGTCGGACTCGGTCTTGCGGTAGACTGAATTATCCGAGTCTTGTAGTGAATTTGCAGGCCATATACTATCTCTGATGATGATGACTCCAAAACTAAAGTTTACCGTCTTGATGATACGCACAACTTCTGTATTGAACACTTCTTCATCCGAGGTCATCTTGATAAACTTTCGGGCACATGTTCAGTTTTACTCGGATTTGAGCTCATCCACTCGGATATTAGAGTCTTTCACTCGGATGACTATATTTTCACTCGGAAGACAAATGATGACCACATTTTCAGTCGGAAGACAATCTTTTACTCGATCGGTAGGTTTTCACTCGACCTTTTACTCGATCGGTAGGTTTTCACTTGACCTTTTACTCGATCGGTAGGTTTTCACTCGACCTTTTACTCGATCGGCAGGTTTTCACTCGACCTTTTATTCAATTGGTAGGTTTTCACTCGACCTTTTACTCAATTGGTAGGTTTTTAACCTTTTACTCAATTGGTAGGTTTTCACTCGACCTTTTACTCGATCGGTAGGTTTTCACTCGACTTTTACTCGATCGGTAGGTTTTTAACCTTTTACTCAATAGGTAGGTTTTCACTCGACCTTTTACTCGATCGGTAGGTTTTTACCCGAAAGGTAAGCTTTCACTCGACCGGTGAGTTTTCACTCGGATGGTAAGCTTTTCACTCGACCAAAAACATAGCCTGATCTTGATTTGTCTCCCCAAGTCTCATACGACCTCGATTGAGACGAATTATATATGAAAATCGATCGGCTCGACGAGACGAAACTTTCTCGTGTTGAAGTTTTTCCGATTCAGGGGACCTCTTAAGGGCCGAATTGCTCATGCGACCCATCGATGTATGCCGGTACTTTGCACCATATTTCCATTCAGCTTCGGCCTGCAGTGTATTACCTCTAACTTTTGCATATGAACTCGGATTGAGATGATTTATATATCAAAATCAATCGCCTCGACGAGACGAAGACAATTCCTTTAGAACACTCCTTCATTCGAGGTCGTCTTGAAGGCATGATCGGCCGAAAACCACTCGGAATGTTGAATTTTGTCACTCGGAGTACAACTTCGGCCACCGAGATAAGGTCGAATGGCGATAAATTAAACATCAAAGTTATTCCACTCGGCGACCTGAAACTTTGCATGCTGAAAACTCTTTCACTTGAGGCCATCTTACTTGCCTTTTGTACCTGTTGGGGAACGTAGTAATTTCAAAAAAAATTCCTACGCACACGCAAGATCATGGTGATGCATAGCAACGAGAGGGGAGAGTGTTGTCTACATACCCTTGTAGACCGAAGCGAAGCGATCACAACGTAGAGGAAGTAGTCGACGCTCTCCTCGCGATCCGACCGATCCGGCGCCGTTACTCTGGCGCCCGAGTTCTTGACACGTACAGCTCGATGACGTCCCTCGTACTCGATCCAGCCGAGTGTCGAGGGAGAGTTCCACAAGACGACGTGGTGGACGATCTTGATGTTCTATCGGCGCAGGGCTTCGCCTAAGCTTCATGACGATATGACCGAGGTGGAATATGGTGGAGGGGGCACCGACACGGCTAAGGAACGATCCGTAGATCAAACTTGTGTGTTCTAGGGTGCCCCCTGCCCCCGTATATAAAGGAGGGAGGGGGGAGGTGCGGCCGGCCCAAGGGAGGCGCGCCGGAGGAGTCCTACTCCCACCGGGAGTAGGACTCCCCCTTCCTAGTTGGAGTAGGATTGGGGGAGGGGGAAGAGGAAAGGGGGGGCGCCCCCTCCTTGTCCTATTCGGACTAGGGGGGGAGGGGGCGCGTGGCCTGCCCTGGCCGGCCCCTCCTCTTCTCCCTCGAGGCCCACTAAGGCCCAATAGCCTCCGGGAGGGTTCCGGTAACCCCCCGGTTTTCCGATAAAATCCCGATTTCACCCGGAACCATTCCGAACTCCAAATATAGGCTTCCAATATATCAATCTTTATGTCTCGACCATTTCGAGACTCCTCGTCATGTCCGTGATCACATCCGGGACTCCGAACTTCTTCGGTACATCAAAATACATAAACTCATAATAACTGTCATCGAAACCTTAAGCGTGCGGACCCTACGGTTCGAGAACAATGTAGACATGACCGAGACACGTCTCCGGTCAATGACCAATAGCGGGACCTGGATGCCCATATTGGTTCCTACATATTCTACGAAGATCTTTATCGGTCGAGACCAAGATAACAACATACGTTGTTCCCTTTGTCATCGGTATGTTACTTGCCCGAGATTCGATCGTCGGTATCCAATACCTAGTTCAATCTCGTTACGGCAAGTCTCTTTACTCGCTCGTAATACATCATCTCACAGCTAACTCATTAGTTGTAATGCTTGCAAGGCTTGATGATGTGCATTACCGAGAGGGCCCAGAGATACCTCTCCGAAAATCGGAGTGACAAAACCTAATCTCAAATCGCCAACCCAACATCTACCTTTGGAGACACTTGTAGTACTCCTTTATAATCACCCGATTACGTTGTGACGTTTGGTAGCACCCAAAGTGTTCCTCCGTAAACGGAGTTGCATAATCTCATAGTTACAGGAACATGTATAAGTCATGGATAAAAGCAAGTAGCAACATACTAAACGATCGTGTGCTAAGCTAATGGAATGGGTCATGTCAATCAGATCATTCTACTAATGATGTGACCTTGTTAATCAAATAACAACTCTTTGTTCATGGTCGGAAACATAACCATCTTTGATTAACAAGCTAGTCTAGTAGAGGCATACTAGTGACATATAGTTTTGTCTATGCATTCACACATGTATCATGTTTCCGGTTAATACAATTCTAGCATGAATGATAAACATTTATCATGAAATAAGGAAATAAATAATAACTTTATTATTGCCTCTAGGGCATATTTCCTTCAGTCTCCCACTTGCACTAGAGTCAATAATCTAGATCACATCACCATGTGATTAACATCGATAGTTCACATCATCATGTGATTAACACCCATAGTTCACATCGCCATGTGACCAACACCCAAAGGGTTTACTAGATTCAGTAATCTAGTTTACATTGCTATTTGATTAATACCCAAAGAGTACTAAAGTGTGATCATGTTTTGCTTGTGAGAGAGTCTTAGTCAACGGGTCTTTCACATTCAGATCCGTTATGTATTTTGCAATTTTTCTATGTCTTCAATGCTCGCAAGCTACTCTAGCTAATTGCTCCCACTTTCAATATGTATCTAGATCGAGACTTAGAGTCATCGGATCGTGTCAAAACTTGCATCGACGTAACCCTTACTTATTTAACCTTTTGTCACTTCCATAATCGAGAAACATATCCTTATTCCACTAAGGATAATTTTGACCGCTGTCGATGATCTACTCTTAGATCACTATTGTACTCCTTGCCAAACTCGGTGCAGGGTATACAATAGATCTGGTACACAGCATGGCATACTTTATAGAACCTATGGCCAAGGCATAGGGAATGACTTTCTTTCTCTTTCTATCTTCCGCCGTGGTCGGGTTTTGAGTCTTACTCAATTTCACACCTTGTAACAGTGCAAGAACTCTTTCTTTGACTGTTCCATTTTGAACTACTTCAAAATCTTGTCAAGGTATGTACTCATTGAAAAAACTTATCAAGCATCTTGATCTATCTCTATAGATCTTGATGCTCAATATGTAAGCAGCTTCACCGAGGTCTTTCTTTGAAAATTCCTTTTAAACACTCCTTTATGCTTTGCAGAATAATTCTACATTATTTCGATCTACAATATGTCATTCACATATACTTATCGAAATGTTGTAGTGCTCCCACTCACTTTCTAGTAAATACAGGCTTCACCATAAGTGCATATAAAACTATATGCTTTGATCAACTCATCAAAGCGTATATTCCAACTCCGAGATGCTTGCACCAGTCCATAGATGGATCATTGGAGCTTGCACACTTTGTTAGCTCCTTTGGATCGAAAAAAACTTCGGTTGCATCATATACAACTCTTCCTCCGTAAAACCATTCAGAATGCAGTTTTACATCCATTTGCCAAATTTCATAAATTGTGGCAATTGCTAACATGATTCGGACAGACTTAAGCATCGCTACAGTTTGAGAAAATCTCATTGTAGTCAACATCTTGAACTTTGTCGAAAACCTTTTTGCAACAAGTCGAGCTTTGTAGATAGTAACACTACTATCAACGTCCGTCTTCCTCTTGAAGATCCATTTATTTTCTATGGTTTGCCGATCATCGGGCAAATCCATCAAAGTCCATACTTTGTTCTCATACATGGATCATATCTCAGATTTCATGGCCTCAAACCATTTCGCGGAATCTGGGCTCATCATCGCTTCCTCATAGTTCGTAGGTTCATCATGGTCTAGTTATATGACTTCCAGAACAGGATTACCGTACCACTCTGGTGCGGATCTCACTCTGGTTTACCTACGAGATTCGGTAGTAACTGATCTGAAGTTACATGATCATCATCATTAGCTTCCTCACTAATTGGTGTAGTAGTCACAGGAACAGATTTCTGTGATGAACTACTTTCCAATAAGGGAGAAGGTACAATTACCTTATCAAGTTCTACTTTCCTCCCACTCACTTCTTTCGAGAGAAACTCCTTCTCTAGAAAGGATCCATCTTAAGCAACGAATATCTTGCCTTCGGATCTGTGATAGAAGGTGTGCCCAACAATTTCCTTTGGGTATTCTATGAAGACGTACTTCTCCGATTTGGGTTCGAGCTTATCAGGATGAAACTTTTTACATAAGCATCGCAACTCCAAACTTTAAGAAACGACAACTTGAGTTTCTTGCTAAACCACAGTTCATATAGTGTCGTCTCAACGGATTTAGATGGTGCCCAATTTAACGTGAATGCAGCTGTCTCTAATGCATGATCCCAAAACGATATTGGTAAATCAGTAAGAAACATCATAGATTGCACTATATCCAATAAAGTGCGGTTACGATGTTTGGACACACCATAACATTGTGGTGTTCCAGGTGGCGTGAGCTGTGAAACTATTCCACATTGTTTTAATTGAAGACCAAACTCGTAACTCAAATATTCATCTCCACAATCAGATCGCAGAAACTTTATTTTCTTGTTACGATGATTTTCCACTTCACTCTGAAATTCTTTGAACATTTCAACTATTTCAGACTTATGTTTCATCAAGTAGATATACTCATATCTCTCAAATCATCTTGTGAAGGTCAGAAAATAACGATACTTGCCACGAGCATCAATACTCATTGGATCGCATACATCGGTATGTATTATTTCCAATAAGTCAAGAGCTTGTTCCATTGTTCCGAGAACGGAGTTTTAGTCATCTTGCCCAAAAGGCACGGTTCGCAAGCATCAAGTGATTCATAATCAAGTGATTCCAAAATCCCATCAGCATGGAGTTTCTTCATGCGCTTTACACCAATATGACCTAAACGGCAAGTGCCACAAATAAGTTGCACTATCATTATTAACTTTGCATCTTTTGGTTTCAATATTATGAATATGTGTATCACTACGATCAAGATCCAATGAACCATTTTCATTGGGTGTGTAACCATATAAGGTTTTATTCATGTAAACAGAATAACAGTTTATTCTCTTACTTAAATGAATAACCGTATTGCAATAAACATGATCAAATCATTTTCATGCTCAACGCAAACACCAAATAACATTTATTTAGGTTCAACACTAATCCCGAAAGTATAGGGAGTGTGCGATGATGATCATATCAATCTTGAAACTACTTTCAACACACATCGTCACTTCACCCTTAACTAGTTTCATTTATTCGCAACTCCGTTTGAGTTACTACTCTTAGCAACCGAACCAGTACCAAATCTCGAGGGGTTGCTATAAACACTAGTAAAGCACACATCAATAACATGTATATCAAATATACCTTTGTTCACTTTGCCATCCTTCTTATCCACCAAATACTTGGGGTAGTTCGCTTCCAAAGAACAGTTCCTTTGCGGTAGAAGCACTTAGTCTCGTGCTTAGGTCCAGACTTGGGCTTCTTCACTTGAGCAACAACTTGCTTGCCGCTCTTCTTGAAGTTCCTTCCATCCCTTTGCCCTTTTCTTGAAACTAGTGGTCTTGTTAACCATCAACACTTGATGTTCTTTCTTGATTTCTACCTTCATCGATTTCATCATCATGAAAAACACGGAATCATTTTATCATCCCTTGTATACTATAGTTCATCACGAAGTTCTACTAACTTGGTGATGGTGACTAGAGAATTTCATCAATCACTATCTTATCCGGAAGATTAACTCCCACTTGATTCAAGCGATTGTAGTACCTGCATAATCGAGCACATGCTCACTAGTTGAGCGATTCTCCTCCATCTTTTAGCTATAGAACTTGTTGAAGACTTCATATCTCTCAACTCGGTATTTGCTTGAAATATTAACTTCAACTCCTGGAACATCTCATATGGTCCATGACATTCAAAACGTCTTTGAAGTCCCGATTCTAAGCCATAAAGCATGGTGCACAATACTATCAAGTAGTCATCATATTGAGCTAGCCAAACGCTCATAACGTCGCATCCGCTCTGCAATAGGTCTGTCACCTAGCGGTGCATTAAGGACATAATTCTTCTGTGCAGCATTGAGGATAAACCTCAGATCGTGGATCCAATCCGCATCATTGCTACTAACATTTTTCAACACAATGTTCTCTAGGAACATATCAAAAACAAACATATGAAAGCAACAACGCGAGCTATTGATCTACAACATAATTTGCAAAATACTGCCAGGACTAAGTTCATGATAAATTTAAGTTCAATTAATCATATTACTTAAGAACTCCCACTTAGACAGACATCCCTCTAGTCATCTAAGTGATCACGTGATCCAAATCAACTAAACCATAACCGATCATCACGTGAAATGGAGTAGTTTTCAATGGTGAACATCTTATGTTGATCATATCTACTATATGATTCACGCCGACCTTTCGGTCTCCGTGTTCCGAGGCCATATCTGCATATGCTAGGCTCGTCAAGTATAACCCGAGTATTTTGCGTGTGCAAAACTGGCTTGCACCCGTTGTAGATGGACGAGAGCTTATCACACCCGATCATCACGTGGTGTGCAGGCACGACGAACTTTGGCAACGGTGCATACTCGGGAGAACACTTCTTGATAATTTAGTGAGAGATCATCTTATAATGCTACCGTCAATCAAAGCAAGATAAGATGCATAAAAGATAAACATCACATGCAAATCAATATAAGTGATATGATATGGTCATCATCATCTTGTGCTTCGTGATCTCCATCTCGCAGCACCACCATGATCACCATCGCCACCGCGCGACACCTTGATCTCCATCGTAGCATCGTTGTCGTCTCGCCAATCTTATGCTTCTCGACTATCGCTACCGCTTAGTGATAAAGTAAAGCATTACTGTAGCGATTGCATTGCATACAATAAAGCGACAACCATATGGCTCCTGCCGATTGCCGATAACTTCGGTTACAAAACATGATCATCTCATACAATAAAATATAGCATCACGCCTTGACCATATCACATCACAACATGCCCTGCAAAAACAAGTTAGACGTCCTCTACTTTGTTGTTGCAAATTTTACGTGGCTGCTACGGGCTTAAGCAAGAACCAGTCTCACCCACGCATCAAAACCACAACGATAGTTTGTCAAATAGACTCCGTTTAACCTTCTCAAGGACGGGCGTAGCACTTTCAGTTCAACTAAAGTGAGAGAGCAGACACCCGCCGGTCACCTTTAAGCAACGAGTGCTCGTGGCGGTGAAACCAGTCTCGCGTAAGCGTCTGGCGTAATGTCGGTCCGGGCCGCTTCATCTCACAATACCGCTGAACCAAAGTATGACATGCTGGTAGGTAGTATGACTTGTATCGCCCACAACTCACTTGTGTTCTACTCGTGCAAAACATCAAACCATAAAACCTAGGCTCGGATGCCTTTGTTGGGGAACGAGTAATTTCAAAAAATTCCTACGCACACGCAAGATCATGGTGATGCATAGCAACGAGAGGGGAGAGTGTTGTCTACATACCCTTGTAGACCAAGCGAAGCGATCACAACGTAGAGGAAGTAGTCGACGTTGTCCTCGCGATCCGACCGATCCCGGCGCCGTTATTCGGCGCCCCGAAGTTCTTGACACACGACAGCTCGATGACGTCCCTCAGACTCGATCCAGCCGAGTGTCGAGGGAGAGTTCCACAAGACGACGGCGTGCAGGACGATCTTGATGTTCTATCGGCGCAGGGCTTCGCCTAAGCAGCGACGATATGACCGAGGTGGAATATGGTGGAGGGGGCACCGACACGGCTAAGGAACGATCCGTAGATCAAACTTGTGTGTTCTAGGGTGCCCCTGCCCCAGATATAAAGGAGGGAGGGGGAGGTGCGGCCGGCCCAAGGGAGGGGCTGAGGAGTCCTACTCCCACGGAGTAGGACTCCCCCTTCCTAGTTGGAGTAGGATTGGGGAGGGGAAGAGGGAAGGGGCGCCGCCTCCTTGTCCTATTCGGACTAGGGGGGAGGGGCGCCTGCCCCGGCCGGCCCCTCCTCTTCTCCCTCGAGGCCCACTAAGGCCCAATAGCCTCCGGGAGGTTCCAGTAACCCCGGTTTTCCCAGTAAAATCCGATTTCACCGGAACCATTCAACTCCAAATATAGGCGCCCAATATATCAATATTTATGTCTCGACCATTTCGAGACTCCTCGTCATGTCCGTGATCACATTCGGGACTCGAACTTCTTTGGTACATCAAAATACATAAACTCATAATAACCGCCATCGAAACCTTAAGCGTGCGGACCCTACGGTTCGAGAACAATGTAGACATGACCGAGACACGTCTCCGTCAATGACCAATAGCGGACCTGGATGCCCATATTGGTTCCTACATATTCTACGAAGATCTTTATCGGTCGACAAAGATAACAACATACGTTGTTCCTTTGTCATCGGTATGTTACTTGCCCGAGATTCGATCGTCGGTATCCAATACCTAGTTCAATCTCGTTATCGCAAGTCTCTTTACTCGCTCGTAATACATCATCTCATAGCTAACTCATTAGTTGTAATGTTTGCAAGGCTTGATGATGTGCATTACCGAGAGGGCCCAGAGATACCTCTCCGACAATCGGAGTGACAAAACCTAATCTCAAATACGCCAACCCAACATCTACCTTTGGAGACACTGTAGTACTCCTTTATAATCACCCGATTACGTTGTGACGTTTGGTAGCACCAAAGTGTTCCTCCGTAAACGGAGTTGCATAATCTCATAGTTACAGGAACATGTATAAGTCATGGATAAAAGCAGTAGCAACATACTAAACGATCGTGTGCTAAGCTAATGGAATGGGTCATGTCAATCAGATCATTCTACTAATGATGTGACCTTGTTAATCAAATAACAACTCTTTGTTCATGGTCAGGAAACATAACCATCTTTGATTAACAAGCTAGTCTAGTAGAGGCATACTAGTGACATATAGTTTTGTCTATGCATTCACACATGTATCATGTTTCCGGTTAATACAATTCTAGCATGAATGATAAACATTTATCATGAAATAAGGAAATAAATAATAACTTTATTATTGCCTCTAGGGCATATTTCCTTCAGTACCTTGCCGAAATCCGATGTCAACACATGCCCCCCTGTTTTTCGGCAAAGCTTGCACGCCGAAAAATAATATGCACGGTGATTGTTCTAAGGACGATGTCACTCCATCGGCCATTTATTTTCCTCAGGGCGATAATTATGTATCGGCCATATTTGTGCTAAGGGCGATAATCGTATATCGGCCATTGCCTACTCAGGCTTCCTGCCACACACTCGGGTGGTACTTCTTCAAATATTTTCCGTTGAGAGCTCGGGGTAACAATGCCCTTGCATTGATTCTACCAAATATGAATTTCCAGAACAACCCTTGTAATCCTAAAAGGACCTTCCCAACTTGGAGACCACTTCCGAATTTTCTATCTCTTGAACCAATCGGCAGAATCACTTTCCAGACGAGTTCACCAACTTGAAAATTCTTCAACTTAACTTTCTTATTGTAAGCTCTTGCAACCCTCAACTTGTCTCTCTCTATGGACTCCAAGGCAACCAAACGTTTATCGGCAACTTCATCAATATTGTCCATCATCAAGTTATAAAAGTCTACTGCCGATAAATCATTTTGTTTGGCTATTCTCAAAGCATTCAAATTTACTTCTACTGGTAAAACGGCCTCTTGACCATATACTAGCTCATATGGAGTTACCTTCGTAGCACCATGCCTTGAAATTCTATGTGCCCATAAAGCTTCAGACAACAACTCATGCCATCTCCTCGGATTATCCTCAATCTTCTTCTTGATGAACCTGATTAAAATTTTATTGCTAGACTCGGCTTGTCCATTAGCTTGGGCATAATATGGAGAGGAATTAAGCAACTTTATATTATAAGATTCGGCAAACTCTCTGACTTGGTGTGACATAAAAGATGAACCTTGATCTGTAGTTAACGTTTGAGGAATACCGAATCTATGAATAATGTGTTCGGTTATGAATTGAATTACCTCCGTATGTGTCATGTTCTTGAGAGGTCTTGCTTGCACCATTTAGTGAAATAATCGGTTGCCACCAATACGAACCGATGCCCTTTTGAGGAAGACGGGTGGTTTTGTCCAATGAAATCTAAACCCCAACCTCTGAAAGGCCACGGTTTGATAATAGGATGTAACATAGCAGCAGGAGCCAATTGAATATCACCAAACTTTTGATAAGCTTCACACCCTTTATAATATCTGAAGCAATCATTAATCATAGTCGGCCAATAAAACCCAGCATGTCCCAATAACCATTTCATTTTGGGAGCCGACTGGTGAGTGCCACAAATACCTTCATGTACTTCTCCCATAGCAACTCTTGCCTGGTCCTCATCCAAACACTTTAGAAGAACATCATCGATCGCTCGCGATAAAGACCATCATCTCTCATTGTATACTTGAAAGCCATCGCCGAACAGCCACATCCACCCTTTCACTCGGATTGCACAAGTAATCAACAATGGGCTTTCTCCAATGGAATTATCACCTGCACTAGATTTTTGTTAATGGTCAATTAGTGGGTTCAGTTCGCCTCTCCCATATTGGCAAGACAAGACATCGGTCTTTGAGAGATATGAAACATGCCATGATCAACATGATATCCAGATGCTTGCGGTGCCAACTCATTTGCTTTCCAGTTGTCATGTCTAGATATATGTGCAATGCTAAAACAATCCAAAGTAGAAATTATATCTAGACATTTATCAAGATAAACATTAAGTGATTCGTCAAAACACCTGAAAGACTCGGATATTTGCTGCACCACTAGTAACGAATCACCTTTGTAAGCCTCAATATGTGTAACACCTATAGCAAGTAACATCTCTAGACCGAATAACAATGCTTCATATTCGCTTGATTGTTTGTGCAAAAATATTCTAAGCGGCATGAGGCTTCAAAACAGCACCATGAGGAGATATATAAACAATACCAACACCTTGGCCATTGCTACAAACTGAACCATCAAAGTACAATCTCCATGGCACTAATGAAACAAGGTTCATATCAACATCATGCTTGTCATTAATCCGATGTTCAACAATAAAATTAGCAACAATTTGGCCTTTCATGGATTTTAGAGATTCATAAGCCAAATCATACTCAATCAAAGCATAAGCCCACTTGCCAATTCTACCACTAAGAATTGGCCTATGCAACATGTACTTAATGACATCGGTTTGACAAGCTACTACACAAGCACTCGGCACTAGGTAATGTCTCAATTTTGTGCAAGCGTAATATAAGCATAGACATAGTTTTTCAATAAATGTATACCTTGTCTTGGCGTCCAATAAACGTCTGCTCAAATATGTAATGGCATGCTCTTTTCCTTCGGTATCTTGAGTCAAAACAGCACCAATAACACCTTCCTCTGCTGCGATATAAAGTTTAAAAGGCTCTCTATGCTTGGGTGCTTTCATCACCGGAGGAGCGCACAAATAATTCTTGATCATATCAAAGGCTTCTTGCTGTTTTGCCCCCCAAGTGAAATCAACATCATTCTTTAACCGAAGGATAGGAGTAAATGCATCAAATTTCCCTGATAGATTAGCTATGAACCTTCTCAAATAATTGACCTTGCCAAGGAACTTTTGCATATCTCTCTTGCATGTTGGAGCCTCCACTTTCTGTATGGCCTCTATCTTTTTGGGATCGATTTTGATGCCATCTTCATGAATAATGAAACCCAAAAATTTGCCAGCTGACACGCCGAATGCACACTTCAAAGGATTCATCTTCAGTCCATACTTTTTCATTCTTTCAAAAGCTAAACGCAAATCGGCCAAGTGAGATTCAAAAGCATCCGATTTGACAACAATATCATCAATATAAACTTCAAGTATGATACCGAGTAAATCATGAAAAATCAAATTCATAGCCCTTTGATATGTAGCCCCAGCATTTTTCAATCCGAATGTCATCACTGTCCACTCGAATAAACCAAGGAAACCAGGACATCGGAAAGCTGTTTTGTACATGTCCTCTTCGGCCATAAAAATTTGATTGTATCCGGCATTACCATCTAGTAAGCTAATAACCTTATGTCCAGAAGCATCATTAATAAGCATATCGGCTATTGGCATGTGATACTCATCTTTGGGTGTAGCCCTATTCAATTCTCTGAAGTCAATGCACACCCTCAACTTGCCGGATCCCTTCTTCTCCACTGGGACAATGTTAGAAATCCACTCGGCATATCTGCAAGGTCGAATGAAATTAGCTTCAAGCAGTCGACCGATCTCTTCCTTGATCCGGTCATATGTGTTTGGATTAAACTTTACGCCGATCGCTTATAAGGTCTAAAACCGGCTTTTATAGGCAACCGATGCTCCACTAGCTCTCGGCTCAACCTCGCATCTCATGATATTCCCATGCAAAGCAACAAACATATTCTTTCAATAGCTCAATTAATTTAGCCTTACAATCGGCTTTCAAATTTTTTTTATAAATGTCGATCGAAAGTGGTGAACCATCTCCAATATCTATCTCTTCTAATGGATCAGCCGATGTAAAACCTTGTCCAAGTTTATCCATGTCATCCAACTCCTCTATAGACTCATACATATCGTCCTCACTGGATCGATATTTTACAAGACGCTTTTGTAACCACTCGGAATTAGAATCCATTTAAACCTATCATACCTTGGAGCCGATTGCATTCAGTCAGCTTTAAAGACACGGGCACGAAACCATTCTTGGTCGCGCTGAGAAAATCAAACTCTGATAAGTCACGTTCCGTCAAGCAAGTAGCATTGGGATGTTGCCAATCCACTGATGCATCGGCCAAAGCAACACAGGCCGAGTTATCCGCATGAATGACTTCCACTTCATCATCAACCCACTGAATCAAAAACTGGTGCATAGTGGATGGCACGACTTTGGTTTGCACGAACCCAATCACGGCCTAGTATAACGTTGTAGTTACCTTGCACCTCGGCGACAAAGAATGCGTTGGCCAAACTTTTGCTTCCGACTGTAAGCTCCACATACATTACACCTTTGGCTTCAGTTTTCTCTTTGCCCTCAAACCCGTTGAGCACCATATTGGTCTTGATCAATTCTTCATCAGGCAAACCCAATTTCTTGAAGACCGAATAGGGCATAAGATTTACCACAGCACCTCCATCCACAAGCATCCGAGTGAGCGGCGACCCATTGATATGACCTCTAAGATATAATGGTTTCAGATGCGTTACTGGTTCTTTTGGCTTCTCGAATATTGCATTTTTAGGGCCAAAATCCAGCTGAGCCACTTCCCCTTCCTCATCTACAGCACGAAACTCAGCAGGTAAGTAATACACCATATTGATATCCATACCTTCATGAACCGGCGTAGACTCATAGTCCAACATATCAACCTCCTCTTCAAGTGGATCGACCGATTCTGAAATCTGTCCGAGTGAAGGAGAGGTAAGAAGTGTCACAGATGATGTAATAGCTGTCGCATCGTCCTCCTTGGGTGGTGTAGGCACTTCTGTGATAGATGTAGAAGCTGATGTATCTTGTATTTGTTTAGGCCTCCACACTTCTTTTGCTGGAACCATGGGCCGAGTGTCATTGAACAACTTATCCCTTTGCTTCTCGGCCTCCTGCTCTGCCATCTCTTGACTCCTTAACCTCTGTAGTTTCCTCTTCTGTTTCTTTGTTAGCCCTGGAGGACACCACTTTGGCTGAGTGTATTTAGGATCTCTCACCTTTACTTGGCTGGTGCTTGCTTCATGGTCATTAACCGAGTGCTTTGGCGCGATAGCAAGTATCGGCTCAGTCGAGTGGTTATGCACAGTCGGCTGATGTATGGGGAATGTTTTGGTGTCCAAGATAAGTGAGTCGACATCCATTTTCTCCTTGCCTTATCCCAACTCAACTGCTGCAACACTTGGTGACTTAACACGCCATTCCTTTCGATTTTCCAGATGCATGAAATTTCCACTCGGCCGCACCTTTTTACTTGGATGGAATCCACTCGGATTGATGTCATTCGGATGGTATCCACTCGGATGGAACTCACTCGGATGAGATCTACCCATCCACATTTTTTCACTCGGATAGCTTCCACCTGGGTGCATTCTTACACTAGGATATTTTCCACCCGGTCGCATATTTTGACCAGCCGACTGATAGTCACCGATGTTCAGTCGGCTATTATATGAGTAATCAAGTTGATCCCACACAGATTGCCTCTGCTCTTCTGAAAACTGCGCCCTTGGTCCACTCGGTTTTATATACTGACTGAACATATCATCTGATGGTGACCTTGGTCGCTTCAAGTATGATGGCCGGTTAGAGCTGGAACCAGCCGACTGATTGGCATATTTGGACATCAACATATCAAAAGTTGGTTTGATCCGTTTGCGATGTACTTTAACTTCATTCCTTTTCCACTTGCCAACTTCTGGACTCTTGGGCTTGACAAATTTAACTCGAGTGTCCTGCTGCACATGTGTTTGCCCCCCGAGTGTAGGATTCTTGATGGTGATCTTGATCACTTCCTTGCCATCGGGTTGCTTATCAAGCATAACATGTCTCCCCAAGACCTTGTCGCCCTCGTTGTCTTTCCTAGGCTCACCAACAATGACATCAGCTTTATTAGCAGATTCGGCCACCTCCGGCCGAATGAGCAGCTTCTTCCCTTCTAAATCCATGGTGTTCATTGGAAAGGGTTGTTTATCAACTTGCATCTCAGAAAAGTTCAATCGTCCGTCATTAATGGCCGATTGTATCTGTCATCGAAAAACATTGCAATCGTTAGTAGCATGAGAAAAAGAATTATGATACTTGCAATAAGCACGCCGTTCAAGCTCTTCAAACAGCGGTAAAGTATGAGATATTCTAATAATCTTAGCTGCAAACAAGGCATCAAATATTCTATCACACTTAGCAATGTTAAAAGTAAACTTCATCTCTTCATCACGATTCTTATGAATCGGTTTCAGATCATTGCAAGTAAAGGGTTTGGCCTTAGATGGCCAAACAAATTCAGTAGCAAAAACATCACCCTCATCGTCCGAGTGATCACTATCATATTCCACCATATTCATCTTTGGACGATCGGCTTTGTATCTATGCACTTCTTTGAGATCTTTGCTTCGGCTTTCCTGAGCCAAAGCCCTTTGTAAGACTTGGTTAATATTTAAGAACTCATAGCCTTCTAGCTTTTCTCTAATGGGAGTTCTCAAACCACTCAGCACTAGGTCGCTAAATCTCTCGGTTATCACCAAACTAAAACACCGGTTTTTTGTTTCTCTGATTCTCTTGACGTAATCGGAGACCGATTCATCATGCTTCTGCTTAACCGATGTTAGATGTGACAACTTGAGTTCATTGTCACCGCTATAAAAGTGATCATGAAATTTCTGCTCTAGCTGCGACCAAACTCGAATGGAACCATGTGGTAAAGAAGAAAACCATGAAAATGCAGTACCAGTTAATGATAAAGGAAACAAACGCACTTTCAATTCATTCAATGATCCTGCCTCACCCAATTGTGCTAAATATTGACTAACATGCTCCCATGTGGTTTTTGTGCCTTCTCCATTAAATTTAACAAAATCTGGAATTTTATATCCTGGAGGGCTCTGGATGGCATCAAAGTACTGTGGTACGGTTTTGGTAAATCCGATTCCGAGGTAACTCAACTCCAAAATTCTCTCGAAGCATCTTAGCCATCTCCTCTCTAAGATTAGCTAGACCATCATCCATAGTGGATGATGAAGCTTGTGGCAGTGGCATAGGAGGAGTAGGGTTACTAGCTGTAGGTAGGAATTGTGGCAGGTATGTCGACCCATAATTTGCTAGTGGTCGAGTGGTTGTAGCTGTAGGTAAGGTTGGGTTCGGCATTGCCACCGAACCTGGCATGCTCATAATAGGATTAATGGGTTAAGCCACAATCTGATTTGTTTGGGTAGGATAATAAGTAATCGGCACGGGGGGCGCCGATGAGATAGGTAAAGCCAGATTAGGGTTTTGCACACTATCAGCTACACCATTATTACCACTAGTCGATTGAGATGTATTCTTCTGAGCATTAGTATTTTCTATGGAAGTTTGATAGACTAGATTGTTACCATCAGCAATACGACTTTCAATCTCAGCCCACTGCTCAGGAGAAAAGGTAGTACTTACAGAGGGTTTAACCTGCTCGGCTTGAAGAGGAGGGAACTTGATTTCTTCAATCGGAGTGATGTTGCCTTGGCGATCCTTCTTGAACTTTGCAAGGAACTCCTGCAAGTCCTTCTCCTCGCGCGCCTTCTTGTACTCCTCATAGACTTGGCGATGATCGGCCGATATCTCATCAAGACTGGGCTTAATGATGTTATCGGCGTCTACCTCGATGGCTTGGGAAGATCGGACATGGTGGATGATGATGATTGATCTTTGTTCCCAAATGAGTCGCCAAAAGTGTGTTGACACACGAACACGCCACGGTACCCTCGACGCCGGGGGTGATGCACCGCACCTCACGTCGAAGGAGACCCGACCGACAGCGCGATACGCAAGACAGTCGGCGGGTGCTTTTGCAGACCCGAAACCCCGCACACCCGGGAGGGACCCCGTCAGGGATTGCGGTGGCTATGGGCTGCCCTAGGTCGATTCGCTCGCCCCTAGAGCCTCGGGATTCGCAGCTCTCAAACACGAAGAACAGCGAAGAACAAGAGAGAAAAATGGTGGAGAGATAAAAAGTAGACAGGAAAAAGTAGTATATTGATTTGTTCGATTGTGTGTTGTTCAATAGGCCGTCACCCCCAACATATATAAGAGGCGGCTGGACTTCCCGTACAAGTAAAGGATTCATCTAGGCTTTCCTTACAAGAAAAATTACATCAATTCGCGTCCTAGAGTCCTAGTTCTATTCCAACTCGGATTCAGTCTGAATCTGGCCCAACTTCTGTGTTCCTCCTTGTGCAGACCGCCGAGCCTCCATATGACCTCCGATCAAGATGGCCCAAATATAAAACTTGTGCGCCTCGACGATACGAACAACTCTCATGTTGATCACTTTTTCAAATAAGGCCATCTTGAATACTTTTCGAGGTCGTTTTTACCTTCCAGTAGGACTCGGTCTTGCGGTAGACTGAATTATCCGAGTCTTGTAGTGAATTTGCAGGCCATATACTATCTCTGATGATGATGACTCCAAAACCAAAGTTTACCGTCTTGATGATACGCACAACTTCTGTACTGAACACTTCTTCATCCGAGGTCATCTTGATAAACTTTCGGGCACATGTTCAGTTTTACTCGGATTTGAGCTCATCCACTCGGATATTAGAGTCTTTCACTCGGATGACTATATTTTCACTCGGAAGACAAATGATGACCACATTTTCAGTCGGAAGACAATCTTTTACTCGATCGGTAGGTTTTCACTCGACCTTTTACTCGATCGGTAGGTTTTCACTCGACCTTTTACTCGATCGGTAGGTTTTCACTCGACCTTTTACTCAATTGGTAGGTTTTCACTCGACCTTTTACTCAATTGGTAGGTTTTTAACCTTTTACTCAATTGGTAGGTTTTCACTCGACCTTTTACTCGATCGGTAGGTTTTCACTCGACTTTTACTCGATCGGTAGGTTTTTAACCTTTTACTCAATTGGTATGTTTTCACTCGACCTTTTACTCGATCGGTAGGTTTTTACCCGAAAGGTAAGCTTTCACTCGACCGGTGAGTTTTTACTCGGATGGTAAGCTTTTCATTCGACCAAAAACATAGCCTGATCTTGATTTGTCTCCCCAAGTCTCATACGACCTCGGATTGAGATGAATTATATATGAAAATCGATCGGCTCGACGAGACGAAACTTTCTCGTGTTGAAGTTTTTCCGATTCAGGGACCTCTTAAGGGCCGAATTGCTCGCGCGACCCATCAGACAGGGCGTCTGGTACTTTGCACCATATTTCCATTCAGCTTCGGCCTGCAGTGTATTGCCTCTAACTTTTGCATATGAACTCGGATTGAGATGATTTATATATCAAAATCGATCGCCTCGACGAGACGAAGACAATTCCTTTAGAACACTCCTTCATCCGAGGTCTTCTTGAAGGCATGATCGGCCAAAAACCACTCGGAATGTTGAATTTTGTCACTCGGAGTACAACTTCGGCCACCGAGATAAGGTCGAATGGCGATAAATTAAACATCAAAGTTATTCCACTCGGCGACTGAAACTTTGCATGCTGAAAACTCTTTCACTTGAGGCCATCTTACTTGTCTTTTGTACCTTGCCGAAATCCGATGTCAACACTCTGCAGCCAGACCACGACCGACAGAATGGATGGGACACAACGACGGACGCGGCCGCATGCCTAGCTACTCTTAATAAATAGTCCCTCCGTTCGGAATTGATTGTCTCGAAAATGGATGTATCTAGAACTAAAATACGTCTAGATACATCCATTTCTGCGACAAGTAATTTCGAACGGAGGGAGTAGTAGTTTAGATTAGGGTTTAGACTCGGGTTTTATTGTATTGTCTAGCTTTCGCTACAATTCGCATCTACGAGACGTGTAGGACTACCGCCTTGTCAGATCCACAGTGGAACCCCAACTTTTCATCTAGTTCGTGTACACAATTTATCATCCGCAATTTCAGTTGCAATTCACCTTAGTTCTTGCTGGTTCTTCGGTTGCTTGCAGGAACTCAAACCTCGTTGTTCGGGTTGATCGTGCCTACGGCAAGGTCAATAACCATCGAAGATTGGTTTAGCGATTGTCGAGGCGTATCGTCGGATACGGTATAACCGGATCGTCAAGGTCAAAATTCGCCAAATCGATATTTATTCCCTCTCTCATCGAAAGATCGGGCCGCCATCACATCAGTAGCCCCCCTTGGCCCAAGTGAAGCTCAGCCACTGATCATAACGGGACGTAGCGTCACGACAGTGCACTCGTCACAACAGCACCATGCCGTCCCCATACAGCCATGTTGCTATCTTATCGCCAGCTTGTTAGGAACCCAGTAGTATATCTCTCGATCTGCGCCGATAGCTGCGCGAGAAACCACATCATCTGCTCGTCTACGGTCATGGCGTCCCACTCCGTTGGATAGACGAGGGAACAAGGAGCCTGCTCCTAATCGGACATGGTGCTGTCACCGATGGAAATTGGGGAACTGAGGTAGGTGGTGGTGGATAAATTTATTGGCTCTG
This sequence comes from Aegilops speltoides, assembly GCA_021437245.1. Lineage (NCBI taxonomy): Eukaryota > Viridiplantae > Streptophyta > Magnoliopsida > Poales > Poaceae > Aegilops > Aegilops speltoides. Next base: position 440,855,295 of record CM038142.1, read on the forward strand.
AATACCAGATGTTAGGAACACAGTAGTATATCTCTCTATCAAAAATTGCCCGGCGTGGACGAGCTCACGCGCTCTCAGTATCGTCGCGCGTTCGATCCGCTGGAGATGCGAGGTGCCCGCCGTATTGCAGTTGGCCGTTCAGGAGAGTTTAATGCGCGTACGTGACGGGCAAGAGACGCCGTGGGAGTCGACGTTGTTGCCAACGCGAGAAGAGGGTTGACGGTGTTTTGTAACGTGACGTTTGTGCCCGGTCCAGCCAAAATGGGTACGCACAAGCCGGCGTTTTTGCATGCGGCGGCAAGGGACCCCACATTAACCAGTCATTTGTTTTGCCATCTCCACGGTTGCATATCCCTGCCAAACAATTTCTCCAACAAAGCTCGGGTGTAGACATTGCTAGCGTGCAATTCCAATCCCGTGTTCTTTTTGGCACCGGGGCCTGAGTACATTTGATTGAATCCACCAAAGTACGGTACGACTTGTGACAGTAGGTTTGAACATACACTTCAAAACAATTCATGTTTGACAACTTTCTACCTTTGTTCACCTCTTTCTATAGTTCTCGCTCGCCTCCCGATCGAACAACAATCGCATGTACTGTTGGACCAACAAATGCATGGGGCGGCTAGCTGGGACATAGCCTTTTATCATATTGTTTGCACGAAAATACTTCATCCGTCTCAAAATTCTTGTCTTAAATTTATCTAAATACGGATATATCTAATACTAAAATATGACTTGATACATCCATATTCAGACAAATCTAAGACAAGAATTTTGGGACGGAGGGAGTACATAGGAGCGGATGAGCTTGCCTGCTCACGGAATCGGTGAACATTTGTCAAAAGCACGTTGAATATTTTTCAAATATATGGTGAGTATTTTTTAAACACACGTTGACCATTTTTCAAAGACACATAAGATATTTTTCTAAATATATGGTGAATAATTTTTAAATGTGCTGAATGTTTTCGAAGATACACACTGATATTTTTTAAATACACGGTGAATATTTCTTAAAGACATTGAACTTTTTTTAGATAGACCATGATTATATTTTTAAACAAATGATGAATATTTTTTTTCTGTTTCTTTCTTGGAGAAATACATGCATTTTATGATACATACAGAAGCACAGTAGAATACATGATTCTTTTTTAAAATGCAGAGTGGATATGTTTTTAGTAATGCTGTTTTTAAAAGATATGCCATGCACATTTTTTTTAATACACCGTAAATATTTTTCTAATCACATGTCGAATATTTTTTGATACACGGTGAATGCTTTCAAATATAGGCTAAAAGGTTTTGAATTACACTATGAACAATATTGGAAAGTACAATGATTCTTTCATATACAAAAGTATATTTTCATTTTCCAGTAAAGATTTTAATACACGATGAACACTTTAACACATTTGAAGAATTTATATGTAACTATAAAATGTGTTAATGCATGATGAATATTTTGATATTACACGATTAACATGTATGGATTACACTATGAATAATTTTTACTTCATGACAAACAAGTTTTACAATACATCATGGAACTGTTTAAAAATAAGAGTTGATTTTTTTAACACGATGAATATTTTTAGCATGCGTACAATATTTTTTTAAGTACACATGAAATTTTGTATATCCATGAACATTTCTTTCATGTATGTGAATATTTTATATTTTTAGCATGTGTATTTACCAAAAAGGAAAAAATGAAATCAAAATGTAAATAGAACCAGAAAAGAAAAGAATAATAATAATAATAGAGTGTTCACTGCACTAGTTTTTTTTTATGAAGTGCGCTCCTAACCTTTTCTATTTCGAGAAAGTATGTAGCTAACTGCTAACCTCACGGTCGTGAGCCGTTATGCACCGGCTTCATCATATCAGACGGCGAAGTCACCGTATGACAGCTAGGTAGCTTTTCCTTCTATATATACGATCACATTCAATACCTGTACCACAAGTCTTTGTCCCATTGGAACACGTAGCATGAGCAGGCGAGCCCGAGAGCTCTATCGCCGCTCTCATCTCTCGATCTATTACACTAGCTCACGAATTTGAGTCTCAAGTGGCGATTACAGTATCGGGTGCACGAATTGGAAGAAGGGGATCGAGGGATAGAGAGGGACAGGTGCCGCCGCCGCCGTTGCCATGACCCACTGGATGAGAGGAGCGTTGCCTTCTCCTTGGTAATTGTAGTCTGCGTGCTCGATGGTCTCCCGATGGGCCAGGCCCATGTATCGAGTTAGGGTTTTTTGCTCTCGGCGGCGACTCGGTCGCCCTCGTTGAGATCTTCCTCGTTCCGTCCCGTGGATCGACCATTGAGGCGGGGTCTCCTGATCCTTGCCCTCCCTTGGTACGGCGACCCGGTGTAGGGCAGCAACACAGTTTCGACAGTCCGGCGTTTTCAGCAGCGATCGGGCTAGGGTTTTGACTTATGGCGGCGAAGAAGGGTTCAGGATCGGCGACAGCTAATGCCTCTTCATCTGAGTCGGAGGTGGAAAGGATGATGGCGGAGCTCGGCCTCTGTGAAGATGACATGGATGATGTGGTGGTAGATGAGGGTGCTATTCCCCAAGATGCAGCTAGATGGATGGCGGTAGCTAGGGTTCATATTGATAAACCCTATAGCCAAAGTTGGTTCTTCAGAAACATGCGAGCAGCCTGGGATCTGGCTCAGGTGGTGAACTTCAAGCCATTGGAGGATAATCTTTATACGCTGCAATTCCATTGCCTTGGCGATTGGGAAAGAGTCATGGAAGAGGGCCCATGGAATTTTCGTGGACATGCTGTGTGTTGGGGAACGTTGCAGAAAATTAAATTTTTTCCTACGGCTTCACCAAGATCCATCTATGAGTTCATCTAAGCAACGAGTAACGGGAGAGATATTGCATCTACATACCACTTGTAGATCGCGTGCGGAAGCTTGCAAGGTGATGATGGAGTCGTACTCGAACGTGATTCAGATCACCGATGCCCAAGTGTTGAACGGACAGCACCTCGCGCTCAACACACGTGACGGACGAGCGACGTCTCCTCCGTCTTGATCCAGCAAGGAGGAAGGAGAGGTTGAGGAAGACGACTCCACCGGCAAAGTGGCGTGGTGATGGTGGAGAAGAAGCATCTGGCTGTGGCTTCGCCGAGCTCTTACGGAGGAGGAGAAGTGTTGGGGAGGGGAAGGGCTGCGCCTTGGGAGTTGGTACAGCAGCCCCTCCCTCCCCCTTTATATAGGCACAGGGGGTGGCGGCCCCGAGATCCAATCTCCGGGGCGGCGGCCAAGGGGTGGAGTGCCCCCAAGCCGGTGGGCGCCCCACCCCTAGGGTTTCAACCCTAGGCGCAGGGGGTGGGCCCTAGGGGGGCGCACCAGCCCCTTGTGGGCTGGTTCCTTCCCTTTCAGCCCATGGGGCCCTCCGGATAGGTGGCCCCACCGGTGGACCCCAGGACCCTTCCGTGGTCCCAGATTTTACCGAAAACCCCAAACCTTCCCGATGGCGAAACACCACTTCCTATATATTATTCTTTACCTCCGGACCCTTCCGAACTCCTCGTGACGTCAGGGATCTCATCCGGACTCGAACAACATTCGTGGTCACATACTTGACTTCCTACTAACCCTAGCATCACCGAACCTTAAGTGTGTAGACCCTACGGGTTCGGGAGACACGCAGACATGACCGAGACGACTCTCGGGCAATAACCAACAGCGGGTGCAGATACCCATGTTGGCTCCACATGCTCCTCGATGATTTCATCGGTTGAACCACGATGTCGAGGATTCGATCAAACCTCGTATGCAATTCCCTTTGTCAATCGATGCGTTACTTGCCCGAGACTCGATCGTCGGTATCCCAATACCTTGTTCGGTCTCGTTACCGCAAGTCACTTTACTGCATCGTAATGCATGATCCCGTGGCCAACACCTTGGTCACATTGAGCTCATTATGATGATGCATTACCGAGTGGGCCCAGAGATACCTCTCCGTCATACGGAGTGACAAATCCCGCCTCGATCCGTGTCAACCCAATGAGATACTTTCGGAGATACCGTAATGCACCTTTATAGCCACCCGATTCGTTGTGACGTTTGATACACCCAAGGCACTCCTACGGTAACCGGGAGTTACACGATCTCATGGTCGAAGGAAGAGATACTTGACATTGGCAAAGCTTCTAGCAAACGAACTATACGATCTTTTATGCTATGCTTATGATTGGGTCTTGTCCATCACATCATTCTCCTAATGATGTGATCCCGTTATCAACGACATCCAATGTCCATAGTCAGGAAACCATGACTATCTATTGATCACAACGAGCTAGTCAACTAGAGGCTCACTAGGGACATTTGTGGTCTAAGTGTTCACACGTGTATTACGATTTCCGGATAATACAGTTATAGCATGAACAAAAGACAATTATCATGAACATTGAAATATAATAATACTTTTATTATTGCCTCTAGGGCATATTTCCAACACTGTGATCATCACCCCGTATGATGGTGTGACCCAACCAACCCAAGTAAAGCTTGATACCTTGGACATATGGATCCAAATACATGACGTCCCTAGTCTGTATGCACATCTGGTGCCAACACTGGCGGCCAAGGTAGGAGAGGTTCTTTTCGCAGAAACGTCGTCACATGACTTTACTGGCAATTTTTATCGTGTCTGGGTGAAGATCAACGTGCACAGGCCCCTGAAGAATGCTGTGTCGCTTGTGAGGGAGTCAAAGAGGCAGATATACTGGGAAAAGTATGAGCGCCTACCGGATTGGTGTGCAGTCTGTGGTCATCTAGGCCATACGTTTAACACGGCAATGGAATCCACCCCCCTCAAGCACTGGTTTTTAGGGATCTTCGTGCCTCGTGGATCAGGAGGCGATCTGCAGGCCCTGGAGGAGAACGGGGTAGGCGTGGTGGACGGCATGGAGGACGAGGCAGAGGCAACAGAGGGACACCAAGAAGCGATAGTGAAGTTTTCAGGAAGTATGATGATCACGAGGAAGGTTTGCAACCAAGCATGGAAGATATGGCTGTTGATGATCCTAGCAGAAAGCGGATGGATAGGGAGGACTCAGGGAAGAATGCTATGGTGCCAAGGAATCAGCAAGGGGAGCCAAGTGCTACAAATCTAGCCATTGTCCCGGTGGGTACAGTGGTTAGCCCTTCCCCGACCAGAGATCTGAAGCGCTCGAAGACAGAAGGAGAAGAAAGAGATAGTTCAAGCATCCCGGTGAAGAATTTGGCGGGCTCCTTCGAGGAGCGCCGCCGGGCCCAATGAGTATTTTCTGCTGGAACTGCCGTGGTGTGGGCAACGCCGCGACAGTCCAAGAACTTCACGACTTCGCGAGGAAGTTTGCCCCTACCCTGTTATGTATCGTTGAAACTCAGATAAAAGGATCTAGCGTAGAAAGTTTGGCTGCTACGTTGGGTTATGATAATGCATACGCGGTTGATAGTGAGGGTAGGAGCGGTGGAATTGGACTATTTTGGAACAATGAAATAAAGATTGACATTTTGGGTTACTCTCGTTACCACCTGGATGTTTCTGTACAGGAAGAGAACCATGATGCATGGAGATTGACGTGTGTCTATGGCGAGGCTCAAACTCACCTGAGATACCGGACGTGGGACATTCTCAAAAATATCAGCACTTCTAGCCCCCTTCCATGGATGTGCATGGGGGATTTCAATGAGGTTTTACGATCAAATGAGCACGATGGAATTGGGATGAGAAGTAATGCTCAAATACAAGCCTTCAGAGACGCAGTGGATGTTTGCATGTTACTTGATATTGGCTACAAGGGGAGGCAGTGGACCTTTCAAAAGAAAGTAGCTGGAGGGACTTATACCAGATGCATACTGGATCGGGCGCTGGCAAACACACCCTGGATGGCCCGTTTCGCTGCGGCTTCACTTGATCATCTTAAGTCAGCGACATCAGATCATAGCCCACTCTTACTGGACCTAGGGCGGGGCCAAAGAGAACCACAGAGGCGCACTTTCCGCTACGAAGCGATGTGGGAGAAACATGAGGGGTTGAAGGATTGTGTTCATAAAGAGTGGGCGGAGCACGGCACATGCAATAACGTCCAGGAATTGCATGAGAAGCTGAAGCGGGTGTCCGCTGGGCTCACAAATTGGAGCAGGCAGTATTTCGGGAGTGTGAGGAAGGAGATTAAGGACTTGAAAAAGAGATTAGACGAGCTACGAGGTGACCCACTGAGAGTGGCACCCACACATGTTGAGCTTAAAACTAACGAAAGACTAGTTGAGTTGTACCACCGGGAGGAGATTATGTGGAGACAGAGAGCACGTATCGACTGGCTAGCCTCTGGTGACAAAAACACTAAGTTCTTCCACATGCGTGCGAGCCTAAGAAGGAAGAATAATATGATAAAAGCTTTGGAAAATTCTCTGGGGGTCTTGGTGGACGACCCAAATGAACTAAGGGCGATGGCGAATGGGTTTTACCAGACTCTTTATACCTCGGAAGGAGTGCAAGGGATACAACAAGTTATTGATCAAGTGCCAAGAAAGGTGACCGATGCTATGAATGCTGATTTGTGTGCCCCTTACACTAATGATGAGGTGAAAACAACTCTTTTTCAAATGTTTCCTACTAAGGCACCTGGCCCAGATGGCTTCCCAGCCTTGTTTTATCAGAAGCACTGGGATGTGTGCGGTGAGGATGTAACACGTATTGTACTCAGAATTGTGAAAGGGGAGGAAAGCCCAGAGGCTATTAATGATACAGTGTTGGTATTGATCCCTAAGGTAACTAATCCCAACCTTCTTTCGCAGTTCAGACCGATCAGTTTATGCAATGTGATGTATAATATTGCTTCGAAGGTTATCGCAAACAGGTTGAAACTTGTTCTACCAGACATCATCTCTGAGGAGCAATCTGCGTTTGTGCCAGGTAGATTGATCACAGATAATATAATTTATGCCTATGAATGTCTACATTTTATGAAGAGAAGCAGGTCAAGAAGCAATAGTTTTTGTGCTCTGAAGTTAGATATGATGAAAGCCTATGACAGGCTAGAATGGACCTATCTGAGGGCCATGATGGAGAAGTTGGGTTTTGCACCAAGTTGGATTGACACAGTCATGGCTATGGTTTCTTCAGTCTCCTTCTCAGTGTTGTTTAACGGAGAAAGACTTGAGCGTTTTTATCCATCATGAGGATTACGACAGGGAGATCCTATCTCACCTTACCCATTTTTGATCGCAGTAGAGGGCCTTTCGTGCCTCCTGAAATCCAGTTTACAGTCATCTACACTTGCAGGGATTAGAGTGGCGCCAACGGCTCTTGCCGTTAACCACCTTCTTTTCGTAGATGACAGCCTGTTGCTTTTCAAATCTAGCGTGGAGGCTGCAGAAAGTGTATCAAACCTACTGACCATTTATTGCAATGCTTCGGGTTAGAGAATTAATACTGAGAAATCTTCAATATTTTTCAGTGGGTGCCCACAGAATCTTAGAGATGAAGTGAAGAACCGATTGAATGTCCACAATGAATCGCTTAATGAACGCTATCTTGGTATGCCAACAGACGTGGGCCAGTCGAAGAATGTCACTTTCAAATATTTGCGTGACAGAGTTTGGGAGAAAGTTAAAGGCTGGATGCAGAAGCTGTTATCGGCGGAGGGAAGGAAATACTCATAAAATTTGTGGCACAAGCTATTCTGGTATTCTCCATGGCTTGTTTCCGGCTACCCAGGGGACTTTGTGACAACATCACATCCATCATTCGCCAATTCTGGTGGGGAAGCAGAAGGGGAAAGCGCAAGCCGCCCTGGGTTTCGTGGGATGTAATGACCCAGCCAAAACATATGGGATGCATGGGATTTAGGGACATGGAACTTTTTAACTTAGCTTTGCTTGCTCGACAGGCGTGGAGGCTTCTGAATGACACTGAATCTCTGAGTGCAAGGCTTCTGAAGGCCGTTTATTTCCCGGATGTATCGCTTTTTCAAGCTGAGTTGGGTACACACCCGTCCCAGATTTGGAGAGCAATCTTAGATGGAAGGGATGTGATGGCACAGGGTGTGGTTAGAAGAATTGGTGATGGAGGTACAACCGGTATCTGGGACCATAACTGGATCCCTAGAGCAAGCTACAAGAAACCCATCGCAGCTCGGGTGGCAGCCCCGCCACGTTTGGTATCCGAACTAATTGAGCCATCTACGGCTTCATGGAAGGAGGAGGTGATACAGACGGTGTTTACTGAGTTTGATGCCGAAGCAATAATGCAGATACCGTTGTGTACACGTCGTGTTGAGGATTTCTGGTCCTGGGAGAAGAACCACGGGGCAACTTTTCGGTCGGGTCTGCATACCGCATGTTAGTTCGAACAAAACATGATAGAGAAGGATGGTTGGATGAGGCAGAAACAACATCTTACAGTGAGGGACAAAGCAAAGAATGGAAGGCAATCTGGAAGGTCGCATTACCGAGCAAAATAAAGGTCTTTCTATGGCGCCTCGCCCGAAACTCGATACCGTCGGGAGACGTTTTGCATAGGAGGAATATGGCAACGACGAGGGCACGTGGCTTGTGTGGGACGACCGACTCTTGGAGACATGCGCTGCTCGACTGTCCCATGTCGAGATGCACCTGGGTGCTATAATCGGAGGATATACTGGACAATTTGAGCTCTCACCACCAAGAATGCCCAAAGTCATGGTTATTTGCTCTGATGAGAGCTCTCAAACCCGATGATTTTATTAGGTTCTCGGTCTCGCTGTGGGCTATATGGGGTGCAAGGAGGAAATCATTGTATGAGGGCATTTTCAAGTCACCACAGGCAACACATGGGTTCATAAACTCTTGCATAAATGATCTTCAGATCATAGTCCCAAGTGTACACGCAACATGGAGAGGAGTTGTACAACACCCGATCTGGATTGCTCCCCCTGGAGGCTACGCGAAACTGGATGTTGACGCTGCGGTGGGCAGTAGAAGCCGGTTTGGAGCTATGGCAGCAGTATGTCGGGACCAGGAAGGTGGCTTTCTAGGTGCATCGGCTGTCATTTTCAAACATGTTAAAGATCCAGCTACATTAGAAGCTTTGGCGTTGCGGGAGGGTCTTGATCTAGCAGCAGACTTAAACATATCAAGGATACATGCGGCTACAGATTGCAAGGGTGTGGCAAGTGAGGTTGGCAGGCAGAGCAGTGCGGCGTTTGGCGCAGTGGTCAGGGAAATAGAGATGCAAGTTTCTTCTTTTATTTCATGTAACGTAGTTTATCAGTCTAGGAGCTCAAACTTTGATGCTCACAACTTAGCAAAGCATGCTTTAACTTTGAGTGTTGGCCGCCATGTTTGGTTAGGCTAACGCGAAGGAATTCCTTTCGTTCCTGTAAACATTGTGACGACGTAATAAAGCTTTGCGAGGTTGCCTCAAAAAACAAAAAAGCTGCTAGTAAAGCAGAACGAAAACCGAACGTTGGTTGTCATCGGTCCTGGCTAATTTCAAGACACAGAGCTTAGCTGGACGGGATCAGACCAGAGTCGTCGGGCCCAGACCCAACCGTTAACCAGGAGGAGGCACCGTCGTCTCTGAGTCGACGTGTGTATAAATCTCGAGACCACAAATCCTCACAAGCTTTACCACAAAGCTCGCATTTATTCTGCGTCCTCCCCATCACATTCTCTTATAAGACTGAAAAAAGCATTCGGGCACCGGCCACTCCCCCGCTCACCACAGCCATCGAAACCACCAGAAACACGCGCGCATCATGTTCATGTTCATCTCCTCAGCCATGCACCTTCGCAACCAACTCTGCTGTGGGCGCGCCGTCGCCATGTTTGTGATAGTTCTCGGCGCCGCATTCGCAGGGGCAGACACCGGCACGTTCATCTACGCAGGGTGCTGGCCGTCCAAGTACCAGCTGTGCTGAAAATCAGTCACTCGATTGCAGAGAGCACCAAAGCTTGCCATCATCATTTGAAACACCACTTAGTTAGCCATATCGGCCACTAAGCTCCACAGACACCATTTAGTCACATCCCTATGATACGCTAATCAACCCGGGGACCGCAGTAAGTATCATAATTGGACTCGATTAGGTGAGACAAACAGTGCCATTAAGGCGATCTGAACTCTGACGTGACATCAACAAGTCATGATGATATGTTCTCCTATTTGGTCCAATGAAACACCAAAGGCGACTGCCATCACGTTATCATATATTCGAACTTTTGACCTAGAGGTCCAAATAACTTTCTGATGGCCACAATTGTTAACAAATCAGGTATCACGGAACCATCACGACGTTCGATTCCCCTTTAATAGCAGAGATGGGTCTGAAGTCACTAACCTGCTGAAAAACTGGTGTATGAATGCAAGTTAGCTAATTTAATTAGATTGCCTCACGGTAGAACCTTCAATTCTCGCATACTGGCATACGGGCCCGAGACCGAATGATTTGTGAAAGACAGATCCGCACTAACATCAAGGGAGCTTCAAAAAGATCTTAATCTCATCTTATCAGCAATAGCTTATGTTAGTGATCTTGGTAGGGCTCCATGTAGGAGGAGCACTACCTTGCTACAATGGGTCATCAGTTTTGGTCCGCTAATCATGGCTCACCTGTTTATTACTATTACGAAATCATATGGCACTGTCAAGCAATCTCAAAAAAGTGGCACTGTCATGCAAAGATATTAACACACTTTTGTTATAATAATCATTGCCTTTCAATTGATTGCAGTCAAATTTGATTTTCAGAGGCATGACGACACACTACTGATTAACCAAACACCACAGGGGTACCATTACTGGGTTGTTTCTTGTATGTATACCAATGTACCATCTATCATGTATGTACACCATACAAGGTCTAGGAACCTCCGGAGCATTTGCTACTGCTCCCATGAACTTGAGTGCAGTGGATCAGGCGCTGTGCCCTCGAACCAACGGGCTCCACTTCCCCCAGTCGTAGCCGTCGCAAGCGTTGATGCTTGCCTCCTTCATCTTGGTCTTGGAGATGCCATTGTTGCAGATGTTTGCGAACGCCCTCATGTGTTTCATGCCATACCAAGTGAGTGATCCGCACTGGGACTCGAAAACTCGCACCTGGCAATTGGCATCAGTATAGCAGAGTAAGTTCTATCAGAAACACAAAGAGTGGAGGGTGTTGCATGTTCATGGGATTCAAATAAGGAATTGTTGCACTCACCATGATCTTCAGACAATCCCAATCGTCGACTAATGGCTGGCCAGAGCCTCTAACAGCCCCAAGCACTGAAGGCCCCTTTTCGAATCCAAAGACAAGCTTCCCGATGAAATCGATACTGCTGTCTAGATGCTTCCTGTGTAGAACGGTTTCTTTGACCTCCCTGAGGGACCTCAGCTTCTCTTCCGATCCCACATTCAACTTCTCATACTGAAAGCAAGAAGATAGATTAGCAGACAAATTAGTCAAAACAAACCACATGAAACTTAGTACTCCAGATCTAGACAAGTAATGCTAAGTGGGATGTTTGTTACCTTCTTCCACATGAAAAGAATATCGGCGTATCTTTGCTTGATTGCACCCTTGAGGCTGGGCGTAGGCAGCGGCCTATTTCTGATGTTTAACTTTGCAGGATCGAAACCTTGATAGAGGAAAAGCATGTCACCCTTGAATGTCTTGTCACCATACTCCATGACATGAGAACCTACACTAGACTCGTTCAGGGGTGCCGTTCTCGCTTTAGCTACCTCGTACTGCTGCTTGATTGTTTCCTTCTTTAGATTGTGAGTTTCACTTCAAATTAAATAGGATCGAATGGTTTAGAATAGCAAGCAAGCGTCATGGTTGTGGACAACTGATACAAACTTGTACTAGTACATATATTACAGCTAACGCTTATTACCTGTCCTCCATCCAAGAAACACTGTATAGGTCACCTAAACATGTATCATATTCAGGTGGAGGTGGCATTTCCATCCCAGGGCAGTATGCTGCCCAGCTACTTTCTACCGCATTTGCTGCCGTTGTAACATAAATATTAAGATCTTGTGGCAACAAACCCTCAAAGATGCTGCCACTTTCACACGCTTCAACATATATGATCTGCCAAAATTGCAGTAATTCTCATTAGAGGTGGGACTCAAAGCGTACATACTGTTTCAGATTAAAAATATATATATTTTAAGGGAAAAGGAAAAGAAAGAATACATACCATTTTCGAATAGCTTTTGGAAGCATGCTTTTGCCGCAACACTTTGATGAAGTCGTCAGCATAAACATTTGGTCCGTTGGGCATGCCTGCACAGAAGCTTGATAAGGTTAGCTAAGATATACTCCCTCGGTTCCAAAATAGATGACTCACCTTTGTACTAAATTTAGTACAAAGTTGAGTCATCTATTTTGGAACGGAGGGAGTAGTACAAAACAAAATCAGCTGAATTACATGGTCGTTTACGTGGGATTATGTATGCATGTACCAAGTGAACCAGGAGACCCATGATCCGTGTAGTAGATAAAGATGTGATCATTTGGTTTGCTGTTTATCACCTTCCTACTCCCTCCAGTAACCGCGGTTTTGTTCCCCAGGAGAACCGCGTACAAGTTCTTAGCAGTGACCTGCTCGCCAGTGTAGTCCTGCAATGCATGTTAAGTTGATCGTCAGCCTTATTTGAATTAAAAAGGGAACACACCCAGTAGTTAGGTAATAGTAATACCTTGGGAACACCATGGTAAACATCTTTACCTTTAGGATGGTTGATGACGACTCCACGCCTTGGGTTGTCAGGGTTGTCGGCGATGTCATCGTACATAAACACCACAATGTTCTCATCCTTGAGGCCTCCCTTCTTTAGGATCTGGTACGCGTGGCACACATCGGCCTGTACGTCGTGCCGTGCATCCACAACACCACACAGTCGTTGAGACCAAATTTTCATATAGTGAATGAATGGTATACGAGCTGCATTGAGGACTCACCTGGTGCCGGTAGTTCTCGTAGCCGGAGGAGCCTGCAACGAGCACGGCCCACTTCGTCACCCCTTCCTCCGCCGGCGACGCGGCAGGGCCAGGCGCAGGGGCAGGGGCATGCCCATTCTCCGTCGACAGCCGGATCAGCGGCTCCGAGCTCCCCTTCGCCCCATCCCCAGTGGCCGCGGCCACGGCTAGGAGCGGGAGGAATCCACAAACCCACCACGCAGCCATCATGTGCATGTGCTAGAGAGGAAGAGAAGGCGGAGAGTGAAGTGTGACCGTACCGGCAGGGGCCGGGGCTTCATTTTATAGCCGCGGCGGCGTGTAAGGAGTGAAGAATAATTAGAGTATAGATTCATTCATTTTGCTCCATATGTAGTCCCTCATTAATGCAATTCATTAGAGTTACTCACTGTGTTTCTAAATATAAATCTTTTTAGAGATTCCACTACAAACTACATATGGATGTATATAGGCATATTTTAGAGTATAGATTCACTTATTTTGCTCCGTATGTAGTCCATAGTGGAAAATCTAAAAAGATTTATATTTAGGAACGGAGGGAGTACATCTAATGAATTGCATTAATGAGTAGGTTTCCAAATTAATTCCGCGCGAAAAGATTTCTATTTAAACATGATTAATAGAATTAATGACTTGATTTTCAAATGGATCCGTCTCTTGATTTTTAATTATTTTTGCACTAATGGCTGCGTGCGAACAACGACGATGTACATATATACCCCTTTAATAATAGAGATTAATTGTATTAATGGTTTGCTTTTCAAAATGATTCGGCTCTTGATTTCAAATTATTTTCACATTAATAGCTGCGTGTGAACGACGACTTACGCACTCAGATATGTTAGCTGTTAGAGATGCTCTAACAAGCTAGTTTCTTTTATAATAAATAAATAAAATGATGGATCAGAGATATTCAGAATCTGAAGGCAGGATGGCTCTCACCCTCGCTCACGCGACTTGCCTCGCCCCGTCCCCCTACCACCGTAGCCACCAGATCCGGCGGCTCCCGCCGACGAACCTCGCGCGCTGCCCCACCGTAGCTCCCCTGCTAGCTGCTCCCCTGCTGGCCGCCCCCGCTCCTTCCCCTGCCCTACTCCGTTATGGAAGGGAGAAGGAGAGGGATGCGGTATGACGGGGCGGAAATGGCGGAGGAGATGCATCGAGCGCGCATGCGGAGGGTGCTGCGGCTACCCACCAGAGGAGATTCGCTGATCAAATTGGTCACCAGGATCTGTACGGAGGTGTCGGAGGAAGAGATGCGGCGGATGATGATGTCGAGAGAGGAGATCTCGTCGGAGGAGGTGGTTGCTTGGGCGCGCGCGGAGACGGGCTCTTCCTCGTCGGCGAGCAGAGCCAAGTGGAGAGCATTTTGGTCTCTCCAACCTCCGCTCCCCTGAGGTAGGCCGGTGAGGCCCCAAATCCCCATCGGGCTGCTTCGGAGCTTGGCTCCCCCCTCAGGAGAGCTAAGGATCTGACGATTCAGTCGATGGAGAAGGAGGCTAGCCGTCTTCAGCGCAAGGGCAGAGGCAGACAGGGCTACCCCCTGCCGGGGAGGACTCCGGTAGCCATGGTGGGCGGGATCCTCTGCTTTGCAAAAGAGGATCCGCCCCGGGTCCCTCTGTTCAGTGAGGGGCGGCGGCTGAACCTTGGTCTGCGCGCTTGCGTGGATGAGCTTGCTGAGGTGGAGTGGCCACGTGAAGATGAAGATGATGCCATCAGGACGCACTACGGGCAGCTCTGGGGAAGGAGCGAATCTACAAAACCTAATCCCCTCTCAGCCCTCTCCATCAACCATCCCCCACACCCCGCCGCCACCCTCTCAGCTTGGGATCTAGGTCAAGGCTGCGGCGAGCGACCCGATCCCTCAGAGTAGGCCGCCATGGCTGATGGCCAGGGTCGCGGGCGTGGGCGTGGTCGACGCGACCCCAACAGAAATCGCGGTGGAGGCGATGGACGCCTGGATCAATCTGATCAGGGTGGAGGTGGACAGAATCAATGGGTGCCCCAACAATTTGGCCCCCACCGCAGCAATTCCCTTTTGGATTTGGGTTCCAAGGTGCTCCTCCCCCTCCATGGTACCAGGGGCCCTTCCTTCAGCCACCCCCAATGCTAAATCAGTGGGGGTCTGCAGCCCAGGGGCGAATCAGATCTGAGAATCAATAAAGCATCCAAGCAGCACCCAGGGGTTCCAAGGCCAGATGCCGCCGCAGATGCAGATGCAGGGGAATCAAGGACAGAACACCCCAGTGCAGTCGGGAGGGGAAGGAAGCAAAGACAGCACCAATCATGTGCAACAGCAAAAGAAGAAACAGACTCAGAGCAGAAATAAGGTTGCCAGCAAAGTTAAGGATGCTTCAGGAGCTGATTATAGTGATGTGACATGCTATACTTGTGGAGAACCAGGACACCACAAAGCTCAGTGCCCCAAGCCTCCATCCTGCTTCATCTGTAAGATGGTGACACACAAGGTGGATGACTGCCCTGTTAGGAAAAAGCCTAGGAACTGTGCTAAATATGTAGGCAGTGCTGCTTCAGGTCTTGGTTTTTTCAAGATAGATGTCCGTGATGTCAATGAGCAGCATGTTGGGAACACAAAAAATATTGGGATAGTGTACATTGAGGCTGGTCAAGTAACTAAGGAGGAACTGGCACACAACTTTTCTGTCATCTACAAAACCAACTGGCCATGGCATATTAGAATGTTATACAATTGGACCTTCTTGGTCAAATTTCCCCCACATATCCCAGTGGAGACAGTGGCTGGCTACCCAAACTTTGGCCTACCTGAGATTGATGGAGTAACAGTCAATGTGGAATTATGGAAAGGAGAGATGGAGTACCATGCAGAGATACAATCTGTTTGGCTCCAGCTGAGAGGAGTAGCTCCAAAATGGGCAGAATGGTCAGTGCTGGAGCAACTTGCCTCAGTCTTAGGCACCTTGATAGATGTAGACTGGCAGGGTAATTTCAAAACCTTCTTTGAAGTGGTTAGGATCAAGATTAGATGTAAGGACTTTACCAAAATCCCCTCTGAAAAAATCTTTGGGATAGGAGATAAGCTATACAAGATTAAGATAGTTGTGGAGCCACCAGTAGAAGAGCTGGACCAAGATGATCTTCTGGATGAGGACATTGACAAAAACAAAGAGAAGGAGGTGCAACATAAAAACAGCTGTGACAATGGAGCTGGAGGCTCTCATCACACTGTTAATGCAACATCCTCTCAATCTGGAGGAAGTGGCTCTAACCCTGGGACTTCTCTTCAGGGTAAGCAAAATGTGATAGCATACCTCCAGCAACTCCAAGACCCCATTTCCATGGAGGAGAGTTTCAAGATGCTACAAGAAATGGAGATTGGGGATGAGGAAGATGAAGATAATATCAGCATGCTTGAGGATCAGATTGAGGTTGAAAAAATTAGAGAGGATCAAGAAGAAGTCATATTCAGCCCAACCCTCCCATCCAAGGATGCTCAAGTCCCACCAGTGCTGCACAAATGGGGCCCAATCCAGGCACAAAGGAAGAGCAGCAGAATTGATATAGGTGGAAGAACCATCATGGAAATTGCTATGGTATCGAAAAAGGTTCAAAACCTGGAAGAACCTAAGGCTACACACAAAGGTATAGTTAAGAAAAATTCCTTTGGAAACTTTTAAGATCCTGCATTTATTTCTCTAGCTAAGATGGTTGGAGTAGAAATTGACGAGCATGTAGATACTTATGCATCTGTAGTCTCTAGAAAACTTATCCCTGACAGGCCTGTAGGGCCATCTCCCCTGAGGATAATTTTAGATAAGGATAAAGGTACTCTTAACAACCCTGGTCATAGTTCATTAGAAAAGGAACATGTGGCTGGAAAACAGTCCCTGGATATGCCTGCTGGGCTAAATAGTTCAGGATCTGACATAGGATCCCCCACTACACCTGAAGTGTTAAAAGGGATCTCTAATGCCTTAGATGATCAGAGTGCCATCTGGACTAAAATCTCCAAATATGGGCGGGGCAAGCACCCCAAGAAAACCCTTGTTAGATGAATTGCTTGTTTTGGAATATTAGGGGGATTACTACCCCAGGTAAAAAGACATGTATTGTTGATACCTTAGCCAAAACAAATGCTAGTATTGTTGCTTTTCAAGAGACCAAAAAGGAGGAGCTATCCCCAACTTTCCTTAAATCAATTAGTGGTAACAAAAACTTTCTATGGCATCACCTCCCTGCTGTAGGCACTTCTGGAGGGGTGCTGGTGGGTGCTGATGCAGATATATTTGAGGTCCTCCATTTGAGCTCCTTGAATTTTTCTGTCACCTGCAAACTTAAAATCAAATCTAGTGGTCTGTGCTTTAGAGTTATAGCTGTCTATGGTTCCCCATATGAGGAAGGCAAAGATGACTTCATCTCTGAGCTTCATAGCCTCTTTGTAGAGGAACAAATGCCCACCCTGATAGGAGGATGATTTTAATTTAGTTAGATACTAGCAGGATAAGAGTAATGGAAATATCAACCACCATTGGTCAGGTAAGTTTAATGCCTGTGTGGAAATATGGAACCTGCTCGAAATTAGGATGTCAGGTAGGAAGTTCACCTGGGCTAACAATCAGGAGAATAACATTATGACCACAATAGATAGGATCATATGCACCACTAAGCTGGAGGCTATTTTTCCCTTATGTACCTCTCAAGCTCTCCCTAGAACTGGTAGTGACCACACCCCCCTTCTGTGGGATTCTGGGCTAGGAAGTAGGCCTAGGCCCTCTAGTTACAAGTTTGAAAAATGGTGGTTGCTACACAGTGAATTCAAGGAGCTGGCCATTAAGAACTGGACTGCCCCAGTTAATAAGGCTAAGCCAATAGATATTTGGCAGGAGAAAGTTAGGAGATTCAGGAAATTTTCCAAGGGTTGGAGTAAGAATGTAGAGGCAGCAATTAGGAAGAAAAAAACTGCTCTCACAGAAGAATATGATGAGCTTGATATCAAATCTGAAACAGCTTGTCTTTCTGATGTGGAGAATGCTAGGATGCAAAATATCTTACTAGAGCTCCAGTTTATTTGGATTAAAGAAGAGACCAAAGCCAGACAAAGGCCTAGGGATAGAGACATTCTTGAAGGTGACAGAAACACCAAGTACTTTCATGAAGTAGCTAACCAGAGGAGAAGAAAATCTCTCATCAATTCCCTGGATGGTCCCAATGGTCCTACTTCTGACACCAAGGAGATGCTAAAAATAGCCTCAGACTTTTACAAAGACCTTTTTAAAAAAGAAGATAGAGAGGGATTTAGCTTGAATCGGGATTTTTTTCTCCCCTAGGGAATTTTTTTTGAAGACATGAATAAGTCACTTCAAGACCCTTTCACTGAAAAAGAAGTTAAGGAGGCCATCTTTGGCTCATACTCTGAAGGAGCACCTGGTCCAGATGGCCTCTCTTTCCTTTTCTTACAAGAATTTTGGGAGATCATCAAACATGATGTTATGGCCCTGTTTGAGGACTTCCATGCTGGCAACCTAGATATCTATAGATTAAATTTTGCCATGATTTCCCTCATTCCTAAGGAGGGAGATGCTACCAACATGAGAAAATTTAGGCCTATTAGCTTACTGAACTGTATTTTTAAAGTCTTTACTAAAGTTCTGACCAATAGGCTTGCTGCTATTATGAGCTTCCTCACCTCTAGTAACCAGTCTGCATTCATTAAGGGGAGGTATATCTTAGAAAGTGTAGTGACTGCACATGAAGTGTTGCACTCCACTTTTCATTCTGACAACTCAGGGCTAGTGCTTAAGCTAGATTATGAGAAGGTCTTTGATAAGGTCAACCTAGATTTCTTGTTGGAAATTCTCCATAAGAGAAACTTTGGTCCTGTATGGATTAAATGGATCCAACAAATCACTCACAATGGCTCTGTAGGGGTCAAGGTGAATGGGGTGGAGAGTGACTTCTTCATTACCAACAAAGGGCTAAGGCAAGGGGACCCAATTTCCCCCCTTCTTTTAAATATTGTAGTAGATGTTTTGACTAGGATGCTCCTCAAAGCTACAACTCATGATCTGATTAAAGGGTTATGCTCTCATCTCATCCCTGGAGGGGTGATCTGCTTACAGTATGCAGATGATACCATCCTCTTCATGGACAAGGATGAGTCTAAAGCAGCTAACTTGAAAATGATCCTGACTTGCTTTGAAAAAGTTTCTGGGATGAGAATAAACTATGCTAAAAGTGAACTCATTCTATTAGGTGTTGAGGGGGACATCTTATCCCCTTATGTTAACATATTTGGATGTACTGTAGGTATGTTTCCAATAAAATATCTAGGGATTCCTCTACATTATGATAAGCTGAGAAGGGAAGATATTCAACCCCTCATTGATAAATTTTTGAAAAGGATGGCTGGTTGGAGAGGGAAATTACTTTCCTATTCAGCTAGACTAACCCTGATCAAGGCCTGTTTGGCCAGTATCCCTGTTTACCTACTGTCCTTCTTTAAGTTCCCCAAATGGGCCCTAGACTTAATTAATAATCAGCTTGCTCATTGTTTGTGGAGTGACTTTGAAGGAAACAGAAAACTCCATTTAGCCAACTGGCATCTGGTCTGTATGAAAAAGAGTATGGTGGACTTGGGGTCCCTAATATTAAAGACCTCAATTTATGTCTGTTAGGTAGCTGGATCAAAAGATATACCCAGGATGAGGGCAAAATCTGGAAACAGATTGTAGACAATAAATATCTTAGGAATTCTCCTAATATACTTGCCTGTAGACCACAAGCTTCATCCAAGTTTTGGCAAGGAGTTACATGGGCTACTAAAGCTCTTAAATTTGGTTATAGATGGGTAGTAGGGAATGGGAGGAAAACCAGATTCTGGGAGGATATATGGTTTGGCACCTCCCCCCTCTCTGTCCAGTTCTAGCCACTTTACACTATCTGTCAACAATAGTGTGTTACTGTTTCTGATGTTTGGGATGGGGAAGTTATCAAACTTACATTTAGAAGGGTGTTATCCCCTGCTATGACGGAAGAATGGTACTGTCTAGAACAAATCATAAAAGGGACTATCCTCACTGGAGAGGAGGATGCCATGATCTGGCAATATGAATCCAAAGGAGTTTACTCTTCCAGTTCTCTGTACACCATCATTAATTTCAGGGGGGTGCAACCTGTTTTTATTCCTTCAGTTTGGTCTATTGTTGTGCCACCCAGAGTTCAGGTTTTGCTCTGGCTTCTGGCTCATAACAAGCTGATGACTAAAAACAATTTGCTTAAGAGAGGGATTGATAAAACCCCTGGGTGCCTATTTTGCTCTGATCAGGAAACAGTAGATCACTTGTTTTTTGATTGTGTAGTGGCAAAAAGCATCTGGACTGAGGTCTCCTCTTTTTTCTCTACTGATTTAGGATCTAGCTATTTTTCCATTGCCAAATTTTGGCCTGCAGTTAAAAATCATGAAGTGTTAAATGCCTTTTGTGCTTGTGTGATGTGGTGCATATGGAAAACTAGGAATAAACATGTTTTTGATAATGCTATTTGGTCTGATATTAAACAGATCTGGTGGCTGGTCTGGAGGACACTCAAAAGGTGGATGGTCATGTACTCAAAGGGTTCGCTGGAGAAAATGCAGAGGATACTGTACTGGATATCATGCATCCTCAAAGCCCCTTTGCAGCTGACTATGGGGTGAAAATGGGGTTGGTGGACACTGGAGGTGTCCCACCAACGCATTTCCTCCCCAAACTGGCTTTTGGAGCCCGCAGGAACAGCTTCAGAAGCCCTGACAGTCCAAGGCCAAGCGCAGCTACAGAGAAGAAACCTGCTCAAGCAAACTCCAGCCCTGCCTCGCCGCTGGATTGGCCTGGCTCCCCAACGCAACCTTTCAAAAAGATGAGAGGGGGGATATTGGAGCAGATCAAGGAGGTTCGCCTGATGCTCGCTGCTGAGGACAAGGAGCTGCTGGTTGTTAAGAATGGCCTGCCCCCCGTGACCCTGGGAGATTATGTTGCCTAGTTTCTTTTCATTGCTATCTTAAATGCCCAGCTCTGAGGGAGATGTAATACATGTTATTGGCTGTAGGCCTTTACCTTTTTCCCTTTCTCTGAACGTGCGCTGCAGCATGTGCGAATTCTCTGAGACTTTGTTTTTGGGTTTCATTATTAATGGAACCGGGGGGGGCAAACCCCCCTGATGATCTAAAAATAAATAAATAAAATGATATAAACGAGCTAGTTGTGGTCCTTTTTTGATGATTTTCTTTACCCCATGGCTTAGACTCCGTCAACATGGAAATTCTTTTGCGCGTATTTGCATAGTACGTGGCTCTATCTATCTTGTACTAATTGTGGCGGAAAGCAGCCTAGCCAAATGGGCGTAGTCTAGTGTGTGGTGACCTCTCTCCGATTGATAAAATCATGGACCACGCTCGTGCCCTTTGGAAACACACCAACCATTACCTAACGAACGCCGCCTCGCCATAAAAAACCAGGTAAAATCCCAGACAAATCCCCACACGAATCTTCCCCTGCCAGCAGGCAGAAAACCAAAGCCGAACTGAGCGAAGAACCTTCCTTTTAAAAACAAGAAACGACGAACTGCAGAAAAACACCATCAAAATTTTAGTATTCTACTGTTTGGTTCTCGCCACTGTCGGCCATGCCAATGTTGGCGAGCCAAATATTTGATATAGGATCTGGGCGTCTGAGATTTGCCAATGGTTTGGCATCAAAGTGAACTGGAGGAGCTGGGCTGGGCTGGGCGCACCAAAAAATTGGTGCCAATCCAAACAGGACGCCAAGCCTGGTTAACAACCAAAATTTTGGATCGGCGAGTGAGGGATGCAATCCAAACAGCCCCTGATACGGACTTCTACCGTTTGTCTTTAGCTGGGAGAGACACGGCCGAGGTCCCTGTTCACTAAGAAACTAAATTTGGAGTACATGTTCCGTCAGAACAAGGTCTCTACTGAAGTGGAAGTTGGGCGCTGT
The DNA here is from genome assembly GCA_021437245.1 of Aegilops speltoides. Lineage (NCBI taxonomy): Eukaryota > Viridiplantae > Streptophyta > Magnoliopsida > Poales > Poaceae > Aegilops > Aegilops speltoides. Next base: position 440,877,230 of record CM038142.1, read on the forward strand.
GAGGCACCAAAGGACTGCCGCTCCGTCTGATCTGGACAAACATCTGAATTGCATCTTTTTTTTTTGCGGGGGAAAGGAAATTTGTCATTATTCAAGGAGGCTTCTCAGCCGCACAAAGGTTTACAACGAAGTCCATCCCAGATTACAACCACACTGCAGTGTGTGGGGTGCTTCGGCCATACACGGCCAGCTCATGGCTAACTTTATTCCGTGAACGTCTACAATGACTAAATAAGATCTCCCTCTCCATCGACATGGCTAGGCTCTGTATCTCCTCCACGAGAGTACGATGTTGCAATCGATCCGCCACATGTGTTGTGAGCATACGTACCGCTTCAACACTATCCAGCTCCACCAAAATGGGCAGGCTAGTTCGATGCACCGCCAGGTCCAATCCCTCTCTGCACGCAAGCAGTTCTGCCTCAAGACTGTTCTCGCATGTGCGTACTTCCCTGCATGCACTAAACACGATCTCTCCTCCTTCATCTATGAGAATCATCCCACCTCCAGCAGCACCTATCGACGAGACATAGCTCCCATCGGTGTTTAGCTCGTCCAACCCGGGCTTGGGGCAATCCACCGCAGCTCCTGTTGCGAGGTGGCACTCGGAGTTGTAGCCGGCTGGGTCACATGCAGCACCATCTTCCCCCTCTCCATATCGCCATGTGGGTATTGATGGATGCATAATAGCGAGCTTATATATGCTTGAAGAAAGCAGCGAGAAACTTCTGTGGGTGGTGGCCTCTTCCCGTGCGTTATCTCATTGAGGACATGCCAGGATCGCCAGATGGTCATGAGGACCACCATCCGTGTCGTATCATTCAGGGGGTCCAGGAGAGTAAACAGCCACTCTGGCCCACTATTACATATTTCTTCAAGCTTCGGGATGGGCCAATCCACCTCCATGGCACGCCACAAATCTGTAGCTAGTGGGCATCTGCAAAGCGCATGGAACCCGTCCTCTCTTTCCACACCACAAAGGGGACAAATGTCAGTAATCTCAAGATGAAGAGAAAGTTTGTTGGCCAATGTAGCCAACGAGTTGGTCACCACTTTCCATGCAAACACGTGTACCTTAGGGGGAGCAGGGCACCCCCATATGATCTTCCAGATGGCGCGATGACCATCCGGTGCCCTGCTCGTGGCGGTAGCCAATGGACGCTCACACTCATCCATGGCGAAGCGGTAGACGGACCAAACGGTGAAGATACTGTTCTTTTCTGGCGCCCATGTAATAATGTCATTAGGGATGCGATGCGATGTGCGGATGCTGGTGATCGTGTCAATGTCCGCCTGGAGGAATAGCGTCGAAGAAGGTCCATGCGCCAGGACCCTTCATCGTCCAGAAGTTCTGCTACTCTCCTCAGTCGGCAGGTGCCTTGCTGGGTGATGGGTTGGCGCGATGGCTCCTGTGGCACCCAGTGATCACTCCAGATGCGGATGTGTTGTCCATCGCCAACACGCCAGATGAGGCCCTTCTTCAGGAGCTCAAGGCCATGCTGGATAGCCTGCCAGGTAGGGCATGCATTTCTAGAGAACACCATGTCTTCAAGTCGGCCATCGGGATAGTAGTGAGCCTTTAGTACCTGCGCACACAAACTATTAGGCTTGGTTAGCAACCTCCATGCTTGTCTCACGAGTAGAGCTTGGTTGAAAACTCTGAAGTCCTTGAAGCCCAATCCGCCCTGAGTTTTGTGCGCCAAATTTTTTGGCCAAGCCAACCAGTGAGTTTTCCTCTTGCCCTCAGACGCTCCCCACCAAAAATTCCGAACCATTCTGTTGAGGTCATCACATACAGACATAGGAAGTTTAAATACACCCATAATATAAGTGGGGATGGCTTGCGCGACCGCTTTGATCATAATCTCCTTGCCAGCAAGAGAGAGGGTATCGCCCCATGCAATGATCCTCTTCAATAGCCGTGATTGCAAATTCTGAAATTTACCTCATGTCATACGTCTTTCTGGCGTTGGAAGTCCCAAATACTTTTCTTCAAAGTTGATTGCCTCAATATTAAGGGTAACCCGGACCATGTCATGTACAGCCGCTGGGCAAGCCGCCCCAAAAAGTGCACTGCACTTGGCCGGGTTGATGAGCTGCCCGGTAGCTCGTGCATATGTACTGAGCACTTCCTTAACCTTCACTGCTTGGTACTCTTCTACTTTAAAGAACAACAATGTGTCATCTGCGAACAACAAATGAGACACACCCGGAGCTCCGCTGCAAATTTTCAGAGATGTGTAGTCACCTTTCTCCTCACCATCTTTCAACGGGGCAGAAAGACGATCAACAACTAACAATAACAAGAACGGGGATAGGGGATCACCTTGCCGAAGCCCACGCGACAGTGCGAATGAATCCAAGAGGGTTCCATTGAATTTTACTGAGTATCTCACCGAGGTGACGCAAGCCATAATCCAGTTCATCCACCGGCGAGCGAAGCCCATCTTTTGCATCATTCGCTCCAAGAAGATCCAATCCACACTGTCATATGGCTTGGATAAATCTAGCTTATAAGCACAAAAGCTTTTGTTAGGGTCTTTCTCCTACTGAATAGAGCAAATGCACTCAAAAGCAATTAACGCATTATCCGTAATCAACCGCCCAGGTACAAAGGCGCTATGTTCCAGAGAGATTATATCATCCAAAATAGGCCGCAGGCGGTTTACCAGACATTTCGCCACCACCTTGTAGATGACGTTACACAAGCTGATAGGCCGGAACTCTATTAGATTTTCCGGGTTATCCACCTTTGGAATGAGGACGATGGGTGTGTCATTGACTCCTTCTGGCATGACCTCTGTACGGAAAAATTCTTTCACCCCGGCAATAACTTGGTCCTGCATCACCGCCCAGTTCCTCTGGAAGAAGCGTGCGGGGAAGCCATCCGGTCCCGGGGCCTTCAGTGGCCCGATCTGAAACAGAGCATCAACAATCTCCTTGTGTGTGAAATCTGCGCATAATCCATCATTCATGCGGTCAGTGACACGAGTATTAACTAAATTTATTACAGGGTCTGCGGGCAGGATAGTATCAGCCTCAAATAACCTTGAGAAGTATGATGTAACCATGGCCACCATAGAGTTGTGGTCCTTGTGCGCCACACCTGCATCATCCACAAGCAGCTTAAAATGCTTTTTGCGAGCACGCCACACCTCTTTCTGGTGGAAGAATTGGGTGTTCTGGTCCCCCTCTCACAGCCAAGAAATATGAGACCTTTGCATCTAAAGCATCTCTTCCCGGTATAAGAGTTCATTCATCCAGTCCGTTTCCGCTCTAATCTCCCTCCTATCTGCATTCATAGACATAAGCTGATCTAAATGAGAATGAGATTTATTAATTTCCTTGATAACATTACCAAACTTTTTGTGACTCCATTGCTACAGTTGCTTCATCATGGTACCCAGACTAGCAGCTATGTCACCCAGATTAAGCATTGGGCCCAAACTAGTCCATGCATTCATAATTACCTCTGGGGGAGTATGATCTCTCTCCCACATAACCTCATCCTGGCGGCATCTCCTCCCCGATATCTGCACTGGCTCCTCCAAGGCGCATCGAAGCAGAATGGGGAGGTGGTCTGAGCTAGGGCCACGAGGTGCTCCACGTTGGCGTGACCAAAAATATCTCTCCAGCAGTTGTTTGCCACAACACGGTCAAGCCGAACCTTGACGTTCGCCCGCCCTCCTCGGCGATTGTCATACGTGTAAGGAAGGCCTGCAAAACCAAGGTCTCCCAACCCACAAACTTCAAGAACATCACGAAAATCAATCATCTGACCTGCCCCACGTGGGGTTTCGGAGAAGTGCTCAAAACTCCACATGGCTTCATTAAAATCGCCGATGACAACCCATGGCATGTTGGTCTGTTGATGAAGATCTCGTAGGGATGACCACATGCGATGACGGCCCTCCGTACGGGGTTCGCCGTAGACGCAAGTAAGCCTCCAGGGTGGCTCACCCGCCACACCATTCACATGCGCATCGATATATCTTCCATTTATTGTTTTTACATCAAGACTCAATGACTCGTGCCAAAACAAGGCAAGACTACCACTAATACCAACACTATCAAAAGCATCAAAACCACTAAGACCTAACCGAGCATGATATCTCTTCATTTTATTTTTCGACTGCCTAGTTTCACAAAGAAAAACGAGACTAGGGGAGTGAGCATGTGCTAGACTCACGAGATCACGAAGTGTCCCAGGGTTCCCACCTCCTCACCAGTTCCAACTCAGGATATTCATTGCTCCCGACGGAGCTCCACGGCCCCGCCAGTTTGTCGGCGGCCCCTGGGCCGACTGCCTCCATGGTGTTGGTTCTCTCCTGCATGTCCTGGTCATGCATCTCTCCGTCTATACGAGCCTGCTGCCCCACCAGAGACTCCATTGTCGAGCGCTCTTTTGGTGTACCTGCATGCACATGCTCAGCCAAGGAGGCCATGGTAGAATAAAGCACCAGCGCCTTGTCTCCATGGATCTGCGGGTTTATTGCCACGACAGCTTCGGATCCCCCGATGGAAGGCTTCGGGCGGGTAGCATCCGTAGAGCGAGCCCCATAATCGCCCCCACCAACCATCGAGTTCACCTCCTGCGGTGGCGGCACTTTTCCTTCCTGCGCATACGACGACATCATGACGGACAGGGCCTCGGCTAGCAGCATCACGGTTGGGAGATTGGATCGATCCGGCGGCTTCCGTGGTTTCTAGCATTGTTCCATCCATGCCCCAGGCGTCTTTAAGTAGGCAGGGTTCTTAGATTTCTTGCAACATGGATCAGGCAGCCCTAACCCATCTGTTCGTAAACTCCCAGCTGGAATCCTCTCATTGCTTTCCTTGGCGGAAATGGCAGGATCGACTCAGCCTGGATGTTTTTTGGGTGACTTTTTTATTTACAGGGATTGGAAAACCGAGATTCTCATTGTTTCAGGATGACGACAAGTGTAATTCATTCTCATTCCTTAAACGAGACCTAAACATGCACCCAATGACACATGTATGATTTCCCACCCAATTTGCTTCACTGGAGCATGTGGTTGTAGTTCAAATTTGAATTATGGGCTACATTAAATGCATAGAAAACATAGTAATTAGCAATACATATACAATGGCCAAACGAACCCTGAATAGTTTCAAATTTCAGCCCGAGACTCCTGTTATTCTACGTTGCATGTAGAAAACAAAGTTCAAGGCGAGAAGAGGTATCGATTATCGTTTCGCCCACAAGAAGGGCATGTTTCCCTACCAGAAACACGAGGGTTGTGACAGGCTCCGGTTTGTAAAAGGCTTGTAATATAGCTTCGCCCAAATTGGACAATTATATATACCATGTAGTGACACCATGCCAAGTCTCATGATTTCCTGGTAAGTTTTGGATTTACAGACATTAAAAACCGAGATTCGCAGTGTTTGTGGCAAGGCCAGGACGGCGAGATGGTTGAATTCGTTCCCATTCGTTCCATGGGTCCTAAACATGCACCCCAAGGAAACATGTACGTTTTTTCTAGCCATTTGGGTGCACTGGAGCATGTATTTGTAGTTCAGATTTGAATGATGGACATTAAATGCCTAGAAAACTCAATTAGTGAATAAAAAAGGTCAAACGAACCCTGAATAATTTCAAAGTTCAGCGTGAATCTCCAGTTGTTCTGTGTCGCATGTAGAAGAAAATACGAGGCTAGAAGAGGGAGTGATTATCATTTGGCCCACATGGGGACACGTTTCCCTATCGAAACCACGAGGGTTCTTGCGATAGGCTCCGGTTTGTAATAAAGCTTGGCCCAAATTGGCAATGTTTTTACCATGACATGACACCTTGCCACCTTTGATGACTTTCTGGCGAGATTAGGATTTATGGGGACTTAAAAACCGAGATTCGAAATGTTTGAGGAAGAGCCAAGGACACCGGTACGGTTGTAATTTGTTCCCATTCCTGGCATGAGACCTAAACATGCACCCCAAGGACACGTGTATAATTTTTCTAGCCATTTTGATGAACTGGAGCATGTATTTGTAGTTCAGATTTGAATTATGGACATTAAATGCCTAGGAAACTCAATTAGTGTATAAAAAGGCCAAACGAACCCTGAATAAGTTTAAATTTCAACACAGATATCCTGTGGTTCCATGTTGCCAATGGAAGAAAATACAAGGCGAAAAGAGGCAGTGATTACGTTTTGCCCACAAGGGGAACACGTTTCCCTATCAGAACCACGAGGCTTCTTTGAGAGAAGCTCCAGTTTTTGTGAGAGGTTTGTAATAAATCTTGGCCCAAATTGGACAATGTTTTTACCACGACATTATGTGCCATGACGTGACACCATGCCACCTTTGATGACTTTCTGGTGAGTTTAGGATTTATGGGGACTTAAAAACCAAGATTCGAAATGTTTGAGTACGAGCATGACACCAGTACGGTTGTAATTCGTTCCCATTCCTGGCATGGGATCTAAACATGCACCCAAGGACACATGTATAATTTTTCTAGCCATTTTGGTGAACTGGAGCATGTATTTGTAGTTCAGATTTGAATTATGGACATTAAATGCCTAGGAAACTCAATTAGTGTATAAAAAGGCCAAACGAACCCTGAATAAGTTTAAATTTTAGCACGGATATCCTGTCGTTCCATGTTGCCCGTAGATGAAAATACACGGTGAAAAGAGGCAGTGATTATGTTTCACCCACAAGGGGGACACGTTCCCCTATCGGAACCACGAGGCTTCTTTGAGAGAAGCTCCGGTTTGTAAGAGGCTTGTAATAAAACTTGCACCACAATGGACGAAAATAATTCCTCGACATATAAGTGCGATGTCGTGACACCATGGCAGGTTTCACGATTTTTAGCTTAGTTTTGTATTTATGGGGATTTAAAAACCGAGATTCTTCTCATGAAATGTTTTCAAATAGCACACGGTTCACTCACGAAAGCCGATATTCGATGAAAAATTCGTGGAAACCATATTTTAAAGTTTCATAAAAATATGAAAAAATGTGGGATGTTAAGAAGGTGATGTTTTATTGTGACACAAAATTTCAAGTCGAAAAACATTACGAGATGTGAGCTAAAAAGACAAATTCTGCCCTGAATAGTGACATTACTATTCAGCACTATTCAACACTGATTTTGTCTTTTTCATAGCTCACATCTCTTAATGTGTTTCAACTTGAAATTTTGTGTGCCAATAAAACATCATCCTCTTAACATCCCCATTTTTTGAAATTTTTTTGAAACTTCAAAACATCTTTTTCTCATGGTTTTCACCGGTTCCCACTGAATGTTGGCTTCCATATGATATCCCCCCTGTTGCGCGCGCGATCTGAGTCCTGCGTTCTGACTGGCCAGAACCCAAACCCCACGGATCATACGTGTGCACCGTTGGATGCTCCCAGATCAAACGGCAACCCTGAACCCTTTCAACAACACATGCAGTACATGGGTAAGCACTGTGCACATGCGTCGTGTAGCTCACACTTCCTTCTCTACTAGGTTTTCATTCAAAACAGGCTACCGATTCTCGCCACTCCTCTCATTGGTTTCCCGCCTCTTCTCCCAAATATGCATGATGTAGATGTTCGTTTAATTATTATAGTTCATCTCATCCAAAATCAATTAGTTTTGTAAAAAGACTATTTTAAGATTCATGGAATTGTGCATTGTAAAGGTAAAAACAAAAAGTGACAATTCATTTAGAAAAAAAGGTTTGGGCAATTAAGATATGGAAGATTCTAGAGAACAAAGGAGAAGTGCTTGTGTTTTGAGGTTTGTGCATTATGCTTAAGTTCAACCATGGAGTCTTCTAGATTGTACATGTGGCAGAATCTACTGGAATGTAGATGATATCCAACGGCCAGTAGTGCTTGGATTTGCCATCTCTGTACCGTCGGATTGGCTTCATCCAACGAGCAACTTTCATAGTTATTTGCACACTATATATGTGTATAGATGTATAGATATATATAGATGTGTCCCATGCTAGACAAAATAAAGTTTGAGCGCATGCGTGGGGCGACCCCCCTGCCGCCTCGAAGTTGGGAAACTGACATCATAGGTATTGAACCAGGCTTGGAGTCGGGTAGGGTGTTCGGTTTTAATGTACTTGGCGTGGCCCATCGAACTTGTGCATTTGGGATTTAAACACATCATACACCATCGTACCCATACATATTTTCGGGCCGCATGCAGTGTATATGGGGTCTTCTGATCGACCACATCTCCCTTGTGCGGTTTTTTGTGATACAAGGATATATGTGGGCTCCCCGAGTGCATATATATCATTCCTTTGACCGATAATGAGGTGTATGTATTGGCCATGAATGGATTCCTCCTAGTTCATGTTAGGGCCGATCACCGTCAAATGTCGGTCAACCAAAGCTCGAGCTCATGTGTTGTCAGGATTCCCTCCCAGATGCTTGGGTTGCTGGGTTCGACCTACATCAAACCATGCGTACGTATCTCGTCCTTAACTACTTTGCCTTCATGGTTGTTGTCTGTATTGAGAGGTAGGCACCACATCTAAATTGTACATTATTCTATATTGAAAACACACATCACCCCTTCCCAATGTACATCATTTTGGGCCGCATGCAAGAGGTGCATTTTTGTGGTCCCTCTCGTGCGATATTTATGATGGTTCAATCTATTGGTCCAAGCGGTTTACCGACAACAACAACTGTCATTTGACCAAACGAAAGAGTCATTGGTCCATGTTATGGTAGGTCATGGCGACATGCATGTATGACCAAAGTATTGATCATTACGTGCATCCTCCCCGCTGACACGAAGTGGGAGGTGGTGGGCCAAGCATCCTAGCTAGGTACGACATTATGTCATTATATATATCCTAGCTAGGTGGTTGTTAGGGTGCTTTCGGGTTTGCGAGGCAGGTGCCACAAAAGTTATGAATTGTGTATTTAAAGTTTTAAACATCCCCAATATTCGTACATATATTTGGCCACTTCCAGGTGGTTCTTGACTTCTGGCCCCTCTCATCGATCTTCAATGACGCGCCCAACCATGGGCCCGCGGGGTCAAAGTTGTGCATTGGAATTTTGAACATCACATACCATCCTTTTCACTCATATATATTTGGGCCACATGCTGGTGTGCCTGTCTTTTGACCCTCCCTAACGTTATTTTTTGCTGCAAAGACTCTGATGATCCTCAACGGACACGGGGTATAATATCTAAACCGTGTGCGATACAAGTGCGATGTGAATCACCACGACCGCGCAAGCGCGAGCAAATTAAGGTGGAGGTACTGGCTCAACCGTGTGCGATGCAAGTGCGCTGAAATCACCATGACCGCGCAAGCGCGAGCAAAGGGTGAAGGTACTGGCTCAACCATGTGCGATGCAAGTGCACTGAAATCACCACGACCGCGCAAACGCGAGCAAAGGGTGGAGGTACTGGCTTAACCGTGTGCGATGCAAGTGCACTGTAAAACCACCACCTATGGAAGCTAAATGCGGGTAAGTTTATTTGGAAATTAGGACGAACCGTGTGCGATAGACTAGCTAGCTAGAAATATAAAAACAAACTACCCGCCTTGAGCGTTGCAAAAATCGGCGGATCCACGCCACTTTCCTTATTATCATACACGCATATTGTTATTGGACCGTGCGCGATCTTGGGCACTCCCGCCCCGCATCAATTCCTTTACCCAAATTTTAGTACCCGTCGTACTTCAACCGTCGCCCACACTCCTCCAACACTGACCTTATAGTAAAATTTTAGCAGCCGAGGCATTTGAACCGTCGCCCTCCCTCGTCCACCACCATCTCCACCCACCATTACTAAAATTTTCAGCAACCGCGGCGTATCCTCAAACACCCCCCCCCTCCACAGTCCCCCACCTGCCCCCCTCCCCCCTTCGAACCCTAGCTCGCAGCCACCGCCGCCTCCGCCAACCCTGCCGGTCTGCCCGTTCCTCCTAGCTTAGATAATAAAGTTTAGGTTATCCAACGATTCCCATACTGTCGCCCCACTTCCCTGAGTTTTCAGATGAGGCCTGCGGTGATCCTCCCCACCAGATCCCCATCCCCTGCTCCAGAATGTCGCAGCCTAAGCTCGACCACGTATCCCGGGGAGTCCGACAAGCGTTCGGCCAAAAAGAGGTTTACCATGGCCTCTCCGGCGGACGTTGGTGAGGTGGCCACCGTTCGCCTCGACCTGTCGATTGCTACGTCTCGAGCTTGCGTTGGTTTTCCCCGAAGAGGAGAGGATGATGCAGCATAGTAGCGTAAGTATTTCCCTCAGTTTTTAAGAACCAAGGTATCAATCCAGTAGGAGGTCAGGCGCAAGTCTCTCGTACCTGCACAAAACGATAGCTACTCGCAGCCAACGCGATTAGGGGTTGCCAATCCCTTCACGGTCACTTACGAGAGTGAGGTCTGATAGAGATAATATTTTTGGTATTTTTGGTATAGAGATGCAAAGTAAAAAGTAAAAGCAAAGCAAATAAATAAAGTGATAGAGATTGATATGATGAGAATAGACCCGGGGGCCATAAGTTTCACTAGTTGCTTCTCTCAAGAGCATAAGTATTCTACGGTGGGTGAACAAATTACTGTTGAGCAATTGGCAGAATTGATCATAGTTATGAGTATATCTAGGCAATGATCATTTATATATGCATCACGTCCAAAACAAGTAGATCGAAACGATTTTGCATCTACTACTATTACTCCACTCATCGACCGCTATCCAGCATGCATCTAGAGTATTAAGTTAAAAACAGAGTAACGCCGTAAGCAAGATGACATGATGTAGAGGAATAAATTCATGCAATATGATAAATACCCCATCTTGTTATCCTCGATGGCAACAATACAATATGTGCCTTGCAACTCTTTACATCCTTGAGTAAGGACACGCAAGATTGAACCCAAAGCCATGCACTTCTCCCATTGCAAGAACTACCAATCTAGTTGGCCAAACCAAGCGGATAATTGAAGAGACTTGCAAAGATAACTCAATCATACATAAAAGAATTCAGAGAAGAATCAAATATTTTCCATAGATAAGTTGGATCATAAACCCACAATTCATCGGTCTCAATAAACACACCGCAAAAAGAAGATTACATCGAATAGATCTCCACAAGAGAGGGGAGAACATTGTATTGAGATCCAAAAGAGAGAAGAAGCCATCTAGCTACTAGCTATGGACCGAAGGTCTGAAGTAAACTACTCACACTTCATCGGAGGGGCTATGGTGTTGATGTAGAAGCCCTCCGTGGTGGATGACCCCTCGTGAACTCCGAACAGGCCCCAAGATGGGATCTCGTGGATCTGAGAAGGTTGCGGCGGTGGAATTAGGTTTTGGCTCCTGTTACGATCGTTCGGGATACGAGGTATATATAGGAGGAAGAATGCGTCGGTGGAGCTCGAGGGGCCCATGAGGTGGGGGCGCCCGAGCGCGCCTCCACCCTCATGACCTCCTCGGAAGCTTCTTGGAGTAGGGTCCAAGTCTCTGGATCACGTTCGGTTGCAAAATCACGATCCGAAGGTTTCATTCCGTTTGGACTCCGTTTGATATTCATTTCTTCAAAATCTGAAAAAGGCAAAAACAGCAATTGCAGGCTGGGCCTCCGGTTAATAGGTTAGTCCCAAAATAATATAAAAGTGGAAAATAAAGCCCAATATAGTCCAAAATAGTAGATAAAGTAGCATGGAGCAATCAAAATTATAGATCGTTAGAGGCGTATCGGGCATCTAAGCTTAATTCTGCTCGTCCTCGAGTAGGTAAATGATAAAAAAATTTTTGATGCGGAGTGATACTTTGGCATAATTTCAATGTAAATCTTCTTAATCATGGTATGAATATTCAGATCCGAAAGATTCAAGACAAAAGTTCATATTGACAAAGAAATAATAATACTTCAGGCATATTAATCAAAGCAATCATGTCTTCTCAAAATAACATGGCAAAAGAAAGTTCATCCCTACAAAATCATATAGTTAGGCTATGCTTCATTTTCGTCACACAAAGATGTTCCCAACTTCTATACCCCCGATGACAAGACAAGCAATTGTTTCATACTCAAATAATCTCAAACTTTTTCAACCTTCACTCAATACATGAGCATGAGCCATGGATATAGCACTATTGGTGGAATAGAATATGATGATGGGGATTGTGTGGAGAAGACAAAAAAAGGAGAAAGTCTCACATCAACAATGCTAATCAATGAGCTATGGAGATGCCCATCGATTGATGTTGATGCAAGGAGTAGGGATTGCCATGCAACGGATGCACTAGAGGTATGAATGCTCAACAAAAGAAAACTAGTGGGTGTGCATCCAACTTGCTTGCTCATGAAGACCTAGGGAATTTTGAGGAAGCCCATCGTAGGAATATACAAGCCAAGTTCTATAATGAAAAAATTCCCCACTAGTATAAAAAGACAACTTATGAGACTCACTACATGAAGAACAAGGTGCTACTTTGAAGCACAATATATGAGACTCACTACATGAAGAACAAGGTGCTACTTTGAAGCACAAGTGTGGAAAAAGAGATAGTAGCATTGCCCTTTTTATTTTTATTTTTTATATATATATTTTTTGGGGCTTTCCCTTTTTTTGGCCTTTCTCTTTTTTTTATTTGGGCAATTCTCAAATAATGATGATCATCACACTTTCATTACAACATATGAATTACAACTCGAAACTAAAACAAGATATGACTCTATATGAATGCCTCCAGCGGTGTACCGGGATGGTGCAATGAATCAAGAGTGACATGTATGGAAAATAATGCATGGTGGCTTTGCCACAAATACGATGTCAACTACAAGATCATGCAATGGCAATATGACAAAAGTAATGCATGTCACGATGATGATGGTGGAAGTTGCATGGCAATATATCTCGGAATGGCTATGGAAATGCCATGATGGGTAGGTATGGTGGCTGTTTTGAGGAAGATATAAGGAGGTTTATGTGTGATAGAGCGTATCGTATCACGGGGTTTGTATGCACCGGCGAAGTTTGCACCAACTCTCAAGGTGAGAAAGGGCAATGCAGTGCGAAGAGGCTAGCAAAGGTGGAAAGGTGAGAGTCGTATAATCCATGGACTCAACATTAGTCAAAAGAACTCATATACTTATTGAAAAATTTAGAAGTCATCAAAATCAAGTACTATCGCATGCTCCTAGGGGGATAGATTGGTAGGAAAAGACCATCGCTCGTCCCCGACCGCCACTCATAAGGATGCACAAGCCAGGTACACTTCATGTTTCAAATTTGTTACACAACTTTAACCATACGTGCATGCTACGGGACTTGCTAACTTCAACACAAGCATTTCTCAAATTCATAATCACCCAACTAGCACGACTTTGATATTATCACCTCCATATCTCAAAACAATTATCAAGCATCATACTTATCTTAGTATTCAACGCACTCAAAAGAAAGTTTCACATATCTTGAATACCAAGTATATTAACATTAAGCAAATCACCATGCTATTAATGACTCTCAAAATAATCTAACTGAAGCATGAGAGATCAAGTTTCTTTAAAACAAATCCACCACCGTGCTCTAAAAGATCTAAGTGAAGCACTAGAGCAAAAATTATCACGCTCAAAAAGATATAAGTGAAGCACTATGAGCAAACTATCAAGCTCAAAAGATATAAGTGAAGAACATAGAGTATTCTACAAATTTCAATTCATGTATGGCTCTCTCAAAAGGTGTGTACAGCAAAGATGATTGTAGTAGACTAACAAGCAAAGACACAAATAATACAAGACACTCCAAGCAAAACACATATCATGTTGGTGAATAAAAATATAGCTCCAAGTAAATTACCGATGGAAGTGGACGAAAGAGGGGATGCCTTCCGGGGCATCCCCAAGCTTTGACTTTTTGGTGTCCCTGGATTATCTTGGGGGTGCCATGGGCATGCCCAAGCTTAGGCTCTTGCCACTCCTTGTTCCATAATCCATCAAAAGAATTCACCCAAAACTTGAAAACTTCACAACACAAAACTCAACAGAAATCTCGTGAGCTCCGTTAGAGAAAGAAAACAAAAGACTACTTCAAGGTACTGTAATGAACTCATTCTTTATTTATATTGGTGTTAAACCTACTGTATTCCAACTTCTCTATGGTTTATAAACTAATTTACTAGCCATAGATTCATCAAAATAAGCAAACAACACACGAAAAACAGAATCTGTCAAAAACAGAACAGTCTGTAGCAATCTGTAACTAACGCAAACTTATGGAACTCTAAAAATTCTACCAAACTAGGAAGTCCTGGAAAATTTGTTTATTGATCATCAGCAAAAAGAATCAACACAAAAGCACTCTCCAGTAAAAAATGGCAGCTAATCTCGTGAGCGCTAAAGTTTCTGTTTTTCAGCAGAATCAAATCAACTATCATCGTAGGTTATCCTATAGGTCCTACTTGGCACAAACACTAATTAAAACATAAAACCACTTCCAAACAGAAGGTAGATGGATTATTTATTCCTAAACAGAAGCAAAAGCAAAAACACAAAATAAAATTGGGTTGCCTCCCAACAAGCGCTATCGTTTAACGCCCCTAGCTAGGCATTGAGAATTTTAATGATGCTCACAAGAAAGACAAGAATTGAAGTGCAAAGAGAGCATCATGAAACACGTGACAAACACATCTAAGTCTAACATACTTCCTATGCATAGGCATATTATAGGCAAATAAATTTGCAAGGCAAACAAAAACTAGTATATGCAAGGAAGAACAAAGAGATGATAGCAATCTCAACATGAAGAGAGTTAATTTAGTAACATGAAAATTTCTACAACCATATTTTCCTCTCTCATAATAATTATATGTAGGATCATAAGCAAATTCAACAAAATAGCTATCACATAACATATTCTCAACACGATCCACATGCATGTAAAGTTGACACTCTTCCAAAATAGTGGGATTAACATTAACTAAAGTCATGACCTCTCCAAACCCACTTTTATCAAAACTACCATAAGATTGAACATTCTCCAAATATGTGGGATCTAAAGTTGACACTCTTCCAAACCCACTTTCAATATTATTGCAAACAATATTATCAATCTCATATTCATCATGGGGATTAAATAAATTTTCAAGATCATAAGAAAAATCACCCCAATCATGATCATTGCCACAAATAGTGGACACAACAAAACTAGCATCCCCAAGCTTATGGTTTTGCATATTATTAGCATAATTGACATCAAGAGGATTTATAGTAAAATCAATGCAATCATGCTTTTCATAGAAGGAACTATCAAGTATGGGTGCAATAGCAACGATCTCATGTTTAACATAAGGAACTATAGCAAATTCATCTTCATAAATATTGGCATCATGGCCACAAGGATAGCAAGCATCATGTTCATCAAGGGATATTTCAATCAAATCATCGGAATCATCATTATCTATAGATTCACGCATATCATTATTTCCTTCCAAAGCAGCGGTCATTCTCTCAATAAGTTCTTTGACACATACATTATGAGCATAATTTTCATAGCAATATTTAAGTATGTCAAAATTTTCAGATTCGTAGAGAGTAATATCATACTTTTCAATCAAAGAAGCAACTTCATAAGCACCCTTAAAAGCAACAAATTCTTCAGTTTGTTCGATATCATAGTAACTGTAAACACCCTTTGCATAAGAAGATAAGATTTCATTTTCATTAAACTCACATTGGTAGGGAAGGTGTTTTTTAGGGTTTTCAGAACAACAAGTAAAATCATAATCCCAACATAAATTCCAAGCATAGCATTGCAAACGTTGAATTTGACTCCATAATAGTTTCCCTTTTTCAGATATACGGTGTCGCACATAACAAGCATGCTCATCTAAAGATTTGCCCTCAACTAAGCTAGTTGGGGTTTCAACACGAGCACATAGGGATCGAAGATGATCCAAGTAGAACACTTTAAGTGGATCCATATCAATAGATTTTCAGTGAGCGAAGATGCAAGCATATAGAAGGCACAAGGAAACACAAACAAAGGTACATACAGGAAGAAGGCGAATGAAAAAGAGAGGGCGAATAAAACGGCAAGGGTGAAGTGGGGGAGAGGAAAACGAGAGGCAAATGGCAAATAATGTAATGCGAGAGATAGGGATTGTGATGGGTACTTGGTATGTTGACTTTTGCGTAAGCCTCCCCGGCAACGGCGCTAGAAATTCCTCTTGCTACGTTTCGACCTTGCGTTGGTTTTCCCCGAAGAGGAGAGGATGATGCAGCACAGTAGCGTAAGTATTTCCCTCAGTTTTTGAGGACCAAGGTATCAATCTAGTAGGAGGTCACGCGCAAGTCCCTCGTACCTGCAAAAAATGATAGCTACTCGCAACCAACGCGATTAGGGGTTGTCAATCCCTTCACGGTCACTTACGAGAGTGAAGTCTAATAGAGATAATATTTTTGGTATTTTTGGTATAGAGATGCAAAGTAAAAAGTAAAAGCAAAGAAAATAAATAAAGTGATAGAGATTGATATGATGAGAATAGACCCCGGGGCCATAGGTTTCACTAGTGGCTTCTCTCAAGAGCATAAGTATTCTACGGTGGGTGAACAAATTACTATTGAGCAATTGACAGAATTGAGCATAGTTATGAGTATATCTAGGCAATGATCATGTATATAAGCATCACGTCCAAAACAAGTAGATCGAAATGATTCTGCATCTACTACTATTACTCCACTCATCGACCGCTATCCAGCATGCATCTAGAGTATTAAGTTAAAAACAAAGTAACGCCGTAAGCAAGATGACATGATGTAGAGGAATAAATTCATGCAATATGATAAATACCCCATCTTGTTATCCTCGATGGCAACAATACAATCGTGCCTTGCAACTCTTTACATCCTTGAGTAAGGACACGCAAGATTGAACCCAAAGCCATGCACTTCTCCCATTGCAAGAACTACCAATCTAGTTGGCCAAACCAAACGGATAATTTGAAGAGACTTGCAAAGATAACTCAATCATACATAAAAGAATTCAGAGAAGAATCAAATATTTTCCATAGATAAGTTGGATCATAAACCCACAATTCATCGGTCTCAATAAACACACCGCAAAAAGAAGATTACATCGAATAGATCTCCACAAGAGAGGGGGAGAACATTGTATTGAGATCCAAAAAGAGAGAAGAAGCCATCTAGCTACTAGCTATGGACCCGAAGGTCTGAAGTAAACTACTCACACTTCATCGGAGGGGCTATGGTGTTGATGTAGAAGCCCTCCGTGGTGGATTCCCCCTCCGGCTGAGCTCTAACAGGCCCCAAGATGGGATCTCGTGGATCTGAAGGTTGCGGCGGTGGAATTAGGTTTTGGCTCTGTTACGATCGTTCGGGATACGTATGTATATATAGGAGGAAGGAGTACGTCGGTGGAGCTCCGAGGGGCCCACGAGGTAGGGGCGCGCCCAGGGGGCGCGCCCTCCACCCTCGTGACCTCCTCGGAAGCTTCTTGGAGTAGGGTCCAAGTCTCTTGGATCACGTTCGGTTGGAAAATCACGATCCCGAAGGTTTCATTCCGTTTGGACTCCGTTTGATATTCTGTTTCTTCAAAATACTAAAAAAGGCAAAAAGCAATTCTGGGCTGGGCCTCCGGTTAATAGGTTAGTCCCAAAAATACTATAAAAGTGGAAAATAAAGCCCAATATAGTTCAAAACAGCA
This sequence comes from Aegilops speltoides, assembly GCA_021437245.1. Taxonomy (NCBI): domain Eukaryota; kingdom Viridiplantae; phylum Streptophyta; class Magnoliopsida; order Poales; family Poaceae; genus Aegilops; species Aegilops speltoides. The sequence goes on from CM038142.1 coordinate 440,894,912, forward strand.
GATAAAGTAGCATGGAGCAATCAAAAATTATAGATACGTTGGAGACGTATCATCGATCCCAGAGCAACACGTCGCCGCGGAAGCCAGCGAAGATGTTGACTACGCTGCCATGCCGAAGGCTTCATGTCAGCGGGCTAGCGTATTACTATATCTCAGGAAAGCTGGCTACAATATCAAGCTCGTCCACACCGACGGCTTCACACGGGCCATGTCACAGGTTAAGTGGTCCATCCCCAACCCCTCTGGTACAACCGCCGTCGATTTCTTCGACGGCCCTGCCGCTGATCTCCTCCACCAAGCGGTCAAGGATTTGCGAGCTTTATACGCCATCGAGCCCATTTTGTCACTTCTGAAGGACACGTTCTACGGCGGCGGCTTGGGATCCTCAATTGCCAAGTCAGATCTCATCGATCATAACCACGACCACGAGGAGGGCACCCACAAAGGTTCTTCCAAGGTGAAACAGCCCATCTGTGACATCAGAGAGCACACCATTGGTCTGTGCTCTTCCAACTGGAAGGATCCCGTCCATGAAATGTGAGGCAACATTCTATCAGCAAATACTACCTTTTGTAGCTTGCCAACCCGTACCCTTTGTTGTAGTAGCATTTGCCATGTGGTGCTTTAACGGTGCCGTGTTTAATTATTTCAGTTATGTAAAAATGTATTTCAATAGGTCTATGTGATGTTTAAGTATGAATTGTCCACTTTAGTCTCACGAATGGCTATATTTGGTTGTTTATAGTGAGTAGATGCCTTGTTTATCTGTATTTGGTTGTTAGGTTGGTTGGAGTGAGCATTTTTTTCAGTTATCGAGAAGATGCCTTGTTTATCTGTATTTGGTTCTTAGTTTGGTTGTAGTGAGTATTTGTCCAGTTATCAAGGAGATGCCTTGTTTATCTGTATTTGGTTGTTAGGTTGCTTTTTTTTATAGCATTTGTCCTATTATTAAGCAGATGCCTTGTTTATCTGTATTTGGTTGTTAGGTTGCTTTTTTTAGCATTTCTTCAGGTATCAGCAGATGCCTTGTTTATTTTTATCTGCTTGTTAGGTTGGTTGCAGTGAGCATTTGTCCAGTTTTCAAGCATATGCCATGTTTATCTATATTTGCTTATTTGGTTGGTTGCAGTGAGACTCTGTCCAGTTTTCAATGGCTATATTTGGTTGTTATACTGGTCACTTATGCCTTGTTTATTTCAATCATTCACAATGTGTGGTTCATTATGTGCAAGTCGGAACTGTGTAGTTCGACTACATCAATACCAGTTTGAATGGCTATATTTGGTTCCGGTTATTCTTGATGTAGTTAACACATGCCCTTTATTTCAGTTTTACACATTTATCCACTGTGATGTTTAAGCATTACCTACGCTCTGTTCATTTTCAACAATACCAGTTTGAATTGCAATATTTGATGGCTATTAAGATTGCTGTACTTATTATCCCTTTCCACTACTTATGCAGGACAACAACGGGAGTGGCCACCATTTTCCGCCGAGGTTAGCTTCATCCCTCGGCTTTTACTCCCCCCGTCGTTCCATAATGTAGTGCATATAGATCTAGGCCTGGACACTAGTTAGCTTCTAATATTGACTTGTTGCTTGTAGGTACATATGCCCTTGGCAAGGATCCACGCATCGACCCTTTTTTGCGTATGGGGCAATGAAATATTGATGAACAAGCATCAAGTGAGGAAACTGATAAGGATTGTTAGCAAAAAGATACGAATGATGGCAAGCAAATTATTTGTTTATGCTCTATCCAACACAACAGTGAGCTGTAGGATGGAAATTACAAACTCTGCAGCCTTCTCTTTTTACTGCCCATAATGAGTTGTTAGACAACAATGTCTGAATCTTTTTCATTCCCAGTGGTTCCCGTAGCAGTTCACTCAAGATTACCTCGCAAAGTACATGATTGGTGGACACACAATGAAGGTTAAAGTATTTCAACCAGACTACAATGAGCATCGAGAAGTCCTAATGAAGACAGTGAAGGATGGACGGGCAGCCATCACAAGGGGTTGGCCTAGAGTCGTGCGCGCCTTATGCATGGAGGAGGGCACACTATGGGTATTCCGCTTCACCTTCTCCAGCAACCAGAATGTCTTTCGCCTCTCTTTTTACAGTCTTTAGTACAACTGTGGTTCATCATTCTTTACTTGGTGCTTCTGTAGTTCTTCAGTATATGTACCTGTGCATTGAATTATGGATTCGTGGTTGAACCTATATTTGTAATAAACATGGTTGGATATGAAATACGTGATTGCCTACTTTCAAATTCATAACATGTGATTTTTAAATTAGGGATTAATTGGATTAATTACGGATTACACTGCACACGGTTTGCGAAAGCGAAACGTCTGCTATATAGGTGGAGATCAGAAACATTTCTAGGATCCACTACGTGTGCGATCAATCTCCACTGCACACACGACTTTCTCTTGAAAACTGTTTGCGTTAGGCCACCTTGCGCAAACGTTTATCACATAAAAAGTGTGTGTGATGGACAGCCTTTGCCACATAGTTTCTTTCTATGCACCGTGCGTGATGCACTGAATAACGCAAATGATAAGATTATTAATATCGTGTGCAATGGCAACGCTATCACAAACGATTGAACGGGAAAAATTATGTGTGATGTACCTGTGAACGGAAACGTTTTCCTTGGAGCCACCGTGTGGGATGTACATACGAATGGAAACGTTTAGCGGGGACTGACCGTGTGGGATGTACTTGCGACCGAAAACAATTTCGCCGTATAATTGTATTTTTTTAGCTCTACTGTACGTATTTCCATATTTGAGCGCTCGCCGGTCGCACACAACCTCATTTTGCCGAACGTGTGTGCCAGGAGGGCATATCTCTGGCGGTTTCTAGATCGTGTGGGAAGGACCCCCTACAGCCCACACTCACTTGGCGACGGTTCCAGATGCCGTCACGAAAAGGGGTTAGAAATTGTTTGTTTAGGACCGACGTGCACCAGTGATCTATGTAAGTACTGGCTGGTTTTGTTACAAATGCTTCACAGCTGCCCAAAATATCGACAACTAGGTCAGAATGGTAAGTTCTCCTGACAACTTAGGAGGTTCTTTCACCATGGCCGAAACTCTGAATTCTAAGCAAACTGCACTCAAGGTTTTGTTTTTGACGTGTTCAGGGCGCAAATTTTATATGACGCTTACTGCGTTGTATAATCAACCAATCACAGAGACCAAGCACAACAACGTTGTAAATGGGCAACTTACTACAGTGTATCCTATTGTCCGACAAGGTTGCTCACCGGTTCTGGCCAGTTTTTCTCGTTTTATATTTTCCTATTGTTTCTTTTACTCTTTTTATTTCTTTTATCTTTTTGAAAAGTCCCCTTGTTACAAAATGCTCTAAATTTTCCAAATTTGTTGCAAATTTTTAAAAGCTATGTGAATTTCAAAAAAGTTCTAGTTTTCACAACAAACTAAAAATTTCGAACAATGGGCATGGTTTTAACATTTTTTCACAAATTCAGAAAATTTTCAGGTATTTCAAAAAATTATTTGGAATTTAAATGCTCCTTTAAAAACTTGACAAATACATAAACATTCAAATTTCAAAAATTGTTACGGAATTTTAAAAAATGTTATTTGGAAAAATTGATCGAAATTTTAAAAAATACTCAAGTTTTAAAATTTATTTTCATTTGTAAAAATAACTAAAATTTAAATAATGTTTGGCTTTTACAAAAAAGTTCAAGATTTATTCATGTTTTAGAAAATGATTGAAACTAAAGAAAACAACTAAAAACATCAGATGGAACAACTATAGAAGGCGTTGATTGCTACAGTACTTCTCTGCTGCATAGAACAGCCAATACTAATCGCCCTGTGCGTCACAGTGCTATTGTACGCGTTAAGCATCCAATAGGAGCTCCCCCCTTCAGGGCAAAAGAATGCTTCTGTCAAATAGAAGGCCGAATGCACAGAGCATGCCAGATGGCCCGACCCATTTACACACGGGTACGTGGGATTGGTTCTTTTGAGAAAAAATAGGTGTGCAGGCTTTAGTTGTTTTCTTTCTGGGTTTTTTCTTTGATTTCCTTTTTTACATTGTCATTTTCTATTTCATTTTTATTTTCTTTCTTTCTTTCTACTTCCTAACATTTCATTAATACATTTTTAGAAATATCAAAAAAAATGTTTGAATAAGAGAATATTGTTTCATTACCTAAACCTTTTTAAAATTTAAGAAAGTTTTTGAAATTTTTGTGTTCAATTTTTAAAATTATCAACATTTTATAAATCCAGTAACATTTTATAAATTCATGGGTTTGTAAAAGAATATCACGCATTTTTAAATAAGCAGTTTTAGTGTTACAATATTTTTCCATCAGTGAAAAAAATCTAACAACCAGTTTTATTGGACAAAAGCACGATGTAGACCGTAGAAAGAAAAATGAAGTGAATGAGAACTGCGCTCCACACACAACCCATTGTGACAGATTATTGCTAGAATGCCCGCATGGGCCAGCCCAGGTAGCGCTCCTACTCTAGAAAGATTCTGACATCATTTGATCTAAAGAAAAACTAGTTGAAAAAGCAAGGACCCACACCATTGCCGATGAGGGTGTGGATATGCTCATTGATAGATTGTTGCTAAACTTCCCACATTATAAATTTAGTTTTGAAGGGTGTGCTGCAAACGGTGAAGCACATAGTCTAGCCAAGTTTTCGCGTTGTTAGGTCAGGGGCACCATGGCTAGTTGGTCAACCCTATGATCCAAATTGTATTCCACATACTGTTTTCTTTGATCAATAAAACTTGGCTTTATTTCTAAAACATGTGAAAAATCCGGAGCGGCATGTTTGGAGAAAATTGTCTAGCAGTTGTTTTTGTCATATTTGAAAAATACATTGTTCCAAAAAAATTCATGAACTTTCAAAATGTTCTAAATGTTTAAAAATATTCACAGACTTAAAAATCATTTTCTGAATTTTTAAAATGTGCATAAGTTTTAAAATAGTTTGTGTTTTAAAATCAAACTATAACTAAATTATAAAAAAATTAAAACTAGATAGGCAAGACAAAAACTCAATAAAATCTGAAGAACAAGAAACAATCTAGATAACAAAACCAAATGAATATACCAAAAACGTCGATGAAAACCATCATATAAGACTTGTAGATGGGCCGGCCTATGCAACGGTCATCACGTGCAATATAGTGTATATTCTTCGTGGGCATGTCTATATGTCGTTCGTTGGGAGTGGAGCAACGTGTTGTCGGCAACCGCACATATAATTGAAAAATTATCTTAATCATTTACATGTAATCAATTTGAATAATGGAAAGAGTAAAACATATAATAAAAAATATTGCAAGACCCCCAAAAAATACATATCCGGGTACTTCCAACCAATTTGCATGTATTTTAATAAACATTGTTCATGTGAACATCCTTTTTTTAAAGCAATAGGGGTATTTACAAGTGCCCCTAGTTAGTGTCCACTACTCAAGTTCGCCCTTAACTTATTGACCTACTTAGTTTTGCCCCTGTTCCATCAATTGTGTCAATAGAACTACTCTCTCATGTTGTTTTCATCCAGTCAAAGGGCTTCGACCGCCTCTAAGACATTTCTTGGACTATTTTTGCCCCTCATTACTAGAAGGACCTCTTCAAAACGCTCTTCTCTCTCTCTCTCTCTCTCTCTCTCTCTCTCTCTCTCTCTCTCTCTCTCTCTCTCTCTCTCTCCCTAGTCCATTTCATCGTCAGTTCCCCAATCCACTACCCAAACCCTAGCATTCATCCCCTCTCCTTTTCGAGTGACCACTTACGATGTCATGAGTGGAGTGATCTACGGATGGAGTATATCTGATTTGACCAAAGGGAGAGGAGGCGGCGTGCACACGGTATGTCAAACGATGGGGGATGTGTCGGCGGAAAAAAATGAAGCTCACCAGGAATGTGAGAGAAAAGAGGAGGGGACGTGGGCGTACCTCAATCTAGCCATCATGCATTATTCCAAACGGAGGGCGCCAAGTCAGGAGAAATGGGGATGGGAGGACCAAAGGGGGCCAGACCACGAGAAATCAATAGGGAAGCATGACAATGGTGGCATTAGAGCGAGAAAAGGGGGAGGGGCTTTGACCTGTTTGAGTGGAGGTGAGAATTTCCCAAAAAGGGCTCAAAGTGACCGAGTTGAGGATGGTCGGCTTCATCAGTCATAGCTATGCTAAACCACCATTCAAGGAAATATTATATGCATATTGGCTATCCCTATCCATCTCCATCCCTCTTATCCTGAAACCAAATAAGTGACAACTACTAGAAAGATAGCTATCCCCGCACCACAGAGATAGCCTATGAAGCAAACGCACCTTAACAATACGACTAAGTGATAGCGAGCGGATCTATGCCTCGCTTGTTGTGATGTGTGACACAAACACGCTCATCTCACCTCAAACGAACTTATGTTAGGGTCGGCTCATGTAACACGTTCAGGCGGGTGCTCACGTGCCCTCCTCACTAGCATGGTTTTTTATTCACATGTCATCTAAATGCTAGGCAACACTTACTATTTTGCTTTTCTTTCTTTGTTTTATTTATATTTTGAAATGTTCTACTTTAAATGTCAAGAACATTTCTTTATTACTTTTATTTAAAAAATACTTTACCATTTTTTTGGAAATGTTCACCATGTATTAAAACAATATTCATGAATTTAAATTAATGTGTGTATCATTCAAAAAAATTCATGACAGTCAAAAATTATACACATGCATAAAAATATGTTCATGCCATTTTTTTAAAAGGTGTATGAAATGTAAAAATGTGTTCGTGCAATTTTATAAAAAGTTCATCCCATTCAAAAAGATCATGACATTTAATAATGTTCACACGTTTTAAATGTTCTTGATATTTTAGAAAAATGTCTAGGAAATGTTATATTTGCCCACTCAACTTAAAAGAAATGTTTGTGCCATTAAAAAGAACCCCATAACATTTCAAAAAATGTTAATATAAGACTAAAAGTTTGTTTGCACAATGTTAAATAAATGCCATGACATATGAAATCATTCACTTATTTTTTTTCCAAAAGGAAACAAACAGGAAAATAAGAAGGGTTATTCGTGACTGTGTACTTGCAATACAGGCGTGGGGATCAGTTGGATCTTTGATTGAGTCATGTTTTTTTAGTTGACCTCATCCAGACCTGAGAGGAGGTCAAATTGAAATTGAAGTTACAATTGGATCTTTGATCGAGTCATGTTTTTTTGATTGGCCTCCCCCTCAAATTCAAGTTATACCCACTTTACTTTAATTGATCTCGTCGCTACTTGCCTGTAAAGAAGAAAAAAGTTGGGTGATCAGGTGGATGGAGCCCTGCTGCCGTAGGCTTGGCACAACCAACCACGGCCAATTTCCGACTCGTTGCTGAAGTATCCGCCGGAATCGCGTAACCACCATACTACTTGTACCGGTACTATCAATCATGGACAAAGAAAAGTGGCGCAGGTGCTCGTGTCGTGTGGGTCGGCTGGGGATGATCTGACAGTTGCTCGTTATAACAGGAAAGAAAAATGCGCAAACTCCAGACCCCGTCGTCCTGTGCCGACGGTGTAGAAGCACCGTGGAGCGTCGCGCCAGTCACCGAATCGCAATCGCCTTAATAAACTGACTGATGATAACGGGAAGGGACGTAGCATTACGACAGTGCACTCGTCAAAACGGCACCAGCGCTATCTATCGTCCAATTGTACGTACAAGAAATATATTCGCACCATGGCCATGCTGCTATCTTATCGCCCGCCAGCTGGTAGTAATAAGCAGAACCAAAGCCGATCGTTCCCTGTCACCGGTCCTATCTAATTATTTTTCTGCGGAGAAGGACCTGATTGCACTAACCAAGTATCTTACAGATAAGCCCAGAAAAAAGGAAAATTACATTGAAGTCCATCCAGCCCTATCGTCGTCTCCATCGAGCAAGCCGCTACGCCGGCGAAACCCGCCGCTTCTCCTCCATACGCTTGGACTGGGAGGAACCCCCTTGCGACCAGCAAGTCGACGCTCCTCGGTGCTGAGCACCTCCACCTTACCTGACAAAGAACGGCGACGACGGCTTGGTCAATCGCAACCACGCCTTGAAACCTTCAAAAGCGGGACCGCCATCACTCGGCCACCGGCGCTGGGCATCACAGCACCGCAGCTCCGCCGAGCCGCAGCCGTGCAAAGGCATCAGGTCGCGCCGGCGCTCCACCGAGCAACAGAGCGGCGGAGAGGAAGCGCCACCAAAGCTCTCGCCGCCGCCATCTCCTCCGCGCCGCCGGCAGCCACACCACTACTCCCTACGCTATATCCACGACGTGATCCGTTGACTCCCCGCCCTCCCGCTGCCGGAGCGGCCGCCGGAGGGTGAGGTATCGGCCGGATCGACGCCGGCGAGGTGGAACAGAGTAGTAGTAGTAGTAGGAACTAAGTGGGAGTGGAACTAAGAGCAACTCCAACGGGCCGACACAAACGGACAATGCATTTGTCCGCTTTTTTGTCCGTTCTGATCGGCCGGCCGCCCGGCGTTCGCCCGGTTTTGCATTTAGGTCGGTAGTGCGCCCAACGCGCCGACCCATTTCATGTCCGCACTCAACTTAAAAGGCCCACGGCTGATCATGCCAGCGGCCATGTCTCATGCCGGCACCATGCCAAGCCGCATACAATGCCGGCCGTAAAATATCACCATAGTTCATCTTGGCGACGCGTCGGCCGGCCGCTACATGCCGGACAAAAAAAAGGTGGGACTTGAGTTCGACCACGCCATCGCGGCCCGTGGTCATGCCAAAGACTTTTGCCGGCATACAAAAAGATGGCGCTTCGCCGCCATAGATCACTCGTCGTCGAACTTGAGCATGTCGGCCTGCATCTTCTCGAACCACGGCCTCTTCCTTGGCGACACGGTGTTGAGATCCACCTTCATGATCTCCACCCCGGTCATCATGATCGCGAGCGCCACTTCTTTCGCCTTGGTCTTGGTGTTGGCGACCTTGATCTCTAGCATCTTGGCTTGCTTCTCCGCCTCCATCTCAAGCTGCTTGGCTTGCATCTCCGCGTCCATATCAAGCCTCCTCCTTTGGATCTCCATGAAGGCGTTCATTTGCTCTTCTTTGAAACACCGGCGCTCCTCCTTCCTTGAGTCCTTCTTATTCATCATGCCCTCCACGTTTGCGATCAAGGCGTTGGATGCCACATCCCGTTTGTCCTCCTTCTTGGAGTTGGTCTTCCCCCACGGCCGTGCCGACTCGCCCTCCCCAACCTCCTCCACGGCTTGCTTCCCCTCTCGCGACTTGAGGGCGGCATATTGCGCCTTGAACTTCTCCTCGTCCTTGATGACCCGAAAGCAATGGGAGAGGTTGAAGCACTTCCCATTGTGTTGAGCCTTGAATGCTTTCAAAGCTTGAAATGCCTACAAAATGTTTCCATGCAAGCATATGGACAAATGATATGCAAATGAACACGCAAGCATGAACTTGATGACACAAAAGAGGGCGGCTTGCTAGCATACCATGTCTTGCATGCCGATGCCGCTAACGGGGCTGGCCTTGACGCTCTCAAGAGTGGCACAAAACTTGTTGCACTCTTGTTGGATCACCCTCCATCCCTTGGAAATGGACACCCACCCACGCATGCTCACAAATTGGTAAGGCGGAAACTTCTTGCACTCATGAAACTCTCGGTGGACACGAATCCAAAAGGTTGAATGCTTTTGTTCGGCGCCCGTCTTGGGGTCTTGTCCAATGTCTCACCAGCACTAGCAAAGAAGCTTGTCCTCGGCAGCCGTGTATGACTTCGTGCGCTTTCTCTTGCACTTCGGCTTAGGACCGGTGGCTTGGTTGGTGAGCTCGTCCTCGAACAAAGGTTCCACTTCGATGTCGCAGTCGTCCTCTTCCTCTAGCCCGTAGTCATCCGGGAACTTGTGGTCGAGTGGGAAGCCGTCCAGGTCGATGCCGACCTGATCACGCATGAAGGCCGCCTGGTCGGGATCATAGCCAGTGGCTGGCGTGAACGGCCCGCGGCCGTCCTGGCTTTGTATCTCGTCGGGATCGTAGCCAGCGGCCGGCACACCGCCCTCAAATATGAGGTTCTTGTAACGCCCTCGATGCGGCTATATCTCCCACGTGTCGAAGCACGACTTAGAGGCATAACCGCATTGAAAGCAATGTCGCAAGTGAGGTAATCTTCGCACAATCCATGTAATACATAAGGGAAAAAGATACATAGTTGGCTTACAATCGCCACTTCACACAATTACATGAATAAAGCATTACATCATCCAGATACAATCAAGGTCCGACTACGGAACCAAAATAAAAGAAGAACCCCAAATGCGACAAAGGTCCCCGATCGACCCCAACTGGGCTCCACTACTAATCAACTAGAACAAAACAACACAAAGGGCAAGATCTTCATCAAGCTCCTCCTTGAGCTTGGTTGCGTCTCTGCTTTCGGTAACATAGGCACCGCAAACTGGTTTTGGAAGTATCTGGTGAGCCACGGGGACTCAGCAATCTCGCACCGCGAGATCAAGACTATTAAGCTTATGGGTAAGGTAAAGGCATGAGGTGGAGCTGCACAAGCGAATAGCATATATGGTGGCTACAATCGCAAAAGAGAGCGAGAAGAGAAGGCAAAGCACGGTCGACAAAAATATGATCAAGAAGTGATCCTATAGCAACCTCGTCAAGCATAACTCCAACACGTGTTCACTTCCGGACTCCACGGAAAGAGACCATCACGGTAACACACACGGTTGATGTATTTTAATTAAGGTCAACTTCAGGTTTTCTACAACCGGACATTAACAAATTCCCATCGCCACATAACGCGGGCACGGCTCTCGAAAGTTTATACCTGCAGGGTGTCCCAACAGCCCATGACAAGCTCTCGCGATCATCGAAGGAATAGACCTTCACCCAAGACACTCCGATCGGACTCGGTATCCGGTACATCAAGACATTTCGACAATGGTAAAACAAGACCAGCAAAGCCGCCGGATGTGCCGACAAATCCCGATAGGAGCTGCACATATCTCGTTCTCGGGGCACACCGGATGAGCTAAGCGTCACAGTACCGGCGTAATCCAAGTTGCCAAGGAATGGTCCCAAGACGGTGCTCTAGTTTGGACCAACACTCGAGGAGCACCGCCCGGGGTAAAATAAAGATGACCCTCGGGCTCCGAAACCCAAGGGAAAAAGGGCTAGGTGAGGCAAATGGTAAAACCAAGGTTGGGCCTTCTTTGGACAAGTTTTATTCAAAGCGAACTGTCAAGGGGTCCCATAAATCACCCGACCGCGTAAGGAAGCATAAAATCCGGGAACATAACACGGTATGACGGAAACTAGGGCGGCAAGAGTGGAACAAAACACCGGGCATAAGGCCGAGCCTTCCACCCTTTACCAAGTATATAGATGCATTAATTAAATAAGATATATTGTGATATCCCAACAAGTAAACATGTTCCAACAAGGAACAACATCTCCATGTTCAACGAGGAACAAACTTCAATCTTCACCGCAACTAACAACGCTATAAGAGGGCTGAGCAAAGCGGTAACATAGCCAAACAACGGTTTGCTAGGAATGGTGTCAAAGGTTAGAGGTTCATGGCATTTTGGGAGGCGACAAGCAAATGATAGGCATCGTAGCATTGGCATAGCAAAAGAGCGAGCAAACTAGCATAGCAAAGATAGTAGTGATTTCGAGGGTATGATCATCTTGCACGAGATCCGCAAGGAAGAAGAACGATTCCATGAAGAAGACAAGCGGACGTAGTCGAACGGAACCTCACAACTCCGGAATGAAACGAAGCTAACGAGAGAAGCAAACCGGAAAGAAGCAAGCAACATGGTAAACAACCATCACATAAACATGGCATGATGCGCAAACAAGTATGATGCATGTCCGGTTTAAAGAGCCATGGCATGGCAAAATGCAACAAACTATCTTACAAATTAAATGGAGCTCAATATGCAACGGAGTTGCATATTGACGAAACACCACATCTATTATTTAGTTCTCTCTCGGTTATGAACAAGACAAGATTAAATGTTGGTTAACATGGCGAGAGGTGAAGCATAATTAAACTACCCCATCTAAACAATTTAAATGTGGCCGGATATAAAAACAACAAATCCGGTAAATCCCCATATGCATTTAGCAATTTAATGCAACAACAAGTTTAAACATTTTAATTGTTGTTATCATGATGCGGATGACATGCACAAGTTTTATGCAGTTATTATGAAAAGGTTGACATGAGCATGATAAGGAGCATTTGGTCACCATGGCGGAACGAAAAGGGTGCCACGGCGGCGAAACGAAAAGGGTGCCACGGCGGCGAAAAGGAAATGGTGCCACGGCAACATATCGGTTCCGGTAGCTCACGGAGATACCGGTGCAAAAGGAAGTGTGACGAGCGAGTCATGCAAGAAGGTGGGGTGCTCCCGGATACCGGGTGTCCCACATGTCGGTGGCATGGCAAAAGAGGGGCAACGCAAGGACAATTCGATCACGGTGCAAAACTCGAGCATCTCATACAACCAAGCATGCATTCGTTCAGGGGCGGTCGTTCTCGGCGGTTATACCTTTGTAGCGTGCATTTCGGCGAACAGCGTTTAAGTAGAGGAAGTAGAGGAAGTAGTCGTTCTCGGCGTCAAGGAAGTAGTTGTACTCGTGTAAATGCGTGGGAAGTAGTCGTACTCGCGATGTAGTGGAAGTAGTTGTACATGGCGGCGGCGGTAGTCGTTCACGGTCGTTCGTAGATGTCCGGGTCGTCGGTAGAGGTACTTGCCGCATCGCCGGCGTAATCGACCTCGGCGTATCGAAGGGGTACTTGTGGTCAACGCGCCTCTAGTGTACTTGTCGGTCCAGCAAGCGGAAGCAATTGGGCGATCACGGTCTCGACAACAAGTCTTGGCGTCCAAAACTTGAGGCGGAGGTACACACAAGCAACAACAACACCAACGTTGGGGTCTCGGTCATGGCCATGCCAGAGACAACGATGGCATAGCCGGCTTGGTGTGTTTGAAGTGGGCAGCTTCGGGCAACAGGATGAGCAGCGACAACTATGCAAGCGGGTCCCCAAGCAAACAAAGGCAAGAAGAGGACCGGGGACGCGACAATTCGTTGGACAAGGCATCGGGCAGCAGCACTAGCGCCCTTGGCAGCCGCCGATGATGGAGTCAAGCAAAGAAGGGTCGCGTCGAGAGGAGAGGAAAGAGGTCGGGGGCGGCGGATCCGGCGAGGAACCCGTTCGGCGTTGGAGGCCTTGAGCGAGTCTCGGTGGTCGACGGGAGGCGCGAGGCCATGGCGGCGAAGGAGCAGCTCGGGGTGCTCGAAGGAAGAGGCCCGACGGAGGAGAAGGATGGCGGGACAAGGATTCACCACAGAGGTGGAGCTCGGGGTTCCTCGAGGCCATGGAGTTGGCGGCAGCAGAAGGAGGCGCGGCGAGGCGCATGGGGTCGAGACGAGGCGCAACGCCAAGGTGCTTGGCGGCGGGCAAGGCTGCTGTGAGCGAGGAGGAACAGGGAGAGATGGGGATCGGCGGAGGGATGGATCGGCGAGGAGATGGGGGATCGGGCGGGGATTCAGCGTGGGGATCTCCTCTCCTGGCGATGGTGTCTTGCGAGGTGGGAGGAGGGATCGAGGAGAAGGAGGGTTCGTTGCTGCAAGGGCGGCTTGCTGGAGGAAGGGAGCAGGGGAGCGATGGATGGGGATCGGGCAGGGAGCGCCTAGGGTTAGCTAGGGTTCGGCTGGGCCTTGGCCTTGGGCCGGCTTGGTTTGTCAGGCCCAAGAGGCCGGCTGGGCTGGCTGCACTCTCTCTTCTCTCTCTCATTTTCCCATTTAAAACAAAACAGAAAAAGAGAAAGAAAAGAAAGAGAATGATCGGCAAAGAATTAGCAGATGAAAGTAATATTCTTGGACTCACAAAAATGCGCTAGTCCCAAGAAAATAGAAGTGAGCAAGATTGCAAGATTAAATTCAAAATCATTTGAATTTAATTCAATAGGTTTGAACTAGGACTAGGTAAAAGGAAGGTCCAAAAATGTTGTTATTTTTGGGGAAGCTCCGGAAAAACAAGAAAGAATATATGACAAAGTTAGAGGCCAAGAATTGAAATAATAAAGGGCATTGGGATTTTGCAAGTGTGTTAATGGGTGAACTCCAGAGAATGGAATTTTATTATAGCTCCCTAATAATATTGGGAGTATATGTTTTAAAGAGAAACCACCATGTGGGTTCCCTCGATTTAAATGGACCGAAGATCCATGCAATTTAATTGGTTGAATTAAATGACATGATGCAAAGCTCATGATGCAAAGATGAATGCATCAAACAAAACAAAACACATGACGAAACTCGGAATAGCTGGAAGTCTTCTGGAGCGTCGGTCTCGGGGCGTTACAACACTCCACCACTATGAGAGGATCTCGTCCCGAGATCTAGAATGGCACCGGAGGGAAAACGGAAGAGAAAAAGAAAGGTAAAACTAAGTTGCTTCTTTGACGAACGAGTGAAACCATGAACCTTGTGAGGTTGAGCTATGTAAAAGAAAGAGTACAACAGAGATGAACGAGATTGCAAACAATCCCGTTAGAAAAGAGGAAGAAGGAACATTATGGGAACTTGAAGGTTGCAAAGACATGAATCAAGAGTTTAATGGACAAGATAGAATTCGAAACCACTCCGGTTAAAACAAGATGAGAGGGAAGAATTGAGGCGACACTCGGTTGAACATGGAATGAATAGAACATGAACTTGAGAAGATGGGATGATACTTGATGAAATCAACAACACACTGCCTCCGGAACTATTGAAAGAATGGCACAATGGGTAAGAAGGATTTCAGACAGCACTGAGGTTGAAAAGAGAGGCAAAACTTGATAAGATGAAAGAACTTGAATGAGAACGCAACACTCCGGTTAAATGGATAAGCAAGAAAAAAACACGATCCTCACAAAACGAGGTGATGGGTAGAGAAGAACAACATTACAATACCTCCGAAACAAAAGAATAGAAGATAGATAATTGAAATAGAAGAATGGAGAAGAAAATGCCAACATCTGCCACCAACGGAAACAAATGATTGGATTGATATCAACAAGGAGACGAGAAACTTATTTCACCGGAAGGACAAATGAAGAACTTGGGTCATTTATAAGCACCATAAATAGCAACAATCCTTAGGGAAAGCTTTAGGTGAAATATAGCCCAAGATAACTCCAATGAAGAGATTGATGGATTTAAATATCTCATTCTTGACAACATGAATAACCAAGGGAAATTGTCAAGAGTGACATAACACCATCTCAAAAGATAAGGTAGAAAGAATCGCACTTCGGAATGCAAGATGAAGAATGCTTGAACTCCTCAAAACAAAACATGTGTTGAGCACCATGTTTATTTTGAGGTATGGCTTGACGGATCATAACTTCGAGAGAAATCTTGATGAACAATTGAAGAATGAAAAGAATCCTTGATGAACCACCATGAAGAAACTCCGGTATTAAAAGGATGGTGGAAAGAAGGAGAAGTTGAAAACACAATGTGAAGCCTTGCGATGATTTAGATGGAGCTTCGCGATAATTAGAGCTTGGAACTCCGGGAAAAGAAAAGATGAAACAACTGAAACCGAGAATTTATTCATCATGAACAAACTCCGAAAGAAGGAGTTAATCACTTGGATGAAACAAGAATAAGAATTATGTTATGCTTATCCTTCACCAATTAAATTGATGACAAAACGGATTTGGCATACTACTTATTCTCGTTGAAAAAGGATTGAAGGGAGATATTGCTCAACTTGGGAAGGTATTCAACGATCCGCCGGTAGGATTGGAACAACAAATGAATTGATATGATGAACAAGGAAGAGAGATCTTGAAAGAACCACCGTAAGAATTGAAATTGAACATAGCAAATGCACAAATCACCGGGAAGAATTGCAAAATGAATGAAGATACTTGAGGGGATTTAGATACATGAGAACGAAGAGATCATGAACTGATTAGAGGATATTTGAACGATTCACCGGTAAGATTTGGAGAATGATAGCTACACGCTGAGAATGCATAAACCTGAATTGATGGACTCCGGATGACAAACTGAGAAGACTCTTGAATATCTCCTGCTGGGTGAAAAAGATTCTCACAATCGAAAACAATTTTGAGAGGATGGCAACAAGCTAGCACCATGAATCTTGAAGAGAATAGAGCAAGATTAACGAGAAACTCTTCTTCGGTCTTCAAATGATGAGAATGACAACGAGAAACACCACCAAGAATTATTGAGGCACACCGGAAGAATCAAAAGCGATGAGGTTGAGCCAACTATGAAAAGAATTTGAAAGATCTTGGAGAAAGACATATGACTGATGAAAATTCATTCTTACGTCAAACTTGGAAATGAATTTGAGAATCGCTCCTGATAATTCGAAGAGTCAGGTAAGATCCTGGAAAAAGACCTGTGGGTTAGGGCCCACTCAAAAGAACACCGTTGAAAAGATTTAAAAGAGATGTTGCACCGGTTGAATTAAATGACTTGAATGATATACCGATCTCGAAAGAGCTTGAACGAATGCAGAGTGGAAACACGAATCTTCGAGATATCTTGAGCACTCCGGAATAACAAATAGCGAGAAGTAGAAAGATAATGAGGTGCATCGGTATTAATAAGCATTTGAAACAAGGAAAGGGATATGATGAATATCAAAAGCTTGATATGGATCCACCGGAGAAGAAACAACAATGAACGATGATGAACTTGAAACTGTTGAGCATCTTCATGGGAAATCACCGGATAAGAACATTGATTGAAAAGAATGAAGAGACTTCACATGAATAAATGGATACTTGATTAAGAAATCTGTGTCCTTGAAGAAAAAGGGTGGGAGGGCGGGAAAACAAAGGCAACTTGGGATGAAGGAAACAAACACCGTTGAGAAAACGTAGAATTGAACTCACAAATGTTGAAATGATCGGATCCACTTGAAGAGAAGCATGCCGGTTGAAAAAGGATTGACATGACAATCTCGATTGTCGAGAAGGATTGGTATTCACATCGGAGTATGAGAACACCATTTCGGAAAGGTATGGATTCAACATTTGACATTGAAGCAACTCGAATACCATAAATAAAATAAAACAAAGGATTGGCTTGCAGAATAAGCCGGAACAAACATATGATAGAGATTTCGTCCGAAGTTTTCGTGGTGGGGCCTACACGGGCTCAATCGTACAGCACCATCATGTACAAGGTAGTGCACATGACATACGAAGCGTCCCCGAGTCAGCATAGCCAAGGACTCTTTAAGACACAACGAGACCACTGTAAAACCAACCGTGAATAGGCGGACCACTAGACGTCGAACCCCAATTTCATATCATACATCCGTCGGAAAGATATCCTAAGAGCTACTTGAATTCCCACCTATGAAACTCCCAAACTTTCCGGTTATGCAATCGGTGTTGGGGATACACGGAGCAATATATCTCACCCAAACTAACAATCCCTACATCCAGCTGTATCCATCCGTCAACACATAACCAAGAAACCTTCGGAAATCGTCTACCTCAACCTTCGAAAAGCATCCGTTATACGAGTCATGGCAATACTCCCGTACTCACCTCAGTACTGGGTTAGCGGGGTTATCTCACCAACAACTGCATAAAAGAGATTTTCGATGTCGGCGTACTAAACTCAGGTATTCCAGAACTACAACGATAAAATTATGACGACAACACCTCGGAGCTCAACTCCCCGGGACACTGCCACAACCCCTAAATGACAGGAGGCACCAAGAACAATGTTCTCGTCATAAGAATATCGGAACGATCCCAAGATACCCGCGTGATCCTAAAAAAAAATTTAGTGAAATTTGAGAAGAGAAGAGTCAAAACTCTACGTCAGGATACCTCACCAGAAGGTCGAAGGGACTGGGGAGTAAAAAGAATTCCTAAACTCTCCGATATATATAATCCTAAATGACTCAAAACATTTTTCTAGACACAACTCGGCCGCTAAAAACGATCAAGCAGTGGGGCTCCTAAGGTCGGGGAAGGCTCTGATTACCAACTTGTAACGCCCTCGATGCGGCTATATCTCCCACGTGTCGAAGCACGACTTAGAGGCATAACCGCATTGAAAGCAATGTCGCAAGTGAGGTAATCTTCGCACAATCCATGTAATACATAAGGGAAAATGATACATAGTTGGCTTACAATCGCCACTTCACACAATTACATGAATAAAGCATTACATCATCCAGATACAATCAAGGTCCGACTACGGAACCAAAATAAAAGAAGAACCCCAAATGCGACAAAGGTCCCCGATCGACCCCAACTGGGCTCCACTACTGATCAACTAGAACAAAACAACACAAAGGGCAAGATCTTCATCAAGCTCCTCCTTGAGCTTGGTTGCGTCTCCTGCTCGGTAACATAGGCACCTGCAAACTGGTTTTGGAAGTATCTGGTGAGCCACGGGGACTCAGCAATCTCGCACCCGCGAGATCAAGACTATTTAAGCTTATGGGTAAGGTAAAGGCATGAGGTGGAGCTGCAGCAAGCGAATAGCATATATGGTGGCTACAATCGCAAAAGAGAGCGAGAAGAGAAGGCAAAGCACGGTCGACAAAAATATGATCAAGAAGTGATCCTATAGCAACCTACGTCAAGCATAACTCCAACACCGTGTTCACTTCCCGGACTCCGCCGGAAAGAGACCATCACGGTAACACACACGGTTGATGTATTTTAATTAAGGTCAACTTCAGGTTTTCTACAACCGGACATTAACAAATTCCCATCTGCCACATAACCGCGGGCACGGCTCTCGAAAGTTTATACCCTGCAGGGTGTCCCAACTTAGCCCATGACAAGCTCTCGCGATCATCGAAGGAATAGACCTTCACCCAAGACACTCCGATCAGACTCGGTATCCGGTACATCAAGACATTTCGACAATGGTAAAACAAGACCAGCAAAGCCGCCGGATGTGCCGACAAATCCCGATAGGAGCTGCACATATCTCGTTCTCGTGGCACACCGGATGAGCTAAGCGTCACAGTACCGGCGTAATCCAAGTTGCCAAGGAATGGTCCCGCACAATGCTCTAGTTTGGACCAACACTCAGAGGAGCACTGGCCCGGGGGGTAAAATAAAGATGACCCTCGGGCTCCGGAAACCCAAGGGAAAAAGGGCTAGGTGAGGCAAATGGTAAAACCAAGGTTGGGCCTTGCTGGACAAGTTTTATTCAAAGCGAACTGTCAAGGGGGTCCATAAATCACCCGACCGCGTAAGGAACGCAAAATCCGGGAACATAACACCGGTATGACGGAAACTAGGGCGGCAAGAGTGGAACAAAACACCAGGCATAAGGCCGAGCCTTCCACCCTTTACCAAGTATATAGATGCATTAATTAAATAAGATATATTGTGATATCCCAACAAGTAAACATGTTCCAACAAGGAACAACATCTCCATGTTCAACGAGGAACAAACTTCAATCTTCACCTGCAACTAACAACGCTATAAGAGGGGCTGAGCAAAGCGGTAACATAGCCAAACAACGGTTTGCTAGGAATGGTGTCAAAGGTTAGAGGTTCATGGCATTTTGGGAGGCTGACAAGCAAATGATAGGCATCGTAGCATTGGCATAGCAAAAGAGCGAGCAAACTAGCATAGCAAAGATAGTAGTGATTTCGAGGGTATGATCATCTTGCCTGAGATCCCGCAAGGAAGAAGAACGATTCCATGAAGAAGACAAACGGACGTAGTCGAACGGAACCTCACAACTCCGGAATGAAACCGAAGCTAACGAGAGAAGCAAACCGGAAAGAAGCAAGCAACATGGTAAACAACCATCACATAAACATGGCATGATGCGCAAACAAGTATGATGCATGTCCGGTTTAAAGAGCCATGGCATGGCAAAATGCAACAAACTATCTTACAAATTAAATGGAGCTCAATATGCAACGGAGTTGCATATTGACGAAACACCACATCTATTATTTAGTTCTCTCTCGGTTATGAACAAGACAAGATTAAATGTTGGTTAACATGGCGAGAGGTGAAGCATAATTAAACTACCCCATCTAAACAATTTAAATGTGGCGGATATAAAAACAACAAATCCGTAAATCCCCATATGCATTTAGCAATTTAATGCAACAACAAGTTTAAACATTTTAATTGTTGTTATCATGATGCGGATGACATGCACAAGTTTTATGCAGTTATTATGAAAAGGTTGACATGAGCATGATAAGGAGCATTTGGTCACCATGGCGGAACGAAAAGGGTGCCACGGCGGAAAACGAAAAGGGTGCCACGGCGAAAGGAAATGGTGCCACGGCAACATATCGGTTCCGGTAGCTCACGGAGATACCGGTGCAAAAGGAAGTGTGACGAGCGAGTCATGCAAGAAGGTGGGGTGCTCCCGGATACCGGGTGTCCCACATGTCGGTGGCATGGCAAAAGAGGGGCAACGCAAGGACAATTCGATCACGGTGCAAAACTCGAGCATCTCATACAACCAAGCATGCATTCGTTCAGGGGCGGTCGTTCTCGGCGGTTATACCTTTGTAGCGTGCATTTCGGGCGGAACGCGTTTCGTAGAGGAAGTAGAGGAAGTAGTCGTTCTCGGGCGTCAAGGGAAGTAGTTGTACTCGTGTCGTCGTGGGAAGTAGTCGTACTCGCGATGTAGTGGAAGTAGTTGTACATGGCGGCGGCGGTAGTCGTTCACGGGTCGTTTCGTAGATGTCCGGGGTCGTCGGTAGAGGTACTTGCCGCATCGCCGAGCGTAGTCGACCTCGGCGTATCCGAAGGGGTACTTGTGGTCAACGCGGCCTCTAGTGTACTTGTCGGTCCAGCAAGCGGAAGCAATTCGGGGCGGTCACGGTCTCGACAGCAAGTCTTGGCGTCCGAAAACTTCAGGAGCGGAGGTACACACAAGCAACAACAACACCAACGTTGGGGTCTCGGTCATGGCCATGCCAGGAGACAACAGTGGCATAGCCGGCTTGGTGTGTTTGAAGTGGGCAGCTCGGGGCAACAGGATGAGCAGCGACAACTATGCAAGCGGGTCCCCAAGCAAACAAAGGCAAGA
Organism: Aegilops speltoides; assembly: GCA_021437245.1. Lineage (NCBI taxonomy): Eukaryota > Viridiplantae > Streptophyta > Magnoliopsida > Poales > Poaceae > Aegilops > Aegilops speltoides. Next base: position 440,916,047 of record CM038142.1, read on the forward strand.
AGAGGACCAGGGACGCGACAATTCGTTGGACAAGGCATCGGGCAGCAGCACTAGCGCCCTTGGCAGCCGCCGATGATGGAGTCAAGCAAAGAAGGGGTCGCGTCCAGAGGAGAGGAAAGAGGTCGGGAGGCGGCGGATCCGGGCGAGGGGAACCCGTTCCCGGCGTTGGAGGCCTTGAGCGGAGTCTGGTGGTCGACGGGGAGGCGCGAGGCCATGGCGGCAGAAGGAGCAGCTCGGGGTGCTCGAAGGAAGAGGCCCCGACGGAGGAGAAGGATGGCGGGGACAAGGGATTCACCACAGAGGTGGAGCTCGGGGTTCCTCGAGGCCATGGAGTTGGCCGGCAGCAGAAGGAGGCGCGGCGAGGCGCATGGGGTCGAGACGAGGGCGCAACGCGAAGGTGCTTGGCGGCGGGCAGAGGGCTGCGCGGGCGAGGAGGAACAGGGGAGAGATGGGGATCGAGCGGAGGGATGGATCGAGCGAGGGAGATGGGGGATCGGGCAGGGGATTCAGCGCGTGGGGATCTCCTCTCCCTGGCGATGGCTGTGCGAGGTGGGAGGAGGGGATCGAGGAGAAGGAGGGTTCGGCGCTGCGTGCGGGCGAAGCGGCGCTGGAGGAAGGGAGCAGGGGAGCGATGGATGGGGATCGGGCAGGGAGCGCCTAGGGTTAGCTAGGGTTCGGCTGGGCCTTGGCCTTGGGCCGGCTTGGTTTGTCAGGCCCAAGAGGCCGGCTGGGCTGGCTGCACTCTCTCTTCTCTCTCTCATTTTCCCATTTAAAACAAAACAGAAAAAGAGAAAGAAAAGAAAGAGAATGATCGGCAAAGAATTAGCAGATGAAAGTAATATTCTTGGACTCACAAAAATGCGCTAGTCCCAAGAAAATAGAAGTGAGCAAGATTGCAAGATTAAATTCAAAATCATTTGAATTTAATTCAATAGGTTTGAACTAGGACTAGGTAAAAGGAAGGTCCAAAAATGTTGTTATTTTTGGGGAAGCTCCGGAAAAACAAGAAAGAATATATGACAAAGTTAGAGGCCAAGAATTGAAATAATAAAGGGCATTGGGATTTTGCAAGTGTGTTAATGGGTGAACTCCAGAGAATGGAATTTTATTATAGCTCCCTAATAATATTGGGAGTATATGTTTTAAAGAGAAACCACCATGTGGGTTCCTCGATTTAAATGGATCAAGATCCATGCAATTTAATTGGTTGAATTAAATGACATGATGCAAAGCTCATGATGCAAAGATGAATGCATCAAACAAAACAAAACACATGACGAAACTCGGAATAGCTGGAAGTCTTCTGGAGCGTCGGTCTCGGGGCGTTACAGTTCTGCATGTAATCCTTGTCGATGGCAGACGACATTCCCTCGAACAAGTTGTGAGCGTCCGAAGCACGCCGGCCGGCGTCTGCCGCACGCATTTCCTCGCACCGCCAGATGACGAGCCATCGGGGTGGCGTTGAGGTCGATGGGCGCCGGCGCGGGCGTGGAAGGCGCGACCACACTCACGTCGGTCGAGCACTCCCCGGAGAGGCGGGAGGCCTGCAGGTACACGTGGAAGTCAGGCATCGAGTTGCAAGCCGACGCGCGGGGCGAGTCGGGCAGCACCATCCGAGGAAACGCCGATGAGCCGGTGTTGGCCACAGCGACGTCGGTGTTGAGGAGGCTGTGCTGGCTAGGGTTTGACCCTAGCTTGTAGAGCGCCTCCCTCATTGCCGCCGCGACGTGGGCGTTGGTGACCTCCTGCTGCACGGCGGCGGCGACGGTGGCCTGCGCGGTGGCCTCATCCCTCGGGTCCGCGGCGTGCCTCCGATCCTTCCTCTTGGCCGACTCTCTTGCCCGTTGTGCGGCCGTCAGCGACTTCTTTGGCTTGGTCGCGGCGGCGGTCTTGCACGGGGCACGAGGCTTGCCTTTGCCGGCCGGGCGGAGGCGCCGGACGAGGCGAGGGAGGCGAGGCCAGCGGCGGCATCGAGGTTGATGGCGCCGTCCATGGCGGGTGTGGGGCGGGGCACGCGGGCGGGAGGTTTTTGGGTGGAAATGGGAGGAAATGGTGGTGGCTACCACCGACCGGCGGGCCCGGGGAGAGAAGTAGGCGCGCGCGTGTCCGTCTCGTGTCCGCGCTGACGCAAATCCGGCTCAAAATTGGGCCAGGAATGGGTCGCCATGCAGATGCCAAGCGGACGCGCATCCGTTTGGGTCGGCGCGCTGGGCCGCTTTTTCTATCCGCGCCGACCCAAACGGACACTAGCAGAGGAAATGGGTCGCCCGATTGGAGTTGCTCTAAGTTTATTTAGTAATGTCGCAAACTTTATTGAATCAAATTAATGTCCATAGGTACAACAGTTAGGTTATGAGGATTGCCCAACCAAACATGCCTACCTGAGGGAAGATTACATGCATACTCTACGAGATTATGAGCCTTAAAATTGAAGTTTCTACGCTCAAATATGAACTTGCAAGAAGAAAAACTAGTGGTACGAGCTATTATTTCATGTGTGATAGCTGCATTCATACCGGGAGTGGAACTAAGTGGGATTAGCCAACCCATCCCACTTAAACGGTCTTAATGGGCTCTCATTGGACAAGAAGAAAATTAGGTGGGCTAGCCCTATTAGCCCATTGGAGTCCCACTTAATCCAGCAGCGCCATGTCACTCTCGTGCGTGGACAGGGAGGAACGAACAGAGGAGGCGCCGCGGCGCAGCCGCCGCCGGCGTGTCACCTCCTGTTCTGCCTTGCAGTACCTTCCCGACCTCCCCTGCCTCGCAGCCTCTACCCCATCCGCACACAATGGCGAGGTCTCCTGTAGTCCCAGCCCCCGCACGTAGCTTTCCACCTTGGGTATCATGCCCCCACCCAGCTTCCCCTCGGCCACCATCTGTTGTACATCGGCGATGTCAATCTCCTTCACCAGGTTCCCGGGATCATCCCGGTCCGCGAGTATGCCGGACATGTCAGTGATCAGCAACATCTTCTCGGTGCATATGGCAGTTCTGATCTCCCCCGTCACATTGTTGGCGTTGATGTTGTAGGCAGGTCTCATCGGTGGCCACGGTGACGATCACCGAGATGTGTCCGGATGCGATGATTGGGTGGAGCACGGAGGCTCTACGCACGTCACTTCGCTGACGAACTCGAGGGATGCGGCTCGGGGGAGGGGGGCGCGGTGAGGAGGTGTGTCTCCTTGCCGCAGAGGCTGATGACACTGGTGCCGGTGAGGCTGATGAGGCAGAAGAGCTGCTTCTTGACCTTGCCAACCAGCACCGACTCGACGCCGACGTGCTGCATCCAGGAATTTATCTCCACACCGCAGTCGTGCACGAGCACGGGGCGCGGGCCAACGTAGGAGAGGAGGACCGGGTCGCGGATCACCGATGCCTGTAACTCCGGCGACTTCATGGTCACAACCCCGATGACTTCATGGCTGCACCGCTGTACTTCACCACCACCGTCTTGCCCTTGAACCGCTGGATGAAGGGGAGCGCGTCCGACAGGACGTTCATGCGGTTTAGTGCCGCGGCCACGGGATGGAAAGCAAACACGGGATGAATTGTTTTTAAGTGGGATGATGGGTTCCCACTTCCACCCGCTTAATCCATGTGGGCTACCCGATATTTCCCACGAATTCGTAGTAGGATCAGGTGGAATAAGGTGGGATGCCCACGGGTAGTCCCACCTACAGACTAACCAGGAGATCAGACCAGATTCGTTCGACCCAAACGTGACCAGGAGTGCTAGAGGAGCCACCGTCGTCTCGTCCCTGAGAGTCGACATGTGTATAAATCTGGAGACGGCCTCGCACACCATGAATCCTTGCACAACATAACCAAAAAGGTCGTATTTATTCTGCATCCTCCCCATCACCTTCTCTTCACTCCCAAGACACTGGCCACTCCCTCGGTCACCACAGCCATCGAAACCAGGACAAACACGCGAGCGCGCATGTGCAAGTTCATCTCACCATCGTCGGCCATGCACCTTCGCAACCAACTCCGCAGTGGGCGCGCCGCTGCTACCTCTTGAGCATGCCTTGGTTTTCCCTTGAAGAGGAAAGGGTGATGCAGCAAAGTAGCGTAAGTATTTCCCTCAGTTTTGAGAACCAAGGTATCAATCCAATAGGAGACAACGCACAAGTCACCTAGTACCTGCACAAACAATCAAGAACCTTGCAACCAACGCGATAAAGGGGTTGTCAATCCCTTCGCAGTCACTCGCAAAAGTGAGATCTAATACAGATAGTAAAGTAAATATTTTTGGTATTTTTGTTGTATAGATTGGAAAGTAAAGATTGCAAAATAGTAAGCGAGATGTGATGTAAATAAAAGAGATGCAATATAATAAGAAAGAGACACAGGGGCCATAGGTTTCACTAGTGGCTTCTCTAAAGCTAGCATCTACTACGGTGGGTAAACAAATTACTACCGAGAAATTGGTAGAAAAGCACATAGTTATGAAGATATCTAAGGCAATGATCATGAATATAGACATGACGTCTGTGTTAAGTAGATCGAAACGATTCTGCATCTACTACTATTACTCCACAAATCGACCGCTATCCAGCATGCATCTAGAGTATTAAGTTCATAAGAACAGAGTAATGCATTAAGCAAGATGACATGATGTAGAGGGATAAACTCAAGCAATATGATATAAACCCCATCTTTTTATCCTCGATAGCAACAATACAACGTGCCTTGCTGCCCCTACTGTCATGGGAAAGGACACCGCAAGATTGAACCCAAAGCTAAGCACTTCTCCCATTGCAAGAAAGATCAATCTAGTAGGCCAAACTAAACCGATAATTCGAAGAGACTTGCAAAGATATCAAATCATGCATATAAGAATTCAGAGAAGAACCAAATAATATTAATAGATAATCTTGTTCATAAATCCACAACTCATCGGATCTCGGCAAACACACCCCAAAAGAGTATTACATCTAATAGATCTCCAAGAACATCGAGGAGAACTTTGTATTGAGAATCAAAGAGAGAGAAGAAGCCATCTAGTTAATAACTATGGACCCAAAGGTCTATGGTAAACTACTCACGCTTCATTGGAGAGGCAATGATGTTGATGTAGAAGCCCTCCATGATCGATTCCTCCTCTGGCAGATCGCCGGAAAAGGCCCCAAGATGGGATCTCACGGGTACACAAGGTTGCGGCGGTGGAAAAGTGGTTTTGTGGCTCTCTCTGATCGATCTAGGGTATAAGAGTATATATAGGCGAAAGAAGTACGTCGGTGGAGCTACGAGGGGCCCACGAGGGTGGGGGGCGCGCCTACCCCCCTGGGCACGCCCTGCCTTGTGGCCGCCTCGTGGCATTCTAGACTTCAACTCCAAGTCTTCTGGATTGCTTTCGGTCCAAGAAAGATCATCGCGAAGGTTTCATTCCGTTTGGACTCCGTTTTGTATTCCTTTTCTGCGAAACTCTGAAATAGGCAAAAAAACAGAAACTGGCACTGGGCCTCCGGTTAATAGGTTAGTCCCAAAAATAATATAAAAGAGCATATTAAAGTCCATTAAACATCCAAAACAGATAATACAATAGCATGAAACAATCAAAAATTATAGATATGTTGGAGACGTACAAGCACCCTAAGCTTAATTCATGCTCGTCCTCGAGGAGGTAAATGATAAAAACAGAATTTTTTATGTGGAATGCTACCTAACATAATTATCAATGTAATTTTCTTTATTGTGGCATGAATTTTCAGATCCGAAAGATTCAAAACAAAAGTTTAGTATTGACATAAAAATAACAATACTTCAAGCATACTAATAAAACAATCATGTCTTCTCAAAATAACATGGCCAAAGAAAGCTATCCCTACAAAATCATATAGTCTGGCTATGCTCTATCTTCATCACACAAAATATTTAAATCATGCACAACCCCGATGACAAGCCAAGCAATTGTTTCAAACTTTTGATGTTCTCGAACTTTTTCAATCTTCACGCAATACATGAGCGTGAGCCATGGACATAGCACTATAGATGGAATAGAATGGTGGTTGTGGAGAAGACAAAAAGGAGAAGATAGTCTCACATAAACTAGGCATATCAACGGGCTATGGAGATCCCCATCAATAGATATCAATGTGAGTGAGTAGGGATTGCCATGCAACGGATGCACTAGAGCTATAAGTGTATGAAAGCTCAAAAAGAAACTAAGTGGGTGTGCATCCAACTCGCTTGCTCACGAAGATCTATGGCATTTTGAGGAAGCCCATCATTGGAATATACAAGCCAAGTTCTTAAAATGAAAGATTCCCACTAGTATATGAAAGTGACAACATAAGAGACTCTCTGTCATGAAGATCATGGTGCTACTTTGAGGCACAAGTGTGGAAAAAGGATAGTAGCATTGCCCCTTCTCTCTTTTTTTCTCATTTTTTATTTGGGCCTTTCTTTCCTTTTTTATGGCCTCTTCTTTCTCTCTCTTTTTTTATTTTTCGTCTGGAGTCTCATCCCGACTTGTGGGGGAATCATAGTCTCCATCATTCTTTCCTCACTGGGACAATGCTCTAATAATGAAGATCATCACACTTTTATTTACTTACAACTCAAGAATTACAACTCAATACTTAGAACAAAATATGACTCTATGTGAATGCCTCCGACGGTGTACCGGGATGTGCAATAAATCAAGAGTGACATGTATGAAAGAATTATGGAGGTGGCTTTGCCACAAGTACGATGTCAACTACATGATCATGCAAAGCAATATGACAATGATGAAGCGTGTCATAATAAACAGAACGGTGGAAAGTTGCATGGCAATATATCTCGGAATGGCTATGGAAGTGCCATAATAGGTAGGTATGGTGGTTGTTTTGAGGAAGGTAAATGGTGGGTTTATGGTACCGGCGAAAGTTGCGCGGTACTAGAGAGGCTAGCAATGGTGGGAGGGTGAGAGCGCGTATAATCCATGGACTCAACACTAGTCATAAAGAACTCACATACTTATTGCAAAAATCTATTAGTTATGGAAACGAAGTACTACGTGCATTCTCCAAGGGGGGTATATTGGTAGGAAAATACCATCGCTCGTCCCCGACCGCCACTCATAAGGAAGACAATCAAAAAATAAATCATCGACTTCATCACATAACGGTTCACCATACGTGCATGCTACGGGAATCATAAACTTTAACACAAGTATCTCTCAAATTCACAACTACTCAACTAGCATGACTCTAATATCACCATCTTCATATCTCAAAACAATCATAAGGGATCAAACTTCTCATAGTATGCAATGCACTTTATATGAAAGTTTTTATTATACCCATCTTGGATGCCAATCATATTAGGACTAATTTTATAGCCAAAGAAAACTACCATGCTATTCTAAAAGACTCAAAAAATAATATAAGTGAAGCATGAGAGATCAAAACCACCACCGTGCTCTAAAAAGATATAAGTGAAGCACTAGAGCAAAATTCGCTCAAAAGATATAAGTGAAGCACATAGAGTATTCTAATAAATTCCGATTCATGCATGTCTCTCCCAAAAGGTGTGTACAGCAAGGATGATTGTGGTAAACTAAAAATCAAAGACTCAAATAATACAAGACGCTCTAAGCAAAACACATATCATGTGGTGAATAAAAATATAGCCTCAAGTAAAGTTACCAATAGACGAAGACGAAAGTGGGGATGCCTTCCGGGGCATCCCCAAGCATAGGCTTTTGGTTGTCCTTGAATTTACCTTGGGGTGCCTTGGGCATCCCCAAGCTTAGGCTCTTGTCACTCCTTATTTCAAAATCCATCAAATCTTTACCCAAAAACTTGAAAACTTCACAACAGAAAACTTCAACAGAAAATCTCATGAGCTCCGTTAGTATAAGAAAATAAACCACCACTTTAAGGTAATGTAATGAACTCATTATTTGTTTATATTGGTATTAAACCTACTATATTCCAACTTCTCTATGGTTCATACCCCCCGATACTACTCATAGATTCATCAAAATAAGCAAACAACACACGAAAAACAGAATCTGTCAAAAACAGAACAGTCTATAGCAATCTGATTTGTTCGAATACTTCTGGAACTCCAAACATTCTGAAAAACTAGGAAAACTTGAATAATTTTTATATTAATCTTCTGCAAAATGAATTAGCATTTTATCACGTTCTGGTGAATTTTAACAATTATTTTTGTGAGCACAAAGTTTCTGACTTTTTTAGCAAGATCAAACAACTATCACCCAAGAAGATCCTATTGGTTCTACTTGGCACAAACACTAATTAAAACAAAAAACCACATCTAAACAGAAGCTAGATGAATTATTTATTACTAAGCAAGAACAAAAAGCAAAGAACAAAAATAAAATTGGGTTGCCTCCCAACAAGCGCTATCGTTTAACGCCCCTAGCTAGGCATAAAAGCAAGAATAGATCTAGGTATTGCCATCTTTGGTATGCAATTATTCAATTGAACACACATAACCCCTAGGAGGTTCTTCGTTTTTGTTAATGATCAAACTCCTAGGCAAGAAATCAAGAAATTCATTTGTAGCAAAAGGTTCCTTAATGATTTCAAAAAAGTTGGGGTGAACAGTTATTGATTTGAGGTCATCATTTTCCTTACTAGAAGATTCACCCTTATTTTTAGGAACGTAGATAAACTTGGCAACTTTGGTAGGAGGAGGATTTGAGGCATTTTTAACGGCAGAAAAGGCGGTCCCCAAGTTGGTAATAATATCTTCGAGTTTATCAATTCTAGTGGAGTCTTGATCTATCTTCTCATTAACTATGGGTTCCTTTTCCCTAAAAGATTTCAGAGTAACGCCTACCTTGGATCCGTATTGGGTAATTTGGTTGTGGATCTTTTTATCCAAATTTTCAATTAACTCTACAGTGGCAATTTTATTTTTCAATAATATCAAGCCTTTGCATCACATGTTCCAAAGTTAAAATAGTTCCATTGACCAAAAGAGGTGGTGGGCCTAACAAATCTATCATAGCATTATAAGAATCAAAAGTAGGCTTCCCAAGAAATTCCCTCCGGTAATGGTGTCAAGAACATATCTATTCCAAGGAGTGATGCCTACGTAAAAATTGCGAAGAAGAACGGAAGTAGATTGCTTTCTAGTAGATCTATTTTGAGCATTGCAAATTCTATACCAAGCATCTTTTAGGTTTTCTCCCTCCCTTTGTTTAAAATTAAGAACTTCATTATCAGGAGTATTAACAATGATAGGAGGACTAGCCATGAAGGCGAAACAAACGATCTAAGACACGGACGCACAAGAAGCAAGCAAAAAGAGACAAACGGAAAAGGGGCGAAGAAAAGGAAAATGTTTTCGAAAATCGTTTTAGAAGTGGGGGAGAGGAAAACGAGAGGTGAATGGAAAATAATGTAATGCGAGGAAGAAGAGTTTATGATGGGTACTTGGTATGTCTTGACTTGGCGTATATCTCCCCGGCAACGACTCCAGAAATCCTTCTTGCTACCTCTTGAGCATGCGTTGGTTTTCCCTTGAAGAGGAAAGGGTGATGCAGCAAAGTAGTGTAAGTATTTCCCTTAGTTTTAAGAACCAAGGTATCAATCCAGTAGGAGACAACACACAAGTCACCTAGTACCTGCACAAACAATCAAGAACCTTACAACCAACGCGATAAAGGGGTTGTCAATCCCTTCACGGTCACTCACAAAAGTGAGATCTAATAAAGATAGTAAAGTAAATATTTTTGGTATTTTTGTTGTATAGATTGGAAAGTAAAGATTGCGAAATAGTAAACAAGCTGCGATGTAAATAAAAGAGATGCACTATAATAAAAAAGAGGCCCGGGGGCCATAGGTTTCACTAGTGGCTTCTCCCAAGATGGCATGTATTACGGTGGGTGAACAAATTACTGCCGAGCAACTGATAGAAAAGCGCATAGTTATGAAGATATCTAAGGCAATGATCATGAATATAGGCATCACGTCCGTGTCAAGTAGATCAAAACGATTCTGCATCTACTACTATTACTCCACACATCGACCGCTGTCCAGCATGCATCTAGAGTATTAAATTCATAAGAATAGAGTAACGCATTAAGCAAGATGACATGATGTAGAGGGATAAACTCAAGCAATGTGATATAAACCCCATCTATTTATCCTCGATGGCACCAATACAATTCGTGCCTTGCTTCCCCTACTATCACTGGGAAAGGACACCGCAAGATTGAACCCAAAGCTAAGCACTTCTCCCATTGCAAGAAAGATCAATCTAGTAGGCTAAACTAAATTGATAATTCGAAGAGACTTGCAAAGATATCAAATCATGCATATAAGAATTCAGAGAAGAACCAAATAATATTCATAAACAATCTTGTTCATAAATCCACAATTCATCGGATCTCGGCAAACACACCGCAAAAAAGTATTACATCGAATAGATCTCCAAGAACATCGAGGAGAACTTTGTATTGAGAATCAAATAGAGAGAAGAAGACATCTAGCTAATAACTATAGACCCGAAGGTCTGTGGTAAACTACTCATGCTTCATAGGAGAGGCAATGGTGTTGATGTAGAAGCCCTCCGTGATCGATTCCCCCTCCGGTAGACCGCCGGAAAAGGCCCCAAGATGGGATCTCACGGGTACAGAAGGTTGCGGCGGTGGAAAAGTGGTTTCATGGCTCTCTCTGGTCGATCTAGGGTATAAGAGTATATATAGGTGAAAGAAGTACGTCGGTGGAGCTACGAGGGGCCCACGAGGGTGGGTGACGCGCCTACCCCCCTGGGCGCGCCCTCCTGCCTCGTGGCATTCCAGAATTCAACTCCAAGTCTTCTGGATTGCTTTGGGTCCAAGAAAGATCATCGCAAAGGTTTCATTTCATTTGGACTCCATTTGGTATTCCTTTTCTGCGAAACTCTAAAATAGGCAAAAAACTGAAACTGGCATTGGGCCTCCGGTTAATAGGTTAGTCCCAAAAATAATATAAAAGAGCATATTAAAGCCCATTAAGCATCCAAAACAGATAATAGGGACAATAAAAAATTATAGATACGTTGGAGACGTATCATCCGCCGCCGCCGCCGTCCTGCTCGTGATCAGCCCCGGCACCGTGTTCACGGGGGCGCACCGACACGTTCATCTACACGGGGTGCTCGTCGTACAAGTACCAGCCAGGGACCCCCTACGAGGGAAACCTCAAGTCGCTCCTCGCCTCCATCACCAACGCAGCGCCCAATGACGCTGCACAACACATTTCGCTTAACAAGACGGACGGCGGCGGCTGTGTAAGGGCTCTACCAGTGTGCGGCGACACTGGCAACACCGAAAGCGCGTGGCGTGTGCGGGATGCGTTGGCGTAGCTTCGCCAGAGTGCCCGTCGCGTCTGTGGCGTTCTGCTGTTGGAGGGCGCTACGTGCGCTACGACGGCACCAACTTCGTGGGCAGGCCCGACACGGCCATGGTGTACCGCAAGTGCATCGCCAGCACCAGCGCCGATGTCGGCTTCCTCAGGGACCGGGACGCTGTGTTGGGCGTGCTGCAGATCGTCGTCGACGGGTACAAGATGGGTAGCTCCGGCAACGTGCAGGGGGTCTTGCAATGCCTGGGCGACCTCGCCGCCACCGACTGCACAACATGCCTTGCGCAGGCCGTCGAGCAGCTCAAGGGCGCCTGCGGCACGACGCTCGCCGCTGACGTCCACCTGGCGCAGTGCCACATCTGGTACTGAGTCCATAGCTAGTAGCTAGATGACTTCTTCTCTTTCTTTGATCTTCAATACAATGTTCCCCTCGATGTTCTTGTAGATCTATTCGATGTAATCTTTTTTGCGGTGCATTTGTTGAGAACTGATGAATTGTGAATTTATGATCAGATTATCTATGAATATTATTTGAGTCTTATCTGGACTCTTTTATGCATGATTAAGATAGCTTTATATTTTTCTCCGATCTATTGATTTGATTTGGCTAACTAGATTGATTTATCTTGCAATGGGAGAGGTGATTTATGATGGATTTAATCTTGCGGTGTCCTCACCCAGTGACAGTAGGGGTAGCGAGGCATCTATTTGTACTAGCAAGATGCCCGTACGTTGCACGAAACATCAAGATGCATTTATAAGAGTAGTTTATCTTGTGGGAGATAAGTATGAACGAGGGAAGGCCTTATCTGCAAATGTGATGAGGGGTGCGGGTATCTTTCTGCAAAATTGCCATAGTTTCCTTCCTATCCGTTAGATATAGATCGAACGACCTATATTGCAAGATGGCAGGCACACCATCATCACCAACTCTGTTTTTTTATAAGAGTAGAGATTATTGTCATTAAGGATAAAAATATGGGGCTTGTCCATATCTTCATAACTGTGCCTTAGATATTCATTATCATTGCCTTGGATATCGTCATAACTTTTCGTTTTTTATCAATTGCTTAACAATAATTTGTTTACCCACCGTATGCGTTCTTCAAAAGAGAAGCCTGTAGTGAAAACTATGGCCTCCGGGTCTATTCTCACCATATTATTTTCAGATTTACAAAACCAAAACCCAAAAATACCTTGCTGTTATTTATTTATCTTTACTTTATTTTACACTTCTAGTTATCTTTTATACCTATCTCTATCAGATCTCATCCTTGCAAGTAACCGTGAAGGGATTGACAACCTTTTTTTTACGTTGGGTGGAAGTATATGTTTGTTTGTGTAGGTGCAACTATTGGAGACTTGTGTGTTTCTTCTACTGGATTGATACCTTGGTTCTTAACTGAGGGAAATACTTATCTCCATTTTGTTGAATCACCATTTCATCTTTGGAAAACCAACGCAAGCTCAAGAAATAATATTAGCCTCATCTGTGTGATCAACAATCGATCAGACGGACACGGAGCTGGCGGACGCTCGCGCGCGATCGGTCGGCCGAAGGTAAGCTTTACCTTAGTTGTTTTCCTTCAGGGTTTTCTCTTTGATTTTTTTTTTCACATTTTCTTGTTTCATTTTTATTTTATTTCTTTCTTTCTAGAGTACTTCCTACTGTTTCATAAGCAAATTTCTAGAAATATCCAAATATTTTTTTTGAATAAAAGGACGTTGTTCAATAGCTGAACCTTTTTAGAATTTATGAGTGTTTGTGAAAATTTTGTGTACAATTTTTAAAATTCCTCAACATTTTCTATATCCAAGAACATTTTATACTAGTAAATTTTACGTGCTTTGCACGCTATTTAGATATGTATAAAAAGCATGGGAAAGTAATTTTGAATAGGAATTTCCTTTCTTCAAATCGTATTGAACAAGATTCAACTTGGTTCTTATCTCTCTAGAATCCAGATTGTTCTAGTCTATTTTTATTATAGTACTCCCTCCGTCCCAAAATAAGTGTCTTGAGCTTAGTACAAATTTGTACTAGAGCTAGTACAAAGTTGAGACACTTATTTTGGGACGGAGGGAGTATCAGATAAGCATATGAATAGATGTTTCTAGAACACATGAGATGGTAGAGTTGGGGGTTCAATTAGAAGGCCACGTGGCAGAATCCTATGAGTTGAAAACTATATCCAACAGATGATAATACCCGGATTTGCCATCTCTTAACCGGTGGATGGGCATATCCAACGACTAATATTTGAAGCTATTGACACACTATATAGTGGTATAGAAATTCGTGGGTTTTTGTAAATTTTGTTGTTTTTCGTTTTCATACATTTTTTAAAATAACTTTTTTAGTCTTCCAATATTTTATCATTAGTAAGAAAAAATCCAACGACCAGTTTTATTGGATGAAAACTGGATGTTAACCGTACAAAGAAAAACGAAGTGAAGATCAGAACTGCCCTCCACACACAACCCACAGCGACAGATTGTTGCTAAAATGCCCGGATGGGCCAGCCCAGGTAGCGCTCCTACTCTAGAAAGATTCTGAAATCATTCGATATAAAGAAAAAGTAGTTGAAAAATCCAGGACCCACACCACTGCCGATGAGGGTGTGGATATGCTCATTGATAGATTGTTGCTAGAATGCCCACATTACAAATTTAGTTTTCATGGGTGTGTTGCGAATGGTGAAGCACATAGTCTAGCCAAGTTTTCACGTTGTTTAGGTCAGGGGCACCATGGCTAGCTTGGTCAACCCCATGATCCAAAAGTGTATCCCACATATTGTGGTATTTCATCAATAAAACTTGGCTTTACCTCTGAAACATTTGAAAAATCCGGAGCGACATGTTTGGAGAAAATTGTCTAGCAGTTTATTTTTTCATATTTAAAAAATATATTGTTCAAAAAAATTCATGATTTAAATTCATGAACTTTAAAAATGTTCTAAATGTTTAAAAAATTTCAAAGCCTTTAAAAAAACATTCACTGTCTTTTTAAAATGTACAAGAATTTTAAAATAATTCATATTCTACAATCAAATTATCACAAAAGTAAAAATAAAATAAAAAGATATAAAGGCAAGACGAAAACCCGGTATGACCTGAAGAAAAATAAACAGACTAGATAACAAAAATTCAACCGAATATACCAAAAACGTCGATGAAAACCATAACATAAGAGTTCTAGACGGGCCAGCTTATGTACCGCTCATCACGTGCAATATATGGTCTATTATTCATGGGCATGTCTATATGCCATTCGTTGGGCAACCACATGTATACTTGAAAAAAAAAATCATCTTACTCATTTACACGTAATCCATTTAAATACCGGAAAGAGTAAAATATGTAATAAAAAAATGTTGCAGGCCTAAAAAAAATATCCGGGTACTTCCAACCAATTTGCATGTATTTTAATAAAAATTGTTCATGTGAAGATCTTTTTTTCTTCTAAAATGGGGGTATTTACATGTGCCCCTAGTTAGTGTTGACTACTCAAGTTTGCCCTTGATTTTTTGACCTACCTATTTTAGTCCCTGTTCCGTCAAGTGTGTCAATAGAACTACTCTCCCCCGCCGTTTCTATCCAGTAAAAGGCTTTGACTGTCTCCGAGACATTTCTGGAACGTTTTTGCCCCTCCTTAATGGAAGGACCTCTACAAAACGCTCTTGCCTCTTTTTTTCCCCTAGTCCATTTGATTTCTGGTTCCCCAATCCGCTACCGAAACCCTAGTATTCTCCCATCTCCTTTTTGAGTGACCACTCACGATGTCCAGAGTGGAAGTGCGCTACGGCTGGACTATATCTGATTTGACCAAAGGGAGAGGAGGCGTCGTGCACACAGTATGTCAGACGATGGGGATGCGTCAGCGGTAACAACTGGAGCTCACCGCGAAATTGGTTACCATGGGTGTACCTTAGTCTAGCCATCATGCATTATTCCTAACGGAGGGTGCCGACTCAGGAGAAAAATCGGGGTGGGAGGACTAAAGGAGGCCAGATCACGAGCAATCAATAGGGAAGTATGTCAATAGCGGCATTAGAGCTAGAAAAAAGGGGAGGGGCTTTGACCTGTTTCAGTGGAGATGAGAATTTCCCAAAAAATGGTTCAAACTTCAAAGTGAGCGAGTTGAGGGTAGTTGGCTTCATCCGTCACATTTTGCCAGCTCTGCTAAACCACCTCCCTATCCTTCTCCATCCCTCTTTTTCTGAAACCAATTAAGTGACAACTACTAGAAAGATAGCTATCCCTGCACCACAGAGAGAGCCTATGAAGCAAATGCACCATAACAATACAACCAAGTGATAGCGAGCGGGTCTATGTCTTGCTTGTTGTGACTTGTGACACATACGCTCATCTCAACTCAAACGAACTTGTGTTAGGGTCGTCTCATGTAACATGTCCAGGCAGGTGCTCACACGCCCTCCTCATTAGCACAACATTTTTTTTCACATGTTATCTACTCCCTCCATTTCTAGATATAAGACTTTTTAGAGATTTCAATACGTACTATATATGAATGTATATAGACACATTTTAGAGTGTAGATTTACTCATTTTGCTCCACATGTAGTCCATATTGAAATATCTAAAAACACTTATATTTAGGAACGGAGGGAGTGCATGGTAGGCAGCACGCATTGTTTTGTTTTTCTTTGGAAATGTTCACCATGTATTTGAAAATATCCGTAAAATGTAAAATAATAATAATCAGGAATTTAAATTAATGTGTGTATCATTCCAAAAAATATCCATGACATTCAAAAGTATACACATGTGTTCATATCATATTTTTAAATGTGTATGAAATCTAAAAATGTGTTCATGCGATTTTATAAAAAAGTTCATCCCATTGAAAAAATAATTAAAAAATGTTCACACGTTCGAGATGTTCCTGATATTTTAGAAAAATTTCTAGGAAATTTAAAGTTTGCCTACTCAACTTCAAAAGAAATGTTTGTACCATTAAAAAAACTTCATAATAACATTTAAAAAATGTTCATTAAAAACTAAAGTTTCCTTGCGCAATGTTAAGTAAATGCCATGACATACTAAAAGCGTCGACTAATTTTTTTTTCAACAAGTTCATGAAATATTTCAAAAGGAAACAAAACACGAATATAAAAACGAAAATAAGAAGCATCATAAAGTAGAAGAAAGACAGAAAGAGCAAAAAGAGCAAATGGGAAAACCAAAAAACTAGTGTAGTAGAGAAAATACACCGGTTGCAGCTGCAGAGCACCTGGTCGGGCGGCACGCGAGGGCGGCGGCATCACTGTCTATCGGTACGGCGACGCGGAAGAGCCGAAGCAAGCCCCCGAGCGCATGGCCGCGGGCGGCGGGGCCTAGGAACGTTCAGGAGCCAAGCAAGCAATGCGCACAAGGCACGGTGGTCGCCCGTCGCGACTCGCGACGCTCCGGCCCGGTTTGGTCGACCCAGCTGTCGCGCGTCTGAATCCTCCTCGACGCTCCGCCTCTTTCTCTCGAGGAATCCTATGCCTTCCCCTTCCCCGGTGGCGTGGCTCCCTCCGGCCGCGACAAAGGTAACCAACAGCTCGGCTCGGTGATCCGATGGATCGAGAGCCCTGCTGCCGTAGGCATGGCACAACCAACCACCGCCAGTTTCCGACTCGGTGCTCAAGTACCCGCCGGAACCACGTAACCACCATACAACTTGTACCGGTACCATCAATCATGGACAAAGAAAAGTGGCGCAGGTGCTCGTGTCGTGTGGGTCGGCCATGGATGATCTCAGAGTTCGAAACGACAGATGCTCACCAACAGGGTAGAAAAGTGCGCAAACTCCACAACCCGTCGTCCTGTGCCGCCGGTGTAGAAGCACCCAGGAGCGTCGCGCCAGTCACCATATCGCAATCACCTTAAACTGATTGATGATGGCATTAGGACAGTGCACTCGTCAAAACGGCACCAGCGCTATCTACCGTCCAATTGTACGTACAAGAAATATGTTCGCACCATGACCATGCATGCCACCACCATATCATATGGCCATGCTGCCATCTTATCGCCAGCTGATAGTAAAGCAGAACGAAGGCCGAGCGTTCGCTGTCATCGGTCCTGTCTAATTTGAAGGAACAGAGCTCCCTAGTTATATGGACGGGATCAGAGCAGAGTCAAGGAGGAGGCACCGTCGTCTCTGAGTCGACGTGTGTATAAAATCTCGAGACGGCCTCGCACACCACGAATCCTCGCACTCGCATTTATTCTGCGTCCTCGCCATCACCTTCTCTTCACTCCCAGGACACTGGCCACTCCCCCGGTCACCACAGCCATCGACGCCAGGACAAACACGCGCGCGCGCATGTGCAAGTTCGTCTCGCCATCGTCGGCCATGCACCCTGGCAACCAACTCGGCCGTGGGCGCGCCGCTGATGCCCCCGTCGCCGTCGCCCTGCTCGTGATCGGCCTCGCCGCCGGGTTCACGGGGGCGGACACCGGCACGTTCATCTACGCGGGGTGCTCGCCGTCCAAGTACCAGCCGGGGACCCCCTACGAGGGCGACCTCAAGTCGCTCCTCGCCTCCATCACCAACGCGGCGCCCAACGCCGCGTACAGCAGCTTCGCCAACGGCACGGGCGACGGCGCCGCCGCGTACGGGCTCTACCAGTGCCGCGGCGACCTGGGCAACGCCGAGTGCGCGGCGTGCGTGCGGGACGCGCTGGCGGAGCTCGGCCAGGTGTGCCCGGGCGCCTACGCGGCGTCGCTGCAGCTGGAGGGGTGCTACGTGCGCTACGACGGCACCAACTTCGTGGGCCGGCCCGACACGGCCATGGTGTACCGCAAGTGCAGCGCCAGCACCAGCGCCGACGCCGGCTTCCTCCGGGACCGGGACGCCGTGCTGGGCGCGCTGCAGGCCGCGGCCGACGGGTACAAGGTGGGCAGCTCCGGCAGCGTGCAGGGGGTCTCGCAGTGCCTGGGCGACCTGGCCGCCGCCGACTGCACGGCGTGCCTGGCGCAGGCCGTCGGGCAGCTCACGGGCGCCTGCGGCACGGCGCTGGCCGCCGACGTGCACCTGGCGCAGTGCTACGTCCGGTACTGGGCCAGCGGCTACTACTTCCGCCCGTCACAAGGTACGTTACGTTACCATGCACCTCCTCTGTTGTCTGAACTTTGAACCAACGAATCAAATATTGCCAAAATTCGTTCCCCGCAACACTACCTCGTGATGCCACCGCTAGATAGCATCAACTGCCAATTTGGCTGAGCAAGTTGCACTGTTGGAATTGATTCCGATGGGCAGTGGGTAAACTTACCAAAGCTGATAAGTGAGATCGGTCGGAATATGTCCTTTGAAAGTAGCCTTTTTCACTTTATCATGGGCTTACACAATGGATGGTCTTATCACAGTATATATGTCCACTTGTCTACTACAATCACCGTACCAAGGTGTAAACTAGGAGCACATACAGTACTTAACCTTTTTTTTGCGGGGACATACAGTACTTAATTAGCTGCTAGTAGATCAAATAGGTCTGTGTGTGTCCCGGTTAGCACCAGAGAAAGGGACATGAGATGACACTCGATTACATAGACCACCAAAGCTTGCCATCATCATTTGGAACACCACTTAGTCAGCCATATCAGCCGCTAAGCTCCACGGACACCATTTAGTCGTATCCCTAAGATATGCTAATCATCGGAATCCATTAGGCGAGACAAACAGTGCCATTAAGGCGATCTGAACTTTGACGTGACATCAACAAGTCATGATGATTGTTCTCTCGTCCAATAAAACAGCAAAGGCGATTGCCATCACATTATCATGGATTCTTTTTTTTTTTTTGCGACAACGCATTATCATGGATTCGACCTTTTGATCTAGAGGTTTCTTCAGCGTATCGGGCCTAGGGCTGCGGCCGTGCGGCGGCCGCGACAGGCGCGCACATTGTGGGACTGACAATAGACCTTGCCGGCGGGCGGCGGCTGACGGCGAGGGCCGGCCAACCACTCCTATTCCGAATATATTCCCGATAAACTAGATGGAAAGAGCCACTCCACAAGAGTGCGCATCTAGCTAGCTTTGTACAGTAGCACTACTGTATGTGCTTATTCTAATCCAATCGTCTGGTTTTTCTTTTGGTGATAAGAAGATTATTCGGAAGATGACGTGGGGCGGACGCTGGCCATAATCATAGGCATCTTGGCAGGGCTGGCCCTCATCGTGGTCTTCATCTCCTTCCTCAAGAAATCATGTAAGGGCTCCTAAATTTTTTTCTCTTTTTTTTAGTTGGTAGAGCATCTGACTGCCCTTCTATATTACACTACTAGTACTAGTCTGAAGAAGCAAGTCACTAACCTGCTGAAAACTGGTGTACCAATGCAGGTTAATTGATTAGTTCAGATTGCCGCCTGGAAGAACCTTCAGTTCTCGCATACTGGCATGCGGGCCCGAGACCGAACGACTTGCGAAAGACAGATCCACGCTAGCATCTAGGGAGCTTCACAAAGATCTTGATCTCATCTTGTCAGCAATAGCTTATGTAAGTGATCTTGGTAGGGCTGCCTGTAGGAGGATCACTACCTTACTACAATGGGTCATCAGTTTTGGTCTACTAATCATGGCTCACCTGTTTATTATTACCAAATCAGATGGCACTGTCAAGCATTCTCCAAAAGAAAAAAAGATGGGACTGTCATGCAAAGACATTAGCACACTTTTGTTATATAATGATCATTGCCTCTCAATTGATTGCAGTCAAATTTGATTTACAAAGGCACGACCAGACGCTACTGATTAACCCAAGGCCACAGGGGCGCCATTGTTGGGCAGTTTCTTCTTTCTTGTATGTATACCAATGTGTGTATGTACACCATATGAGGTCTAGCTAGGAATCTCGCTGGAGCGTTTGCTACTGCTCCCATGTACTGTACTTCAGTGCAGCGGATCAGGCGCTGTGCCCTCGAACCAACGGGCTCCACTTCCCCATGTCGTAGCCGTCGCAAGCGCTGATGCTCGCCTCCTTCATCTCGGCCTCGGAGACGCCATTGTTGCACATGTTTGCGAACGCCCTCGTGTGCTTCATGCCGTACTGAGTGAGTGATCCGCACTGCGACTCGAAAACTCGCACCTGGCAGATGACATCAAGTGCAGAGTAAGTTCAACCGGAAGCAGAAAGAGTGCAGGGTGTTGCATAATTATGGAATTTTAGATAAGGAATTGTTACACTCACCATCGTCTTCAGGCAATCCCAATCGTCGACCAATGGCTGGCCAGAGCCTCTAGCAGCCCCGAGCACCGAAGGCCCCTTGTCGAATCCGAAGACGAGCTTCCCGATGAAATCGACACTGGTGTCCAGATGCTTCCTGTGCAGCACGGTTTCTTTGACCTCCCTGAGAGCCCTCTGCTTCTCTTCCGATCCCCCATTCAACTTCTCATACTGAAAGCGAGAACATACATTAGCAGAAAAATTAGTGAAAACAAAAACACATGAAACTTAGTACGTAACAGAGAAGATGAACTAGACAAGATATCGGCATCTACTAAGTGGGATTTTTGTTACCTTCTTCCACATGAAAAGAACATCGGCATCTCTTTGCTTGATTGCACCCTTGAGGCTGGGCATAGGCAGCGGCCTGTTTCTGATGCTTGACTGTGCAGGATCGAAACCTTGGTAGAGGAAAAGCATGTCCTCCTTGAAAGTCTTGTCGCCATACTCCGTGACATGAGAACCTCTAATGGACTCATTTCGGGGCGCCGTTCTCGCTTTAACCACCTCGTACTGCTGCTTGATGCTTTCGTTCTTCAGATCGTGAGCTTCACTGCAAATTAATCAGGATCGAATGGTTCAGAATAGCAAGCAAGCGTCATGATTGTGGATAACTGATACAAACTTGTACATTGTACTACATATATTACAGCTAGCTGATGCTTATTACGTACCTGTCTTCCATCCAAGAAACGCTGTATAAGTCACCTAAACAGGTAAAATATTCAGGAGGAGGTGGCGTTCCATCATCAGGGCAGTATGCTGCCCAGCTACTTTCTACCGCATTTGATGCCGTTGTAACATAAATATTGTGATCTTGTGGCATCAAACCCTCGAAGATGCTGCCACTTTCACACGCTTCAACATATATGACCTGCCAAAATTTTAGTAGTTCTCATTAGAGATGGGACTCAAACCATACATGCCGTTTCAGATTAAAAATATACGTGTAACTTTTAAGGGAAAAAAGAAAAGAAAGGATACATACCATTTTCGAATAGCTTTTGGAAGCATGCTTTTGCCGTAACACTTTGATGAAGTCGTCAGCATAAACATCTGGCCCGCTGGGCATACCTACAAGTTTGATAAAGTTAGCTGAGTTATAGTGCGAAACATATCAGCTGAACTACAAGGTCGTTTATGTGGGATTTGTATGCATGTACCAAGTGAACCAGGAGACCCATGATCCGAGTAGAAGATGAAGATGTGATCCTCTGGTTTGCTGTTTATCACCTTCCTACTCCCTCCGGTAACCGCGGTTTTGTTCCCCAAGAGAACCGCATAGAAGTTTTTAGCAGTGACCTGGTCACCGGTGTAGTCCTGTAAGAAAGTTGATCATCAGTCATTGGTAGGAATTCAGGAGTACAACGCCATTCATTCTGTACATGAAACAACATCCTTGTTTGAATTAAAGGGAACTAATGATGTATACCTTGGGAACATCATGGTAGACATCTTTGCCTTTAGGATGGTTGATGACGACCCCACGCCTTGGGTTGTCGGGGCTGTTGGCGATGTCGTCGTACATAAACACCACTATGTTCTCATCCTTGAGTCCTCCCTTCTTCAGGATCTGGTACGCGTGGCACACATCGGCCTGCACGTCGTACGTGCATCAACAAGAGCAAGCACTCACAGAAATTTGACAAGCTGGCAAAATTTTCATATAGTGAATGAACGATGTACGAGCTGCATTGAGGACTCTCGTCTCACCTGGTGCCGGTAGTTCTCGTAGCCGGAGGAGCCGGCAACAAGCACGGCCCACTTGGTCACCCCTTCCTCCGCCGCCGACGCGGCAGGGCCAGGAGCAGGGGCAGGGGCATGCCCATTCTCCGTCGGCAGCCGGATCAGCGGCTCCGAGTTCCCCTTGGCCGCCATCGCTAGGAGCGGGAGGAGTCCACAAACCCACCACGCAGCCATCGCCACCCTCGAGTTCATGTGCGTGTGCTAGAGCCTAGAGAGCAAGAGAAGGCAGAGAGTGAAGTGTGATCGTTCCTGTGGGGGGTGGCGCCGCATTTTATAGCCGCGGCGGCGTGCAGGGAGGGAGTGAAGTGCGATCGTCGCCTGGCAGTTCTCGCTCGCGCGGGCGCGCATGCGCAGCGCCTCCGTATCCGTAGTGGGGTTTGCGTGGCGTGCACAGTTTCCCTTTTTTGGCTTCATAATGCCCGGCCGCCTAAACTTGCTAACCTGCCGTGATCTCGGCCGTGGCCGAGCACGGCGGTCGCACTCGGCACCGCCGACGGCGGTTAGCGTGATGAATTAGCGGACGATAATAAGAGGAAAGGGGAGGGGAGCAAGATGATGGAAGAGGGCCGTAGAGTGTAGACCCTCCCACGCTATCGTTTCTTCATGATGCAGCTTTTGCAAATGATGGAAGGAGGCAGAGAAGCGTGATCAACTCACGATGACGCGGACGGACTTCACCGCCAAAAATGAAAAATAGGATGTGCGAAGAAACTGCCCACTCGGCACCGGCGATGGCGGTGAGCACCATGAATTAGCAGGCGGACACAGCTCCGTGGTTTGGGCAGCCCAGATGCATCCATCGCACGGAAGGGGAAAGGAGAGGTACGGACGCCTTGCGCACTGAGGCTCCAGAATTGCAGCAGGTGATCTTCCCACGGCACTGCTTCCTGCAAAAATGGCCACCGGGCAGTGCCTGTTGAGGTGGCGAAAGGAGAACACGGCCTAGCTAGTCAAGCACGCAGGCGCATGATGTGAACCGACTTTTTGAAGAAGAAATATATACTCCTATATAAGTAGAATGTGCGATCAAATGAGAGGGACAGCATATGCACTTCTTCGCTGCGGCTGAAAACGTGAAGGACTCACCTAGTCCCCAGATCCTTATCAATAGCAAATTAGCAATTAGAAAATGTAAACAAACACTGTGGTTTTTAATAGACTACGTACGTGTCCATGCACTGTCATGGGGTTCAAATATTCTTTTTAGCACAATAAGACGACCATCCAACGCAAATCTTCATGCAAAACAAATTCACAAAATAAAACAATGTTTTGATATATAAAGTGTAATTTTTCTGTCATTTCTTAAACTGAAAAAATAGGTATGAGTCCATGATTGATCTGCTTTGTTGGGTTACGAAAGATAAGTATTGGTTTATATTTATTTGTCTACAGATAATAATTCATTGAGTTACCAAAGATTGGGTTGCTAAAAGACAGAAGTGGGTGGGAAACCGGGAAAATTGGTGATGGGTGGGAGGTTGGACGAAGGGACGGTGGAAAGAAAGTGAAAAATGAAACCTTATATTTTTTTAAATATTATTAGAGATTAAAGCAGTAGAGAAGAGACAGAGAAATGTTGGATGTTGTAGTAATGGCTTCGACCCTACTTAAGGTCCCACTTCATATCCTACGTATGATGCCACATGAATCGGTCAACACGAGTCAAGGAGGCTAATAATAGTCCAAGCCTCCGTGAGACCAGACAATCCATCCCGGTCAACGAAAGTGCAAGTAAATTCTCATGGTCGACAAGTCAAAGTAAGAAAAACTCATAAAAAAAGCCAAAACTCAAACAACGAAGCCTTCAAATAGTGTAGGGATTCTCCTCTTAGTGGACTACAAGCTACAACACATTTCGAAACCCAACTAGAGACCTATGGGGCCAAAGGGCACAAAATTACCTATATTTACTCTCCCACCTCCTCTCCTCAACGTCTTGGTCATTTGTCAAGGACCCTTCCAAACTATATAAGGCCTCTCCGTAAATCATTCACTCCTACTTCAATAAATTTATCACGGACTAGTCAGGCAGATAAAATCGATGCTAGTACACTAGATTTTGAATAGAAATATCGAATGGTGTAGTAATGACTTCAACCCTATTCGAGGTCTCACCCTCTATGCGGTCAACAAAGGTCAATGCTGGCCAACATGAGTCAAGGAGGTCAATGATGGTCCAAGCAAGCGCCCACAGGACCAAGGAATCAATCCGAACAACAAAAGTCCAAACAAGTTTTCATGGTCAACAAGTCAAAGTAAGAAGAAATCAAAATCAAAATTCTCACGCGCCGTTTCAAAGAGTCATTATCAAATCAAAATTGATGCAGGGCAATGGGCAGGAGCTAGTCTAGGCCGTTTTGTAATTCACTAGCTAGCTTTAGTTCTTTGTTGGTAGTGTGGTGGACAAGGCTAGGTAGGTTGTTTTGGCTTGCCGTAACTTCGCTGCTTTTCTGCTCTGGTTTGTTTCAGTTTGTAACTCTTTTGGTCGTGTACTTTCTCCCTGTCTTCAATGTAATACATGCATGGTTTGAAAAAAAGTAAGAAGGACCCATAAAACAGTAAGTCAGAGATGAAAACCAAAGAAGCAAAGAAGCCACTTCCCAAGCGAAAAAACCTTCAATGATATAGGGATTCTCCCCTTAGTGAGTTAGGACCCATCTCCAAGCCCAACTAAAGGCATATGTGCCAGATGACATCAAATTATCTAGTCTACCCCCACCTACTCTCCTCAAGGGTAGCCTTGAGCATTTGCGAATGAACCCTAGGTTATATAAGGCCCCCATTGTAACGCCCCGAGCCCGATGCTCCAGAAGACTTCCAGATATTCCGAGATTCGTCGTGTGATTTGTTTTGTTCGTTGCATTCATCCTTGCATCATGTGCATTGCATCATGTCATCATGCCATCATGTCATTTAATTTTTAAAACTCAACTAAATAAATCGAGTGGATCCTCGGTCCATTTAAATCAAGGGATATTCACAATGGTGATTTCTCTTTATAACATATCCTCTCGATATTTAGAGAGCTACTATAAAATATTCCATTAGCTTGGAATTAACCGTAACACACTTGCAAAATTCCCATGCCCTTTCTACTTCAAGTTTGCTCCCCAAACTTTGCCAACATTTCTTTTCCCATTTATCGAGGCTCCTCCTAATTTCTCAACATTTTTGGACACTTCTCAAACCCGTCCTAGTTCAAATCATTTGGTTTAAATTCAAAGGAATTTGAATTTATATCTTTCGATCATGCCACTTCTATTTTTCCTGGATCAAGCTCATTTTTGTGAGTTTGGGAAAATTATCCCCGTGCCCAACTCTTTCTCTAACCTTTCTTTTCTTCCCTTTTTCTTTCTCTTTATTTTCTGTTTTGAAAAGAGAATTAGAGATAGAGAGAGAGAGAAGGAGCCCTGCAGCCCAGCAGCCACACCACCCGGGCCGACCCAACCAACCTCCAAGGCCCAGCCGCCCCACTAGTCCCTCCTAACCCTAGCGCCAGGGAGAGCCTCCACCTCGATCCCCATCTCCCTCCCGAGCGTCGTCTTCTCCTCGCTCGAACCCCTCTTCTCTCCCTCGTCCCCTCATCCCGCCGCCAACTCTCCTCGCCGGAGGAGCACCAGGAGGAGTGGAGCACCTTCCGTCCTCGCCCGGATCCTCGTCGCCGTCCCTGCCGACGCTTGGCCCCGACGCCCCGGCCTCTCCTTCCTCGCGCCGAACCACCATGGAGGACAAATCAGTAGCTCCCTCGCCATCCCTCATCGTCCCGACCCGCAGCAGAAGCTCGTCCCCGCCGCGCCAAGCCCCTCACCCCCGCGCCCGGTCCCTCTGCCGGCGACCTCCGCCGCCTTGCCGCTCCGTGCTTCTCCACCGGATGACATCGCCGCCAGCGTGCTCTGCCAGGATCCGGTGGATCTCCTCTTCCCCTGCGTCGTCTACATCGCCTGCGACCACCACGGCGACGCGGAACGTCAAGACAGCGTCGCTGGCGTCCTCATCTTCCCCGGCCGGTTCCCGCCATGTTCCCGGAGCCGTGGCGCCCTGCTTGCGTCAAGCCGTTGCAGTCCCGCCGCGCTGCGCCCTGCTTTGTCTCGCTACGAGGAGCCGCGAGCCAGCGCCAAGTCCCGCTTCGCCCGTTGACTGATTCAACCTTCCGCGTGGGCCCCGCGTCACCTCTGCCAGCCCTGTGCTGCTGCTTGCATCCGCAAAGTACATGGATACGCTGAGTTCGTCTTCGGAATGAGTACCACTATGCCCGTATACCATGGATGCACCCAGTTCCACTACGAGATGTACCTCTACCGTCGCCCGGAACGACTACTTCCACTACCGCCGTGAGAACGTCTACTTCCACTACGAACTCGACCCGTTTCGAAAATGCACGCTTGGAAGGTATAATCCCGAGACGATCAACCGTGGACCGAATGCATGTTGTCTGAGATGAACCATATGTTTGCATCGTGCCCGTTTGCTTCATGCACGTTCCTCCTCGTTTGCCATGCCGTCGACCCGTGGGAACCCTGTAACCGGGATCACCCCACCATCTCTAGCATGTTCCGCACATCCGCACGCTTCCTTTTGCACCGGTATCTCCATGAGCTACCGGAACCGATATGTTGCCGTGGCATCATTTTTGGATTCGTTGCCGTGGCACCCCTTTCGTTCCGCCACGGTGACAAATGCTTCATAACATGCTCTTGTCATAATTTTCATAAAAATTGCATAAACTTGCATATGTCATCCGCATCATGATAACAACATTTAAATGTTTAAAATTGTTGTTTGCTTTAATTGCTAAATGACATATGGGGATTTTCCGGAATGGTTGTTTGTTGTTCCGGCCTCATTTAAACTTGCCTAAATTTTTAGTTTAATTATGCTTTACCTCTTGCCATGCTTAACAACATTTAATATTGTTGGTTAGCCTTAACGAGAGAGAACTAAATAAGTCATGTGGTGTTTTCTTCAATATGCCACTCCGTTGCATATTGAGCTCCACTTAATTTGTAAGATTGTTTTGTGCATTTTGCCATGCCATGTTTCATTAAACCGGACATGCATCATACTTGTTTCCGCACCGTGCCATGATTATGTGTTGGTTGTTGACTATGTTGTTTGTTTCTTTCCAGGTTGCTTCTCTCGTTAGCTTCGGTGTCGTTCCGGAGTTGTGAGGATTCGTTCGTCTACGACCGTTTGTCTTCTTCTTGGACTCGTTCTTCTTCCTAGCGGGATCTCAGGCAAGATGACCATACCCTCGAAATCACTACTATCTTTGCTATGCTAGTTTGCTCGCTCTTTTGCTATGCCAATGCTACGATGCCTACCATTTGCTTGTCAGCCTCCCAAATTGCCATGTCAAACCTCTAACCCACCATGTCCTAGCAAACCGTTGATTGGCTATGTTACCGCTTTGCTCAGCCCCTCTTATAGCGTTGTTAGTTGCAGGTGAAGATTGAAGTTTGTTCCTTGTTGGAACATGGAGATGTTGTTCCTTGTTGGAACATGTTTACTTGTTGGGATATCACAATATCTCTTATTTAATTAATGCATCTATATACTTGGTAAAGGGTGGAAGGCTCGGCCTTATGCCTGGTGTTTTGTTCCACTCTTGCCGCCCTAGTTTCCGTCATATCGGTGTTATGTTCCCGGATTTTGCGTTCCTTACGCGGTTGGGCTATAATGGGAACCCCTTGACAGTTCGCCTTAAGTAAAACTCCTCCAGCAAGGCCCAACATTGGTTTTAACATTTGCCACCTAAGCCTTTTTCCCTTGGGTTCTGCAGACTCAAGGGTCATCTTTATTTTACCCCCCCGGGCCAGTGCTCCTCTGAGTGTTGGTCCAAACTAGAGCACCGTGCGGGACCATTCCTTGGCAACTTGGATTACGTCGGTACATGTACGCTTCGCTTATCCGGTGTTCCCTGAGAACGAGATATGTGCAGCTCCTATCGGGATTTGTCGGCACAGCGGGTGGTCTTGCTGGTTTAGTTTTACCCTGTCGAAATGTCTTGTTGTACCGGGATACCGAGTCTGATCGGAGTGTCTCGGGTTGAGGTCTATTCCTTCGTTGACCATGAGAGCTTGTCATGGGCTAAGTTGGGACACCCCTGCAGGGATTTGAACTTTCGAAAGCCGTGCCCACGGTTATGGGCAGATGGGAATTTGTTAACGTCCGGTTGTAGAAAACCCGAAGTTGACCTTAATTAAAATACATCAACCGCGTGTGTAACCGTGATGGTCTCTTCTCGGCGGAGTCCGGAAGTGAACACGGTGTTGGAGTTATGTTTGGCGTAAGTAGTTTGGGATCACTTCTTGATCGCTACTAGCTTCACGACCGTGCCTTGCTTCTCTTCTCGCTCTCTTTTGCGATTGTAGCCACCATATATGCTAGTCGCTTGCTGCAGCTCCACCTCATTACTCCATCCTTCCTATAAGCTTAAATAGTCTTGATCTCATGGTGCGAGATTGCCGAGTCCCGTGGCTCACAGATACTTCCAAAACCAGTTTGCGGTGCCTATGTTACGAAAGCGGTGGACGCAACCAAGCTCAAGGAGGAGCTCGATGAAGATCTTGCCCTTTGTGTTGTTTCGTTCCAGTTGATCAGTAGTGGAGCCCAGTTGGGGTCGATCGGGGACCTTTGTCGCATTTGGGGTTCTTCTTTTATCTTGGTTCCGTAGTCGGACCTTGATTGTATCTGGATGATGTAATGCTTTATTCATGTAATTGTGTGAAGTGGCGATTGTAAGCCAATTATGTATCTCTTCCCTTATGTATTACATGGGTTGTGTGAAGATTACCTCACTTGCGACATTACTTTCAATGCGGTTATGCCTCTAAGCCATGCTTCGACGTGGGAGATATAGCCGCATCGAGGCGTTAAGTTGGTATCGAGCCTTCCCCGACCTTAGGAGCCCCACTGCTTGATCGTTTTTAGCGGTCAAGTTGTGTCTAGAAAAATGTTTTGAGTCATTTAGGATTATATATATCGGAGAGTTAGGAATTCTTTTTACTCCCCAGTCTCTTCATCGCTCTGGTAAGGCATCCTGACGTAGAGTTTTGACTCTTCTCTTCTCAAATTTCACTAAATTTTTTTTAGGATCACGCGGGTATCTTGGAATCGTTCCGATGGTTTTATGATGAGAACATTGTCTTGGTGCCTCCTGTCAGGGGTTTAGTGGAAGTGTCCCGGAGTTGAGCTCGAGGTGTTGTTGCCATAATTTTATCGTTGCGATTCTGGAATACCGAGTTTTAGCGCCGACATCGAAAATCTCTTTTATGCAGTTCGTTGGTGAGATAACCCGATAACCCAAGATCGAGGTGAGTACGGAGTATCGCCATAACTTGTATAACGGATGCTTTTCAAGGTTGAGGTAGACAATTTCGAAGGTTTCTTGGTTATGTGTTGAAGGGTGGATACAATTTGGATGTAGGATTTGCTAGTTTTGGGTGAGATATTATGCTTCCCTGTATCCCCAACACCGATTGCATAACCGGAAAATTTTGGGAGTTTCATAGGTGGGAATTCAAGTAGCTCTTAGGATATCATTCCGACGGATGTATGATATGAAATTGGGGTTCGACGTCTAGTGGTCCGCCTATTCACGGTTGGTTTTACTGATGGTCTCGTTGTGTCTTAACGAGTCCTTGGCTATGCCGACTCGGGGACGCTTCAGTATGTCATGTGCCTTCGCCTTGTACATGATGGTCTTTGTCTGATCGAGCCCATGTAGGCCCCACCACGAAAACTTCGGACGAAATTCTCTATCATATGTTTGTTCCGGCTTATTCTGCAAGCCAGTCCTTTGTTTTTGTTTTGAGTTGTGGTATTCGAGTTGCTTCAATGTCAAGTGTTGATTCCATACCTTTCCTAAACGGTGTTCTCATATTACTATGTGAATACTAATCCTTCTTGATCATCGAGGTCGTCATGTTAATTCTTTTCCAACTGGCGTGCTTCTCTTCAAGTGGATCCGATCATTTCAACATCCACAAGATCAATTTTAAGTTTTCTCGACGGTGTTTGTTCCATCTTCCCCAAGTTGCCTTTGTTTTCCCGCCCTCCCACCCTTTTCTTCAAGGACTAAGATTTCTTTACCAAGTATCCTTTTATTTTTGTGAAGTTTCTCCATTCTTTTCCGTCAATGTTCTTACCCGGTGGTTCTCAAGAAGATGTTCTACTAGTTCGTCATTCCTCATTCCTTTCTCCTCTCCGGTGGATTCAAGTCAAGTTTTGTTGATCATACCTTTTTCCTCATTTCAATGTCTTCTCATACCGGTGCACCTCATTATCATTCTACTTCTCGCTATTTGTTATTCGGAGTGCTCAAGATATCTCAAGATTCGTGTTTCCACTCTGCATTCGTTCAAGCTCTTTCGAGATTGGTACCTCATTCAAGTCATTTAATTCAACCGTGCAACATCTCTTTAAATCTTTTCAACGGTGTTCTTTTGAGTGGGCCCTAACCCACGTGTCTTTTCCCGTGATCTTACGACTCTTCTATTTTTCCGAGCTATCCTAAATTCTTCTCCAAGTTTGACGAAGAATGAGTTATCATAAGACAAATGCTTTTCTCCAAGATCTTTCAAATTCTTTTCATAGTTGGCTCAACCTCTTCGCTTTTGATTCTTCCGGTGTGCCTCAATAATTCTTGGTGGTGTTTCTCGTTGTCATTCTCATCATTTGAAGACCGAAGAAGAGTTTCTCTTTAATCTTGCTCTATTCTCTTCAAGATTCATGGTGCTAGCTTGTTGCCATCCTCTCATAATTGTTTTCGATTGTGAGAATCTTTTTCACCCATCCGAAGTCCATCAATTCAGGTTTATTCATTCTCAGTTGTCAGTTATCATTCTCCTATCTTGCCGGTGCATCAATCGAATATCCTCTAATCAGTTCTTGATCTCTTTGTTCTCATGTATCTAGTTTGTCTCAAGCACCTTCGTTCATTTGCTAATTCTTACCGGTGAATTGTGCATTTGCTACTTTCATTTTCAATTCTTACGGTGGTTCGTTCAAGAGTTCTCTTTCTTTGTTATCATATCAATTCATTTGTTGTTCCAATCCTACCGGTGGTTCGTTGAAGACCTTCTCAATTTTCGATATATCTCTTTAAATCCTTTCTACGAGAATAAGTAGTGTGCCAAATCCGTTGATTGTCATCAATTTAATTGGTGAAGGATACACATAACATAATTCTTATTCTTGTTTCATCCAAGTGATTAATCCTTTCCTTCGGAGTTTGTTCAGGAGGAATAAATTCTTGGCTTCTTGTTGTTCATCTTTTCTTTTCCCGGAGTTCCAAGCTCTCATCATCACGAAGATCCATCTAAATCATTGCAAGGCTTCACCTTATGTTTTCAACTTCTCTTTCTTTCTATCACCCTTTTGTTTACCGAAGTTCTTCATGGAGGCTCTACATGGTGGTTCGTCAAGGATTCTTTTCATTCTTCAATTGTACTTCAAGATTTCTCTCGAAGCTAAGATCCGCCAAGCTATACTCAAAAATTAAACATGGTGTTCAACACATGTCTTGTTTTGAGGAGTTCAAGCATTCTTCATCTTGCATTCCAAAGTGCAATTCTTTCTACCTTATCTTCTGAGGTGGTGTTAGGTCATTCTTGATAATTTCCCTTCGAGTTTCATGATTCACAAGTTTTCAAGAGTGACATATTTAAATCCATCATTTTCTCTTTGTTCAAGAGATCTTTTCAACCGTCAATCTCTTCATTGGAGTTATCTTGGTATAGATTTCACCTAAAGCCTTCCCTAAGGAATGTTGTTGTTTTGGTGCTTATTAATGACCCAAGTTTTCTCTTTTCCATCTTGATGGAACAAGCTTTCATCTCTTCGTTAATCTCAAGCAAGCAATTGTTTCCGTTAGTGGCCGGTTGTCACCTCAAAATGTTGAGATGTTTCCATAAGCCCACTTCAAACTTATTCTTTTCGTTGTTGGTCTTCCAACAACTCTATTCTAACCTTCTTGCAAGGATGCCTTCCAAATTCAATTGTGGTAGAAGTTGTCATTTTCTTCTCCATTCTATTATTCCAATGATCTATCTTCTATTATTTCTTTTGGAGGCATTGTGATGTTGCTCTTTTCACTCATCATCTCGAATTGTGAATATCATGTTCTTTTCGTGCTTAGGCATTTAACCGAAGTGTCGTGTTTTCATTCGAGTTCTCTAATTTTATCAAGTTTTCCCTCCTTCCTCAACTGGAGAGCTGTCTGAAATCTTTCTTACCCCTTGTGCTATTCTTTCAATAGTCCCGGAGGCAGTGTGTTGTTCATTTCATCAAGTATCCTCTCATCTTGTCAAGTTCATGTTCAATTCCTTCCATGTTCAACCGGAGTGCTGCCCGAATTCTTCCCCTCTCATCGTGTTTTAACCGGAGTGGTTTCGAATTCTATCTTGTCCATTAAACTCTTGATTCATGTCTTTTCAACCTTCAAGTCCTCGTAATGTTCCTTGTTCCTATTTTCTAACGGATTGTTTGCAATCTCGTTCATCTCTATTGTACTCTTTCTTTTAAATTGCTCAACCTCTCAAGGTTCGTGGTTTCTCTCGTTTGTCAAAGAAGCAACTTAGTTTTACCTTTCTTTTTCTCTTCCGTTTTCCCTCCAGTGCCATTCTAGATCTCGGGACGAGATCCTCTTGTAGTGGTGGAGTGTTGTAACGCCCCGAGCCCGATGCTCCAGAAGACTTCCAGATATTCCGAGATTCGTCGTGTGATTTGTTTTGTTCGTTGCATTCATCCTTGCATCATGTGCATTGCATCATGTCATCATGCCATCATGTCATTTAATTTTTAAAACTCAACTAAATAAATCGAGTGGATCCTCGGTCCATTTAAATCGAGGGATATTCACAATGGTGATTTCTCTTTATAACATATCCTCTCGATATTTAGAGAGCTACTATAAAATATTCCATTAGCTTGGAATTAACCGTAACACACTTGCAAAATTCCCATGCCCTTTCTACTTCAAGTTTGCTCCCCAAACTTTGCCAACATTTCTTTTCCCATTTATCGAGGCTCCTCCTAATTTCTCAACATTTTTGGACACTTCTCAAACCCGTCCTAGTTCAAATCATTTGGTTTAAATTCAAAGGAATTTGAATTTATATCTTCGATCATGCCACTTCTATTTTTCTGGATCAAGCTCATTTTTGTGAGTCCGGGAAAATTATCCCGTGCCCAACTCTTTCTCTAACCTTTCTTTTCTTCCTTTTTCTTTCTCTTTATTTTCTGTTTTGAAAAGAGAATTAGAGATAGAGAGAGAGAAGGAGCCCTGCAGCCCAAAGAGCCACACCACCCGGCCGACCCAACCAACCTCCAAGGCCCGGCCGCCCCCTGATCCCTCCTAACCCTAGCGCCGGGAGAGCCTCCACCTCGATCCCCATCTCCCTCCCGAGCGTCGTCTTCTCCTCGCTCGAACCCCTCTTCTCTCCCTCGTCCCCTCGTCCCGCCGCCAACTCTCCTCGCCGGAGGAGCACCAGGAGGAGTGGAGCACCTTCCGTCCTTGCCCGGATCCTCGTCGCCGTCCCTGCCGACGCTTGGCCCCGACGCCCCGGCCTCTCCTTCCTCGCGCCCGCACCACCATGGAGGACCAATCGGTCGCCTCGCCATCCTCATCGTCTCGACCAGCAGGCTCGTCCCCCGCCAAGCCCCTCACCCCCGCGCCCGGTCCCTCTGCCGGCGACCTCCGCC
The DNA here is from genome assembly GCA_021437245.1 of Aegilops speltoides. Lineage (NCBI taxonomy): Eukaryota > Viridiplantae > Streptophyta > Magnoliopsida > Poales > Poaceae > Aegilops > Aegilops speltoides. The sequence goes on from CM038142.1 coordinate 440,950,053, forward strand.
GCCTTGCCGCTCCGTGCTTCTCCACTGGATGACGTCGCCGCCGGCGTGCTCTGCCAGGATCCGGTGGATCTCCTCTCCCCCTGCGTCGTCTACATCACCTGCGACCATCACGGCGACGCGGAACGTCAAGACAGCGTCGCTGGCGTCCTCATCTTCCCCGGCCGGTTCCTGCCATGTTCCCAGAGCCGTGGCGCCCTGCTTGCGTCAAGCCGTTGCGATCATGCATGCGCTCTGCTTTGTCTCGCCACGAGGAGCCGCGAGCAGCGCTAAGTCCCGCTTCGCCCGTTGGTGATTCAACCTTCGCGTGGGCCCGCGTCACCTCTGTCACCTGTCAGGTTGCTGCTTGCATCCGCAAAGTACATGGATACGCTGAGTTCGTCTTCGGAATGAGTACCACTACGCCCGTATACCATGGATGCACCAAGTTCCACTACGAGATGTACCTCTACCGTTGCCCGGAACGACTACTTCCACTACCGCCGCGAGAACGTCTACTTCCACTACGAACTCGACCCGTTTCGAAAATGCACGCTTCGAAGGTATAATCCCGAGACGATCATGCATGTTGTCTGAGATGAACCATATGTTTGCATCGTGCCCATTTGCTTCATGCACGTTCCTCCTCGTTTGCCATGCCGTCGACCCGTGGGAACCCGGTAACCGGGATCACCCCACCATCTCTAGCATGTTCCGCACATCCGCACGCTTCCTTTTGCACCGGTATCTCCATGAGCTACCGGAACCGATATGTTGCCGTGGCATCATTTTCGGATTCGTTGCCGTGGCACCCCTTTCGTTCCGCCACGGTGACAAATGCTTCATACCATGCTCTTGTCATCATTTTCATAAAAATTGCATAAACTTGCATATGTCATCCGCATCATGATAACAACATTTAAATGTTTAAAATTGTTGTTTGCTTTAATTGCTAAATGACATATGGGGATTTTCCGGAATGGTTGTTTGTTGTTCCGGCCTCATTTAAACTTGCCTAAATTGTTAGTTTAATTATGCTTCACCTCTTGCCATGCTTAACAACATTTAATATTGTTGGTTAGCCTTAACGAGAGAGAACTAAATAAGTCATGTGGTGTTTTCTTCAATATGCCACTCCGTTGCATATTGAGCTCCACTTAATTTGTAAGATTGTTTTGTGCATTTTGCCATACCATGTTTCATTAAACCGGACATGCATCATACTTGTTTCCGCACCGTGCCATGATTATGTGTTGGTTGTTGACTGTGTTGTTTGTTTCTTTCCGGGTTGCTTCTCTCGTTAGCTTCGGTTTCGTTTCGGAGTTGTGAGGATTCGTTCGTCTACGACCGTTTGTCTTCTTCTTGGACTCGTTCTTCTTCCTAGCGGGATCTCAGGCAAGATGACCATACCCTCGAAATCACTACTATCTTTGCTATGCTAGTTTGCTCGCTCTTTTGCTATGCCAATGCTACGATGCCTACCATTTGCTTGTCGGCCTCCCAAATTGCCATGTCAAACCTCTAACCCACCATGTCCTAGCAAACCGTTGATTGGCTATGTTACCGCTTTGCTCAGCCCTCTTATAGCGTTGTTAGTTGCGGTGAAGATTGAAGTTTGTTCCTTGTTGGAACATGGAGATGTTGTTCCTTGTTGGAACATGTTTACTTGTTGGGATATCACAATATCTCTTATTTAATTAATGCATCTATATACTTGGTAAAGGGTGGAAGGCTCGGCCTTATGCCAGTGTTTTGTTCCACTCTTGCCGCCTAGTTTCCGTCATATCGGTGTTATGTTCCCCGATTTTGCGTTCCTTACGCGGTTGGGCTATAATGGGAACCCCTTGACAGTTCGCCTTAAGTAAAACTCCTCCAGAAGGCCCAACATTGGTTTTAACATTTGCCACCTAAGCCTTTTTCCCTTGGGTTCTGCAGACTCAAGGGTCATCTTTATTTTACCCCCCGGGCCAGTGCTTCTCTGAGTGTTGGTCCAAACTAGAGCACCGTGCGGGACCATTCCTTGGCAACTTGGATTACGTCGGTACCAGTAAGCTTCGCTTATCCGGTGTGCCCTGAGAACGAGATATGTGCAGCTCCTATCGGGATTTGTCGGCACAATGGGTGGTCTTCTGGTTTAGTTTTACCCGTCGAAATGTCTTGTTGACCGGATACCGAGTCGATCGGAGTGTCTCGGGTGGAGGTCTATTCCTTCGCTGACCGTGAGAGCTTGTCATGGGCTAAGTTGGGACACCCTGCAGGATTTGAACTTTCAAAGCCGTGCCCGCGGTTATGGGCAGATGGGAATTTGTTAACGTCCGGTTGTAGAAAACCGAAGTTGACCTTAATTAAAATACATCAACCGCGTGTGTAACCGTGATGGTCTCTTCTCGGAGTCCGGAAGTGAACACGATGTTGGAGTTATGTTTGACGTAAGTAGTTTCAGATCACTTCTTGATCGCTACTAGCTTCACGACCGTGCCTTGCTTATCTTCTCGCTCTCTTTTGCGATTGTAGCCACCATATATGCTAGTCGCTGCTGCAGCTCCACCTCATTACTCCATCCTTCCTATAAGCTTAAATAGTCTTGATCTCGGGTGCGAGATTGTCGAGTCCCCGTGGCTCACAGATACTTCCAAAACCAGTTTGTAGGTGCCTATGTTAGCGGCGGTGGACGCAACCAAGCTCAAGGAGGAGCTCGATGAAGATCTTGCCCTTTGTGTTGTTTCGTTCCAGTTGATCAGTAGTGGAGCCCAGTTGGGGTCGATCGGGGACCTTTGTCGCATTTGGGTTTCTTCTTTTATTTTGGTTTCGTAGTCGGACCTTGATTGTATCTGTATGATGTAATGCTTTATTCATGTAATTGTGTGAAGTGGCGATTGTAAGCCAATTATGTATCTCTTCCCTTATGTATTACATGGGTTGTGTGAAGATTACCTCACTTGCGATATTGCTTTCAATGCGGTTATGCCTCTAAGCCATGCTTCGACACGTGGGAGATATAGCCGCATCGAGGACGTTACACCCATGGGCATGTAAATCATTCACTCCCATTTGAATTCAACACAATTTGGATTAATTCGGCTCTTTAGTAACGTAGTTGGTCGACAAAAGATTAATTGGGAATGCGGGAACATGTAAGACAAAAGAAATAAGTAACACATTTGGATTGCACTTGACCATTCCAGACCCAACAATAGCTTGAGTACAACCATCAACTAATTATACACTTTCCCTTCTTAGATTTGAAACATAATTTTAAAACTCGAGTCAATTACACCACCGGTACCACAACTTGACGCGAAAAGTCAGTTTAGTGCTACAACTTGCGGCATACATTGAATTGGTGCCATAACTTGGCTTTGATGTGCATATACGGTGCAAATCACGTTTCTATACGAACACGGTGCTGATTAGGCACACCGACAAAAGCGATCGACGACGTGTGTCTGCTATTTGAGCAAGAAAAACCATCGGCATATTTTTTCTCATGAAAAAACACCTGGTAGCGACCCATATTTTTCTCGTAGATGGGGCCTATTGTGCAAAAATTGTCATCCAGGTATTCGATCACGTGACCTGAGGTATGCAGTACCGCCGGCCAAACAAATACACCCAACATCATTACTTGTGATTAACTGATACAAAAAGCGTACAACCGTTCTGACTTCAGTGGGCTGGAGTCCCAGCAACCCATTTTACACCGTTATTTTTGTTTAAAAAAATACATGTAAAGTGTAACCGCGCGTATGAGTAAAATAAATTGAAAAATAACAGTGAAAACTTTCATATACTAATATTTTTGAACTCATGAACATTATAAACTTTTATTGAAATAAAATATATATTTTATAAATTCCTAAAAAAAGTAACGTTGTTGGGTGCTGTGGTGGCCACTCACACATGGCGGCATGTGCTACATATCGCTGCTTGTAATCCCAGCCAACTATTTTTACATTATATGAATATATGTTTTTAAAGCATGAACACTTTTATATACTACGTGAATATTTTAAAACTTATTTAAGAACTTATGAAAATATATAGTAAAATAAAAGACTTTCTTAAAGCATGAACACTTTTATACACAACATGATTAAACCCATTAACAGTCACGGCAAGGGCGCCTACTCGCGTGTGCCACGTCGATCCCATGGATTGGGCAGGAAAAAAAATAAAAAGAAATAATGTAAAAGTGGTCAAGCGAAACCCTCTCGTCCTCGTGCCCTCCACCTCGAGCGGCTCCTCCTCCCTCTCCGGTCTCCAGCGCCGCCACTCCTCCCTCTATCCAGCGGTGCCGCCACCCCTCCCTGTGCATGCACCGCCCCGCCGCCGCCGCCCCTCCTCCTCCTCCTACCTGTCGCCGTCTCGCCGCTGAAGTTATCCCCAAGGCGAGCAAGCTCCCTCTCCGGTCTCCAGCGCCGCCACTCTTCCCTCTATCCAGCGGTGCCGCCACCCCTCCCTGTGCATGCACCGCCCCGCCGCCGCCGCCCCTCCTCCTCCTCCTACCTGTCGCCGTCTCGCCGCTGAAGTTATCCCCAAGGCGAGCAAGCTCCCTCTCCGGTCTCCAGCGCCGCCACTCTTCCCTCTATCCAGCGGTGCCGCCACCCCTCCCTGTGCATGCACCGCCCCGCCGCCGCCGCCCCTCCTCCTCCTCCTACCTGCCGCCGTCTCGCCGCTGAAGTTATCCCCAAGGCGAGCAAGCTATCTAGACTAGGGTTCACCAGAAAGAAAGGCGAGCATCCATCTATGCGCTTCGATTGGATGCTTGACAATCTTCGCCCAGCCGCCTCCTTCTCACGTTTTACCCTCAAGATGCAACAGGAGGGGCTGCACTCTCAGATCGGTCGCGGCGCTACACCACTGAGGCACGAACCAAATTTGTTCCTACGTCATCAATTTGGAGGTTCGACCCCCCCCCCCCCCTCCCCTATTCCATGGTACCTATTTAAACAATTCAACGGATTGGTGGTTTGGTTTTTGTTCTGCAGGAATAAAGTTTGACTCAAAAGATCTTGGATGGAGAAGATTTGATCGGTGTTCCATGTGCTGACGAGCGACCAGTGGTAAAGGGGAATAGTGAGGTCTGGTGATGGCAAGGAGCCAATAACGGCAATGGCGGC